>CM062254.1:1645027-2845027 GCA_031216405.1 Syzygium malaccense | reverse complement strand
AGTTATCTTCTGTTAGAATCTCGTTTATGTAAATGTGGGCAGATTACTTTTTCCCGCAAATCTTGAGGGTTTCTCTGCGTTTGGGTATGATTTCCTATTGGCTTTTTGGAAATACTGATTTACTTATTGAAATGAAAAGGTTGTAGAGTGTATTATCGGTTCTAAGAAAGATGAATCTTCCTGGTGGAGTGAAAGGTTTGCTATTAGACTGCAAGATAAGCAAGCTTATGCTCTAGTGACTTTATTGCTTTTTATTGGGAAAATCACATGCTCGTTCATGCATTTAAAGATGAAAGATTTGGATTCGGATCTATTACAGAACATCCCCTTTCTCTCGCTGTAAAGATCATGCTAATGAAGGATATTGCCATCTTGCTTTCATCGGATGACTACAACTGCGCTGCTTTATGTTTCTCTACTTGCTGGAGTTTCTGGGTTTCAGTTTGTTTTGGCTTTCAGTGACGACAGCCATTTCTCACATTATTTCTTATGTTACTTGCGCAAAAGGAACATTTTTTTTGCGTTTAACTTCTAGTCTGTGGTTAAGATTTTGTCTTACTCATCGTCTTCCATATGTATCATTTTCTAATTGTTTTTGTGGCTATTAGATATGGCATCGACATCAGCACCTACCTTGTCGATTGGATCAACTCTTTCCTTTGGCCACAAATGTGGTTCCCTTGCTCAACCAAAGCCCTTTGGTGTGAGACTCGCATTCCATGCATCTCTTGCGAGTTTCAGTGGCCTCAAGGCCACCACTTCAGTGAGCTGTGAAGCCGAGTCATCTTTCTTAGGCAAGGAAAGTGGTGTGGCCCTTCAACGCTCAGTTGCACATAAAGCGCAGAAACAAAGCCAGAGGTTGCAGTATCATCTGCAGCCACAGGCGTCTTTCAAAGTGGCAATTCTTGGAGCAGCTGGAGGAATAGGGCAACCATTATCGCTTCTTATCAAGATGTCCCCTTTGGTCTCGGCGCTTCATCTTTATGATATTGCCAATGTCAAAGGAGTTGCTGCTGATTTAAGTCACTGTAATACTCCCTCGCAAGTTCTGGACTTCACAGGAGCTTCCGAGTTACCCAATTCCTTGAAGGGTGTGAACGTTGTGGTCATACCTGCTGGAGTTCCAAGGAAACCGGGTATGACCCGTGATGACCTCTTCAACATCAATGCAAATATAGTTAAGAGCTTGGTCGAGGCTGTAGCAGATAATTGCCCTGATGCCTTCATCCACATAATCAGCAACCCCGTTAACTCCACCGTGCCAATTGCAGCCGAGGTTCTGAAGCAGAAGGGTGTGTATGACCCAAAGAAGCTTTTTGGCGTCACCACGCTGGATGTTGTGAGGGCAAACACCTTTGTTGCTCAGAAAAAGAACCTAAAGCTCATTGATGTGGATGTGCCAGTTGTAGGGGGACATGCTGGAATTACAATTCTGCCTCTGCTTTCAAAGACGAGACCTTCTGTTAGTTTCACAGATGCAGAAGTGGAAGAGCTAACGGTAAGGATCCAAAATGCAGGGACAGAAGTGGTAGAGGCAACAGGTGCTGGATCCTCTACTTTGTCAATGGCATATGCGGCTGCTCGATTTGTTGAGTCATCTCTTCGTGCCTTGGATGGAGATGGGGATGTGTACGAGTGTTCTTTTGTTCAGTCAGATTTGACTGAGCTTCCATTTTTCGCATCCAGGGTTAAGCTTGGAAGGAAAGGGATTGAAGCACTGATTCCTTCTGACCTCCAAGGTTTGACCGAGTATGAGCAGAAGGCCCTGGACGCGCTGAAGCCTGAATTGAAGGCCAGCATTGAGAAAGGTATTGCATTCGCGCAGAAGCAAGCAGTTGCTGCCTAAGTTCTATCAGCAAAAAAGCAAATGAAGCTCTAAGTCTTAATATAGGTTTGACTTGAGAAATGATGGCTGTCAATTTTGTTAGGAGGCTTTCCCTTAATCACTTTGAACAAGAAAGTTTCAAGTACTTTTACTGATGATGAGAAGCTTTTATGAGGGGTTATGCTGGTGTTGTGGATCGACAGATGTAGCTTTTCTAGTATGAGCATGTAGCACTTTCTTAACTGACCAATGATACCACCCGTTTCAAGGAATTGATCCCATGGAGATGCAAAAATTTGATAACTTACGTGTTTTCCGCTCTTTCGAGTTCTTGTTATTTTGGTTGTACCCTTTCTGTTTCTTTGGATTATCTTAGTATGGTTATTTTCTTCAAGATCTTGTTAAATGTCTTTGGATGATTGGAGGGATGTTATTGCACCCTAATTACCCGTGATGACGAAGATTTCGTTTTATTGTTTCTTATTGATATTGCGGTCTTAATCCCGGTAAGTTTCCCCCTCTGAATCCCTTCTTGAAGCACTCCGAAATGGCACTGGAGTGGTATGCTGGATAAAGAGCAAGCAAACTTTCGATCCAAGCTTCAAATGGTTGTTTAGGCTAAAATGGAGTAGGGGACGCATCTCAAAAAGTCAAAAACTAGTGAAAACACACATGGTTGGAGAGTCGGAGTAAATGAGATCCACTTCTTATTAGAATTCTCTTGAAATACACACTAAACATATGAATTGACAGTCTTATGCATAGATAGATTGCTTTAGATGTAGCCATTTTGTAATGAGGCCGTGTGGCCTTGCGGCTGCTGCTACCAATTTAAACAAATCTGATATCGCTCAAATAAGACGCGAGCTTATCAATGCAACCTTATTGAGATCTTAGGACACCTAACATAGTTCGGCAACCTTTCAATTGCCTACGCAAGGTGCTTGCGCTACCAATTTGTTTTGTTCGGGGTGATGTTGATGAAACCACTATAGTCCTGATTGTATCCTCATAGACTAATCGCTCCAAAAACGGTTCTTGGATCTTCCTACCACCGCATTTTGGAAAGACAAATTTCGGCAAAATTTTGTCAGTGTACTTTTTGGCTGCGGATGTTAGGTAAGATCCTGTCTGCATAAATTTCCCCCCTTCAAAGTGCATCTCAAAAGAATTTTCAGGCGGCTTCGATGTATCCCTTCTGCATAGTTGCTAGGGTTCAGCATTGCAGACGGAGAAACTATGTAGAGGGAGCTGCTCAGGCATCTCAGGCTCTAAGACCACTCATCCAATAATGCAATGGTCCTTATTACCAATCCCGAACTTCCTCCCAAGATAAACTCACTCGTGCTCTAGCCAACTTTGTGTACATCATGCCAATGATCCAAATCTAGCCAAATTGCAATATGTTCTCGAGTACCTGTCCTAGAGCACATTTGTTGCGTCTTCTGACCTCAAGTGTTCATCCCTACCAGTAGTCATTGCAGGAGCAATGTCCTCCTTGAAAGTGATGAAGCCTAGAACGATCCCTGATTATTACCATCCGGTCATAAACACTCGAAAGGACCTTGGCAAAGTTGTGGCAATCCACACAGATCCTGAGATTGTTAGCTAATCGAATAGTTGTGCCAGGTGGAGTTGCGAGGACACCGAAAGCAATAGCTAATTTCTCACTGTGATAAGAAAGCCTATAACCCTTCTCTTCGGAGCTTAGATGATGCAGCTCACACGATATTTCAGGGACATAACCGGCAATCTTCAGCTGACTCCCAATCTCATCTAACATAGTATAAATTTCATTTTGCCGCGGGTGCGACACGTCATCCACAATGAATTCATGCACAATTCCGTTCAACGTGATTGTTGTACATCCAGGGGTTGTCTGGATCCCATTCTCTTTCATGAACTTTCTCACTTCTGTCACCTTTTCCCAGTCACCAACAGAAGAATAAATGTTCAGTAACAGAACATAATCCCCAGCTTCTTGAGCCTTGAGTTCAGTTAAATGCCACACTACACGTTCTCCAAGGGCGACGTGGCGATGAATCCTGCAAGCCCCGAGTAAGGTCCTCCATATCGTTGAATCAGGCTTGCTCGACATCGACATTATTAGTTCATAGGCCCGATCGAGCAAGCCAGCTCGACCCAATAAATCAACCATGCATCCATAGTGGTGAACATTGGGCGTCCTTTTGAAATCTTTGCTCATCCCCTCAAAGAACAACATTCCTTCATCAACCAATCCACTATGACTGCAAGCTGAAAGAACTCCAGTGAACGTTTGATCATCAGGAACAACATTTGCTCTCAGCATTGCCAGATACGCTTCAATTGCATCTCTTCCCTTCCCATTCATGGCCAAACCAGAAATCAAAGCACTCCAAGAAACCACATTCTTAACTCGCATTCCCTTGAAAACCATGAAAGCCTTATCCATGGATCCACACCTCGAATACATTGTAATGAGAGAGTTACAAAGCTTGACAGCATCACCATAGCCTCTTTCTTCAATATACTCATGGACCTTTCCACCGAATTCCAGCGCATTTAAGCTAGTGCAAGCCTGAAGGACATGCAAGCAAGTAACATCATCCGGTTGGCATCCGCACTCTCCACCAATCATAGCATCAAACACCGCTAACACATCGCGGGTTCGGCGATTACGTAAGTAACACGAAATCAACACGTTCCAAGCAACAGTGTCCCTCGCGGGCATTTCATCAAACACCGCACAGGCTTGCTCGCTCTTACAGCAGATCGAGTAAAAATCCATCAAAGCGGTGAGCAAAAGGCTGTCGGACTGATGCCCGTCTCTCACGATCCTCCCGTGAACCTGCAAGCCACCCGTCAAAGACCCCATCTTCGCACACGACTTGATACAAAAAGAAGAGGTCAACGGATCAGTCCTCTCCCCGAGCCGCCTCATCTCTCTGTACAAGTAGAGCCCTTCCTCGGGCGAGTCGCTCCCGGAGTAAGCTCGGATCATGGCGTTGAACTCGGCCAGGGACGGGTTCTTGATCTGGGAGAAGAACCGGCGGGCGTACGAGACGCGACCGGACGGCGACGACGCGACGCGGGACAAGAAGCGGAGGGAAATGGTGGGGTCTTCGAGGGAGCGAGCGCGGAGGATGCGGGCGTGGATTTGGCGCAAATGGGACTCGTGGGCGCACGACCTGATCAGAGAAACCAGTCCCTCGCTCGCGCCTCGAGAGCGCGAGAAGGGATTCGCCGGGCCCATGTGTCTAGCATTGAGGACTGTCGACAGAACCGAAGCTAGCCAAGAAGAAGAAGACGACGAAGGAGAAGAAGAGGAGGAGGAGGAGGAAAGAGAGATGGAGCGATGGGCATCGAGGGATGCGAGGAGTGATCGTCGCGAGACGGCGGAGGGCGCGATCAGCTTCATGCTCTCGTCCTCTCTGTGGGCCGGCCGGCGAGCCGCGACGCCGGCGAGGCCGGAGACCGATCCGGCGGTCGAATCGGAGCCGATGAATGCTGGAGAAGGCGCTCTTGTCCCATCTTTCGGACAAGAACGGTGGAGTTCCGCAAGAACAGGTTCCTGCGAGAACATGCACCGAAACCGAATTGCTAGAACGGCGCGAACTCGGGTGGCTTGACAATATTTCTCTTTTCCGGCAGCGAGCAGCAGCGGCCAGCGGCTAGCGGACAGCGGCAGGCAGTAGGGGTGTCAATGGTCGGGTCGGGTTTTCATGATATCCGATCTGACCCGAAACAATGAATATATGTGCTTGGCCCGATCCGAAACAAGACCTGAACATGATATAGCCGCACAATCGGGTTAAGTTGGGTCAGGTTTAGAGGTTTACTAATCATTTTTTGCGGTCGATTCATTTAATTTATAATTAAAAGTAAAAAAAGAGTATTATTATCTTATGAACTCTTAAGTATTTGGATCTATATATCTTTATGAAGTTACATGGTATGCTTTTCAGCACTTCTGGCTTTTGTTATGGCTTAGACATCAGTTGCGTATAAAATTTTTCTTTTAACCTTCTCGGCTGTGATTGTGAAGTTCGAAGTGTTTGACTATTGGAGAAATAATCCCTATTGTTGATTTGAAGAGTGAACCAACGCTGTAAAGAAAAGATATGAAAGTGGCACATCACATTGGCGTCGTATAGTTTGTCTCATTAGCTGTAATATCATTGTTTAATGAAATACTTTTGTGGCAGTTTTATTGGTTCTTGAGCTTATCTTCCTGTAGAGTTAATCAGCAGAGGCTTATCTCGTGAAACTTTGAATCTTTTAACTGTTGCTTTTTAACTTGCCGAGTTTGAAGATTAGTGTGATTCATATGAATCTTCTTTGAGTTGGGTCAGTTGAAACTCTGTGACGGTGTGTGTGCCATTTCCGTAGAGATGTCTAAGAGTGATACGGATGAGCCTTTGGACCGGATGACGGCGGCAGAGTAGATGAGGAGGACGGAGGTAGAGTCGCCAAGGAGGACGAAGTTGACGATGGCGGGCGATTTCATGTTCTGGAGGAGGACGAAGTTGAACGATGGTGCTACAAAGTGAAATGTGTTTCGATCCTAAAAATAAAAAATAAAAATATATGTGTTTCGGTTAAGTTCGTGTTCTAAACATGAACCGAACCGAAACCATTGAGATACCCATTTATTTAGCTAATACCCGAACATGAAGTTAACCCGACCCGAAAATATCCAAAACTTCTGATCGGGTTGGGTCGGTTCGTGTTCCGATTCGGGTATATTGTTTGGTTTTGACACCCCTAGCAGGCAGGCAAGAGTGGGCAATAAAAAAGAGAGTTGGCATTTATGTTTCTATAATAAAAAAATATAAAATTTTAACTTCTCATTTCTGTTTCAAATTTATTTCTAAGCCAAAATTTATCCCAAAAATTAAAATTCAAATGAATTTCTATTCCAAACTTGTTCTTCGAAACAAAAAGGATAGAAAAATAGGAAAACATAATGTTTATTATTCGCGTACTAAATATGTTCATTTTTCTCACTTTTTTCTATAATTTATTTCCGGAAAAATTTCAATTAAAGGCCTAAAATAGGGTAACTTACTCAAAAGAGCCACCAAAGTAGGCCTGAAGTGGCCAAGTCGGTCTCAAATAAGGGTACGAGCTCACGAGCCGACCAAAGTTCAACTTCCCTCTTGTTTGTTTTTTTTTAACTTTTTAATTTTTACTTTTCATTTTTCATTTTTATTTAGATTTTACTTTGAAAAAAAATGCACTATTCCGACCACCGGTACCGGAAAAGCAAAGTGCTCGCCGGTAATTATTTGAGACTGAATTGGCCACTTCAGGTCATTATTTAAGACAGTGCCCACTTTGGAGTCTCTTTTAAGAAAATGACCTTACTTTATCTTATTATTTGATACTTTCCCATTCTTTTTTATGAATTGCTTGTTTTTCCATGATTACAAATTGAAAAGAAAATGTTTTATCTTTTTGTTTTAACGAAAAAGAAAATAAGGTCCACCTCCTCCACCCTTTTTTCTTTTTCATTCATGTTGAAATTTTATTTTCATGAGCCGAATATATTTTCAACGAATTGAAAAGAAAAGGTCGCGAACATAAAATGAAAACTATAGGTAGTTTTTACTTTCATTTTTCGGGTGATCGAATGGGCGTGGATTTTAGGTAGGGTCCAATGTGAGTCTTGTCTTTTTCTTCAAATCTCATCGCCAAAGGCACATTTGGATCAATGTATTTTGCCCAAAGGTACATTTGGATCAACATGTGTTGCACAATAATGAATATTAAAAATTATATGATGGATCGACTGCATGCATTTTGAATTTATATGGACAGTTAAATCTTGTTAGTTTTACTCAAGAGCCGATGGTGATAGTATCGAATACCCGGTAAATACATCTGCCTTACAAATAGGAAAACACGCAAAAAACTGAACTTAGGACCTTCATCGCATGGCAAATTCCTTTATCAATAAAAATGAGATCCACATCACAAAAGATCATCGATTTCTAATCAATGATTTCGATAACCTTTTTTCTTGAAGAAAGATAAGCCTCGCTCTTTTAAATTTCAGAATCAAATTAGCTTTCCCTTAAGGAAATTACATGATCTAAGTAGTGTTCTTGAGCCAAAATATGGTGACAAATATGTGCAAATCATCATTGTCCTCATTTCATATCCAACTCTATCTAATCAAACAAGATAAACAAGTGAAAGCAAAAGAAGGGAAACAGATCAAATCTAACATGCTATCCTAGGTCAGACACTTAGATCACACATCGAATCTCGTACATCAGGACGATGTCCTTGGAACAAGCTTCCTCTTCTTGTAGTTGGCCTTGAAGCACGCTTGCCTCAGCCTCTTGGTCTTGTCCTCCAGCTTCAGGTCAGGCACTTCCTCCATCAGCTTCCTCTCTCTCTCCAGCAACTCTATCGCCTCGTGCAGCTTCCTTTGGTCCTCTCCCCTCCCCAGCTCCTGCATCGGTTCACGAAATCAGCGTCGCAGGTTCATATTCGACATATACTGCAAAACTCTATAGACAGAGGTATGGACCTGGACGTTCTTGATTAGGGTTTGGAGGCTCGTGAGCTTCCGGTGGGGCCACCGGCGAATCCCGACTTCCCGACACCTCTTCTTCAAGAGTGTCAGCCCCATGTTAAGCTCCTTGGCGGCTTGTGTGATCGGCATGTAGAAGTACTCGGAGATGGCTTCGCGAGACAACATTTTGATACTGGCTCTAGTTTCTGATTCTTTGCCATCACGTTCTGCACTTAATCCTGACGATCCATGACCCATGATCATATTATCGAGCAAGCCTTCTCGATCTCCATCATTACCGGACAACACGGCGTTTATTCCTGTCTCGTAGCAAGCGTTCATTTCCTTAAATTCTTCTAATAAACCATTCCCATCGCCGAAGTGAACAACATTATCTGCAATGCCAATCAATGAAATCAGAAGCAAAGACGATGATACATATTCCAAGAAAAGTATTAGAGAGAGTTAAAATCCACATGTACCTTCGACGACGCAAGCATTACTGTGCTCAACAATGTCTAAAGTGGAGTACCAAGTATCATCTGGTAACGACGTCGCCAACATCGGAAAAGACTCGTGAATCGACATATAATATTGCCACTCTAACGAAGAAACATACCCTCTTCCACTGCTTTATTTTCATTTTTACAGGAAAAAGAAAAGGAGAAGCGTGTTAGGACTCCTTATACGCCTTACTACTTGACCCAAAAAAGGAACGAGAAAGAGAGAACTGGTGTAATACCAGATTCCAAGAGAAGGCAAGTGATCATTCGAGAAAAACAAAGGGTCTTCATCTTCTGCAATGACGTCGTATACAGAGCACGATGGCTCGACCTTCACTGCGTGGTGGTCATGACTGGCCATCGCCAATGTCGTTCTCTTCTTGTGCAACACTGGAAAATTCTCCAGCTTTTCAGTGGAATCGATCGAGATGGCCAGTGGCGTGTTGTGTATAAATACAGATGAATGAACACGAGCTGCAATTAATATCATGGACGATCGCGCGCCGTCTCGCGGAGAAAACCGGTCCCGCATGCATGAACTACCATCATCAATTTCATTTATTGGCTTACGCGTGTTTCTCTCGATCTTTGGGGAGTTACAAGATGAATGTGAGAGAAAGAGAGAGACGAACCTAATAATTATGGATGGTTGTGGAATTATGCACTCGTTCTTCGATTCCAAGAAATCCGGTAGGCTTTGGGAATGCTGAGGCTTCTAAGGTTGTCAAACTCAACACGAATTCACTTACATGGGGGCTACCATCTGTCGATTAGGGTTGGATTCACATGCTACGCTTTGCAAAAGCTTCCGATATTCGTGAAGGAAGATGCGCGAGATGCAGTACATGCATGTACTAAATACGTACAAGATACGTCGTGATGCGGCTTAGCAATATCTACTGTATCTTTTTGGTGTTAATCCATAGTTAATGGATACTGTAAGTAATGCATAAGTTAATGACTTCAATGATGAGGAGTTTAACTGCATTGGGGGCTCGTGGAACAGTTACAACAACGTTTGGATGTGCTAATATAGGAAACTCAAAAGCAGCTGCCATGCCCTATGAGGATGCTCCACACAAAAGTTTAGTAGCCATATATTTCTGCGTATGTACGTACGTATGCACGTATGAAGACTACGTATTTATCTAAGTCAGGTGTTGCGCTCCTCAATCAAGTTCTAAACTTGGACCCAGAAATTTTATGTAAATCTACGTGATCAATATTACGGACAGTAGATGTGCGTAGCATTCAAACTGTCGAGCGTATCATCCATGCACTGATAATATTTTCCACTCTATTGCCATATGACACTTTTAACTTCTGTTTTTTCAAGTGAATGAAGGAAATATATTGCGGCTGTAACCGCTAGTTTCATCCATTATTGTGAGCTTAATTAGGATTCAATCCGGACTTTCATTAGCTTTAAAGGATCCACAAGATGATGAGGGTAGGTTACACAGATAACCGCGGCACAATGCCAATGGTGAAAACCCTGACATAGTTCGAGGAAAACATATTAAGTGGACGACTAAGTGCATGAGACTCGTCGAATCTGATGAATTGATATGAAAAGAGCGACCTCGCTAGACCGCTTGGCAGTTCGTGTACATGAAGTTGGCATGAAAGCGAACGTACATAAGGAAGATTCGGTCGAACAATAAGAGATCACAAGGCAAATACATTTCCGAATCCGCTCGCATTTGCAATATCCAAACCACAGAGTTCCCAGCGGTTTGCTTTCAGTAACCTCTCTAGAACTGAAATGTAAGAGTCGGTCAGATAAACCCTGAACCGGAAATCTACTTAACTTGGTGCTGACAACAATCAGAAACACTAGAATTCAGCTTAGCTGAGAAATGCAAATCTTCAGGTCTTAGGACTAGTCAATGTTCATAGGCTAACCCTTTGCTTTTCTGCTATCAAAGTCAAGTAGGACACCTCATGAGAATGAAGCCCAGAAGCCGTTAATTGTACTGAATAACATCACTCAATCTTTGCCTTTAACATCATGCTTGATCCAATCGAGCTAGAACCAGTACTGCATACCACGTCAAATGATCATAGCGTGGTACACTAAAAAGTTACGCAAGAATCTGAAACCTTAGAAAAGAAATTGCCACTCTCTTTGAACAAGAGCCGCTAAACGAGATAATGATGCATTACTATTCGATACAAGCATATGCCGGCAGCACGGCGTGCACATTTGCAATAGCAAAGCAAGATAAGGGAGTAAAACAAAAGCCCCCAGTGCTGATTTTTCTTTCCAAGCCACATCAGCAAAAGTTTACCATCGACATCGTCAAAAACCTCAATATTTTGCTTTCCTGCCCCTTCCACGACCGCGGCCGCCTCGTCCACCACCTACTCTCCCTCCATGTCCTTTGTTGCCACCTAACGCCCTGCTGACACCATCTTTAGCTTTCATTTCCTCTGGCAACGGGATTATGTGGTCTACGCACTTCCTGAAGCTGAAATCGTCCACGGAGTCATCTTCCCTTATGAGGAACAAGCACTTACTCTTGAATGTAGGATGAAATCGGACTTGAAATGCCTTGATTCCCACACCTATTTTTTTCTCTGGCTCCGAATGCCCCTTCTTAATCAACTCCAGCAACGTCATGTACTCATACTGCATTGTGGTCGAAAAAACAGCATGAAGCATGGGCTATCAAAATGATCATAAAGCTAAAAGCTCCAAATATTGAGATGTAACATGCAGTTAGTTCGACAGAATCCGCTACATGATTCAAGTATGGCACGATCATCCAGTACGTGATTAAATTCTGTCTCTTGGACACAAAAATCAAACTAGTCAGTCGATGCGGTGATCACTTGTAACTAGCATTATAAAAATGTATAACATGCCCCTAACAAGCAGGTAAGAGATTTTATCTGTACATAAATCTTAGCAAGAGCAAGATAATGCTTCTATTGGGCATCATTAACAGCGCAACAAGCTGCCCAGGACTTCCTAATGCTTACCAGACAGATCTCCCCGGCAAACCGAACTTATAATAATAGTTATGAAAACGATGTGCTCAGCATATCGCGATAGACCACTTCCTAATTCCAAAGATGGAGACCTGTATCTCCTTATTCATCATCGCAGTTGAACAGGGTAGTTCTACTTTATTTTCTAATCAGCAAAAATCACTACGTCACAACATCAAATAAATTCCATTCCACATAGTTCGAGTGAGATCTCCATCTGAGAGGAGAACACTGACTATACACAGCCTACTTTCAGCTAACCAATGCACAAGGAACAACGTATCTTTTCTCAGGCAAAAATTCCAGATTCCTTTTTCTTCTTTCTCTCAGAAAGAACAGCAGGTGATCCAATTGATCTTGCCAGTAGCAAGGATATGCATTCACAAGAAAACCCAATTCCCTCTCCTTGTCATGGACTCGTACGCATTCTCCGCAGCCGGAGAATCCAACATTCAAAATCGCCGAAAGGCGAGAAATTTGTTCCTTCATTTCATACCCATTAAATCTCAGAAACTAAGAGCTTCCGCATTCGACCAATTTAAGTCCAAGCGATCGAGCCGTCGTCGACCCATTACAAGCAAATCGTGGCACTCGAAACAATTACACTCCAGAACAATCCAACACTTGAATTGAAGTTCACTCTACCTCCAATTGCTCAGCGCTCGTGCATGAATGTCGGGGGGAAACAACACGAGCAGAAAAGCTAACATTCGCATTCTCGCCATACCTTATTGACATTGACGTTGGTGGGCCAGAAATGGAGGAACTTGAAGAAGTAGTCGAACATCTCCACGGACGACCCGAACTCCTTGGGCCCGACCTTGGCCGGACCCGAACCCTTCTCCAGGCGCTCCTCCTCGACGGACTTCTCCTCCGCCTTCTGCTTCTTCGCGGCGCCGCCGCCGTCGCCGGCCTCCGCGCCCTCCTCCCCTGCTTCCCTCGGGCGCTTCGCCTTGGGCTCGCCGCCGCCGTCCTCGGCCCCGTCGGGCGCCGCGGCCTCGCCCTCTTCCGGGTCGGGCTCCTCGGTCGCGAGGTCCATGTCCTCGGCGGCCGATGGGTCCGCCGCCGCGAGCTCCGGCGCTACCTCCTCTGCCATGGCGACGCTGAAAACCCCCGAGGTGGCGATCTTGTGGTACGGTCGCGTAGGGTTTTTGCTCCGCGCCTCTCGTGTGCGGTCGATGGGTTCATTATTGAAGGCGAACTTTAAAGGAAAGAAGTTGGCCTAAAAAAGAAAAAAGGTAAAGAAAATATAAAAATAATGAATTTTTTTTTGGGTCGAAAAAAGTAATGAATTTGTTAATATGTTTAGCACTATTGATATGGAAATATTAGATTTTTCACAATATCGATTATTATTATTTTTTTGGTCGAAAGAATATCGATTATTCACTTTGATGGATACTATGATATATTTTTTTATTTGATTCGAGTGTCTCCCAATGTTTTTTGACAAAAATATATAAAATACCATAGATTTATCGCGTTAAAGTTTTTAAGTATTTGTTGCTTCGGCTCTGTGACATCCAAACCTTCCTCTTCGGAGCAGAAATGGACATGGCCAGAACGAAGTATTTAGAAATTTAAGTTATTATGAAGAATCGAATGAATTTACATGTCAATATTGACATGTTTCGAAAAAGAAAATTAAATATTTCGCACTAAATAAAAGTACAAATTTTGTGATGTGATGAGAAATGAAAAAAAGAGAGTAAAAGTCCCTTCGAGTTATGACCTCTAACAGAAAATAACTCTAGTTTTGAACCCCCCCGAAAGATAAATTCAAGTGAAAAGTATCAGCTTTTGGATCTAATTCTTATTTGGAGGTTGACTGTAATTTTTACAAGCCACTTTAACATATACCTCAAATCTTTAGACCTACGTAATTACTAAAATCCGAAATCATTTAAAATTATATTTTCTTGAAATTAGACGTAATTCTTTCACTAAAAAAAATTAAATTATGAGTAAAAAGATGGCCAATGCATTACCTATTGAGTTTTTAACTTTCATATTTGAAAGTCATAAATTACCACAATAAAAGTCTTTCGAGCACCGAAGCGAGTCTAACAATGTCATCATGGTACCTAAAACATGATTATTTTCACATTCTCATCTTGACCTCCAAAGTTAAATTATTAACCCGTGAATCCAACTTCTCTCTTTTGCGCCTTCATTTGTAGGGGTAAGCGGTTCCTGGTCAGATCCAATCCAACCTAAGAGCCAGGAACCGAACCGGGAGGACTGGTTCCCAGTTTTTAGGACTGGGGATCGGACTAACTAGTCTTGGGACCACGGATCGATTCGATCCAGTCCGGTCCGGTTTGGTTCCAATGAGACTAATCACTTATTGGTAAAGGCAAGAGGGAATTGAGGAAATTAAATTAGACTTTCTATTTTTTTAAAAAATTTTAAAAAGTAAACAAATATATATATATGAAAAAATTAGAAATATATATATTTATCGGTTCGGTCCAGTCCGGTTCCCACCCTAGAATCGGGAACCGAACCACCCGGAAACCGGTTCCATTTTTAGAAACCGGAAACCGAACTGATATTCCCGAGAACCAGACCAAACCGGTTTGTCCTGTCCAGTTTCGATTTGGACGGTCCATCTTGCTCACCCCTATTCATTTATATCATTTTGGATTGCAAAATTATTGTTTGTGAAATTGGGTTGGGTAGAGAGAAAGCCCATGAGGCCATGGGCTCGTTTCTTTTTAGGCCCATGGGTGAAGTATTAACCTGTCGTTCACTCTCTCTAATCTATAATTTCATGATTGAATATCACGCAAGTAGATTGTCCACATTTGGAGTGACGGGGTTCCAGGATGAGTAGGTTCTAGACTAGGAATATGAAATCTACTCTATTAGAGTTGATGCCTATCTTTTGGAATCGGGCACCGTATCGATCAATCTTCAAATCAATCTAGAACCGAACCAACCAGTTGTAAGGTCAACCCGAAAACTGGCCTACCATTTCTTTTTCTGTTTAATTGCTCTGTCAAAGGTTTGCTTATGGTGGAATGCTCAGCCCCATCATTTTTAATTTTTTGCAAAAGTCCCCAGTGAAAAAGGACTTGTAGGTTTTGATTTTGAACCCGTTAAAAATCGGTTTTACCCTAGAACCAGCCTTGAAATCGATTTAAAATAGGTTCACCCGGAAACAGGCCTTGTCGGATATAACCAACCGATTTAAAGTCAAGAATCCATAACCAAACCAATCCTCATATGAACCAATTTGGAACCGGCCGATATGGTGGGTTCAGTGCTATCCCTTCCCGATCAGAACCGATCGGTTACAAAGCCAAGAACTGGATACCAAATCAATATCCATGTGAACCAGTTAGGTACCGGTCAGGTAAGATCAATTCGGTTCGATTCCTAGATTGAACCGATCAATTGCTCACCCCCCGGTCTATATGTCTAGTAAATGATTTCTTTCTTTCTTTCTATTTCTTGGGCGATGAAGTCGAAATTACAAGCTGCAAAACGCGGGGGCAACAATTCCTCGAAGTACACGAGAGGGGAATGCTTTTTTGGATAAGCACATACGTGATGGAAGCAACCGGGTCAAAGGTAAATGAGATTGAAAAGTCCCGACAAGAACCTGAGGTCGTAAATTAAGGTCGCCGATGCTTCTTCTTGGAAAAGGTCCTCGGTTTGATCGGGTCAAATCTTCCTTCACCGTGATAGCTCCGTTTTATGGAAAAAACTGACGATTTAAAAAAAACGGTTCATTTAAAATAATTAATTGCATCGCTTAAAAAATATTATCTGTTGATTCACAGCGATTATTTTTTAAATAATAACTTTAAATTTTTTTTTATTTTTTTCGCAAAATAAACGCACTAAATAAAAGTTTAGCTGGGATTAAATGATAGTGCCTTCGGTTGGTGGAAACGAGTATTTTTTCCTATTCTAGGAACACAATTTTCGGTGTTGATCAAAAGTCGTCACCGACTTTTTGATTTCATTGTAAATATTTAGTTATATTTTTTGTTGAATAATTGTAATTGGATACAACTGGAAGAACTCTCGAGATCGATAATACGGTAAATCTTCTTTTTCATATGGGGTATGAACGCGAGAATTTTGTTAACTGAAAGTCTATGAAACACCTCCGGTAAGTTTCGTGAACCGGTTAAGCTCAGGCATTTTACTAGTGCATGGGTCTAGAGCAGTTTGCACACGGTTTGTGGCACTTTCTAGATTTTGAGCTGGAACCCTTCAATGGGTCAATTCAACTTTGCCAATGCCAGGAGTTGCGAAAATTCTTTGAAGAATATATTTCTCAATTGCTATTACATTATAATAATCAAAATATAATATATCCACTGGGTATTTTAATAAAATAAAAAGCCGTCATGCCAACACCGAGGCGAAAAACACGGTATGCAACCTGCCTAATTTTCCCCCAAAAAATGGTCAATGAAATCCTTCTAGAGCATAGTGGTTGCCAAACAAAGAAACATCAATAGCACAGGGGCTCTTATCCGGACCTAATGTTTAACCATCGCGCGTACAAATCTTCAAGAAGTCAAAATTGCACATACATACAAAAGCTTTTCACAACGACGGGTCGTGGATCGTCGCACAAACACGTGGGAACCAAGTCATAAATCCGTCAAGCGGGTTGGGTCCGGTTGGGTTTGGAATGGGTCGAAAATGATTCGACCTAAATAAATCCATTTATAACCCCTTTTGACGAATTTTTATACAATGTAGATCTAGTGACCCATACTCGGTCGCACCCGGCTCATACCCAGCACATATCATGTTGCTAAAACACTTTCATCTTTAAAATAATCTAGGAAAACTCGTACCTAAATTGAGGTAGGAGTATGGAGTGATGAGCGCAAAATCAAGCGAGGGTGAGAGAGTCATAAAAGTTGGTTGGGTCAAGATAAGTTTCTAAACCCATTTATAATCCATTTAATACTCATATTATGTTTAAACTCATTTATGATCCATATACTGAATATAACTAATCCATCTAATAACTAAGCCTATCAGCTTATTATATACGAATTGAAAAAATAAATTTATGATCTATTTTGATAAATCTATTAAGTAATTTTTTATCGTGCGAGAATTCATCAGAAAAGGCAAGTACCCAACTAACGCGTAACGAACAATGCCGAACATATTAAACTTCCATCTACCCAAGTTAATACGGTAAAGTGGAAATTTGCGCTCCTAAAACTCGGCTCAGAAACGTACACGAACTATCCCATCCTATTTGTTAGGTAAAGGATAAGACAAGAGGAGGGGGAGTTTAGAAAAGGATTCATACCACGAAAAATAATAAATTAATATGTTTATGATAATTTTATTTAAAATTAATTTTTAATCATAAAAAATTTCAAATTGGTATATTTATGATAAATTTTTCCTCAATTTATTTTCGTTAAATTTTACTATTAAATTATTTTGTTAAATGACACTCAATAATTGACGGATATATCAATTTTATGTTTTACTCACCGTTTGTCACATGCGTACCAGTTTATAATTTTTTGTGGTATTAATTCAATTTAATAGAAACTAACGAAAGGTAAATTTATCACAAATGTACCAGTTCGAGATTTTTGGTAGTCAAAAAATTAGTTTGGGATAAATTTATCACAGGCATATCAGTTTTGGGTTTTTCGTGATCAAAAAATTAATTTAAGGCAAAATTATCATGGGTATGCTAGTTCAGGATTTTTCGTGGTATTAACCTTTAGACTGCGTTTGGTCGTCCAGATTTTTAAACAGGATAGGATCGGATAGGATAGAATAAGAAATCCTAGGATTTCTTCATATCCTGTCCACTGTTAGGTGGACTACGTATTTAAAGTCGGATAGGATAATTTTTTTTTTTGCTATTCACGGGTCTGGAGGAGTTGGTGAAGGAAAAAAAGTCGAGAAATTTTTTTGGTGAAAGAGCACAAGGTGTGGGGATGAAAATGACGGCGAGTGGAGCGTAGGGTTTCTGAAAAAATGAGCATTAGAAATCCTATCCAGGTCTATTTCACTCTCCCTCGGATTTTTTTATCCGGTCTATATCCAACCTTATCCTATCCTGGATCACTACCAAATACAGGATAGGATAAAACATATCCTATCTTAGTTTTTATCCAATCGACCAAACGCAGCTTAGGGTTAATACATTAGGAAACGCCGGTAGAAATTCGAAATGCCACCAAAAAACGAGACACGGTGACGACGACCATTCTTGACGGCCGTTAGTCCTCCACCCCCCACCCGCACGCGCGGGGTCAAGACGGAAACAGACAGCGACGTCAATTTCCACGAAGCGGACTTTCGATGTTTTTAACCGGACGTGCCGCGGAGTTAACGTCCCCCCCACCAGCACCCACCGGCCGCTCCGTCGTCGTCGCGCGTACAAAAAGCTCGCTCCTTGTGCATCGCCTCCTGCGTCTTCTTCCTCCTCTTCCTCCTCCTCCTCCCGTTCCCCTTCGTTGAAGCTCGCGAATTCCCCCACAGACCGAGCTCGGACCCGACCCGAGACCCGCGCCTCCGAGCCCGTTTCAGGTACGATCCGTCCCCTCGGCGGTGGGTTGGTTCTCGCGGCGCTTGATCTGGTGCTGTGGGTGGGGCTGTCGAGTGTGTTTGAGGTTTTTGTTGCGTGTTTTTTGGGAGGATTAGCGTTCCGAAGCGCCAATTCGGGTGGGTTTTGCGTCGTGGCTCCGCCTGTGTGCCGGATTGTCGTTGATGGGTCGAGGCGGATGAGTTGATTTTTTTTTTTTGTTTTTGTGTTTCTGAGGGGGTCAACGCGGGGGAAGTCTTGGAGCTCCTCGGGATTGTCGAGGCCGAGGATCGGGCTCGTCGCGCGTTCCGTCCGGCATTTGTGAAGTCCGTCGTTTTGATTTCTCCGACCCGTTTCCCGGAGCCGGGAGGGAAGTCAAGATGGCATTTTTTGGGTTGTGAAATGAAAAGGGCCGGATCGTTGTTCAGTGTAGGGGATGCATTTGCGTGGGATGATGATGAATTTTGTCGGGCGAAGGATGGGGGTTTTGTCGTAGAAAGTGATGTCTTTTCGGGTGTCCTTTGATTTCTTGTCGAGTTATTGGCTAAACTTGTTACTCACTGTCTAGAAATGTAACTCGGCAGCTTATATTTCTGATTCTATTTTAACGGTGCGAGTGCCGAATAGTAAGAGAGGACGAAGAATTTAAGCGCCTGGATCCGGAGTATCTCGAGATAATCAGAGTCAATGAATTTTTTCGACCATCAAAATTGATTAGTTTGTTGATTTAGGGCAATTAAGTGGTTCTCCTTCCGATGGGACGTGGTAGCTCAAATCGTGCTTATGTGCCTTCAAGACGACTTAAGCTGTGGATTTTGACTGTTGTTTGGTTTGGGGGCATGTTTTACTTGGGAATTGATCCAAGTTTCTGTTAAATCTTTTGATGTATCAGGATATTTCTTCATAATCGGAATGAGTGATCATCTTGTCCTCTGCGTGGATCACTTCACGACACCTGAGAGATCACAATCTCTCGAAAAGGCTGATTCTGCAAAGCCTGCTGGAGAGGGTTCATCTTCTCACACTGCTGATCCGGCAACCTCTGCTGTTGAAGTCGAGGATATACAAGTCATTAGCACATGCGAAGAAGAAGAACCTCTCATTCAGACCGTTGAATGTCGCATTTGCCAGGAGGAGGATAGCATTAAGAATTTGGAGACTCCTTGTGCTTGCAGCGGTAGTTTGAAGGTTTGTGCCTTTTGGGGTCACTTCTCCTATTTCATTTTTTTAAGATATAATATATCGTTATTTGTGGTTTTAAAGCAGCCAGATTGTTTCTTCAAAATATACCGGTCGCCATGTCACATATCCAGTTGGCTACTTTTATGCTTCCAATCATGGTAGTGGTACGCATGCTTGATTACATCAGTTCTGGGAGTTGTATATGTGGGTGTTGCTGCTCTGTGTGCTTTAGCTTTGCTCGGTTAATCCAATGGGGTAGAAGGTGCAGAAAAGTTTACTTGTTCTCATGCAAGCCCGACCTCGGTGAATCTGGTCTGGTAGGCTTGGAAAATTATAACAAGAATATCCGATCTTTTTGCCTCTATAAAATAGAAACTTGAATGTTTACTTGAGCATCATTAGCATATGATCAGATGCACTGAAATCCTAGTCTAACGGCTTTGTTTTCTTTTGTGTGTAGTATGCTCACAGGAAATGTGTTCAGCGGTGGTGTAATGAGAAAGGAGATGTAATTTGTGAGATATGCCATCAGGTAAGCCCCTCTCAGCACCTGAAACTTCTTTTATGACTGCACAATTTGTTGGTTGCTCGATGTGTATAGGGGGATCAAATATGACATCGACAATGCTCAGTAAATTTGCTTCTTGAAATAGCATTAATCTTTTTGTTCCCTTCCTCTTCAAGTCTAATTATGTTGTAGCATAGTTATTGTCTTTCCAGTGGCTGCTTGGTTGTATGCTGAATTGTGCTAGGATAATTTGAAGAAAAAGAATTTTTATTTCCCTATCGTTTTTCTTTCTAAATTTTGGATGCTTATTACCGTTTTTGAGTAGATGGAAACTATTTAAAGATTTGGAAGGACTTTTTCTGAGAGGCAGAGTTTTTCATATTTACTGACGCTAGGGAAACTTCATTGTTGATGTTTAGGTTTATGAGCCTGGCTATACAGCCCCACCAGCTCCCCCGAACTCTGAAGATGCCACAATTGACATAAGGTAAGAGTTTACTTTAACCTGCTTGTACAATTAGCTAGTTAGCTTCATATTAGCTTGTTGTAATGATTTATGGAGATTGAAAACTACTGTGTGGATCATTTTGTTGTGTAGGACTGATGTTATAAAATTTGACAGGGTTGGCTTCTAATTTGTTTTTCTCAATGATCTATTTTTCCTAACCATGTCTAAGGCTCTTTTTCTTTTTTGTTCTTTTTGGCTTTTTTGTTGCTACAATCGGGAGATCTTGCCCTATTGTTTAGGATATACTTTCGGTGACGATAGATAAAGAAATGATTGTATACTCAGTCATATGTTTCTAGCCAAAGTCCTATATTTGGAATGACTATCCTCTCAACTATTGCATAGTCAAGAATTTGTTTTCTTAGACATTTTGCAGAGAACTTGATGTATAATAAAACCTTCTTTCATTGTGTTTTATTTTATTATGAAGTTTTTGAAGAAGCTTGGTTGTTCCAGGTCAGATTTGATCATATTGATGTCTTCTGTTTCATGTTTGATTTACAGTGAGGGTTGGACGCTGTCTGGTGCTCCTCTGGATTTGCGTGATCCTCGTATTTTGGCAATGGCAGCTGAGCGCCATTTCCTGGAGGCAGAGTATGATGAATACGCTGACACCAATGCAAGTGGAGCTGCATTTTGCCGCTCTGCGGCTCTTATTGTGAGTCATAATGGCCTTGCTTGTCATGTGATTTGGAGATGCATTACATTGTGACAAAATCATGTCTCCTTTCATGGGGCCCTGAGGAGGCAATGTCTTTCTTATACCTGGGACAAATTTCAGTTTATGCATGCACACTTCACCTGCTTGTTAATCCAAACAAAATCAAGATCCATTTATGAGCAACCGACATTGAAAACTGACTGCATTTTGCTTTTCCCCTACCTGTAGCTCTGTTTTTTTTTTTTGGGGGGGGGTGGGGGGTGGGGTGGTGTTCAAAAACTGTGCTTGTTTTTTTGCACTGTTTTTTTTCCTTTTTCCTTTTTTAACAAGCTTTTCCCTTTCAATGGCAGCTGATGGCTCTTTTGCTCTTAAGGCATGCCCTATACCTCACCAATGGTGACGATGAAGATGATGCATCTGCATTTTTCTCTGTGAGTGTTCTATTTTCTTATTTCCTAGTAGAGGTTTTATCAGTTATCTGTTCTGACATTAGTTTACTGGATATTTCTTTCCAGCTGTTCTTGCTTCGAGCTGCTGGCTTTCTTCTTCCTTGCTACATTATGGCTTGGGCAATAAGTATCTTACAGCGTCGAAGACAAAGACAGGTCTGGAGTGACACTTTCATTTTTGTGTTTTTCTAATTTTCTTGAAGGAAATTTCATCCATCTGATAATTTTGTTTTGGGTCGAAATCTTATAATTTTGTTACTAGCTTAATTTTATGCTTGAGTATATATGAATTAGCTAGTGAAGGAAGCATGTTAGCTAACTTGGTGTCCGCATTTCTAGCAAGTCATCATTTGCTAGATTAAGTCGAGTTAGCAGATAACTTTGGAAGTGCACTATCTGGCTGGCGAAGGTTTTTCTAATGTGGTTTTGGTAGTTGTAGTCCTCTCTTTCTCTCTCTCTCCCTCCATGGAAAAATTCTTATCTGTCTCAGCTAGAAGTCTTGTGCAACTTTCTTGTTGAACTCTTGGTCTGATATCCACACTAGAGACCAGGGGTTGGCTCAGTGGTGGCCAAACCCTTGTTGGTTCATGACTAGGTGATTAAGAAAGCATCTGCTTGTAAAGATGTTAATCTAAATGTTTTTCAATTCTTTGAATCAGGAAGCTGCGGCACTTGCGGCAAGTGAAGTTGCATTCATGCTACAGGCAGGACAACGTCGTGGTTTGCAGATCACAATAGAACCAGGGCCTTCAGTGATTCCTCATCAGGAGCCGGTCCAATCATAAGCGGCCGAATTTCCAGACATCTGTGTTACGGAAGAGAGTGTACTTTTACTTGTTTCTAGCAGTGAGAAACAGGGAACATATAATCTATCTATTTGAAGTGTGAAGTATTCGTTCTGCACGTAAAAATACCCCTTGAGGTCACGTCAAGATTTTCTCTCATATGCAGGTTTTCTCCTTGTACATATTTTCCGAACCTCGCTGGGGGCAGTTTATTTTCACTGTTTATGAATCCGGAAAGTCACCTGAGCGGTTGTTGTATCTGCGAAACTCTTATGTATGAGATACTAGCACTTGTCAAGCATTGCTTAATGCTTAATCTTTTCCTTTTTCTTTGGTTATATTGGTACTTTTCCTGTGGAAACGGATGATTTGATTCTTTGTTATGAGTCTGATGGTATCGTGTCTTGTTCAATTTCGAAAGAACTTAGCATCGTCACCCGGGAACAATTTCAGCTATAACTAGTCATACGCCCTTTTCGAGTGGCATTCTGTCTAATCCGAGCTGGAGACAAAGCAAAAGCGCAAAGCGAATTCATCAAGAACCTGAAAACCAAGACTTGCAACTTTTTTGGTTGAGTGGATGGCAGGGATTCAAAGTTAGTGGGGGGAAGCAAGCCTTGGTTTTTCACTTTTCATTTTGTGCTTTTCTTTTTCTCTGGAATAATCTGTTCCACACGACCTCATCCCTATATTAGATTTTGCTTTATCCTTCTTTTGGTGCTCGATAGCTTAGTTACCCTCTGAGCGGAGATGCTGCAACCGCTTGGATAATAACTACAAAGGACCAATTAGGCCAATTTGGTATATAATCGCCGGAATGAAGTGGAAATGAAAGGGAAAGAAGGATGGGATCTGGATCGGGTGCATCAAAGTTATAGATTACGTGCGACATTCGGCATTTCGTGATTGTTTTTTGCCCTTGCCACAAGGGACAGATCGACAAAGGGTGAATAGTTGCCGTGACGACAACCATGTCAGCATCAGCCCGCATGTAGTGGCGTTTTTGCCTCGAGTCCCAAAGACCATTCTCCCTTTTTCTGGGTGTGATTTTGTTGTGATGACCATGAGGAATGCAAGATGCTCGGCACAAGGGGAAGATACTTGGCTTCCCCAAGAATGTAGGCAGGTCTCCAAGTTTCACTTTTTGTTCAAACGTGTCAGAGTCTTCCTAGACAGCCTTACTGGCTTCCTTGGCAGGCTTATCATTGGGGTAGATCTTGAATTGTCTTTATTTCTCTCAGGACCCCACTCTCTGCTTTACGCTTTCAATTACCCCCAAAATACATGCAATAAATAGTGGGACATAGGCCTACTCTTCAGTCATGAGCTACAGAAGAAACGACAGTCATAACTCCAGTAGTACCACATATCAGTGAGAAGAACAATAATCCCATCTTCTTTCTGTTTTGCCCAGTTTTCTTCATGGGACTTGGAAGTTCAAAGGTGGCAGTAGCTCTCATCTGTTTTGGAGTTTTAGCCCTTTTGGCACATAATGCTTCGGCCACGAGACGTATGGGTCCCCGTCCTAGAATGGAGAGAAAGCAATCAACGTTCTATGACAACCTGCCTAATTTCACTAGGAATCTTTCCATTGCTGAGCACCTGCAGTTGCAAAGTGTGGCACCTGCGCCTTCAATGGCATTCGACCCTAGCCAAGCAAATAAAAGAGGAGTTCGAGGAGGATCCGATCCCATTCACAACAGATATGGACATTCTTAAGCTATGGCCTAAACAAAGCAGAGAGCTCACCAGGTATTATCTTGGGAAGGAAAGGGTGCCCCGTTATGGCGTCGAACATTTTGTTTGGAGGATTACATGCATTTTGGCACATCTTTTGTATATTTTCATATAACTTCCAGGAGTCTTTTGTCAAGGTGAAGAGAGGCAGTTCTCTTTTAGATCAGCACCCACTCATACAGCACACAAGTTACACACAATTGCAAAAGTAGCTATGTTATTTGCATATAAGGTTCTTTCCTACATGTTTAGAGATGAAATGTTAGACGATGCTTATGATCAA
Source organism: Syzygium malaccense (assembly GCA_031216405.1). NCBI lineage: Eukaryota > Viridiplantae > Streptophyta > Magnoliopsida > Myrtales > Myrtaceae > Syzygium > Syzygium malaccense. Next base: position 2,820,555 of record CM062254.1, on the reverse strand, counting down.
ATGATAGACAATGTTTCTGAACTATTTCACTCAGAGACGATTTCATCCCGGCAACTGTTGTATCTGGTTTAGATGCTGATAATGGGAACACAACGACAATCAGTTTCCGTGTTTTGTAAATTTTCTGACAATAACCACCCATCTAATATTTACCGAAAACAAGTACTCATCTAAAATGGCCGTCTTTGATATCAATGGATGTACAAAGAAAACCATTATTGTTGAAGCTAAAGCCATCAAAATGGAACAAAAAGAAGAGAATTTCCCCTCATCTATATAATTCACAATCTTACGCGGTGTGAGCTCAAGTGGCTGGTCTAAAGTCAGTTACCCTTAGACAGTTGAGATCTGCGGTATCTATTCTCTCTGTGAAGTTTGATCCGCCCCGAAGATATCTTCCTGGAGACTGCTTGCCAGATCATATCTACCGCGTCACCGGGTTGGGACGGATATTGGAATTCAAAATGTTGTGCAACTTCTTTCAGTCTCTCCCACATCTTGGTCCATTTGTCCTCTTTTATTCCACGGAGAAGATTTAGCAAGTAACCTTTCTTTACAGCATCAGCGGCACGGACAAATAAGCAGAACTCTGAGTAGTCCAAAAAATCTTCAAATGGTAATTCAATCTCATCGCTGATTATCACGGGGACACAATGATTCACAATGGCATCGAAAAGGCGATTCGAGGAAGGGGTGTCACCAGCAATATTCAAGCAGAATTTCGATGAAGCCATTCCTTGGCCCGCCTTGTGTATCCCATTCCCTTGAACACTTCCAAATGCAAAATGCACGCCCTTCTCATCTTTGAGAAGGTAATACAATTCTTGACGAATTACACCTCCCTGTAAAATGAAAAGCATGAAGACATAGGTAATAGGCAATTTAAAGCTGAAAATATGTGGATGCGACAGGAAATAAACCAAAAGATGACTGATTTTAGTGGAAAATGGCCTCTTTTACGAGGAAAGCTGAAAGAAGCAACCTCATGTCAAAATAATATGGCCGTCATGAAGCATCGAAGAAGGTTCAAGATTTGGACAGAAATGATATAAGCTCTATCATGATCTCCACAAACTGCTTATGCAATAAATCCTTGTCAACTGGTAAAATAAAACATTATCAATTAAACAAAAAGCCAAAAGGCACTTACATCTTTTCGGTAAACTGCTCCTTGAAAATATGCCAGTATAGGGCGCTTACTGAATGGAGCAGATGCATTGCCCCGTATGGTTCTCACAACATGCTTGTATGGAGCAATTATATCTTTCTCAAGGTTAGCTATTTCTGCTGGATATCTACCAAAATCGGCAAGCACAAACATTGCAGAACCCAATTTCTTTCTCGCATCCAACATGCTATTTGGATGGTGGGCTACAATGATATGATCCTTCCCCCCCATCTGCTTCCACTCATACCGGCCAGTTAGATACTGCACTAATTTGCTCTGTAACATCCTGTTGACACTAATTTTATCCTTTCCGTGAAGCTTAGAATGGCGATTGTAACTGAGAGATGAGAAGAATGGCACAAAGACTATGTCTGCTAGACTTGAATTATTCACTCTGATAGCAGTGCATGGTCTATTGATATCCGGGATTTCCGAGGATAGAAGATCAAGAGTGAGCCAATACTCTATACTATGCTGCAAATTTAGGCCACCAGGATAAGGTGGGATTTGAGCTGGATTTTTGACATTTGGCCAAGTTTCACCAGGGTTTCCCTTCCATCCCAGCAATCCAAAGTGAAAATCAGGAGGCAAGTCATACATAAAAACTTTCAACAGAACCTGATCGGGATCGCAGGCCACTTTTCTTTGCTTCTCTTGAGAGATAAAATTTTCTCCACCGTCCGTAAAACTAAAACCCTCTCCTTGTCCTTCTAGAGGAACTTTATGCTCGATTTGTGAAGTCACGGATGACAGGGAAGAAACCTCAGCCTGTTCATATTCGGCACTGGGTTTCAAATTAACTGATGTATTATTAACAAGAATCAGCTTCAAGACTTTGCTAGATATGATAGAAGTATTACTGAATTCTAGGAGGAATAGAGAAGAGAGGGTCAACAGGATCATGGAAGTGGTTATTATGTAGAAAAGGAACCTCGAAGGGAGCACGCTTTTCTCCGACATGCTGAATTCGAAAGGAAAAAAGTTGATGCTTCTTAAGTTTGATCTGACTGCATCAAGAACTATCAAAAGACACTTTCCTACAAATCAACAAGCTAAAAATTTCTGGAAAACGTCAATTCTCTTTCAGGAACTTATGCATGATCACCTCCACCTGTGACCGCCTGCTCAATGTTTCAACTCCAGCTCATTGAAGAGAACATCCAGACTTCCTCGTAACCCGGAAGTCCCCAATTCCATTACAACATAGAAGCCCACCCTCAATCCCTAAAACCCTCAAGGGTTTTGAGAGAGATTCCGACAGCAGCCTGATTCACAACATCTTCACTAGCAAACCAAACCGTCCACAACAACCAGAAAAACCACATATTTCCTTCTCCAAAGTGGGCATATAAAACAGAGAGTTGGTTCTGCAGAATCAATAAAATACCAGAATCTTCCGTCGCTTATGTTCTCACTCCAAGATTCTTCCTCGAGATTGCAAGAACATTAACGCGAAATCTTCATCCCAGATAAAAGACAAAACACGATCATCCGATCATCTCCGTATCTGCCAAGAACAAAAGAGCACACAGAAATGCTATGAAACCTTGAACAGAAGCTCGAAAAATCAAAACTTCATCAACTGGGTCCTCAAGGACCGCGATTATCTGAACTGGGTCAATCAGTTCTCGCAAAACAAACGAAGGAATTAAGGTACCTGAACAGTGCGGCTGATCCTTCACGGAGGGTACAGCAAATTGCACGTCCTGTGAAGAAAAATAAAAGTAAAAGGGAGGCTATTCTGACCAAAAGCCGAATGATTTAAAGCCCTTGTTCAACTTTCTTGCGGCACTTAATCGTCATTATTTAACTTAATTGTGCTCCTCTGTTTCCTTTGTCAGTTCACGCTGATGCAACGGTGGCGCGCACCCACAGAGATAGAGAGAGAAAGAGGAGAGAGAGAGAGACACTTTTGGTGTTAATCTAGTCCGAAAATGGTACGTTTACCCATTAAATCCTCACGAATTGCCATCGGAAGCAACCCCGCTTTGGCACCTTTCCCGGCTCCCAAAAAACTTAAACTAATAGTAATAACGACAAATGTTCCCGACCCGCAAATTTTCCGTATAATATACAGATGAATTCTCAAGGAAATTATTTTGCTTTCTGCACCATTTGATTATACCCATTTGTTGGCATGTCATGGTCATCCGTTTGGTAATTCTTGATGCAGCCAGGAATTTTCCATTGGTTTGGTGGGGATTGAGGGATATTAGCTGGCTGTGATTGGTTGATGTCATGGTAAGCCATCATCACTTTCGGTTGGGGTTTAGAAGATGGGAGGTTCACCTAATCAACCAAGAAGTCTGTGGATGTGTGGTTGGTTCACGCAAATTGGGCTGAGACGGGGGGAAAATTGTTTAAAAAGTTATAAATTTATCGAACTTTTGCCAATTCAGTCCTAAACCGAAAAGTTTTGCTGATTAAGTTATAAGCCTTTTTTCACGTTTTGTCAATTGAGTCCATTTGACCAATTTTAGCCAAAAATTTTGCTAATTGAGTCATAACCTTTTTTCAAGTTTTGTTTATTAAGTCTATCTGGCCAATTTTAGCCGAAAATTACTGACGTGGACGCCAACCGTCTTACATGGCACGGTTGGCACAGACGTGAATAATTTTTAATAATATTTTAATAGTTTTTTTAGAATTTTCAATTATTTTTAATTTCTTTCTTTTTTGATAGAAAAAAATGAAAAGAAAGAAAGAAAAAGCAAAATGAAAGGAAAAAAAAAACAAAAAATTCTAAAAAATTATCCATGTCAGCTCTGGTTATCCTCCATGGCACTATCAGTGTTCATGTTAGCGATTTCTAATTAAAATTGACCGAATTGATTCAATTGGCAAAATGTGAAAATATTTATGACTCAACTGACAAAATTGAAATATTTATGGATGATTTTTTTGTTGACAAAGCCACATGCTCAAGCAGACTTGTACAAGAAACGAATCGATTTTGCTGGTAAGCACCTGTCTTTCTTTATATTTGTTTAAATTGCCCCCATTAGAATTCTTTTGGATGATTCGAAAAGGTACACCCCGTTGCTTACGGCAGAAAAAAGACCCAGGAAAAGGCTCGATTGCTTGGCATGGAATTCCCCGAATTAATGGAAACAATTCACCAAATTCGATGCACCAAATTCAATGCATGGTCAACTCTATAGTTAGCTTTACCACCAAAAAAAAAAGGTCTATTGTTAGCTTCATGTGGAGGAGCTTATAAGATTCATGGATCATAACGCAAGATGTTCTTCAGGGAATTTTAATTTTCAAGTTAGATTGTTAATTTATCCGAGATATTTTTTTTGCTTGTTTGTGGAAAGCTTACGGTATTAGGACACCCGGGAATCAAGGTCATAGAATGAGAAGCGAAGAAATGTGATGGGGAGATGGGCTTCGCTGCTCTTCGCGAGGTCCGGAGGGGACGTGCGGATTTTCATGGTCGCCTAGAGGAATCACGCTCAGGATCTCGTCTGTCGTCGTGGTTGCTATTGAGCGAGACTCTTTGATGATAACCGTCGGCAATGACGAACTGGAATGGAGATCCGAACGAGAAGTGAGAGAGACCGTGGCTAGAACAGAGAAAGCCCTAAAGATTTTTTGGGGTGCAATTCTATTATGGTGGAAGGGAGAGAGAGGATCGATTGATGGATTGATACGAGAGCTGAGAGGGTTTAGGGTTTAATGTGTTTCAGCATTGAACTGTCTGGACGCCCGATTGTTTCACCTATTATCTGCATCGGAAGGGGAACCGACCTGAAAGGCCTCGAAATTTTCGGTTCGCGTCTGGTCGATTCGGGCCCTTTTGACACCATAAGATCAGGGGCTTGTATCAAAGCCCCCGATATCAAATTTACGCAATCTTTTATCTTTGAAAATCTTAATCTATCTTTACCAAGTGACATCCTTGACGCTAATTGAAGAGGCACACCAAAGAAACGATTTTGACATTATTAAAACGGGTTTATATCACAAAAAACTCCAAACTGATACATCTGTGATAAAATTACCTCAAACTATTTTTTTGACTACAAAAAATCTCAAACTGGTACACCTGTGATAAATTTACCCCGAACTATTTTTTTGACAACAAAAAACCTCACATTGGTACACTCGTGACAATTTTATCCTGAATTAATTTTTTGACCACAAAAAATATCAAACCTAGTACACTTGTGACAAATTTACCCTTCATTTCCGTTAAATTTTACTGTCAAATTGCTAAGTTTGATAACATGTGGTAGTTAATGGGTGTACCGTTTGGAGTTTTAACAGATAAGTTTACCAATTTATGATTTTTCGTGATATTAATCCAATTTAACGGACACTAATAGATGGTAAATTTGTCAGAAATATACCAGTTTAGGGTTTTTAGTGGTCAAAAAATTAGTTTGGGGTAAAATTATCACAGGTGTACCGATTTAAGATTTTTGGTGATCAAAAAAATAGTTCGGGGTAAATTTATCACAGATATACCAGTTTGGGGTTTTTGGTGATTAAAAAATTAATTCAGAGTAAAATTATCATATTAAGATTTTTCGTGATATTAATTCTATTAAAATAGAAAGAAAAAGGAAAAGAAAGGAATCCTTATAGTAAAAAGTGACGGGAAGGATCCAAAAGAAAAAGGTGCTTCCCCAAAAGCAACCCTATCTAATGAAGCGAATTGGTGAGACCACAATGGACCGCATAACACACATATATACACATTATTTGTGAGACGATACAAATAAGGAGGAGGAAGAGACCCTTTTGCCTAACCACAGCCGTAGATCTCTCCTTAATCCAACGGTAAAGATCGTATCTCCCCATCTACCAGCTATCCGTATCTATTACGAGAGCATACATTTATAATATTGCCCGCTCCCAAGAGTATTCTGAAGTACACGAGAAAACCCCGGGACTTGGAATCCCCGAGGTCCTCCCATTCTTCAAGAATCGGTCACGGTCCTTCATTCGGAAACCTCGAGATCGATTCATTTCTGCGGGCCGCGGCACTCGCCAAAAGAAATGTCCCGCGTTATTAAAACAGAAGGAGAGGCAAAAGGAATCCTTTGGAAGGAAGGATCCAAAGAGAAAAAGGTGTCGGCCGAATGCTCTGCTTTACTTCCCAGAAAGGGGAACCCAATGCGATAAAAGCGAATCGGCGCGACCTCAATGGGCCGGGCCTTATCGTGAATGGCGGGTGGGCCTAATGGGCTCGAGTGAGCCCAATAGACGAAGACCAACCAGTCAGAGCCCAGTAGCTTTGAGCGGGCCCGACGTGAAGGTCCCATGGTAGATCGATGGCCCCACAAGGTTTAGTTGATTTAAGCGGTCGAAGTTTTCAAGAAATTAATTCCCATCCAAGAATTAAACATCTGGACATGTATAAGTACACGTGGCGGAGATCCGCATGCCAATATATCTTCTATAGATGACGCATTATTTGCACTTGCGCGTATAGTTTTTGGCCTAATTTTAAAAAAAAATACCAATTTTAAATTAGGAAGAACTATGGACTGATCCCACAAAAACATCAACTTAAGTGATAATTCTGTTTCGAATTTTTTTTTTGCCTTATAAAAAATCACTAACTTTCATTTAAATTTTAAATTTGATCAGAACAATTTGAAAATTTCACGTTAAGGGGGCTAAATTTAGCACTGGAGTAAGATTTGGTGCTTTTTATCAAGACAAAAAATAAGTCGAGTCTGAATTATTACTGAAGATAAAGTTGGTGTTTCTTTGGAATTAGCTCATAGTTCTTCCTAATTTATTGTCGATCTCGATGGATCCTTTTTTTTGTTCCGGGGTCAATTTTGGGCGGGCCCCGGTCGTCATGTGGGCAGTCCACGTCATTGTTGCCCGAAGTTTTGACGCGGTCAAACCGCATCCCATGTGACCAATCTTGACTTTTCAATCTTTAGGGCACAACTGTATCCATCGAACACCGACTCCGAAATTGATGACTGAAAGCTTTTGCTTTTCTCGATAATCGTTCGCAGGCATAGACATTGGGAGCTTTAAGTCTCCGAAACATTATGTTTAGTTAAAAAAAAAAAATTAGAATCGATGGAATCGCGATCTATATAATCAAATAATCGCTTATATATATGTTGCTAGTAGGAAAATTCGTGAGGATAAATCATTACAACCTAATCAGCCCTATGAGGTAAAGACCCCGTGCATATTTATTCTATGACGGCGTGATTGATAGAAGCCTTAAATGTGACGGAACGTTTGAAATTGAAAGTGTTTTACGAGGTCGAGTGGCGATCCCTTCTGCTCTGCTACCGACTTGGTATTACAACAAGGCAACAGGTTTTCCCATACAGTATTAAAGCCGAGCAAGAACCGAACGCGAGGAGGTTCATGCTTGGGTCGGCCATGCTGATCCAAAACGAGACGTAAAATCTCGAAATGGAAGTAAGCTCAAAAGCTAGCTATCGTTCGTGCTTGGGTCACGGATGACGCATACATGAGTTCGGGGACACCATCTTTGACTTGGACGCATATAAAAAAAAATCCACGTGAACAGGGGATGGACATGCATGTGTTGCAATGAATAACTCAGTTTGGTTGTCTCTATGATCTGCTCTTCCACGACTATATCCTTAGAAGGAAAAATATAAAGAAGAAGAAGAAGCGATATACTCTTTTCTATGCTGTATATCCATCGATACGCGTATAAAGTTTTTCTTCCTCATTGGTTTTATGCGGTGGAGAAAGCAACTGGGGGGTTCCCATCAGGAGAGACCCTACTTGTATTTAGGCAAGAATACTGTGCGCGCAACATGGGGACCATGGACTATCTTCTTTGTTTTGTGTGTGTAGCATTTGATCTCTCTCTCTCTCGCTCTCTCTCTTTCACATGATTCCTTCAAGATACACAACCTTTTGCTTTGAGATAACCAAGCTGGCCTCTCCACAACGTGCACATGGTACTGTCCAACAGGCCAGGCAAAGTAGAGATATGCATGATACGGAAAGAGTCTCAAATCCCAAATCTGCGTTGTCCATCTAGAGAAAAAACACTAGGTTTCTGGACAATATTACTAAAAGGACAAAGAGCCATAATATTAATAGGGAGCTAACTATTTTGTGTATCAGATACATCGCGCGACGGTAACACGCGAAGAAACAATTCGATTGTATCGAGAGTTTCTTGAAATTCAAAACGCAAAATTAGTCGATGTGCGTGCATATATGGTGTAGGCAATCCGATTGATTGATTACACCAGGTGACACCATGTGATAGATGAGTGAAATACTTTGTCCGCGTGAACTAGGCCAACTGTAATGTTCATTTCTCTTATGAACATGGGCTCTCATGATCCCATATCTGCACTCAAGCCAGCTTGAAAGTAGAAACCCATCACTTCCACATGGATTTTCCATATGCAAAATTAGATTGCGTTTGGTAACCATTCTGTTCCTAGAGACAATTTCTACTTAGAAATGATTTTTTTTATTCCATTCCCGAAAATAATTTATGAGTATTTGAAAGCGTTTGGTAATTGCCTAAAATTTCTATTCCTGAAATAGAAAAAGAACAGAAATGCATTTGGTAATTGCACAAAATTTCTTTTTATTAATAATATTTTAAATTTATTAATATGTCTTTCTTTTTTTTTTCTTTTCTTTTTTTCTGCTTCTCCTTTCTTTGGCCATGGCTGGTGAGGGCAAGGGCTGGACCCTTGCGGCCTGGGCGAGGGTGGCTCGCGGCCTGGGTCCGGTGAGGGCAACCATCGCCCAGGCCGTGAGGGTCCAGCCCTTACCCTCGTAGGCCACATGCCAGGAAAAAGGAAGAAGAAAAAAAAATTTCTTTTCCATTTCTAATTTTTGTTCCCAGAATCAAGAATAAATTTTTTTTTTATTCTTGATTCTATTCCCAAACTGATTCTGAAAATAAATTTGTGTCTGTGAACAACAAATTTACCAAACCGATTTCTATTCTTTTTTTGTTCCAAGGAACAAAAAAAATAGAATTAGACACTATTTGGCCAGTTATCAAATATGTCCTTAATGACCAATAGGGAAAGAAAGGCCTTTCCTCTTAAATACTCATGGAAATTAGTAGGAAAGTTCCGTGCTTCTTTCCCATTTTTCAGTTTTTCATGGTAGAACTGTGACTTTCTTCTGTGCAAGCTGGTAAAATTAAAGTCTATGTTGTGTTCTACCAGTCTGTGAAACTTGGAAAAAGAACACGGCTTAATAAATACTTTTGTAGGGTTTTGACAATTCAAAAGGGTGAATTAAAGCAAGAGCTGTACCTCATCTGTGCGCTGCTATTCTTCTTTTTCTTTTTAACTTTCTGAATGATGTTAAGAATACAAAGTACACATGCAGAGATTAACATTCAAAATTATTACATTATTTATCACATTATAAGCAATTACAATGAAAATTGCTTTGTGGACTGTGGCAACAGCTTGCATCCCATTGTTCATGGACACTTTTCATCTGGCCTTCTGTTCTCTCCTTTTGGGTTTTTGCCTTGCAAATTGATGACACTATTCATGAGAAACTTATGGGTGGAGTTACTGTGGAATGGCTGTTTTTCACAGATTGGGCTACCATAAACGTGACGGTAGGTCAAGAGAGTCCGTTGAAAATGAAAAAGAAGGCAAAAAGTCAAAAACCCTCACATGTTCACATTTATGACCCCCGTTATGCAAATTCCCAAGGCAAATTCTGGGTTTGATTCTCCGCCTTGCTTGTTCTTCATCCACAAATACGATTGCAGATAGAGAGAGAGAGAGAGAGAGAGAGAGTGGAGATTCCACAGTACAAACAATAGATGTAACTACAAGCTAGGTTTAGGTGGCGGGTAGTGATCTATGGGCTATGCATCATTACTCCAAGAACGTAATAAACTTATAGTATTTAGGTACATACGTGCATGGCTAATTTGATGATTAATTACTAAAGGCAATGAGCTGACAATAACCCTAACTTGGGCACATTTCAAGTTGAGACTTGAATCAAGTCTCCTACAGTATTTAGCCTGATTTGAGAGAGAGAGAGAGAGAGAGAGAGAGAGAGAGAGAGAGAGAGAGAGAGAGAGAGAGTTCGTGATGATAAAGAAATGCAATATGCATACTTATATATACACCTATTTATCAAACCAGAGTTCCTCCTAATTAAAAGATAAAGCCATTATTTCTTTCAAGTTAAAATCTGATATCCCACACAAATCTAAGACTCTTAACTACCCCTAGATTATATGACCAAGAAACAAAAAAACTAGCCCTAGATTTGTATAATAAGAGTCTTGTTAAAAAAGTGTACCTGTTAAAAATACTAAATATAGAAATATTCGATTTTCAAAATATTGATTGTGCGAACTAGGTAGAGATATTGAATAAACATTAAATTCGGCAAAAGCAACCTAAAAAGCATCAACAGTTTTATTTACTGGCAAAATTAACTCCATTTGAAACGGAAGTCCTTTCTAGGGGTCATCGAGCATTAACGTAAGTTAAAGAACCCCCTGCATCTACCTAAAGGGAGAAGAATTCGGCCAAAAAAATGAAAAAATTAGACGCTTGCCTGAAATGAGATGTACTTTTAGATTCAGTCAGCTGCCGGTCAAACCCTAATTTTGGATTAATTCAGCTGCAAAACCTGCCATGTGTATCTCACTGGCTTTATCTTTAGTTTGGTTTTGGCTAAAGATAATATCTGCAGTATCTTAAGTCTTCTTTCGCTCTTTAATCATCCACGTGCAGGCAACCAGATGTACAGTGTAAGTCCAAATTCTCATCGCCATGGATAGATCCGAGTTTGATATGAATTTTAAGCAAGGATTCAATCACCACCTAATTTGTACGCTTGTGTTAGAAACATCCTAATCTTCATCTTAGATCATGCAGAACGAAGGAGGTGCGATAAAAATTACAAAAGTGGTGACTCAAAGATTTATTTGTAATAGTTTGAGTACATATAGCATATCCATATATAGATTTGCTTAATTTACACTTCTGTGTGATCTTCCAGAAGGCCAGGCTTGTCAGTTATAATTCTTGGCTCAGGCTTTTAGGAAGATATATCAAGTCCTACACAGCTCCAATTCCTAAATCCTTGAAAAGAAAAGAAACAAAGTAAGAAGAAAGAAAATAAAACATCTAACAGTTTTCTTTGTTTCGTTTGACCTAAATTTAAACTCAAAACAAAGCAGCATCCTCATCTAATGACATGCCAGTGAGCTGATCCTCTTGGACCTGAGGAGCTACTAGTGCTCCATCATCAAAGAGCCATTTCTCCAGCAATGCCAGAGGCACTTGGTGGTGGTGGATCTGGTCCAACAGTGGCTTGTTCTCGTCTTGGAAGACACACCCTTGGTCCGCCGTCAAGTTCGGTTTCTCATCTGGCACCGAGGCCACCGATTGAGAGGCGTCAGAGACTGAAGAATTGAAGCTGAACAGCGAGTACTCGAGGCCCTGATGGTGATCGGGCGTCGTTGCACCTTCACTTGAGCTTGAACCACTAGTTGGAATGAAACTGTTGTTGAAGGAATAATCTTGAGCAGCGTTGTGATAAGTCCCTGGGGCTGATTTTGTGGCTTGGGTTGATTTGGTGGAGTTTTTCATCCACCCTTCAAGCAATCTTGCTATGTTCTCTGTACTTGATGCATAAGTGCAGGATGATACTGTTGCCTGGTATAGTGGTCTAGTACTGTTGTTGCCAGAATCAATGTTGTGGCCATCATGATCAGATGGTTTTGAGTCAGCCAAAGGGCTTGCTGATGATTTGTCCAGAGACAGAGCCTCGCAGAGAGCTTGTTTGGCCATGTGGATGTCTGTCTGGAGCCTCCTCTCCCACTGACCCTTTGAGATGGAGTGTGAGTTGGATCTGATCTCTTCTTGGCCATGGCCATCCAGGCCTGTTTGGAGCTTCTTGAGCTTCTTCTTCAAGTGGGTGTTCCAGTAGTTCTTGATGTCATTGTCAGTCCTCTGAGGAAGATAAGAAGCTATAGCTGCCCACCTGAAAAAAGATAGATTTAGAAGAACAAAACCATGATTTATTATTCCTTCCACACATAAGAAGATGAATAAATTAAAATATGGGGATATGGTAATTAGTTTGGAAGTGTATCAATCACTTTTTGGGATTTGGAAAGTTAGATAGGGTTAATTAGAAATTTTGAATTAGGGTACGTAGTTTTTTCTTTACCTGTTACCAAGAAGGTCCTGAAGATGGATGATCATCTTTTCCTCATGATCAGTGAAGTTGCCACGCTTGATGCCAGGCCTGAGGTAATTAGTCCATCTAAGCCTGCAGCTCTTGCTGCATCTAAGCAAACCTTTTGAAACACCACCAAACAAAACAAAGAAAAAATAAGTCTAGAGAGAGAGAGAGAAAGAGAGAGAGAGAGAGAGAGAGAATGAATCTTAACCCTTTACATGTTATTAACTTGATAAAAATGCAGACACAAGTGAGAGAGCTACAAGTGCACGCCCATTAATAACCAAGAATTTAATGAGCAAACCAACCAAAGGAGAGCATCATCAATATCAAGATGAGACCCCCAAAGAAACAAAGTGGAGTGCTACTGCGAAATGGAAATCTGACAACCACAGAGAGAGCGAGAGAGCGAGAGAGGGAGAGGGAGAGATGATGGTGAAGAAGGAATTTGCAAAAGAAAAATGCATATAATCTGTATAGTACCTGTATTAGTGGGAACAGATCTCCAATTCCCAGGTCCATGTTCTTGAATGTAAGAGACCAGGATGATGTCTTCTTCTGGTGTCCACGGACCTTTCTTCACTCCAATCTTGTCACAGCATGGCGGTCTTCCCATTTTCTTTCTTTCTTTCTAGTGGAATGGTCACAAATCTTCTCTTCTTCTTCTTCTTCTTCTTCTTGTTGGATATATCTCTCTAGAGCAAGAACGACGACCTTATGTTGCTGTATAAGAAAATTGTGCAGAGAGAGACAAGCGTCCAAGTTAAGGGTCGCTCTTTGTCTGCTATCACACACATATATTATATATAGAGAGAGAGAGATCAGGAAAAGGACAAGAGTGACTTAGACGCTGACCCAGAAAGAGGTAAAAAAGGATAACACACAGATTACACTCCAAAGGAGTCAAAACGGACAGCAATGAGCATTTACTCCTTGCTTGCAAAAAGTCAGCTATGCTTAGACTCTCTCTCTCTCTTTCTCTCTGTGCGCCTCACAAAGCCGTGTGGCATTGAATAAGGGCACTGTGGCGGTACCTAGAAAGAAAAGAAAGAACAAAAAAACAAGAACCCTTGTTTACATTTGTTCTTTTAAATGGGTGTATTTCATGAAGCAAGCAGTGACCCTCAGCGAATTATTCATGAATTCACATTAGGAACTTTGTAAACAACCGGTCACTGGTGTTTATTTTTATATGTTTTTGGTGACGGTGCTGAAAAGAAAAATGACGTTTTTCTGTGTCACAACATACATACAATGTTCAAGATTCATAGTACTTGCTATATATATGTAAGTCTAGGACTAGCAAACACAACATAAATGGCACTGCAACTATTCTGTACTTCGGGTATACTTTTTTGGGCAAATCTAATGTGTTTTGGCCAGCATATTTGCTTGCCGACAATTTGATTCAATTTCTCTTTTATCTATGGGGATGTGGAGGGTCTATTCCTACATCGTAAAGCTCTCGCATTGAAAGTTGGACTTTCTCGTGACGATCTGTGGTGCAATAATTTTACTGTTTGGCCTTAAAAGTTCAACAGATGGAATAGCACAAGACACCCCGCTAAGTCATTAGTAAGTCTTGAAAATGCATCATCCATGAAGAGGCAAAACAAGAAAATTGTGCTAATTAACTTCTAGGCTTTAAGAACCATTAAATTTTTGTGGGCTACTCGCTCCTCGATGATTAACGAATTGTTCATAATTTACTGCCACTTATGCGAAAATAGGTTTGAAGAAATGGCTACGTTCATGCAAATTGCCCCGGTCATTTAAGACAAAAGAATGAGGCAGTGAGAGAGAGCCGAAGATCCAGAAGAATTTCAAGTTCCAACGGCTGGTCATGATTACTTAAAATAATATACGTTGCTTCGAATACTTCCTTCAAATTAAAAGCAAGACCGTAAATTGTCGAAGCGGATAGTGTAGTGACTAGTGGAAGTGAGATATGACGTAAGGGATCAGATTTTATCGACAATTGACAAGTGCAAAATGCATATCCTTTGGGAAAGATTAGTCCTTTTCATTGTTTAATGATGCCTCCAATGTGAAGACTCCAAGCAGGCTTTGCTTACAACAATGTCTCTTATCGAGGGTCAGGGCCTCGTTAATGCAGTTTGAAATCTGAAAACTTGGATTAATGACGTGTAACAAAGTCGTGTCATATTAGTCAATCAACATCTTTACAGGTCAAATCAAGTAGCAAAATGGTGCACCGTAAAAAAAATATTTATTAATGAGTGTCTCAAGGGCATTATTCAAATGTCCAAATAAAAAAAGTTTTTCATTTCCAAAGCATCAATTTTTTTTTCGTATCGTGTACAATCAGTGTATTAAATCCTTGTTAGATATAATTGGAGCACTTGTTAAGAAGAACCTAATATGAATTGGTGGGGAAACAAACCCTCATTATCTACGGAACCAATAGTTGAAAAAACGCACAATTTTAGAAGTTTGCATATCAGTAGGAATACAAGCAAGTCGAGCTACTCGTGATCTACTAAAGTTTAACTCGCAAAAAACTCAAACTTTGTTTGATTCTTTTCGGGTTTACTTCAAGTTAGAATAGTTAATTCAATGGAACTCGAACTTGAAAATACTTTATTGGAGCAGCTTGGAAGGCTCGTCGTTATATTTTTTTGTTATTTTTTAATCATATTTACAAATATAAAGATATAGATAAACTTGTTAATTCTTCAATTGCCGTGTACTTGTAGAATTTGAGCTCGAGTTCGAGTTTAATTCTAGTCCCAGGTAAAACTTATTGACTAGCTACCTGACAAGAGCTCGTGCATTCCATGGGTCTAAGACTATATTTGTTATACTTCTTTAAATATTTGTGTTCATGTGAATTTTAGCAAGA
Source organism: Syzygium malaccense (assembly GCA_031216405.1). Taxonomy (NCBI): domain Eukaryota; kingdom Viridiplantae; phylum Streptophyta; class Magnoliopsida; order Myrtales; family Myrtaceae; genus Syzygium; species Syzygium malaccense. The sequence continues at coordinate 2,805,358 of CM062254.1, read as the reverse complement.
GAAACAATATGCAGAAAATTCTTACCTTACCAAAAAAAAAAAACAATATGCAGAAAATTACAATAAAACAAATTTTCACATCAATCAACTTCTCCGCTAAAGTTTCTGGGAAGTTTTATTTATAGTGGATCCGAACCTCATTATGTAAATTTGTCCTCTGATTAAAAGAAAATATGAGATGTAAAATTGCAATATTATATATGGACTCTACATGCAAAATTTCAATCCCATAAAATGATATGAATAGCAAGAAACATGAAAACATAAGTAAGAATGTAAATTACCCTCTCATCATAGCTTTCCTTCGTTTGTTGAAATCTTCACATTTCTGTCATCGACTTGTTGTGAGGAAGGCGAGCAAGCTATTCGTGTAGATTTTTGAAATGGTTTCTTCTATCATCCATTTGCTCATATGAATTTATAGGGAGTTAGAGGTGATTTTTTCAGTATCATTTTGTAATTGGGATAATTACACAAATGATTTCTGAATTTTGGCCCAATATGGTCCCTCAACTTTAAATTTGTTCAATGTAGTCTTTGAAGTTGAACTCAATGTGTAATGTCGTCCCTAAACTTTTAATTTGTTAATGTGGTCCTGAACTTTTGATAAATGTTCAATTCAATCCCTACACTGTATGAAAATATTCAATATTATCATTCCATTAAATCAAGTTCAGGGACTTTCGGCTAGAGTTGATGGATATCTCATGATCAATGATAATGTGGCACAAAGAGAATTAACACATGGTCATCTTACTAATTTTTGAAGTTCACAATATTTTTTTAATCAATAATGCATATCCAGGATTCCCTTTATTTATATTTTTAGAATAAGAATATTAATTTATTATTTCCTTTTCTTTTGAAAATTTCGTTGCCAACAGTTGTTTAATTAGTACATTTTGCATTTATTGATGTTTGAAGTTAATTATTTTTACTAACATAGTAAATTATAATTTAGTCGTATCGTGATTATTTGTTTGTAATTCTTAGTTTTATTACTATATTTGATACGTTACATAAACATCCATGCCACAACAACAAAATATTAGCGGCCTCATACTTTAACATCTCTATAAGAAAAAAAAATTTGATATTAAAATAAAGAAAGAGATCGGTGGTGTGTAGAAGCTATGACAATATTTCGGTAAGATGTAAAAATATGCTTTGAGATAGTAATATTTTTTTTAGTCAGAGAGATAAAAGAAGTGAAAATAAAATAAAAATCACCAGAACAATAATAGATGATGATTGAAAATATTTTTTAATAAATTGATGAAATTTATTGGATACATTGAATGCTGATTGTTATTTTCTTGATATTTACAGGTTCTCTTTCTGGGATTTATTCCAAATAGTTTTTAATTTAGTTAATTTTTTTTCCAAATATCGTAGGTTGTTATGCGATCACAATCACGCTTTAATCTTCCCTCTCCAGCCAAGGACCACAATGGCCATCAAGACATTTATACAAACCAACTCATCCCATTTTTTCAAATCTCGAGATTATAGATTGGCTGCAACATTTAAGGAAGAAAATATGTATTTTTTCTGCATATTAATCCTCTATTATAAAGTTACCGGGAAAGATTATATGTCATACGGTATGTCGCGACTTGAGAAAGCAGACGATGAGCAGACTAATAGTTCGACTTTTGACTAATCACATACGTTTGATGTGAAAGCGATTCATATATTAGTTAAGCAAACCGAGATGATTACTTAAGTCTGTCTCCTTTTATACTAACAAAACCACTTTAGAGAACAATATCTATTCCTTGTACTTTCTCTCAATAAACGAGGAGAGTTTCATAGAGCATGCCATATAAGGTAGCATCCTCCCTTTTGTATGCAAATCGAAATAATCACCAATCATAAATTTTAACCCCTCCTAGCTGTTTACATACTAATTTGGGGAATATCTTCTCCGCTAATTTTTGCCATGTGGACGTAGGTGACTCCGGCCACATCACCGGATCAAATTTTCACCAGTTATACAGCCCCGATATGCCGAATGACTCGTGATCCGTTCGAACTCAATCGGTGCATATAAATATATTGCATTCCGGATTTGCATGTTATTAAATGCATGAATACACCGTGGGTCGCTATATGTGCACGCGCATCGCTTACATGCATGCACGTCGCACGCGCGACGTGAATGTACTTGGACAAGGTAGTCGTATTCACACCGAATCAAATCGATCAGGTTCCATTTGAAATCCCTGGTTAGCCTGTCATTAGGCGAGACTTGAAGGCTATGGCGAGCAATCATTAGGGAGTAGGTTTTCCGGAAAGAAAGCCCGGCATGAACTAGCTAGGGTTCCACACCTTCTCTCTTGAAAACAAAAACCACAATATGATAGCGCACACATTGGCTGTAGATTCACAATGTCTTTTTCGATGGCCACTTCACACGCGGGGCATGAACAGTTGAATTTAGGGAGGTCATAATGCGCAGTTAGTCCCACATCTTCTTGGAGGAGATAGCGATTGAGTTATGGCTTTATGAGTGAATGAGGTGCTCTAACTCCCGAAACGGCTGCTGCCCTATGGCATCGTAAAGAAAAGGACTAGGGGGCTGCTATCTATCGGATCTTTTCTAAGAAGTTAGGGTTTTTTTAGTAGTGTAAATTACGTGTTGCACGATGACAGGAGGGAGAGAGAGAGAGAGACTGGGTCACTGATTGAAACCATATTATTGGGCTTGGGCCCATTAATTAATGACCGTGACGACACAACATAAGATCGAGAACCTAACTTTCATTTTCACAATTTATTAGCAATGATGCATGACGATAAGAAAAGCAAATAAACGAAGAGTAGACAGGAAAAATATCAAATTCTGCGGTACGACTGCGCAAATAAATATGTAAACTATGTAGAGAAAAGGGAAAAACTTGTATAAATGATGGGTTATATTACTGATCAGAATATTGAGATGCATATGATTTATCTGCAATTTTTTTGGGGCCAAATTTCAAAAGAAATTCCCAATTCGTCTATGAAAGTAGTAGACAATTGCTTTCCATGATGTATAAGGCACGAATCCTACAGAATTCTGCGAAGCCAAACGTAGCGTTCTAGATCGGATAGCGTAAGGATGAGTGTTACATGCTACCTCTCCATTTTGCTTCGCCTTTATGTAAATGGTTTTGTGTCATTGCACACGGAATTGGAGCTGTAGACATGTAATCAAAATAGGATTCATTGTCTTAGGGTTACGTTTGTTTCCCTGACAGACGGTGCTTATATTGTTGGGTCGATGAGGCAAAAATCACATACCTACGAACGGGGAGGTCATCAATGGAATCCCAAGTCCGGACTTATCAGCATATCCAATTTGATCGATGTTCGCCTAAAAGTTTAAGCCAATGAATTGTATTAGTTGCTCCACATTACGCAATATCTCTAAAGCGAGACTTCATTCACCTAACACCCGTTTTACATGCACCTTAAGACTCTACCTACTTTATTAGTCCGATAGATTAAAAAACCCCAAATACGTGTAAGGAATAGAGATTTCTTGATAAAAAAAAATTATATCAAGATAGACGGTAAAGAAATCGATATTCTCGTTGCTAAATTTGTCGAAGAGATGAAATATGGTTAGCCATTCTCTCCACCGGTCATCATTCATAGAGATGGCACGTGCATTTCATACTGTGGGGGCCATCACAAATTGAATTGCAATCAAATTCTATCGTAAAAGATCCGATATGAACAAACCGTTGTAACATATCAAACGTCAGGACAAACTCGAACGCCTCTTTGTGTATGAACATGACATTATTGTATCTTTGTACGGAGAAATTCACATTCTAAGTCACACCAAAGCATGACTCGTTCATCTCCTTTGTATGCTGCCAAATGAACCCAAAAAGAAGAAGCAAAAAGTTGAATACTGCATTAGAAACATTGGGTGTGTCTTATTCAACTTTTTGTCCAGGGAAAATACAAAAAAATAAAAATATAATAAGATAACACAAAAATAAAAGGGAGACTTCTAAAATGGAAGCACTCGTCTACATTCATCTATCAATGACGACGACACATTTGTCTTAACACCTGTCCTCTCCCAGGATTGATAACACTATGAGCTTCGAGTAACGAAAAATTATTAAAAAAAATGAAAAATTCCAAATAAGAGCGCGAAGTACCATCATTTTCTTAAATAATGACATGAAGTGAATCTTGCTTCAAATAAGGACTTGAAGTGCTATTATTTTTTCAAACAAGGCTTAACGTGGACCTTATTTCAAATAATAGCATAAAGCGGCCATATCAGTTTCAAAGAAGGGTCTCATCTTAATGCCATTTTCATCCTTTACTTTTTTACTTTTTTCTTCTTTCTTTCTTTTTTTGTGTTCCTTTTGTTTTTGTTTTCTTTTTCCCTCTTCCCTTCGCCGACCATCGCCGAGCCTTATCGATGGTTGGCAGAGGTTGCTGGACTTAGGTGAGGTCGGCTTGAGCTATACGGGCGAGGGTTACCCTCGCTTGGCCTCATTGGCACAACCCTCCCCCTTGCTGGATTTGGTGAGAAACGCTCTCGCCAGATCAAGCGAGGGTGGCTCTCACCTGCCTAGGTGAGGAATGCCCTCGCCCGACACCGGCGAGGGCGGCCCTCGCCTATGAGGCACGACAATGACTGGGGGAGGGAAGAGGGAAAAAGAAAAAAGAAAAAGGAAAGGAAAAAAAAGAAGGAAAGTAAAAAAAATAAAAAATATATACTTATAATTTTTAGTCCTTTTTCAACAGTCGAAATAGTCACATATTAGCCGGCTGGCCAAAGGTCCTTATTTGAAATGATTTGACAACTCAGGCTTTTATTTGAAATAAGATTCACTTTGTACCTTTATTTGAAAAAAATAAGGGCCCTTCATGCCCTTATTTGAAATTTTCCCAAAAAGAAATCTTAAACTTCTACTAATTCAGTCCTAAATCTTTCAATTTGACCAATTTAGTTTTAAACCTTTCAATTGTAACAATTTAGTCATAAGGATTTTGTCGGTTTGTTAATTTATTTTATACATTTTGATGATTTTCCAATCTCAAACCACATAGGACGGCTAGCATTAACTAGACTGCTACGTCAGCGTCTTAAGGCTAAAATTAGTCCGAAAGACTAAATTGACAAAATGTTTAATATTAAATTGGCAAATCGTTAAATTGTTTAGGACTAAATTGGCAAATTGTCAAAAAATTTATGACTGAATTGACACAATTAAAATATTTAGGATTGAATTGATATGAGTGCAACAAATTTAAAACATTTTCGGTAAATTCCCCCTTCTAGTTCTTCACGAGCGCAAGGGAGAGACAATCATAAATATAAAGTCTGATTTATTTATTTTTGTCTCGTTCTATCCTGTTTCTATTTAACAAGCCACTATGTGTGCTATATGTTGTGCGCAGATATTGAAACTTTGCTCCTTCACTCACGCATCCTCATCTCTAGACCTCGCCAGAAGGTAGAAAATCAAACTCCCCACCTCCCTCTTCCCATTTTTCAAGTGGGAAAGGTGGCCACTGGTGCAATTCCTGGTAATTAAGTCAAATTTATTCATTGGGCAAAAATTGATGTCAACACGGCCCGTTCTACACCGTTAGGCCCACAACATGGCCATGCCAAATACAACATTTTCCTCCATGTTTCCATCTAATGACACAGTACCAAGAATAGTGAGGTTGGACTGTCAATCTCCGTCGTCCAATTCATGTATATGGAAAGAGTAAGGAGTAGGATATTGCCAAACCACTGGGGGTTTAACCCAGTGGCCACCCTTCTCACTTGAGAAAGAGGAGGTAGGGAGTTCAAATTTCCACCTTCGCATGGGTGGTAGGGGTGGGGCCGCGTAGTTTAAAATGTGGGTTTTGACACCCACGCCCACGCCCTGCAAGAGGTGGGGCACAAGTCTGAATGTGCATCGTGAGTGAGAGTTAAAATAGGACTGACCAACAAAAAAAAAGTAGAATATTGCCGCGTTTTTTTTCTAAAAATTGTCTTTTCTGTACTAACACGATCAATTTGACGAGCGATGGCGATGTTTGAAAGCTAATCGATGAGAAAGATTGAACCGGTTAGTGTTCCCGAGTACGACAAGCCCGCGTGCCTTTCTTCGAAATCTGCTTGTCGATCCTCGAATCACTCATACATCGCCGTTCCGAGACGTACCGAAACAGCAACGTGGGTTATTTTTTCGTCTGTCGATGAACACGGGATTAATTCAGCCAATTAGAGCCCCATCGATATCATGATGTACGATGAAATAATGGTGGCTCTTAATCACTCCTCGGTGTAGTGGGCATCAATTCCACTAAATTAGCGGTGCTTCACCATCTCATTAAGTTTCATATCTTTTCCCCCTCCGTTCGGACCGTTGGCCGCCCGCCCTCATCCTCAGAAACATCGACCTAGACAGATGGTGACCCAGCGTCGAATTTCGTCCAACTCCTTTGCCAAGCGACCTGCCATGTTCTCCACCCTTCACGTATTCCGCGCACCCTGTGGCACCTCCGGACCAACGCAGGAGCCGCCGGCGGGCCCCGCCGCTTCTACGTGGACGGGGTCGACACGTGTATGGTCCCTAGAGATACAACGCGGTATCATCAGACATTAAAGGGATAATGACATAAACAGTCCATAAACTTTGGTCCAATGTGCAATTTGATCCCCGAACTTTTAATTTGTTCAATATAATCCCCGAACTTTAGCCCAATGTTTAATGTGAACCCTCGATTTTTAATTTGTTCAATATGGTCATTGGGCTTTTGGTACATGTTCAATGTAGTCCCTGAACTTGAATTAATGCAAGGACTAAATTGACCATTTTCTTATAGTTCGGGAACTGAATGGAACATGTACCAAAAGTTCAAGAATGACATTGAACAGATTAAAAGTTCGGGGACCGCATTGCACGTTCGGCTAAAGTTCAGAGATCATATTGAACGAATTAAAAGGTCAGGAATGAAATTGCATACTAAGCTAAAGCTCAGGGACCCGTTAGTGTTATTTTCCCTAACATTAACGGAAGGACGAGGGGGGAGGGGAAGGGAGGGGGCGACAGAATTGAACGAGGACATCGCACGAAAATTGATTGGGCTTTTGGAATTGGAGCCCCCACGCCAGCAGGCCCCCCCGCCAACCGGGAAGAAGGCTTCTTCTTTAAAGAAGTATCACGCAACAAGGCCCGCGGGGCCCGCGCAAGTTGGGCAAAGTTCGCTGCGTGATGCTGAGGTGTCACGATCCGGCTGGACAAGACGGCGAGTGTGTTTTGTCGGCACTCGGACCGACCGGGACACTAGTTGCCGTTGGATTAATTAGGGATAGAGATTTGGGGCGGGGGCGGCGATGAAATCTGGTCCGTCGAGTGGTGGGCCCAAGGCCCACTTCCGATAGCACATTTCGTTCGGTAAACTGTGATTGAAAAGCGCCTTTAGAAAGCAGCTTGAGGAAAATGTTGCGCGGTAAATATATATTTGGAAAGCCTCTTGGCGCGATCATTTTAAGTTTTTATTTCTAATTTTTTTTTTAAAATTTAAGAATTAATATAATGATTGTAACTTTTATATTTTCAAGCTGAGAGTGATCTAAAAGGGACATGTTAACAGATTTATAAATAAAAAATCACGTCAAAGTGAATCTTTCTCAAATAAATTAATTTCATCGTAATAAATATGGTTGCATATGTAGATCTTTCGCATAATCTCTTTCGCATTTGCTTAATGGCCTTTAGAGGGCCCAAGAGCTTTCCAAAGTTGTTTCCAAAGCACCCATTGAGTGCGGGATGTCGACTTCTCTGTTTCTCTATATTTGGATTGACGGTGACCCAGTTACGGTTGGTGCGTGTCTTGAATGAGAAAATGCTCCGAAAAGTCATATCCGTGCAGGGTTCTGTTCACTTTGGGGGGAAGTGGTGCAGCAAATCTTTCCCGTAATGGGTTTTGAGGTTGGAGGCTGTGCTGTGTAGTTTGAGTTCACACAGTACAGGGTGACAATGTGAGATGCAGTTCTTGTCTTGTGTGATTCAGCCACCTCCTCTGCAGCATGATGGAGATTGAGGACGGATTTGTCTAGGCGGAGTTGAACCGTGCAGTCCGTGCGCCGAATAGGACTCCCTGAGTATCGTGGTCTATTGGCGAGGAGATTGGTGGAGTGGTACTTGGCGAGCAGGTTACCGAATCTTTTTTCGAGTCGGGTACGCCGAGGAGAATTTCCCCGGATCGACAGACTAACTTGTCCGTACGTTTAGGTCACTTAGATTCGGGTAGCTCGGAACTGATATTGACTGTGCGTTACTTGTCCAACCATACCATTGGAAGCGACAGGCATGTCAAGAGTGGATATGCTCGTGGGATTTGTCGTGTCACGTTAGCAAGAAAGAGCGATCAAAGAGGTTTCTGTCCATGGGGGAAGGAATCATGGCCTCGGATCTGCATCTATATACAAACATCACCAAGATTATAGCCTCTCAATACCAGAGGTTTTCTTTAATTTTAATATTTCGAGGCGAAAAGCCTCAGTCACATGAACACTAAGCTGATCTATCATAGAATGTCGGGAAACTGGTTTGACAGAAGTACAACAGGAAAGTGAGACTAGGTAAAAACTTCGAGTTGTCACGGATCCCTGGACAAGTTTTTGCAGTATAAATCTATCGACGTAAAATCATGCCGTAACTTCCGGTAAATGTTAATGTGCATCATGAGATCTCAGAGGCAAAGAGTATGAACTAATCGCTGTAACATATTGAGATACTAACACTACAACCATCGATATCAAGTTGAGAAGCGTTCAAGATTCAAAATTCTCCAGCAAAAAGCGGTACAGCTCCTCCGCAACGGCAGATGGGTACTCTTCCTGTGGCAAGAGCGCACCTGGAACCCCCACGAATTTGGTAACCCCTTTGGCTCCTCGAAGGGCTTCCATCTCTGCCTTTGACCTCCTAGGAGAGCCTTCGGTTGACATGACTAGGACTGGCGTCTTTCCCTCCAAACTGGCAAATAGCTCAAGAAACTCCTCTCGCGATTTCACAGGGTCAAGTAGACCCGTCAAGAAAGCGGCAGGCACATATTGGGCACCTGGTCGTTTAGTTAGCCCATACCTGCTCTCGACAATTTCTGGTGTCACGTTGTCGGGGTTTGCGTATACATGAGATTTGTACTGGGATTGGATTGCCTTCTCGTTGCTGACCAGTACTTTGTACATCATCCAGCCCAAAGCAGGGGCCCTTAGAGTGCCTCTAAGCAATCCGTACCTGATAGAAAATCGAGTAAGAGAAAGAGAACTACTTCTGAACTTGGGGAAATAGTGCTGCTTACAGGGACCAAGGGGGACAACCTTTTTGAAAGGCTACCCAGAACGATGTTGGCAAGGACAAGCCATAGATTTAGTTCAGTTAAAGTTTAGAATAGTCACATTCAAATATAAACTAGCTGAGAATTTGGCGAAAGTATGTCTCATTTTCAACAGGACAAGTGGCTCGGTGATCTAAATGCTTTGAGTAACACGAAACCAAGTCCATAGGTGAAATGCCATGTTCAACAATTCTCAATTTTGTTTCCAGGAGAGATACTAAATCTGCACTCAAATCTTTCAGCAGATAGCGCAACAATAAACATGGGCGTGGATTAGCACAATGAATCATGGTCCAAGACTAAAGAAATTGGCTTTATTTTCCTCCTTTTTTCTCTTCTTTTACCTTCAAGCGGTTGGCTTTATCAGAAACTTGCTACACTACATCACCAAGTAAAAAAGCATGCACTTAGCCTCTCCCTTTTCAAACTGTTAGAAAACAACTCCTACCTGGAAATTGAAATTATAAAAGGAAACAAAAGAAGCCCAAAGGTACCTTGTTTCCATGTTGGAGTCTCGGCCAAACACTATAGGGAGAGGACCAGCCCATGTCGGAGCAACAGCAGCAATGGCTCTTGGCTTCACCAAACCCTTTTTCACAGCACGAGCTACGATTGTGGCGGCATGCCCTCCTCCAAAAACCACCAAATCATTTCCTGGTATTAACATAAGAGAGTTATCAAGAGTATAATCCATACAACTTGAGAGACAAACAGGCTCTATTAGAAGATAAAAGCTTTAAACAGAGCAGCAGACAAAATAAACCAGTAAGTAATTAAAGACGACCGGAACTTTAAGATAGTTGTGAGCAGGTTTGAAACTATTGAGCTCAAATTGCTTATCCTCATACAGAACAAGCGAGACTAAAGGTTCGATCTTTGAGCAGCCTAATGGCTGCATATACCAACCTCTTTTACTATGTTGAGAAGAAATACATGAGAATAAATAAAATTTTGTCTGTCCTACACCTTTAATATTCTCTCACCCTCAGAGAGAAAATCACTGACACTTCTACAGCACACATAGCCATACGTCAATCAGCTTGTTTGCTTGATTGTACAAGAACATGATGCCTTGTTAAAAGCCTTGACATTGTAGGATTTTAACTGTTAAAAATGCTTTATCACCACCACACTATGGTGTATGTAGTCGAAAAAGTTTCAAATGGAAGCTTCAGTGAAGCAAATGTAATCATTTACATGTATTTTACTTGGAATGCACTACCTGAGTGACTTAGAGGGCCATCAGGCGCATTTATAAAATCAACCAGGAATTTCTCCATGACATCCGCATCATAATCCATCTTTAACCGATCAGAGTAGCCCAGACCGGGCCAATCCACGATAGTAGCGTGCCAATTAACTTTACCAACTCGTTCGACTATATCTTTGGCCACTAGCCTCCACTCCTCTACAGTACTCACATCAGATACTGTCGGCACCATGAGAATATCTTTAGAATCATCAAAGCTTTCACTTTCATGCTTTTCGTAGTGGATGTTGATATCATTGTCCTTGAACTTCCATAGCCAATTGTTGGACTGAAATCAGATTTAGATTGATCAGATAAATTGCAAACAATAAATAGCTGATGTCCACATATTTTTAGTCACAATCATGCACTACGTTAGGTAACATGAAAATCACGAAACACCCAGATTTTGCATAACAAGTTGCCCACCAATTAATAATTGAGTTGAAATGCAGGACCACCTAACCCTACAATATAAGTCAAGATCAGCCAGTCTGCTCGCCTCTTCGTCAGGCAAATTTGGCGAGTCAATATCAGCCAGTCTGCTAGCCTCTACGTCAGGCAAATTTAGTTAGTCTATCAGCCAATCTGTTGCACAACCACAAAAAATCACCAATAAAATGCTACTTCACTTTTATTTAATTCTGTCGTACAAGCTATCTTTGCCCAACAATACAAGCTAAGCAGCTAAAACATGAGTGTGATAAAAATCTCCATCAAGAAGGAGACAAGTTTACATTTGAGAAACCTAGATCAGAGATGAATCGCCAACACCAATTATCAAGGAGAATTGCACTAAACCTACTGTTGTATAAAATAAGTATTTCAAAAGGCTTACATTCTCACTTTACTGAATTCTAAGAGTTTAAAGCAACATTGAAAAAAGAACTTCGGTGAAGAGCCTTTGGCAGTGGAAGTCAAGCAAATGGACCATGAACAAATTCCGAAACATTTGCTTCTTTACAAAGCAAATTTGAGACAGTGGCAAGTACATGAGCAAGCTGGAAATTTCTACACAAGGAGGCAAGAAGTAGCCAAGTCCAAAAACTATGTTGACTTGAGAAGCCAGCTCGCATCAAATGCAATGAAATGGTCTTCGGCGGCAACTTGAACCAACGAGAGGCAATCTATACTAGGTCATGGACTCCCACAGATGTATGTTAATGTATTTGATGTACTTCTCTAAGAAAAAGAATGTGTTTAAGAAAAGCACAAGGTCGCAAGGTTTCGAATGTAAGCACAAGTGTTTAGAGAGGGAGAGTGATACAGAGAGAAAGAGACTTGCTGTATCGAAAGAATCATGATGTTCCTATATTGCCCTGTTTAGACAGTCTGTTGTATCCTAAAGGATTGCCGCAACATGCCTTCTCCACTTTATGAATGGCAGAATTTATCCTTGAGGACAATGCTTGCACGCCTCAAGCTCTTGTTTTCTACATTTTCTATTTGTAATTCTTCAAATTTTCACAAAACTTACAAGAGAGAGCAAATCTTTCATGGGTAAATAACACTTGAATCGAAAAACCCATCACCATCCAGCAAATTAACACTCGAATCGGAAAACCCATCACCATCCAGCAAATTAACACTCGAATCGAAAAACCCATCACCATCCATCAGTTGTATCAACCGCCCCCCACCCAATTAGCTTAGCAAAATTCAACCATTCAACAAACAAGGTGAACTGTAGGACCGGTAGAAGCGCACGTACCCTTGATGAGCTCGAGGGCTTATCAGCAACCGAGACGGCGGAATAATCCACAGAAGCCGAAAGGGCCTTAATTGACACGGCTTGTTTCACAAAGCAAAGAGCTTTACGGGTCTTCCAGTGAGCGAGCGCAAGCGAAGATGGCGACGAAACGCAAAACGCTGCGGCGGAAGAAGCCATTATCTTGTGGTGGGTGCGACAGGGACAGAATCCTCGGAGGCGGGTGTTGGGAAGGACTGGGATTTGAGGAAGAAAGATGCCAAATTGGATGAATTGGAGTCGCCTGAACAGCAGCGAACCAGAGCCAAGAAGTCAACCGAACACCCAGATCTTTAGGACGTTGCGAGAAATATCACCTCCCTTCTTCCTTTTCATCTTTTGGGTGGACGGTGGATCTCGATTCTTTAACGATAATCTGAAAATTTGGCTCGGTTTTCTTCGACCATCTACAGTCGACGGACTAAAAATAAAATAAAATTATACGAGCACGTGCCATCGATCTAACGTTTGTGCTGTTAATTTCGTTCACGGGAGTTCATACAGAGGTTCCTGTTCAACTTACAAGCCAATTAACTAGACACGCTGTAAGCGAGTACGTCGGTCTTTCTTGTCTTCTGGTTCTTTCAAGCAAGCTCGCCTTTCCTTCTTTAGATTGCTGTTCAAACAAAATGTTTTGTACAATTCGACTAAGAAATTTGCATCGTGTCAGCTTCTCCTCCTTGAATGCGCATCCGGATTGACGGATTCATTTTCTTGGTTTTTTTTTTTAGGTCTTCACTCATCTCTTTTATGTACATGTTTGTGCGGCGCTCACAAGAATCGAATCCGGATCTAGTACTTTCCAGCTCCATCCCCAATCCTTTTATCATTAAGGTGGCATGTCCGTTGGAATTCATCTTCTTGATTGATGAACTGAAGAATAGATCTTTCTTTGAATCTCTTCTATGTTATGATAACAAAGTCACTTCCCTTTCTTTTTCTTTCTTTCTTTGCTGAACCTGCCGGTGGGGGATCATTAATCTGGAAAACATATATCTCAAGTGTCCATGTTGAATGTAGTCAAACGAAACGGCATTTTGGAACACATCATAGACATTAGCAACGCTCCATTTAGCCAAAGATTAGGCACGAGGTCATGATCTTACAGAATTACAATCATATTCGGTTCACAACATGTAAATTACTAAGGGCTGTATATCAAACATATCGATATTTTGATATACCATGATGATTGAATTGATAATTTTAATGTGGTTGAGAGCCTTACGACAGAGTCAAATAATGTAAATGCATGATTTCAAAATTTTTAGAAAACAACATGGCAGATATATTGTCAAATCTACCTATTGGAGAGCCTAGAGATGGCCACGGGCCGGGTTTGGCCCGGAACCGGCCAGGAACCGGCCCAGTCAAACCCGGGCCCGGCCCGTTGACCGGGCCAACGGTTCGGAACCGGAACCGGCCCGTGGCATACGGGCCCGGTTCCGGTTCCAGAAAAACTTGAACCGGCCCGGAACCGGCGGTTCCGGGCCGGTTCTACGAAAAAAAAAAAAAAAACGCCGGGGCCCGGCGTCGGGCGAGGTCGGCCTCGCCCAGCCCCGGCGAGGGCCGGCCTCGCCCGACGCCGGCGAGGTCGAGCCTCGCCAGATCTAGCGAGGCTCGACCTCGCCGGCGTCGGGCGAGGCTCGACCTCGCGACGCCAGCGTCGGGCGAGGTCGGCCTCGCCCAGCCCCGGCGAGGGCCGGCCTCGCCCGACGCCGGCGAGGCTCGACCTCGCCAGCGTCGGGCGAGGTCGGCCTCGCCCAGCCCAGGCGAGGTCGAGCCTCGCCCGACGCCGGCGAGGTCGAGCCTCGCCAGATCTAGCGAGGCTCGACCTCGCCGGCGTCGGGCGAGGCTCGACCTCGCCGGCGTCGGGCGAGGCTCGACCTCGCCGGCGTCGGGCGAGGCTCGACCTCGCCGGCGTCGGGCGAGGTCGGCCTCGCCCAGCCCAGGCGAGGGCCGGCCTCGCCCGACGCCGGCGAGGGCCGCCTCGCCTGAGGCCGCCGACCTCCGCGCCGACCCCGGCTATGGCCGGCCGCGGCGGAGGAAGAAAAAAATAGAAAAAAAATCGGAACCGGCCCGGAACCGGTTCCGAACCGGAACCGGCCCTGAACCGTACGGTTCAGAACCGGAACCGGAACCGCCAGAGGAGGTTCCGGTTCCGGTTCACACTTGGCCACGAACCGGAACCGCCGGTTCCGAACCGGAACCGGTCGGTTCCGAACCGTGGCCATCTCTAGGAGAGCCCATGGATTATCGAGAAAATATTGGGTACAACTGTTGAGCTACGTCATATTTAAGATAGTCTATTCAGAGCATTGACATATGTCGCGCCGGGCCCACCTTGCAGAAATTTTGAGATTTCCTCTATCCCCTCTCTCCGTTACTTGTTCCTCTCTCTAAATTGACTTCAATCAGTTCAGTTCAGCTGACTTCAAGCAGAATCTTTTCCCAGCAGCAATGGGCTGTATTGTTCAAAGAGGGAAAAAGAAATTGTATTGTTGGAGTTGACGGCCAAACATGGTTATCAGAAATGTTGGGTATTTACACCGCAAAGATTGGCGAAAGCATGTGATGATCTTCTTGCAGAGTTAGATCCTTCGTCGTGTTCAGCGAGGTTGCAAGTTGCAGGCAGTCAGTTTTCTATGCAGCTAGTAGAATCGGTGATCAATAGCTACGCAATATATCACGGAAGGATGGAACAAATGGCTAGTTCAGTGTTATCGCAGTAGAAGTATTTATAGAGAGACTGAAATATAACGGAACATTCAAAGTAAAACTTTATTGGGCGGTAGCTTATTCCACAAGTATATGCAGATTACATAGAAGTGCAATCAAATATAACATGCGAGCGCGACAGACGAAGTTCCCGCCTTATTATCAAGGAGACCCTTATAAGCATCAAGCTGTTGCAGATTCAAGAGCCCTAGCCCTTTTTAACAGAAGAACGCCCGCCAGCTTCTCATGAGGACGCATTGCCTCTTTCACCGATGGCAACTCGGTTAGAGCTTTCACCCTAGAGGTCACCCTTGGTCACTTCTCCTGGTCCAGAAATTTTACACGGAGTATTTCTTCCTGAGCTTTATGAGCACCCAATATTGAACAGACAACAATGTCCAGGAGTCCCACGTTGTCACCGTTGATAATTGGTGATCCCCCGGGATAACTGCACTTGATACCCTCGTCGAACACGTTCATTTTCTCGTGCACTTCCTTGACAGCTCTCTCTTGCGCTTCACCATCAATTTTGAGCACAGAGAACATGGCCTCAAACAACTGCAGTTGACAACTTCCAATCATAAACTTGCTCGAACTCTAGTTTGATCTTAACTTTGTTTTGACCTGTCTATTTTGCAAAGAGAAAATCTTTCATCATGGCAAATGCTCCTGTTAAAATTTTGAGAATTTCTCATGCACGATGAATAACAATTAGGCAGCAGCTTACCTATCTCAAGGAAATAGCAAATTAAAACAACAGCAGGTTGATACGACTATTGTAAGAGTGTCATCTTTATCATCGCTGTCATATAAAAGCTCCCTTGGTCACGGACACCCGTTCTTGAGATTTTATTGGGAACAATGACAACTTGTCCTCATTTCCTACTCCATGTCTTTTAATTATTTGCATGTATTTACTGCATAATTTTGCCAGTCAAGATCATCACTACGAACAAGTGCACTTGCTGATTGATAACAAGATGGTAAATCATGTAAAGCTGTGAATGAAAAGGCATAATCTGTCTGTCCTGTGACGATGGAGTAATGCAAGAAATGATAGTGTACGCGTTGAGAATTTTCATCACACATTTTGCTGGAAAATTTGCACTGACCTGCTAGTGGAGAAAGCCAGCCCAGAAGCGAATTTTGGCTCTTTCATATGGATCTTGGGGCAAGAGCCGGGGACCCTCCTCCCAAGTCTCGTTGATGTACTCGATAATGACCAGCGACTCAGCGATGGACTTGCCTTTGTGAGCAAGAACAGGGACTTTCTTGTGAACAGGATTGAAGGGCAAGAGTGCTTCACTCTTGTTCGTCAAATCTTCTTCCACGAACTCATACTCGATTCCTTTCACTTTCAGAGCTAGCTCCACCCTCTCGCTGAACAGACTAGCCCACTTTCCGTGACGAACCACTCGATTTTCTTCTTCTGCCATCTCTCTCTCTCTCTCTCTGGGTGTCTCTATCTCTGAGTTTCAGATTAGACGTAGTGGTCTCACGGGTTTGGTGCTTTAATATACGATGCATTGTTCTATTCAGCGTTGAAACGAAAGCATCTTTGGCTTGTTTGACAAGAACCATGGCCTTTATTATAGCTTTTTTACGAGAGCAAGTAGTAGGCATTCTCTGCACGAAATGGACGGTACACATACTAAAGAACTTTATCTCCTCGAATGCACACAGACTGATTCATCGATTCCTTGGTTGATGAACATAAAACTTGATCCTTCACGGAATCTCTTCTTTGCTCATAATAACAAAGTCACTTCCTTTCATTTCCTTTTTCCTTTGTTGAACCTTCCAATGGGGAATCATTAAGCTGCAAAAGCATCCATCTCTAGTGTCCGTATTGGATGCAGTCAAACGAAATGGCACTTTGGAACCCATCATAGACATTAGCGAGGCTCCATTTAGCTAAAGCATCGGGCACAAGGCCTAGATGTTACATAGTCACAATCAAAATTATTAGTCAAGACAATGTGAAATAACCAAGAGTTGTATATCAAATATATCGATGTTAAGATGTACCATGATGATTGAATTAAAAATATTACAATGCAAATCAGTTATTTCACCATTTCTAGGAAACATGGCAGATTTATTGTCAATCGACCTGATGGAGAGCCCATGGATTGTACCATCCAAGGTCTTCAAATTATAGATTTCATTCTCTTTCCAATGAGAGCAGATCTGGCTAGCCTTAGAAGATGTCTTGTCCCTAGAGCAATTCCACCTAGGCATAAGAGCATATATACATGTGCGCGCGCGCGAGAACACATCTGACAAGACTAGCTTGGAAAGAATGTTTTTGGGCAATTCACATTGAAAATATCCCTAGTAATACAAAGATCAGCCATCCAATAGGCATGATCTAAACTGCCTCAATCGGTCCGGTTCAGCTGACTTCAAGCAGAAATCTTTTCCCGGCAATGAACTATATTGTTCAAAGTTAGATCCTTCGTTCTGTTCAGCCAAGTTCCAAGTTGCAGGCAGCCAGATTTCTATACAGCTAGTAGTATCAATAATTAGTAGCTACATAATATAGCACAGTAGGATGGAACAAATCGCAAGTTCAGTATTATCGCAATAAAATAATTGAAAAAGAGACAGATGTAGGGAAACATTTGAAGTAAACTTTATTGGGCAATAGCTTATTCGCAAATGCATTCGGATTACATCGAAGTACAATCAAACATGACATGCGAATGTGACTGACGAAGTTCCCCACCATTATTATCAAGGAGACCCTTAGAAGCATTAAGCTGCTGCAGACTCAAGAGCCCTAGCCCTCAAGAACTGAAGAAGGCCAACCAGCTTCTCATGAGGAAGCGTTGCCTCTTTCACCAATGGCAACTCAGTTAGAGCTTTCACCCAGGAGGTCACCCTTGGATACTTCTCTGGGTCCAGAAATTTTGCACCGAGGACTTCTTCCAGAACTTTATGAGCACCCAATATCGGCAAGGCAATAATGTCTAGGAGTCCCATGTTGTCGCCATTGATAAATGGGGACCCCCCGGGATAACTGCCCTTGATGCCCTCTTCCAAAACCTTCAGTTGCTCGTGCACTTCCTTGACAGCTCTCTCTTGCGCTTCTCCACCAGTTTTGATCACAGAGGCCATGGCCACATAGAACTGCAGTTAACAACTTCCAATCATAAACTTGTTTGAAATCTAGTTTGATTGTTCTATTTTGCAAAGAGAAAATCTTTCTAGTTCGCACGCTCAATTAGGCAGCAGCTACCCATCTCAAGGTAATAGCAATTAAAGACAACAGCAGGTTGATGCAGCTGTTGTCAGTGTCATGTTATCATCGCTGTAATATAAAGCTCCCTTGGTCGCACGGACACATGTTATCGAGATTTTATTGGGGAAAAAGAGAACTCGTCCTCATTTATTACTTTATGTCTCTTAATTGCTCACTAGTATGCTCAATATATTTGCAAGTCAAGATCATCACTGCGAACAAGTGCACATACTGATTGATAAACAAGATGGTAAATCATGTAAAGCTGTGAACCAAAAGGCATAATTCATTTGTCCTATGACGATGGAGTAATGCAAGAAATGATCATGTACAAGTTGAGAAATTTCATCAAATTTTTTTGCAGGAAAATTTGCACTGACCTGCTGGTGGAGAAAGCCAGCCCAGAAGCGAACTTTGGCTCTTTCATAGGGATCTTGGGGCAAGAGCCGAGGACCCTCCTTCCAAGTCTCGTCGATGTACTCGATAATGACCAGCGACTCGGCGATGGGCACGCCGTCGTGAACAAGAACAGGGACTTTCTTGTGAACAGGATTGTACCGCAAGAGCGCTTCACTCTTGTTCGTCAAGTCTTCTTCCGCGAACTCATACTCGACCCCTTTCACTTTCAGAGCTAGCTCCACCCCCTTGCTGTACGGACTAGCCCCAGTTCCATGAAGAACCACTCTGCCTGCCATCTCTCTCTCTGTCTCTCTCGGCGCTTCTATCTTTGAGTTTCAGCTTGGACGTGGAGGATCCATGGATTTAGTGCTTAAATATACGACGCGTTGTTCAATTTAACGTGGAGTCCAAGCATCTTTGGCTTGTTTGACAAGAACCATCGCCATTACTAAAAGCTTTCTGACGAGAGCAAGCGGTAGGTATTATCCTATGCAAGACATGGACGGTATACATATTAAAGAAAATGATCTGCTCTGGAATTCAACTCAATGTGTTCATCACCTCCCCATTAAAAAATGGAAAAGAGCAAGGAGACAAAATGTCAGGAGATGAGATCCTTCTTTCTTCCCTCGTTGACCAAGATCGTTCTTGTTTCTCAAGAAACCGCGAAACCTCGTCTCGAGCGCAAGGATTGTCTGAAAATGAAGAGGAGAAATTACACTTCGGTCCTCAAGTTCATCAATTCGCTCCTTGTTATTAACTTTATTTTCACTTCACCTATTTTTGTATAGCTTGTGTCAATTTTATCTCAAATTGTTAATCGTCGTATAATTTTTAGCGCAGATTTAAAATTTCTTGAAGTACGCACAAGGCGAATGATTTTGAGTTGAACTTTTCGACGGAAATAACAATTCGTACTTATCCACACCTTCTTTGCCCTAGTTACGGATATTTTCAACATGGGACGTGATTTCCCCTGGATCTACAATGAAAGATCTAAGAAAAACTAATCTAGAATGAATAGAACTAGCACAAATTTCATGTAATTCATTTTCTCCATTTTCACTAAAATAACTTACTTGGGAATAAAACCGGAGTAACCACCATTCCCAGTAAATATACGTAAATTATTTTTCAATCAATCATAAGTAATTGTATGATGGATTTATCAATTTCTCGTGTCGTCGAAACATTGGATTCTCGGTTCATGAATTAATAGGTTTTTTTCTATGGTACTTGATAAGAAACAAAACAATTGCTGGCATCCTAGAGGCCCTCTCTACAAGTTGTTTCGTGATAGGGAAATATTTCGGTCCGGCATCCCTCGCAATGCCTCGGTAAAAGACTTCTTTTCCTCGGTTTGGTGGGACTCTTTGGTACTGTGTACGTTTTACTCCTGGAATGAGGTTCTCCCCACCCTTGTGGGGAGACATTGGGGATAAATTTCTGTGGCAAGGACATCAATCAGGTAGATTTTCTGTTGCCTTGGCATGGGGAATGATTAGAAAAAGAGGGCAGATCATGTACTGGCACTCCTTCATTTGGGACGGTTTTATATCTCCCCGGCATGGATTCTTGTTGTGGTTGATGGCCCTTAATAGATTGCCAACGCAAGTGCTTTTACTTTCTTACCGAAGAATCTCAGAAGGTGTCTGCGCTTTTTGTCGCTGTAGACCGGACTCGGTGGATCACCTCTTTTTTGCGTGCTCGGTCACGAGCTCCCTTGCAAATTTCTGGGCTCATAATTGCGACCTCCTCTGGAGGAATTCTTCTTGGCAAGACAACCTTTTGTGGGCAACCAAATATATAGATGGAGATAATTTCCACAAAAGATTAGCTCTTTCTCCTTTGCTGCTTTGTGCTATACCATATGGACCAAGCGGAATCATATTCTCTTCAGAAACCGGTCACTCTTTGTACTGGCCATATGCAACCACCTCACTAAGGTGATAAGGGATAGGGGCGCTACCTTCAAGCATGCTCAAGACTCCACCCGCAATAAAAGAATCCAAGCAAATTGGGGTCTCTCCAGTTTCATTTTTGACCAACTTTGAGAGATCTCCTTGTAGGTCTTTTCGATCCTTCCCCGGTTGGACGCATCTCTTGTCCTTGCCTTTTGGTGCATTATTGTTGCTTTGTTGAGTCGACACACCTTTAACTTATCGGGACACCTCTTTTGTCTCTTCAGGTTCGAGGTTTTTGTATTCGATCTCTTTCCTTGTAAATTGCGTTTAGAAAAGTTAATATACTAGTTACCTTATCAAAAAAAAAAAACAAAACAACAAAAACAGAGAGAGCGACGGCAATTCATCCCTTCCATGGGATATCATGCTTAAAGAGGTCCCTGTTTAACTTACAAACTAATTAACTGGACATGCTATAGCCTACAGGCAAGTATGGTAGTCTTTCTTGTCTTCTGCTTCTTTTCAAGCAAACTTGCCTTTTCTTTTCAAATTGCTGTTCAAATACAAATGTTCTGTACAATTCAAAGAAGAAATCTGCAGCGAATCACCTCCTCCTCCTCGAATATGCGCTCAGCCTGTTTCATCGATTTCTCGGTTGACGAACATAAAGTCAGATCCTTCTCTGAATCTCTTCTCTGTTCATAGTAACGAAGTCACTTCCTTTCAATTTCTTTCTGTGTTGAACCTTCCAACGGGGGATCATTAAGCTGCAAAAGCATCCATCTCAAGTGTCCATAGTGGATGCAGTCAAACGAAATGGCATTTTTGAACACGTCATAGACATAGCAAGGTTCCATTTAGCTAAAGCAACAGTCACGAGGTCATGATTTTACACAGTTACAATCATATTTGGATCATGACGTGAGATATAACTGAGCTGTATATCAAGCATATCAATGTGCTGATGTACCATGGTGGTTGAATCAATGATATAACAACGTAAATGTGTGATTTTACCATTTCTGGGAAACAGCACGGCATATTAACTGTCAAATCGACCAAATGGAGAGCCCACGATCATCATTCATGGTATTCAAATTACAGATTCAATTCTTTTTCCCATAAGAACAAATCTCGCTATCCTAAGAATATGTCTCGTCCGTAGAGCATTTCCACCGGACTAGCTTGGAAAGAAAGTTATTGGGCGATTCACATTGAAAACATCCCTGGCAATGCAAAGATCAGCCATCCAATAGTACATGATCTTAATTGACTTCAATCAGTCCAGTTCAGCTAATTTCAAGCAGAAATCTGTTCACAGTGACAGACCATATCATGCAAAGAGGGAAAAAAAGTAAATCTTTTGTTGGAGTTGACAACCAAACATGGTTATCAGAAATGTAGGGATTTACACCGCAGAAGGAGGTTATCGGCAAAAGCATGTGATGATCTTCTCACAAAGTTAGATCCTTTCATCGTGTTCAGCGATATTGCAGGTTGTGTGCAGTCCGTTTTCTATGCAGCTAGTAGTATCAATAGTCGATAGCAACATAATATAGCAACAGTAGGATGAAACGAATGGCTTGTTCAGTGTTATTGCAGTAACAGAATTGATAGAGAGACTGAGAAGTATTGAAACATTTGAAGTAAACTTTACTGGGCAATAGCTTATTCCGCAAAGACATTCAGATTACACAGAAGTGCAATCAAATATAACATGTGAGTGTGACAGACGAAGTTCCGACCTTTATTATCAAGGAGACCCTTATAAGCATCAAACTGCTGCAGATTCAAGAGCCCTAGCCCTGAAGAGCTGAAGAATGCCCACCAGCTTCTCATGAGGAGGCGTTGCCTCTTTCACCAACGGCAATTCCGTTAGAGCTTTCACCCAAGAGGTCACCCTTGGATGCTTCTCTGGATCCAGAAATTTCACACCGAGGGCATCTTCCTGAGCTTTATGAGGACCCAATATTGAACAGACAACAATGTCTAGGAGTCCCATGTTGTCGCCATTGATAAATGGGGACCCCCCGGGGTAACTGCCCTTGATGCCCTCTTCCAACACCTTCAGTTTCTCGTGCACTTCCTTGACAGCTCTCTCTTGCGCTTCTCCATCAGTTTTGATCACAGAGGCGACAGCCTCAAACAACTGCAGTTAACAACTTCCAACGATCAAATTGCTTGAACGCTAGTTTGATCCTACTTTTTTTAGATCGGTCAATTTTGCTAAAGAAACATCTTTCTATTTCTCATGCTCAGTGAATAACAATCAGGCAGCAGCCTACCTATCTCAAGGAAATAGCAATTAAAGACAACAGTAGGTTGTTGCAACTGTTGTCAGTGTCATTGTTATCGTCATTCGTCGCTGTAATATACAGCTCCCCCGGTCGTGCGGACACACATTCTTGAGATTTTATAAGGAAAAGAGAAAACTGGTCCTCATTTCCTACTCCTTGTCTTTTAATTAATCCCATGCATACTCAATAAATTTGCAAGTCAAGATCATCACTACGGACACTCGCACACACTGATTGATAAACAAGATGGTAAATCATGTAAAGCTGCGAACCACAAGGCATGATCTGCTTGTCCCGTGACGATGGAGTAATGCAAGAAATGATCATGTACACGTCGAGAAATTTCATCAAACATTTTGCAGGAAAATTTGCACTGACCTGCTGGTGGAGAAACCCGGCCCAGAAGCGAACTTTGGCTCTTTCATAGGGATCTTGGGGCAAGAGCCGAGGACCCTCCTTCCAAGTCTCGTCGATGTACTCGATAATGACCAACGACTCCGCGAAGGGCACGCCGTTGTGAACAAGAACAGGGATTTTCTTGTGAACAGGATTGTACCGCAAGAGGGCTTCGCTCTTGTTCATCAAATCTTCTTCCACGAACTCATACTCGATCCCTTTCACTTTCAGGGCTAGCTCCACCCTCGCGCTAAACGGACTAACCCGCATTCCATAAAGAACCACTCGGTTTTCTTCTCCTGCCATCTCTCTCTCTCTCTCTCTCTCTCTCTCTCTCTCTCTGAGTTTCAGATTGGACATGGAGATTCATGGGTTTAGTGCTTAAATATGCGACGCGTTGGTCAACTCAACTCGAATCGAAAGCGTCCTTGGATTGTTTGACCAGAACCGCGGCCATTATTACAGCTTGAGGAGCAAGTAGGAGGCATTCTCTGCAAGAAATGAACCGAATACATATTAAAGAAAAGGAAAAAAATCACCAAAAACGTCCAATTTTATTATTTGTGACACATTTATTTCGAATTTTTTTTTGTGATATCAAAAATCTCAAACTTTACTATTTGTGATACATTTACCCTAATGTACATTATCCATGGATATTTTCGTCTTTTTACTTTTTATTATTTATTTTTACTTTTTTTTTCTTTCCGGCGAGGGGGCTCTTCGACGGCGTCGGGCGAGCCTCGCTGGCGTTAGGCGAGGGTCGCCCTCGCCTAGGCGAGCGAGGACGAGCCTCGTCGGCATCGGGCGACCCTCGCCCAGGCGAGGGCGACCCTCGCCCGACGCCGGCGAGGCTTGCCCGAAGTCGGTGAGGGTCGCCCTCGCCGGAAAAGAAAAAAAAGTAAAAAAAAAAAAGAAAAAGCAAAAAGACGAAAATGCCCATGGACAATATACATTGAGGTAAATGTGTCACAAATAATAAAGTTTGGGGTTTTTGGTGTCACAAAAAAAAGTTCGAAGTAAATGTGTCATAAATAATAAAGTTTGGGGTTTTTGGTGGCTTTTTTCTGCTATGGAATTCAAATCAATGTGTTCATCACCTAACCATTTGAAAATGGAAAAGAAAGAAAGGAGAAAAAAATGGCAGATCGTTGACCAAGATCGTTCTTGTTTCTCAAGAAACCACGAAACCTCATCTCGGGCGTCAGCATGGTTTGAAAATGAAGAGGAGAATTGCACTTTGGTCCTCAAAGTTTATCAATTTGCTCATTGTTACTAAATTGAACTTATTTTCACCTCACCTACACAGGTGTGCAAAGGAACCGAGATCCGTCCGGTTGCCGGTTCTAATTTATTATAACCGGTGAGTACAGGTCCGGTTCTTAGTTCTAAGCGTGGAGCCGCTCACCCGGATCGGACAGGTAATATATATATATATATATATATATATATATATATATATAATTTTTAAGAAAAATTTCAACCAAAAAAAAGAAAACATTTTAAGAAAAATGAAAACCATAAATTCTCTAATTTAAAACTCGACTCTCAACTCCCATCAACTTACGGCCTTGACTCTCACCATTCATCGTCTCACTCTCTCGCTCTCGGTCACCTCCATTTGTTAGTGGGACGAGTGGGTCCATGGAACTAACAGATGATTTCCGGTTCCAATTTTTGGAAACCAATCCTAAATGAGTGGTTCTCGATTTCATGTTAAGAACCACCTACCCGGACCATGCTAACCCCTACTCACCTATATATTTTTATATAGCTCAGTGTCATTTTTATCCCAAATCGCAAGTATCATCCAATTTTTAGCACGAACATGAAAATTCTTAAAGCATGTACATGGCGACTAATTTTATTCGACTTCTCAGCGGAATGTTTTGGTACTAATCCGCACCTTATGTGGTAAACAAGATTCCTTCCTCATCGTATCCATTAGTCTAGGCTAAACGGTTATCAATAAATCTACAATTAGAAATCTAATTAAAGAAACTATTGTAGAATGAATAGAATTAGTACAAATTTCAGGTAATTCATTTTCTTCTTTTTCACTAAATAAATTTGGGGATAATGACACAAATGATCCTTGAATTTTAGCCCAATGTGTAATGTGATCCATGAATTTTCAATTTATTGAATATGGTCCTTGAATTTTTTGTACATGTTCAAACTAATTTCTGAACTATATGAAAATATTTAATGTTGTCTCTAAACTTAAATTAATAGAAGGACAACATTTAGCATCTTTATATAATCTAAAGACTAGTTTGAACATGTACCAAAAGTTTACGGACCACATTGAATAAATTAAAAGTTTACGGATTATATTGCATATTGGGCTAAAATTTAAGGACCACATTGAGCAAATTGAAAGTTCAAGGACTACATTGCACATTTGACCAAAGTTTAGAGACCATTTGTGTCATTTTCCATTAAATTTACTTGGAAAAAAAATCCGAAGCAACCATCGTTCCAAACAAATATTCATATAATGTTCGAATCAATTGTTAACCACTGTATGATGGATTTTATCAATTTCTTGTGTCATCGGAACCATTAGATTCTATGTTCATAGAAATATTACCAGGTTGTTTAATTTTAGAAAAATTAAAAATAAAAAGAGAGATTGTCAAGAATGGGATTCGAACCCATGCCCTTTCGGACCAGTACCTGAAACTGGCGCCTTAGACCAACTCGGCCATCTTGACATGTCGTGTCAGATTTATTCGACAAAATAAATATATATATACATTGTCTTCCCGCGCATCTTCAGCCCGTTAATTTCATCGGACTGAGCCGTTTGTTCTCTCTGAACCCAAATGAAACCTCTCTTCCTTCGCAACATCCACGAGAGAGTTTCATCATCATCATCATCGTCTGCTATAAACCTCAAGCACTCCTTGGCCGTCATTGACCCTCCATCGATCTTCTTCGATGAAGAACCCGAACCGGCTGCCGCTCCGGTCGGCCCCCTTCTTGTCCTCTTCAATGATTATGCCAAGTCTGGGCAGTGCACCTCGCCAAACACGAAAGTCTTGCATGCCCAGTTGCTCAAAAGACGTCTTTTGCAATCCCAAGTGGGCATTTCGGATACTTTGATGGATTGCTACCGGAAATGCGATGCCACGGGATATGCACTCAAGCTGTTTGATACAGGTCCTCAACGGAGTGTTGTTTCTTGGAACGTTCTCATTTCGGGTTGTAATAAGGAATCCTTGTTCTTGGAGTCGTGGAAGCAGTTTTGCAGGATGCATAAGTCGGGTTTTGAGGCGGATGAGATAACGTATGGAAGTGTTATCTCGGCCTGTGCCGGGATGCAGGCTCCGCTGAATGGTATGCAAGTCTATTCTCTGGCACTGAGGAAAGGTTTTCGTGCAAACGGTTATGTTCGAGCTGGGATGATTGATTTGCTCGCGAAGAATTAT
Source organism: Syzygium malaccense (assembly GCA_031216405.1). Taxonomy (NCBI): domain Eukaryota; kingdom Viridiplantae; phylum Streptophyta; class Magnoliopsida; order Myrtales; family Myrtaceae; genus Syzygium; species Syzygium malaccense. The sequence continues at coordinate 2,778,613 of CM062254.1, read as the reverse complement.
AAGTTTGATGACGCTTTGAGGGTTTTTCATGATGTGTTGTGTGAGAATGTGGTTTGTTGGAATGCTATAATCGCAGGGGCAGTTAGGAATGGAGAGAACCGGATTGCTTTGGATCTTTTCCGGCAATTGTGTCGTCATGGCACTTTTCTGCCGAATAGTTTCACTTTTCCTTGTGTTCTTACGGCCTGTGCAATGCTTGGAGACCTTGAGACTGGAAAGGTGATCCAAGGATGGATCATTAAGTGTGGAAGTTATGATGTGTACGTAAGTACTTCGCTTTCTGATTTATATGCCAAATGCGGAGATATGGAAGGAGCTATGAAGATATTTACTCGGATGCGGTTCCGCAACGTTGTTTCTTGGACTGCCATGATTTCAGGTTTTGTGCAGTTGGATGATTCTATCTCTGCAGTCCAACTGTTCAAAGAAATGAGAAGTTTGGGGGAGGAAATAAACACCTTTACCATTACTAGTTTACTTAGTGCTTGTGGCAGACCAGGATCAACTAAAACGGCCGCACAATTCCATGCCTTGATCATTAAATGTGGATTTGACTTGGACCCGGCAGTGGGGGCTTCCTTAGTCAATACGTATTCCAAAGTTGGAGCTGTTGACTCATCTGAATTAATATTTGGAGAAATGGAAAGAGGGAGAAATCCCCATAGTCATGCAGTCATGATATCTCTGCACGCACAGGCTAATGATGCCGAAAGGGCTGTAGAATTGTTCGTGAGAATGTTACAGGAAGGTTTGAGACCAGATAAGTACTGTACTTCCAGTCTCTTAAGTGTTGTAAACACATTAAGCTTGGGGAGACAGGTCCACTCTCATGTTATTAAAAGTGGCTTGGTCTTTGATGTCTCGGTTGCTAGTTCACTTTTTACAATGTATTCTAAATGTCATAGTTTGGGAGAATCATATGAAATTTTTGGGCAAATTTGTGAAAAAGACAATGTCTCCTGGACATCTATGGTTGCTGGTTTTGCTAATAATAATCATCCAGATGAAGCAGTTCGACTATTCAGAAATATGCTGCTTGAGGGGAATAGTCCTGATCAATCAACCTTTGTTGCAATTTTAACTGCAGTCTGTTCACTAAACTCAGTACACGAAGGCAAGGAAATTCATGCCAAAGTTATCCGATTAGGATTTGGTGAAGAGATCACAGTTGGTGGTGCTCTTGTTATGATGTACTCCAAATGCGGATATCTGAAATTGGCAAGAAGGCTACTTGACTTACTACCCTTGTGGGATGATGTTGCATGTTCGTCAATGATTTCGGGGTATGCCCAGAATGGGTACATTGAGGAGGCATTGTTGATGTTTCACAAGATGCTCAAGGCTAATTTTGCCATTGACTCCTTCAGTATATCATCTGTTGTTCAGGCTGTTACTCTCACAAACAGATCAGACATAGGAGCACAGCTACAGTCTTACGCAATGAAAGTAGGATTGGACTCCAATGTGGCTGTTGGTAGTTCACTAGTGGCAATGTACTCCAAATTTGGAGGCATCAATGATTGTGTTAAAGCATTTGATCAGATTGAGTCACCTGATTTGATAGGTTGGACAACAATGATCATGAGTTATGCCAGACATGGAATAGGTGAGGAGGCCTTGAGGCTCTTCGAGCTTATGAAGAGAAAGAAGATGCGACCTGATCTAGTGACTTTTGTTGGGGTTCTCTCGGCTTGTAGCCACAGTGGTTTGGTTGAAGAAGGTCATTTCCATTTTGATTCGATGGTTAAGGATTATGGCATTGAGCCTAACTACCGCCACTATGCCTGTATGGTCGATCTTCTTGGTCGCTCAGGGAATCTTAAAGAGGCTGACAGGTTCATCAGCAACATGCCAGTTGAACCTAATGCTTTGGTTTGGGAGACACTGCTTGCTGCTTGTAAAGTACATGGTGACACTGAGCTCGGAAAACTAGCAGCAAAAAAGATCACCGAGTGCAGGCCATCTGATGCTGGAGCTTATATTTCTTTGTCAAACATCTACGCTGACATGGGCCAGTGGGAAGAAGTCATGAACATTAGAAGTTCGATGAAAGGAGCTAAAGCAAAGAAGGAACCTGGTTGGAGTGTTGTTTGAGGTAGAAATACTATGAGACTTTGATTGGGTGGATGGGCAGATCTTGTGCAACTATTTGTGCTGCTTTCAGGTGGTGATCGAGGATTTTACCAGATAGAATATAAATTGAGGAGGCAAACTAGTCAAATATTTGTTTGCTTCCATTGCCTATATGTGTGTCAAGAAGACGATCCGGATTCTGGATCCTACAGAACATAGCCCATTCCTTGAACTTCTCACGCTGGCAATCCTGAGAACAGACAGATGTCAGTTAAACAACTGTATCTTCTATATCAACTTTGTCGTTCCCAATTTAATGGGATAACCTCGTGGGTTAGCATCCCGCTGTCTAAGTACTTAAGTTGAGCTTACCAGCACTCCATTTTGAGCATGTTTGACCATTCCTTTAGATGAACACAGTAGTTTACGCAATGGGAGTTAGCTAGTGCGATTAACGCGACCAAAGGAGCCATGTTCTTCAGTTGCTCTCTTGTATTCAACCATGGTCTCTATTATTGACTTCTTATAGTAGGATGTAGGGCTTGGAGTTGGCATGCAGCCAGCTTCTTTGTATGAGTTATCACTTCATTATTGCCAGCGCCCTCTTTGCTGGCTTTTGCTTCATAGGATTGTTTAAGATGCCAAGGCTGGATTACCTTAAATACTCGATAGCTTAGTGATTCTTTGCTCTTTATGCTCACCTTGACCATGCATTTTTGTTCATATTATCACAGTGGTCTTGCGGAACCAGGCAATGATGCTGGATTTTAGACGCTCGATTCAGGCATTATCAAATCACGGTGTCACTTGCAGAACTTCGGAACAGTGCAGCATGTTGCCTTCCTGAAAGAAGCACGGAAAATGAAAAGGTAAAGAATGAATTTGGTCTTCCCAGTGATAATTTTTCCGTCGCTTTCATAGCTGTTCATGTTTTGATCTTAGTATACTTTCCCAGAAGATCCTGCCTGTCTTTGATCGAGGCAGGACGTCAAACTTACCGACATGATCACATTGGATGTTCTTCTCCCATAAAAAATCAAGTGAGCTCCCTCATTTTCTTTCTCAATCTCTCGCATAAATGGTCAGAACTGGAGAAACAATGAAATTAGTCTAAAGGCTGACCTAGCTCCATCTTTGGCAGGTTTGGGCCATGGGCAAATTCAGTGATGATAGACCATATAATTGTCAATTGGACTTAATCAACTGGATAGGGGTTTCAGAGCATCCAACGGAGAAATCACACATGCAAAAGCAGGAAAGTAGATTTGTTGACCATGTGCTTGCGGATGATCCAAAGCATTCAGCCCTTTATCTATCAGCCTACATAGTAATGATTGACCTTCAAGTTTTGGGCACGAATCAACTGCCATGACACGGAACTGTTTCCCAATTTCAGAAAGTTTCTCTTTGTTCTGATATAGATCGCTTTATAAAGGAGAAGATAGTAGTGGCTGACCAGGTCATAGTCAGACATGCCACAACTAAGATCAGAGATGGGAATGTTCTTACATGTGGCGCATCATGTTGATTTGCTTTGTAAGGATAGAACATTACAGATCTGTTGAAACAGACGTTTAGCATTCACGGGAATCCACCGAAAAGGTTTTCTTTCCACTTGTGTGTGACGAAACACAAATTCATGTCTTGTAAAGTTTTGTGCGACTCAGAGAAGACTTCAAAACTCAGAAGGTAAACTAATATTACGTACCCTGTCATTGCTAAAAATAAGATAGGACGGACAGTTGTCTGAAAAGGGAAATGTGATCGGTAAATGCAAATTATACAGCATTACAAGTACCTCTAGGAAACAAATATGAATAGTGCTGAACCAAATATGATGACTATCCACCATCTCCTTCTCAGGCATGTAAATAATTCTGTCAATCAAATCACAGTTCTTATGAAACAGATTTCACTTCCAGATGACCACCGGCACAAGGTTCTCGTTCTTATGCTTCACATAGCCTTGAATGACAAGTCAGTGAAGTTGAGGTCACGTTCTCATTTTAATAAGCCTAGTCCTCACTAGTTCATCCTTCTCCATTGACTGGCCTGCTTATTAGTAAATTTGTACAGGCATCAATTGCGATTCATTTTCCACGTAAACCAACCTTGAAATATGCTGCAACCTCATCAATCTGGAATTAAACAGACAAGTCTTAAGATGTGAGTTTGAGTTTGTCTAGCTCTTATGTAAAAACTAACTGTATCACTAGTCCAAATCACTCGAGCCCAATCAACAATAGTAGCTATAAACTTCAAAGGCTCTCGTCCAAGAAAAAATTGAAAACTGTCAAAGGCGAGGGTACATTGCCATATTTCTCTAAGCAACTTTGTAGAAATTTATAATGTTTGACAAGATTATCTGGGCATAGATGTGGTTGATTCTTAGAGAATAAAAAGATTTTACACGTTATACAGAGTGAACAAAATACACAGCACTAAGATATGTAAAAATGAAATTGTCCCACTTTTTCTTTTTACAAAGAGAAATGAGGATGTAAATTACCGAGAATTAGCATAGTGCCTTACCAGAGTTTGAGCGCACAAATGAGTTCAATCTCAATATCTGGTGAACTCAGCCTGAAGAAGCCATATGGGCAGGATTCCCTGTAGCGAAGATTTCTGATATATAGGGAATTCTGACCCGGAGAGGGGGGAAGAGTAAGCTTTATATGGAGCACTAGAAAATCTACAAAAATGTACTTTTTTTCTTTATTCCACTAGAAATGATAATGTAAATTACCAAGAGGTAGCTAAATGCCTTACCCTAGCTTCCATGGCAACAAAGAGTTGAGCCTCAATAGTATATTGAAGATGATCTCGGCCCAAGCGAAGCTATATACACAGGACTCTCAGTGAAGGAGCTTGCTGACATGTTGGAATTCTGTCGACAAAGGAAAGAGCAGCCTATGATAGAGCTATGGATCTATACATGCGTGCTCATGTAGTTCGACATAATATTCGGTTGTCGCCACATCCTCGTACAATCCTGTAATATGTCTTCTTTGTCAATATGCCGGTAGACCTTTTCTTATATGGCAATAGTAATTGAAGCATTGCAAGGTTTGGAACTAAAATCATGCAAAATGTATGACTGTTCCATCCTTTCAAGATATCGATATATCAACAGACGAGGACATCTTCTTCGGATCATGTAAGAATCTACTAGGAGGCATCTTCTTTAGCATCTTTTTATCCCGAACACCCTCATGGAGAAGTTCATAAGTATAATAAGTTATATGGCTTTTCTTCAACAAGTCTTCCACAACAATCTTAGGCGCGGCCACCTCCTTTTTGTCAGCCTCAAAAATAGCGTTCACTACCTCAGGAACAATTCCCTTTTGAACCATAAGGTGAATGATCCCAACAGCCTCATGAACCCTATGCTTCACACAAAGGCAATTTATTACTTGTCCAAATGTAGCAAGCGTTGGAATAAAACCCTTCTCAATTTTTTCGAGTAGAAGGTTATATCCAGAGTCAACATCCCCTGCTTTAGAGAATCCATCAATCATCACAAGATATGTGTAACTATCGGGAAGGCAACCTTTGACACTCATCTCATGAAAAAGCTTTCCTGCCAGTTCAATTTTTAGTTTTCTCAGAAAAGCATTGATCATTATATTGTATGTTGCTGTTGTATGAGAAACCTTATAATGCTCCTCCACTTTCCTGAAAAAGTTGTAGGCTTCATCCAGCTCCCCATGATCACAAAGACCATTAATCAGTGTGCCAAAACTTACAATATCTGGTGCAATCCCCTTTATTTCCATCTTATCGAGCAAATCCAAAGCTTCCTTTACTTTGTGAGTCTTGCATAAGCTCTCAATGAGTATATTGTAAGTAATGATGTTAGGGATGCACTGTTTCACTATCATCGTGTCGAACGTTTCCATCACATGTTCAAACTTTGAAGCCTTGCATAGGCCATTCAACAAAGAGTTATATGTGATCACATCGGGAAAAACACCATGACTGCACATTCTCTCTATAATCTCAATTGCACTATTCAACTTCAATTGCTTACAAAAGCCATCAACCAATGTATTGAAAGTAAAAATGTCAGGAATGTAGCCTCTGGTTATAGCATCATCCATCAGGCCATAAGCATCAGATACGCAGCCCATCTTGCAAAGTCCATTAATAATGAGATTGTATGTCCATATGTTGGGGGAACAACCATTTTCCGACATCTCAGTCATTAATTCCAAGGCTTCCATTATAAGCCCATTCTGGGACAAGCCTCTGATCACCGTATTGTAGAGAACAACATTAGATTTCACTCCTCTTCTTGATACCTCATTAAATAAAGCCATAGCATGCCTGACATCACCATCTTGGCAGAACCCACTGATGAGAGAACAATATGTGAACTGATCAGGCACAAATCCCTTGAAAACGGCCTCATTAAGAATTTTATTTGCATTTTCTGTCAGACCAACTTTGCAGTATCCATTGATTATAGTGTTGTATGTATAGTCATCTGGCTCAAGCCCAAAATTCACCATTTTACGCACATAGCTTTCAGCTTCCACAGCCCTAGAATTCCTACACAATCCACCAATTAAAGTGTTATACGTGACAACATCTGGAGTTAAACCCTCCGTAGTTACACTTTCCAGCAACTTCACAGCCTCAACAAGAGCTCCTTTCCTGCAAAGTCCTTGAATGAAAATATTGAATGTGAACAAATTTGGGCTTGATCCCCTCTTCAGGACATTGGCAAAAAGCTTTTCACTCTCCTGGATGTCCCCATTCTTGCAAAGTATATGAATAAGCTTATTGAATATGGTGATATCAGGATAAATATCTAAACTAAGCATCTCAAGAAACAATTCATATGCCTCACATCGATAATTCTCTACATAGAACCCACCAATGACAGTACAATATGCAACAGCATTGTGATGACAACCCTGAGAAGTCATATTTCGGAGAAGTCTAAGAGCAGCATGAGGCCTACCTGTCCGACAAAAGGACTTTATCCTGATTGTGAAAGTGTACACGTCTGGAGCAATCCCTTTATCCCTCATCCTCAGATACACTTTATGGGCTTGATTAAAGTAACTATTCTCAATAAGTATATTCATGATAGCATTGTAAGATTGGACTGATGGCTCGCAACCGTAGAAATCCATCCTCTCAAACACATTGACGGCTTCCTGAATCTTGCCTTTCCTTCCATAACTTCTCAAGGCCCCAATATAGACTCCTTCGAGTAAACTGCTATCGATGTTTGATCTCACCTCTGCCAGCAAATTCTCCATAGCCTTAAACTCCCCATGAAACCCGAGTTTTTCAATCATGCATTTGTAAGTCGACAATGTGTGCTTGAAGCCATCTTCTTTTCTAACTGAATTGAACATCTCCAATGCTCTGAGAGGGTCCCTTTGGTACCTAACAACCGCGGCCACATGTTTTGGAAGTATAGCACGACGCATTCCAAGACCGACTGCCTAACAACGAGACAGCTTGAAATCCATCAATTATTTAGTGTGAACTTTTTTTCTGCTCCATTTACATACATCCCCGTGATCCCCTGAACAAGAGAGAAAGACACAGATGTCGTGAGTTCAACCAATTGTTGGGATCGAGGAAAGGGAACAGCAAAAAGGATAAAACAAGAAAGTGATGCCTTGAAAAATTGACATACACAATTGATCATTCTCTTGAATCAGGTACCAACTTTGGAAATTTTCTACACAATAAAAAGAATCACAACAGTGGGTGCGTAGGTCTTTTCTTTGTTTCCCCTCTTTTCCAGTTCATCTTTTATCAATGAGAAAAAATCTTTCCAAGAAACTAAGCATAGACTTCCTTTCTTAGCGAAACAAGAAAACGAATCGAGACAGAGAAATTTGCGAATGAATTGCGTGTACTGCAGGGAAGGAAGCGCCACCCAACTCGAGTTAATCGGTGAGGATTGCAAGAAAGTTGAGTCTAGCGGATGATAGTTGCATCACCAAGGGAGGTGCATTGCTAGGGTTTGCTATTGACAGTGGAGGGAAGACCGGTGAAAGAAGACGCTGTGTTTTCAGAAATAGAGTGATGTTGAAGAATGTTGGATTTTCACCATTCCAAACTCATTTTGTGTCCCCCTACAACATCCACTAATCCAACAATGCTATCATCGAATCTACTCGACAATTGCACGTACAAACTCAGTTACTCAACATTTCACACCGGAATTCCGTCAAACGGGTTATGGGCATGGATAGTTTGCTCAGTATCCCATTGCCGAACACTAGACTGCTCTCCTCGTACACGCTAAGCCATGTTTCGACATAAAACTATGATTGTAACGTTCAGTAGTTCAACGAAGCTTCCAAAGAACTCACTCTGTATTGCTCATCAAGCTCACAACTTCAGCTAGGAATTCCATCGAACACATAACAAGCACGCGTATTTTGCACAGTAAAAATGCAGACGAACACGGAAGTCCCATTTCGTCAAATGAAGGGACGAACCAATCAGGCAGGTCTCTTACCCAGTTGAGCGATCCAAGCGACAAGATCGAAATCAACGTGAAAATGGAGAAAGGATGGCAGGTGGCGTTGAGGGATCAAGCGGGAACGACAGAATATAGAGAGAGGTGAAGATGTGACGAAAAATACTCAAACGAGTTATGTGCAATGCTCATGTAATGATATTTCAATTTCTTAATCATTTCACATTTTTTCATTGATGAATTAATAATGTAACATGTCAATTATAGTTATATACAAAAAAGAAGACCATATCATATCACACTCACGCGAATAAAATATCAAATTATTTTGATTTATCGAAATAGTTATAAGATGAAATGTTTTTATACAATATTATATTTAAATTAGTGATATTATCGTACCCAAAAAGAGTTAGTTGTATTGTGTGCATGGAAAAACAATTAGTTATATTACTTTGCCAGTGGCGACAGCTAGGGGTGAGTGGTTCCAGATTTTGGGTAGGTTCCTCCTGGAACCTAGAACCTACCCTTGAGTCTACCCGTCGAAACCTGGAACCTACTCTGTCATAGGTTCTAGGGCTGGTTCCAGGTTCCAACAGGTTCTTTTTTTAATTTCCTTTTGAATTAAACAAAACAAAAATAAACACAAGAATCCTTCATACTACAGGCAGCACCTAAGACCGTTCTTTCCAAAGTGTTATTTTATTAGAATTCAGTGGAAACAATGAAGGATATGACAGATAAGACACATTCCTATCATATAGCATGCCCAACAGAGCTCTACTTGCAACTCGCATGTAAGTGAATTGTCATTTGCAACACAAGCAAGAAACCTTGACACAGCAACTGCACAGCAAAAGTGACGAAGAACATTGTCAATTTCCACAAATCAAAGAAATTTGCGAAACAACCGGTAATTGCAAAATGAGGCACTTAAGGTCAGCAATCTAAAAGCCTCCTCTCTCAGAAAAAAGGCTGAACCGCAGAGTGCCAAGAATACACCAATCTAGTGATTCAAACAAAACTTTCAACTGCATCCATGAGCCGCAAGGTAAGGCCCCATAAGTGAGGCCAAAAATAAGGAAAGGAAAAATCACCGACAGAACAATGCTCGTAACCCCCTCCCAAAACAAAAAATCCCCACAATATGCTAGAGGGCATAGCCTAAAATGACATCAAATGAAAACAACAATGAATCAAAAAATGCCATCGCTACATCACCTCATGGGAGCTGCAGCCAAAAACAAAAAAGAAAACAAAGACAACATCTACCAAGCAACGCGAAATTGCTAAAAGAAATCCAAATAAGATCACGATCGCAAATGGGTCGGGGAATTCAATGAACAACAACAACAACAACAAGAGAAGGATAAAGGGACCCACTTTGATGCATAAATTGCCGGTGCAGATGATGTGCTGGATCTTGCCAAGGACAACCATGGACTTGAACTTGGCGGGTAGATCAGGCGCCTTGTGCGGTATGTGCAGATCCCCCAATGCCAACACCAACACCATCTTTCTTGTTCTCGCTACTCTCTATCGATCACAACAACGATAAGAAAAAGGGTCAACGAAAAAACAAGAAAAGGTAATATTTCCACACCCAAAGACGATCATTTCTATTTCTTTTTCTCCCTCGATCGAGCTTCAACAATCAATCTCTCTTCTTCTTCTCCCCTTAACGCAGTGCATGAAGTTCAGATTGTGCAAGTGCGTAACAGTGATGAAAACTAACAAGGGTTTTGCAAAGAGAGAGAGACGTTGACTTGGACATAAGCGGACATGGAAGACCTTCCTCCGTCCCTCGTTCTTGTCGTGCTCTGAAACTTCTCCCTTTCTCCTTAGGTTTACCATCTCAAACTCACCTCGTCTTTGTCCACGCGCCTCCAGCAATCAGGTTCTTCGCCATTCCACGCTCTGTCATCGTCCCTCCCGGGCCTCAAACCACCAATCGCGCCACCTCTGGCCCTCGAACCCGCGCAATCCTTAGCAAAATCCTCGTCCCCGCTCGAGATGCTCAGCATCTCGACGTTCGAAACGTCATCGTCGTCGACCACCCTCCTATTCCCGTTGCTGCTGCCCCTGTTCTTGTTGCCGCCGCCCCCAATCTGCCGCTGCGCGCCACCGTAGCCCGCCCTCACGGCCGGCGCCGCCGCGGCGGAGCTCCTCTGCTGGGGTGCGGTTGATGAAGACAGAGGAAGAGCTGAGGCGACGCCGAGCGGAGAGAGGAGAGGCAAGCTCGTCGAGTCGTGGGTGTGGGGAGTCCGAGAGAGAGCAGACTGGAGGAGGATCGAGCGAGGGGAAATATGGGGAAGAAACAAGAAACTAAAGAAAGTTTGGGTTTTCAGAGGGCCTAATTTCGAAAAAAGCCCACAACTTTACATTTTGTCTCAATTATATCCTGAATTTTTTTTATCTCAAGACAAACTACGAACTTTTATCTAAGTCCCAAATCTGCCCAACCGTTATAAATTCGTCCAATTAATGTCAGAAAAAAAAAATAGAGAACCGGCAGCTGGGCGGTGGCCAAGCCTTCGCCAGTGGCCGCCGCCACAGCCGTCGGGAAGGAGCGGCGGCCCTCGCCGGCCCCGGGCGAGTCGCCGGCGAGGGCGTGCAGCCCCCGATCTGGGCCAAGGGTTGCGCTCTCCCCCTGATCGGGGGCTGCACGCCCTCGTCGACGACTCGCCCGTGGCCGGCGAGGGTCCTTCCCGGCGGCTGTGGCGATAGCCACCGGCGAATACTTGGCCACCGCTCCTTCCCGGTTCTCTGTGTTTTTTTTTTCTGACGTTAAATGGACGGATTTGTAATGGTTGGGTAGATTTGGGACTTGGATAAAAGTTTTGTGGTTTTTCTTGAGACAAAAAAAAAGTTCAGGATCCTTACCAAAAAAAAAAGTTCAGGATATAATTGGACAAAGTGTAAAGTTGAGGGTTTTTTTTGGAATTGGGCCTTTTTAGAGAGTAAAGTAAACCGATTTTGATTTCGGTTCCGGTTCCCCGGTTCCCGTCCTAGGAACCGGAACCGGCGGTTCCTAAAAATTTGAAATTGGGAATTGGAACCTCCCACCTTGGAACCGGGAACTGAATCGGACTCGCCGATTCGGTTCTTCGGTTCTCGGTTTTATTTTAGAACCGTGCTCACCGTTAGCGACAACGAGGAGAGTTTCTGCAACACCAACGATGTGAAGAAGCTTTCGTTGCTGGCTACGTTTGCCTTTCAAGAGTAGCCGGATGGAGGTGAAGGAAAGACAGAAAAGAAAAAGTTTAGATTTTTATTTATTTTCACGTTAGCTACCGAACATGAGTCACATGAATGCGTGTAGTTAGAAGTAAAAAACATACATGCCATGTCAGCAACTAACGTGACAATCTCTAGCCATTAAATATTTTCTCGTTTGTATGCATGTTTTTCTTGTTTTTTTATACAATTAAGATAAAATTTTTGATAACATCGTCTTTAGATTCTAATATGTCGAATTTTTTCACGTGCGTTTAACATATATACCCTAATGTATATGATACCACATTACTTTCATCTTGTATTGCTAACATATCTTGTTAAGCAACTAGCTAAAATTTAATATCTTTTCCAATGCACTAATCTCATGCTATCTATAATCAACTTTTTAGAAAATATTTTCTTTTTACGGGACATCAAGCTCGTACAAAATTAACTAAAATTGGAACTGAATGGACGATAATGAGTTATGACAAACTTTCACAAAATTACATCCAACGACGTCGTACGGAGCTGCCCTACCGAGAACCAAGGGAAAAAGGAAGGTCCTTTTATCTTGTTCTGCGAAGCCCGCTCCGATCGTCTTCGAGGTTGCAGAGAGCAATGGAGTCGCCTGGGCAATGGCTGGAGAAGGCGCTACTGGATCTCTGCGACCGAGCAGACTCGGGTCTGGACTTATACAGGGACGTGATCTCGGGTCTCGTCTCCTACTGCGACCTCGCCCAGCCCTCCGACGCCAAGGAGTACCTCGACGTAAATCTCCCGCCTTTCTCGTGTCTTCCGTGTCTTTCTTCGGTTGCTCGCGATGGTGCGGTATTATTGTGAATTGGGTTTCTCGCTTTTTTGATTTTCTTGATCGAATTTTCATATGGGTATTGAAGATGGAGCATCGTCGTCCCCAAAGTTCTCACTTTTCATCTGAGAGACCTCTTCAGAAATCCCTGGCTTCTTTTTTGTTCTGTTTGTAGGAAGAGATTGGGTAATGTTGCGGTGGATTGACGATTGGTTTATGAAGGATTTGTTCTTCGAGCGAAGGGAATGAATTTCTTATGAGCAGACAAGTTAATTTGGCTGTAGATTGGTTTTGACTTCGTGTTTTGAAATTTCTGCTCAGAACATTATCGGGCAAGAAGTGGGGAAAGGCGTGATCGATGAATATCTGCAGCAAAGAGGCCATTCAAATCTCGGCAGCGGCAGCAGCAGGGTTTCTGATGTTTCGTCCTCGAAATTACATGCCTATGTCAAGCCGCCCTCAGCTGAAGTTTCCATCCCCGGTTCCAAGAAACCCCCTAGAGCATCTAAAGAGGCAGCTGGCAGCTCAAGTAGTCAAGAAAAGTCGGCAGTGACCAGAGCCAATGAGCCGAAACCTGCGAATCAAAGTAATTCTCGGAAAAAGAAATCTGGCAAGGTCGTGTCGCTAGCTGAGGCAGCCAAAGGTTCCATTGTGTTCCAGCAGGGTAAGCCCTGCTTGTGCCAAGCCCGTAGGCACAGGTTGGTCAGCAATTGCTTATCCTGTGGCAAGATTGTTTGCGAGCAGGAGGGAGAGGGGCCGTGTCAATTTTGTGGTGCCCTTGTTTTGAAGGAAGGAAGCCAGTATGCCGGTCTCGACCAAACTGTGCCGGTCCTCACAGAGGCTGAAGCTGCAGCAGAAGCTTATGCCAAGAGACTTGTGGATTACGATCGGAACTCTGCGGCGCGAACAACGGTTATTGATGACCAAAGTGACTATTACGAAATTGAGGGCAACAGCTGGTTGTCAAGGGAGGTATTTCATCTTTAGGAATCTTGATGAGTTGAGAGATTTGCTTCCCTACTTGAGGCCTTATTTGAAATGTTCTCTCATCCTCACAGGAGAAGGAGCTCTTGATAAAGAAGAAAGAGGAAATCGAGGAAGCTGAGCGGGCCAAACGAAGCAAAGTGGTCATGACCTTTGACTTGGTTGGTCGCAAGGTGAGTACATTCTCTATAGGAATTTTAATGAGTTTGTCTAATTCCACACGACTTTAATCTCACCGACTTTCCAAAAACAAATGTAGTGAAAATGTCCGATTGTGCTGTGCATACGCTATTCTGTTCCTGTTCCATAGAAGCACTAACATTTTGTAAGAGCCCTTCAGATTATCATACTCTGTTTTTTAGGATTTAGTGCGACACTGTCACATTTTTGTGGCTTTTGGTCTCTATGGTTAGCACCTGGAATTGGTGAATGTTGAGTTCTGATGGCAAGGTTAGCAACGTATCTCAAGTCCTCTGAAAATTAGCTGTTCTTGCTGAAAGCGAAACCAATGATCTTTACTTTGCAATGATCAGAGTGAAAGCTTCCTACATGTTCTTTAAACTGCTTATAGAATCATTCACGGATGTTCAATGTGTTCTTTTCTCATTAGTAGTTTCAGATCTTTAAATTAAACTAGCATGATGTGGAATGGGTGCAGGTCCTCTTCAATGAAGATGAAGTTTCAGAAATGGAATCACGGAGCAGCATATTAAAGCCTCCAGACGAAAGGGAAGTGAACAGAATAAAACCAAACCCAACCCTTAGGGTTCAACCAATTTTTATAGATCCAGGCCCGAAGAAGAAGCCGGATAAGGTTAAAGTGCCGAACAAGAGTCTCAAGAGCGGATTATGCTTGGAAATCACCGGGAGGGTGCAACACGAGAGGAACGAGTTGAAACACTTCATTGTTGATGACCATCTGGAAACGACCTCAAATGGAAAGTCTTGGCATGGGCCATCAGTGAGCAGGGGAGTGCATATAGAAGATGGAGTTGAATGTTATCTAGAATGTAACTAGCATGGAGCATCTAGATAATAGGGGTCTGCTAGTACTTGTATCGTTGGTAAGAAAACCTTAAAACTCATCGTTATTAAACGACGGTATCTACCATTCCGTAGATACCGCAGATCGTTTGCTGGCTTTTTCTCATCAAGTCCACATTTTTTCGCTACCTACGTGAAGCTGGAATGGCGAGATGATTGTTATTCTGTTTAAGTGGATTGGTGTGAATCTAGAATAGCCGCTCCTTTGGAAGCGAAGTATGTTCAGAAGTTGGCTGTTATGCATCGGTAATCTTCTGCTTGTTCGCCCAAACATGGGAAATGTTAGGGGCTCCGTCTTTTTGGGTACATTATGCAGAAAGATGGAGAGGGGCTGGTGAGGCTGTCTAACTCGAGATCCCTCAAGAGGAACAGACAGTCTTCTTAATCTAAGCATCATCACTTTATTAAATTTTTCTTTACTCAATTAATCTCCATTGATGCACATAAAGGGTCATGTCCATTTATATCGGGCAAGGTTTTATCATAATGTGATGTCCATGAATCCCGAGATTACTTTGAGCGGAAAACACGGTAATTTGCAAGCATTCAAATCGAGACGCTTAACCATTCACTCAATTTTTTGAGGCCGACTTTGTTGCCTACTCTGCAACCGAACTTGGGGATTGAATGTCAATGCACGATCGGAACCAAGAAACTTACAAAACCTTCGATATTAAAAACTTACAAAATCTTCGAGTTACTTCCGAAGTAACTCGAAGATTCATATATTCAGAGAATACACAATCTCAAAAGAAGTATAACAGTAAACCAACAACAGCGTATGAGACAGAATCTTCAATACTTAAAGTATTGGCCAAAGTAATGGGCGTGGAGAGAAACCGTGAAATGATGCTCAAATTTGCAGAAACCAGAGTCCACAGAATCTGAAAAAATCACACCAAAACACATGACCGTGAAAATCAAATATTGTTCATATCAATCAAATAAACAGGCTAGGACAAAAACTGTTAATCGGAAAGCCACAAATAAATTATTAAAATTAAGCGTATATATACTAAGTACTCGTCACATAACACAACCCTAAATTTATTCATATCACTCAATGATAATCATAAATCACGTGCTCCCAAAGCTGACATCGACCAAAATAGTACCCCAGAAGCACGCCCATCAACACGTCATCAACTCGAATTCCATCTCCATCCCGGGAAAGCATGCAACCCTTATCGCAACTCATTTTGATGGGAATTCACTTGCAGGCGACGGTGGCAGTTGTTGTGGTGAGTTAAACACAGCGGCCCCACCTTTGCCATACCTTCGCCGCCTTGCAGTAGCTCGCCGCCTACACGTCCAGTGAAGGCACCACCATCCGGGCGCCGGACATGTCCTCATCATATGCCTTCTCTGGCCATGCCAGGCCGCAAGCACGGATCGCAGGGGCTGCGTGGTTCTTGACCAGTACGAAAGGGAAGTACCACTATCTGGACCAATCATCGCCACCCCGACCAGGGGGACGGGCTCCGAGAAGGTGACGATATTGAGCATCGACAGCTTCTCATTTATTTTATGTTGTTCATCAACTTAGGTGGAGAGCAAATAACTCCGACGATAGCAATAGAAAACTGGACAGGAACTTCGTTAGTTTTTCTTCTTACCAGAGTATAGTAAAGGTGTCCGGCGTGCAGCTCAGGGTGCCTCTGAGGATCATCCAATCACCGCCACTCTTGCTGTCGGTTGGAGCCGTGAAGGTCACGTCCATGCACGAGAAATAAACGTCGAACACGGCCACCCACCATGGACCCAAGTGCAGCCTCCGCTTGGCTTTCACGACCACGTCGATGGTCACCTCCCCGCCCTTCAACATGCTCACCAGGCCCTTCACGCCCAAGTCATTGACGACAGCAATCGTCGACAGGGCCTCGGCTCGCACTGTGGTCACGTTGCCGGGGCCCTGAATGAAGGTGGGAATGAGGGGGGGACAAGAGAGAGCGAGTTGGCCGAAACTCAAGAGGAGCTTCATGTGAGTGTACTTGACAGCGATGAGGTGACTGGGATTCTTGACGGAGAGAGCGATGTTCCACTTTGCGGAGACGTGGGAGGTGGAGATGTTGAGGGACGAAAGGGAAGAGCCCGGGTCGAGCCCGAACTCTGGTGGCATCATGGCAGGTATTGCCAGGAAGATGACCATGAGGAGGCCAAGAATAGTGGGTACTGAATATGCGATACAGTGGCTGGCGATCTGCAGGTATCGGCCAGACCGCGGCGGCACTGGAGATGGCGAAGACGGATTATTAACCGCACGGGATGTGATGGCGTGGAGTTCTCCCATTTGGAATTTTTGGGTCAAGTGGATTTTCGGTCTACGAGTACTTTTGTCTGAAGTTTGTAAGGACACATATAGATATATATAGTGAGAGGGGAAAAGTTCAGTAGGTGGGAAAGTATTCTCCAAAGTCTTCGTTCTCTTGCGAGAAAAATTTCATTGGTGGACCCGGGATTTATGCCAAATATGCCATGTTACAATTTGGCATACTCGACGATAGCTGGATCGGATTGCCCACGCCAGAATTGACATATATGCCCTGTCTTAACTAGAGTTTCATTGGTCGGGGCGGGATTGGCCGTGAACTGGCAACTATGCCCTCTTAAAATTTCATTGGTTGTGGAAAAGTCTTCCGTCGGGTAAGTGGGCACTCCCTATTTCCACGAAACATCCCCAGCACCGGAGGCAAAGGGCGTTGCTCTTTCTTCATTTTTCTGCGCAACCGGTGCCGAACCGACTGGTGGACCTTTCAAAACAACGGAGGCGTAGTGATGGGTCTACAATCCATAAAGACTTTTCTCGGTGAATCCTTTCGAGATGGATGGACATTGACGCCAACGTTTACCCCTAGCAATATCTCTCGGGAAAAATTCCAAATAAAAACTCGAAATGGTCTCATTTTTTCAAATAAGGCTTGGAGTGGCTAATTACTTAGACCTAACGAGAAAAAAATCAGGCTTTCTCTCATCATCTTTTCACTGCTTAACTTTGTCCGCCCAAGTGAATCATCAAGCTGCGATCTCGAACTAATCGAGGTACTAAGATCCCGGTCATCAAGCATCATCATCGTAAGCATCACACGTTTGGATTTTGGCATGCTAAACTGCTAATGCGTTTATAGTGACTTACCTTTTAATTTGAACGAAATTGATTGTGATTTTTAGATCTTTTACCTATCTAAGTAAACATCTCGATCATATTAACATACTTTTACAAATAATCTTTCTAGTGTCTCATATGAAGAATATTTCATGTATTGAACAATAAAAATGGGTAATTTCAAAATACTTATTAGATATTAAAAGGTAAATGTATATTTCATTTCCCAGTTTCATGGGCGATTGCAACAAAATCATCCCAACACCCACACGATGCACCATATGCAAGAGGAAGAACATCCTCATCTCTGAACTTTTAGTTGTGGCATGTCTGACTTTCACCTGGTCAGCCACTATTATCTTCTCATTATAAACCGATCTACGTCGGACCAAAGCGAAGCTTTTGCTTCTGATTCAAGAAAGAGACGATGGTAACTTGGCCATTCAAATCTTTATAAAAATCTGACTGCTTTTTGCCTGAAGATTGGAAGTGGTCCCGAAACGCCTCCTGCTAAATACTGTAACCCAACCTGTAAAATGCTCTTTCTCCACAGATGCAATCCATCATCGACAATCACGTCATGTTGCTTGGTAAATATAGAACATCGCAGATTTGTTAAATGGACATTTAGCGTTCGGTATCCACAATGAAAAGATTATCTCTCCACCTGCATGCGACATGTCTTGCAAACTTTTGTGCAACTCAGGGAGGACTTCAAGACTCATAAGGTAAATTGACTTCACGTTCCTCGTCCTTGCTAAAATGAGATAAGATATACAGTCGTTTGAAGAAAATAAATATTGGGTGGTCTTAGGCCTCTTTAACCCCAAAAACTATCTCAAATTGTGAGACTTTAACCGATATGAGATAACCTTAACAATCTTCCCCTCAC
This sequence comes from Syzygium malaccense, assembly GCA_031216405.1. Lineage (NCBI taxonomy): Eukaryota > Viridiplantae > Streptophyta > Magnoliopsida > Myrtales > Myrtaceae > Syzygium > Syzygium malaccense. Next base: position 2,760,036 of record CM062254.1, on the reverse strand, counting down.
ATATCAAACGAGTTGTGTGTTATACCCATGTAATATATTTGACTTTCTTACTCATTTCACATTTTTTCATTGATAAATTAATAATGTAACGTGTCAATTATTATTTATATACAAAAAATAAGATCACATCATACCACATTCACACGAATAAAATATCATATTATTTTGATTTATCGTTAGATTGAATGGAATAGTTATCTGATGAAATATTTTTACACAATATTATAATTAAATTAGTGGTATCATCATACCCCCAAAAATATAGTTACGTCGTTTGTATGCACGTTTTTCTCGTTTTTAATACAATCAAGATAAAAATTTTGACATCATTTTTTAGATTCTATTGTATTAATGTCGAATTTTTTCATGCGCTTTTAAGGAAAATGACCGCGTATACCACATATTGTATCTGATACTGCGTTATTTTCATCTCTTATTGCTAACACAGCTTGTTAAGCAACCGGCCAAAATTTAATATTTTTTCCAATGCACTAATCTCATGCCATTTATAATCAACCTTTTAGAAAGAGCGATATTTTCTTTTACAGATATTTTCTCTGTAGGAATTTTAATGAATTTGTCTAATTCCGCACGACTTTATTAATCTTGACTTTCTAATTTTGCTATGGATACGCTATTCTGTACCGGTTCCATAGCAGCACAAACATATTGTAAGAGCCCTTCAGATTATTATACTCTGTTTTTTAGGATTCGGAACGACAGTGTCACATTTTTTGTGGCTTCTCGTCTCGATGGTTAACACCTGGAATTGTTGAACGATGAGTTCTGATGGCAAGGTTAGTCATGTGTCGTTAGTCCACTGAATGTTAGCTCTTCTTACTGAAAGCGAAACCAATGATCTTTACTTTGCAATGATCAGAGTGAAGGCTTCCTACATGCTCTTTTAACTGCTAAGAGTATCATTCACGGATGTTTTTTTTTTTTGGTAAGGAAATCATTCACGGATGTTCATTATGTACGTTCTTTTCTAATTAGTAGTTTCAGATGTTTTAATAAAGCTAGCATGATGTGGAATGGGTGCAGGTCCTCTTCAATGAAGATGAAGTTTCAGAAATGGAATCAAGGAGCAGCATATTACAGCCTCCGGACGAAAGGGAAGTGAACAGAATAAAACCAAACCCGACCCTTAGGATTCAACCAATTTTTATAGATCCAGGCCCGAAGAAGAAGCCGGATAAGGGTAAAGTGCCGAACAAGAGTATCAAGAGCGGATTATGCTTGGAAATCACCGGGAGGGTGCAACACGAGAGAAACGAGTTGAAACACTTCATTATTGATGACCATCTGGAAACGACCTCAAATGGAAAGTCTTGGCACGGGCCATCAATGAGTAGGGGAGTGCATACAGAAGATGGAGACGAATGCTATCTAGAATGTAACTAGCATGGAGCATCAAGATAATAGGGGTCTGCTCTTACTTGTATCGTTGGTAGGAAAACCTTAAGTCATCGTTCTTATACGACATCATCTACCATTTTGTAGATACTGCAAATTGTATGCTGGCTTTTTCTCATCGAGTCCACATTTTATTCGCTACCTATGTGAGGCCGGAATAGCCGCTCCTTTGGAAGCGAAGTATGTTTAGAAGTTGGCTATTATGCATCGGTAATCATATGCTTGTTATCGCCAAATATGGGAAGTGGTACGGGCTCGGTCTTTTTGGTTACATTCTGCATAAAGATGGAGAGGGGATGGTGAGGCTGTCTCACTCCAGATCCCCTAAGAGGAACAGACAATCTTCTTAATCTAAGCATCATCACTTTATTAAATTTTTCTTTGCCCGATTAGTCTCCTTGAATGCACATAAAAAGTCATGTCCATTTATATCGGGCAAGGTTTTATCACAACTTGATGTTCATGAATCGCGAGATTACTTTGAGTGGAAAACCCTATAATTTGCAAGTATTCAAATCAAGACGCTTAATCATTCACTCAATTTTTTGAGGCCGACTCTGTCGCCTACTTCACAACCGAACTTGGGGATTGAATGCCCATGCACGATCGGAACCAAGTTAAGGGGAAAACTTACAAAACCTCCAATATTAAAGACATGTAAAGTGCAAAATATTTATTTGGAAATAACTCGAAGATTCAATTATTCAGAGAATACTCATTTTCAAAAGAAGTATAACAATAAAATAAACCAACGACAGTGTATATGAGATTGAGCGTCTTCAATATTTAAGTTATTTGTCAAAGTGATAGGCTAGGAAAGAAACCTCGTGCTAATGCACAAAGTTGCAGAAGCCAGAGTCCCCAGAATCTGAAAAAAAAAAAAACACCAAAACACATGACAGTGAAAATCAAATTTTGTTTATATCAATCAAATAAACAGGCTAGGATAAAAATTGTTAATGTGAAAGTCACAAATGAATTATTAAAATTAAGCGTTTAATACTACATAAATCACGCCATCAATTTGTCATCAACTCAAATTCCATCTCCCTCCCGGGAAAGCATGCCACCCTCATCGCAACTCATTTTGATGGGAGTTCACTTGCAGGCAACGGTGGCGGTTGTTGTGGTGAGTTCGACACGGCAGCCCCACCTTTGCCATACCTTCGCTGCCTTGCGGTAGCTCGCCGCCTACACGTCCAGTGAAGTCACCACCATCCAGGCGCCGTACATGTCCTCATCATATGCCTCCTCCGGTCATGCCAGGCCGCAAGCACGGATCGCGGGGGCTGCGTGGTTCTTGACCAGTACGAAAGGGGAGTACCACCATCCGGACCAATCATCGCCACCCCAACCAGGGGGACGGGCTCCGAGAAGGTGACGATATTGAGCATCGACAGCTTCTCATTTATTTTATGGTGTTCATCAACTTAAGTGGGGAGCAAACAACCCCAACGACGATAGCAATAGAAAACTGGACAGGAACTTCGTCAGTTTTTCTTCTTACCAGAGTATAGTAAAGGTGTCCGGCGTGCAGCTCAGGGTGTCCCCGAGGATCATCCAATCGCCGCCACTCTCGCTGTCGGTCGGAGCCGTGAAGGTCACGTCCATGCACGAGAAATAAACGTCGAACACGGCCACCCACCATGGACCCAAGTGCAGCCTCCGCTTGGCTTTCACGACCACATCAATGGTCACCTCTCCGTGCTTCAACATGCTCACCAGGCCCTTCACGCCCAAGTCATTGACGACAGCAATCGTCGACAGGGCCTCGGCTCGGACTGTGGTCTCGTTGCCGGGGCCCTGAGTAAAGGTGGGAACGAGGGGGGGACGAGAGAGAGTGAGTTGGCCGAAACTCAAGAGGAGCTTCATGTGAGTGTACTCGACAGCGATGAGCTTACTGGGATTCTTGACGGAGAGGGCGATGTTCCACTGCACGGAGATGTGGGAGGTGGAGATGTTGAGGGACGAAAGGGAAGAGCCCGGGTCGAGCCCGAACTCCGGTGGCATGGTGGCGGGTATTGCCAGGAAGATGAGCATGAGGAGGCCAAGAATAGTGGGTACTGAATATGCGATACAGCGGCCGGCGATCAGCTTGTATCGGCCGGACCGCGGTGGCGCCAGAGATGGCGAAGACGGATTATTGACCGCACGGGGTGGGACTGCGATGACGGGTCTCATCTGGAATTTTTGGGTAGTGGTCTTTCGGTCTTGAGTTCTTTTTTGTGTGAAGTCATATATATATATATATATAAAGGGGGGAATTTTTTTTTAATTTTTTTATGGGATGTATCCGCCAACCACTTTGGTGGAAAGGGACAGGACAGAACGCCTTCTTACAATTTCAGAACTTCGGAATTGAATTGATATTTTCACCCGCGACCTCTCTTCCTATTAGAATTTCGTGGGTACTCCTCTGCCATTTGCGGTCACTGTCCTTGGTGATCCCCGCTCGCTCGCTCGCTGCTAACACGCCTTCGGAGCGGAAGGGGACAAAAGATGGACAAAAGATGGATCGCGCAGCGCGCGTTGGCCTTGAATAATTGACATGAGTAAGGTGTGTTTCGTGGGTGAACTGACGTGTATGCCCGCTCTCACAATTAAGCTTTTGTAGGTGGGGTGGGCGGGGATGAGCCCCTAACGCCCTCATAAAATTTCCTTGGGTGTGGAAAAGTCTTCCGACGTGTAAGTAGGGAGGGACTCGATATATCCTCATTTCCTGGAAGCCATGCAGCAGCAAGCCATCCGTCACGGCGAAGCAGACTGGTGGGCCTACGATCGTGGGACTGCGACATGGATGGTCATCGACCCCCCAAAATCAAAAAGCTCCCGTGAAGACGAATATTTCACATGTAGGAGTTGGCCCCAATCAATATTTCTCGCGTATCCATCGTATATCTTCTACATAACTGCGAGAAAAATATATGGACGACTCAAAAATATAGTTCAAAACTATTTCAAAATTTGCGAGGCGGAATGTAGTTCTGCCTATGTTTTGTTCATGTCTCCCCCGGTTTTTGAATCATCAAAGCTACAATTTTGACTTATGTGAATATATATGCCATACGAGGTAGGGGTGAGCAAAAGTAACCGGCCGGTTCTAAGCGGTTCTCAGAAGCACCGATCCGGTTCCTGGTTCCAGCCCACCTGGACCATTCAAAGTTGCTAAAAATTTGGATCTGCGATTGTGGGGATTTTCTTTCCTCAAGAATTTGATTGGTGATCTTCTATTCACCTAAAAGCGTTGATTTTCGACTTGGATTTGTCACCGAGAATTGGGCATGAATCTCTCTAATTATATAATCAAACATGCGTCGCTTATTCACCTCTCACATATGCAAAAATTCCGTCGATTTTGGTCCGATTTCAAGACCAGGTGGGTCAATTCCCGGTTCCAAGGTGGGAACTGACTCACCTTGGAACCGATCATCCCAAATACAAGGTGATGGTATTTATTGTGGAATCAAGCGATTGAACAATTAAATAGACATAATAAGAAAAATAAATCGAATACCGGATTTACATGGTTCGATTGTTGTAACCTATGTCTACAGGGAGAGCAGCAATGAATTCCACTATAGATCAAGTAATATAATGGAGATTACAACCATACTTGAGTCACTCAAATATTCTCAGTATTTCCCAAACTTTAATTACACTCAATAATTCGTGCAGTGTTTAGCTGTACAACTCTTTACGAAATAATCTCTCAATCTCACGTATATCTTCATGATGTAATTCATTAGTAGAAGCTCCGCTTTGATACTATTCACAAATAACATCTCATTCTTATATATAGGCAAGAATTGGATCCAAAATATGAAACTTCTTTTTAAGAAACTTTCTCCAACTAGGAAACTATTCAATTATAAGACCTATTCAAAATAAGAAATCTACTTAAATTATGAAACTTTTCTTTTCAAACTCAAATTCGAGACATATTTTCAACAGTATTGTGCTCTAGGAATAGATGATGATTTTTTTCCCAATCCATCAAGTAAAACTCTTGAACTAATCGTGATATTAAGATCCCAATCATCAGGCATCATCATTTTAATTAGGATGCGATCGAGGTAGAGGAATTAGGGTTGAATCCTACCGAATTACCTCCCGTCCAGCTTGCGAAACCCAGGAAATTGGCATGCTAAACTGCTAATGCGTTTAGAATGACTTACCTTTTTTTCTTATTTGTTCTTTTCAATACTTGATTGTTTTGAAACACATAAACTTTCAAAATATTTCAATATTGACATTAGATATTGGGAATGAAAATGTAAAGTAAAAAAAAAAAAAGAGAGAGGAGTATTTTGGCTGTTAAATGGCATGAACAGTTAAACATGCGTATAAATGCCCGACTAATTTTATGTCTCTCTGTGCCGGTTATTATCAACTTATTCACAGAATTCAGCTAGTGGAATTATTTCTAAATCATGATATCGAAATGGATTGGACATGCGGTTAAATATCGTGCCGACAATTATGTCCATATGGAACTAAATCCCAAAGGTTAAGATATCCAATGTATGAATTATCTTAATGAACTAGAATTATAGCCCGCGCGATGCGCGGGTTTACTACTGATTATTTTCTAGTGTAAGACTATTGATTAATTTGAACAAATTGGTTGTGATGTTTAGATCTTTTACCTATTTGAGTAAACATCTCATATAACATACTTTTACAAATAATATTTTTAGTGTGTCTCATTTGAAGAATCTTTTATGTATTTCGCATTACAAATGGGTAATTCAAAATATTTATTAGATATTAAAAGGAAAATGTATAATTTCATTATCGACTGAGCTTGATGTGGTTTATATAAGAGATGGGCGACGAAGATCAAGAGACGAGTGTAAGTTCTATTTCGAATCATTTCGCCATTGAAAGGTCATTATCACGAGTACAATGGGAGAATTACCAAAAAAAGTCCTATACCTATTGCAATTGCTTCAATTCAGTTTTAAACTTTTTTTTTGGCCAATTGAGTCTTAAACTTTTTGCAATTGTGCTGATTCAATCCATCTGGTCAATTTTGGCCAGCCGACGATCACATGGACGCCGGCTGTCTTACGTGGCGCGGCCGGCTTTGACATGGATATTTTTTTAATAATATTTATATTTTGAATTTTTTTCCCTTTTTTTTTCTTTCTCTTTATTTTTTTCCCTTCCTCCCTTCCTTCTTCCTTGGTGGCAACTGGCTAGAGGCAAGACCCTCACTGGCCACTGGCGAGGCTGGCCTTGCCGTATCTGGGCAAGGCTTAGCCTCGCCATGTCATCGTAGGCGAGGGTTGCTCTTGTTGGATTTAGTGAGGGCTCGATCCATGCGGCCAGGGTGAGGGTAAAAAAAATCGCATTTTTTTTAATGTCAAACTGGAGGTTAACTCTTTGTCGATCTAAAACCTGGTTGATTATTAAATTCTGGCCTATCCATATGTAGGAGTTACCTCTCCGAAAAAAATGCTCCATCATTTAAAAAAAAAAACAGTTGATGATAACCACCATCAAACTGAAATCCACTAGTGGTCCTTTGAGTAGTTCCAACATAGACTGTGTTGCTTCCACCCAAAATCAGTAGATCACACTACCAAACTCAAGCACTACTACAATACTTGTACACTTCTCAAACAAGATTACAATCAGTGATAAGTAAATGAATTTCTTGCTCAGCCACACAATAAAAGTGTTAAAGTATCAAGCTTTCTCAGTTCGTAGTTGTTCTTGTGATCTTTTCTCCATCATGCGTTAATATTCTTATATGGCTTTCAATCTCCAAACTAATTATTGGACAATCTTCAAAATGATCAATTTAGCAGTTGAAGATGATCACCATAATCATTCAGAGATCTGGTCGCCCATACAATTAAAAATTCCTAGAGTGGTGTAGCTTCCATGAATAGAGTTGTCTATATTAAAAATAATCCTTTTCATCAGAGCGATTGTCAATTGATAGGATTCTCCTTTGTTTATCTTTTCCGAAATTCTAGGCCTATGGCTTTTTGGCTTTGTAAATGGGTTTTGGGGAAATGCAAATGCCTTTAACTTAAAACCCCTTTGGGAAAATGTAAATTGTGTTTGGTAAAAAGTTTTTTGTAGAGTTACTTTGGCCCAAGTAGTGTTTGATATTTTATTTTTTGCAAAGGGCTTTTGGGTTTTTTTTATTGAAAAAAAAAAAAGCAAACCCTTCGCCGGCTCTAGCGAAGGGCTAGGGTCGCAAGGTGAGTTAGATCTAGCGCTGGCGGCCATCGCCTAAGGTCGCGCGACCCTAGGCTGTGAAGTAATATTCTTATCTACATTTATCAAGTAATAATGAGAAATATATGATTTTGCCAACTTCAAAATATCATAGGAGGTTTTCTCGACATGATGGCCCATTCTCATTAATGATCGGTATTTAGTGAATATCCCAAAGAAGAAATCTGATCAACACTTGCAGTATAAGAAAATGTTTACCTTTATATTCATGGATTAACAAATGATGAGCAAAATTGTGTTATCTTTTTCTCATTTCGACAGGTGAACAACAACCTGGACAAGTTAGTTTGTATTAGTGTTCCGGCATTGCTTGACAAACCAAATTCATTCTTTAGTACCTAGGAGCGTGACAATTCATTTCATTCTAAATGCCAGCTATCAAGCACAATCAATTTAGTTCAATAAATTAAGATATAATCCAACTTCAATCTGAATTTTGGGAATGTGATTTTATCATACTCTCATGTAGTTTTATGTTCCCGTGGGGGTTATTTTCTAGTTTTATTTATTTTAAAATATTGTTATTATTTTTAAGAAATTTATGATCACAGATATTTACTTCGTCATCTGGATGATTGGTTTATAGATTTCTACGTACACGGGATAGTGTTATCATCTTCATTGTTGCGCTCGCTCTTGGAAAAACAAGTGGAACCGACGAGACTTGTGTTTAGAACATTTATCACATTAGATTTTCTTTTTCCTTACAGCCAGAGAAAAAACGACACGTTTTTTAATCCCCACTAATTGCGTGCAATTTGTTTTGGATCGCTTATACGGGTCAAAAGTCTGGACTCAACCGATTCATAAGGCTTCAATGGATCTCCAAATAACCGAGCCTTCACGTCCGTGTCTCCCAATTATAAAAAAAAAATTTTAAAAAAAGGATAAATGACATTATCTTGAATGTGCTAAAGAAGAGTATATGAAAAGTATCCAAACCAATTAATATTATTTTTGCGGGGCCCAAGTATTTTCGCGGGATGTGATGTTTACGTCGATTTAGGAGTAACAAAGTTCAAAGTTCACGATGCTATTATTGATGATATCATTGAGGAAAGAAGAAAGCGAATGCCTTGAAAAATCAACATGCGCAACTGATCGTTCCCGTGTGAATCGAACTGAAAAGCGGGCAACTTTTCCGCTCGATCGAAAAGAATAACTAAAAGTCACGAGAGAAAGAAGGCCATTCAATTAAATGGGATTTCTAGCCAATCATTTTCAGGCTGCAATTAATGGGCGCTGGTGGGAGGAGGGGGAACCGGAATCTATACCCCCCAACGAACCGGTAGGTTTGAAAAGTCGTGGATACACCCTTAGAAAACAATTATGCCCCGAGCACGGTAAAGTCCCTGTCGGTATACGTGTCGTAGCATAGCGGATTGGACGGGAAAATCGTCCATAAAGAACTAAATCTATTGAACGGCGGCCAATTTAATCATAAAACTTTTAATCGTGTCAATTCAGTCATAAACCTTTTAACCGTGTCAATTTATAGTCCTTAATCTTTTGACAAATTATCAATTTATTCACTCATACTAATTTCGGCCTGATATCGCTGACATGACGGTTTAGTCAGCACTGGCTGTCCTTTGTGGCGATGCCGTGCTGACGTTGATAATTTTTTAATTTTTTAAAAAAGAAATTCTGAATTTTTTTTTTATTTTTTTTATGACTAGTTAGTCCCAAAGACAATCTTGAGTACCAATCCGATTCCAATAGTCTTCGAATTAGAAAAACAACAGTTACATTAACCCCAAAACCCCCCGATACACCAAACACGAGGAGACCATCCCAATCGCGCGAGACCCACCGTTCGAGTCGAGCATCATTGCTCGGACATCGATTAAGTACCCTACACATCCCGTGCATGTCCGTCGAGCTATTCCTCCGTGCGACGGAACGAGAGAATATTTCCATCTGCCGGATCCACCACGAGACGGCGATGACAAAAACGCAATCGGTCGATCACGGTCGCTCGCATGTCATGAATTTCTATCCGATTCCACGTGTCGCCGGCCGTAACGAACCGTCCCATGAATCTCCCTCTCCTGAGGAACGGCGCACCCGTTGCGCCCCACCGCGAGACACGTTATCTCCTTCTCATTGGAGGACCAAAGGCGAGACGCGATTCTCCCCGCGAGTGCATGAAAAGTCGGGCACGTTTGTAAAAGCATACAATACAAGTGATAAAAAGCCATTCGTCTCAAATTTCATCTGAAAAAAGGACTGCAAACTAATCTGGTCTAAATTTAGAAGTTTCTCTATTTTGTTTCGAGGAGGTTTCTATCCCGATCTAGTCTATATTTTGGGTTTTTTTTGCATATATGATTTTCGGGTTTCGTTCTCCTTGGATTTCGTTGGTGTACATGTCCAATTTTGAAGGAGATCAGAGGAGTTTTGTGAAGGTTTCGCATTCATAGGTATCAGATTTGTGCGCGTTCAACCTTGTTACCCTACACAGCGATGGTATTAGGGATGCTGAACCTAGGAATGCACCGCCAAAAGGTAAAATCATAGCAACAGATGGAGATCTTACTATGTGCTTATTACTGAAAATGAGATCGGTGATTAGCCGCCGATTTTGGTTTGAAGAAGTGCTAAATCTGCTTTTTGAGTGTGTGACCCATAACCTTGTTATGATAATTCATCTTCTTATTTGTAACTTGTTTTGTTGTTTTGGTTTGCAGTTGGATTGCATATTTCTATTGTATATCCGTGGCAATAAATAAAATGTTTCTTTGATAAAAAATAATGGATTTCCTTCAGCTCCTAATCATAAATATTTTAACCAAATATCAGAAATATACCCTCAAAAATATAAAATTGTGTCTTTTGGGCCAAATGGGCCCGTCTGGGTGAGAATTATGAAAACGGGTCAATGGACTCGGCCTAAGTCTTAAACTAAGCTCAATGTCTATAAATTGAGACTTGTCATACTTAATCTACAATTTCTCTGTTATTTGTTAAATGAAGCTAAAAATCTTTTTTTTTATCGAGTAATCCCCTTCTACGTTTCCAGAGAACTAAAATTTTCATAAGGTTAAAGATCACGAGCTAAAAGGAACAACCCTCTGATTTCATAAAACTTTTAAAAAGTACATAACCATGTCTTTATTTTTCAGTAATTTCTCACAATTTCCAAATGTTAGCGAATATAAACTTTTTATTTAAAAATTACGAAAAATTGAGGTAGTGTATAGCTAACTGTGCTAAGTTCAACGGTGAAAACCGTGTTTCAACCGGACATCGGGGTGAGCTGCACGTGCCCCTTGAAATGGCCGCGCCTGGGACTGAGCACCGCGCATGAACAGTGTGCGCTTGGTGCTGGGATTTGTAGTTTCTGGTCGGGAAATTGACACTAGAAATGGCATAATTTTTGGATGGCACTTACCTTAGTACACTAGAAAGGGCGTGCAAGATGCATAGGCGGAAAGGAAGATTGAGGAAGTTGAGCGGGCCAAACGAAGCAAAGTGGTCATGACCTTTGACTTGGCCGATAGCAAGGTGAGTACATTCCCTGTAGGAATTTTAACGAGTTTGTCTAATTCCACACGACTTTAATTTCACCGACTTTCCAAAAGCAAATGTCCGATTGTTCCGTGCATACGCTATTCTGTTCCGGTTCCATAGCAGCACTAAGAGCCCTCCAGATTATCATACTCTGTTTTTTAAGATTTAGAGCGACACTGTCACATTTTTGTGGCTTTTCGTCTTGGTGAATGATGAGTTCTGATGGCAAGGTTAGCAACGTATCTCAAGTCCTCTGAAAATTAGCTGTTCTTACTGAAAGCGAAACCAATGATCTTTACTTTGCAATGATCAGAGTGAAAGCTTCCTACATGTTCTCTAAACTGCTAATAGTATCATTCACGGATGTTCAATGTGTTCTTTTCTCATTAGTAGTTTCATATCTTTAAATTAAGCTAGCATGATGTGGAATGGGTGCAGGTCCTCTTCAATGAAGATGAAGTTTCAGAAATGGAATCACGGAGCAGCATATTAAAGCCTCCAGACGAAAGGGAAGTGAACAGAATAAAACCAAACCCAACCCTTAGGGTTCAACCAATTTTTATAGATCGAGGCCCGAAGAAGAAGCCGGATAAGGATAAAGTGCCGAACAAGAGTTTCAAGAGCGGATTATGCTTGGAAATCACCGGGAGGGTGCAACACGAGAGGAACGAGTTGAAACACTTCATTGTTGATGACCATCTGGAAACGACCTCAAATGGAAAGTCTTGGCATGGGCCATCAGTGAGTAGGGGAGTGCATATAGAAGATGGAGCCGAATGTTATCTAGAATGTAACTAGCATGGAGCATCAAGATAATAGGGGTCTGCTAGTACTTGTATCGTTGGTAAGAAAACCTTAAAACTCATAGTTATTATACGATGGCATCTACCATTCTGTGGATACCGCAGATCGTTTGCTGGCTTTTTCTCATCAAGTCCACATTTTTTGGCTACCTATGTGAGGCCGGAATGGCGAGATGATTGTTATTCTGTTTAAGTGGATTGGTGTGAATCTAGAATAGCCGCTCCTTTGGAAGCGAAGTATGTTTAGAAGTTGGCTATTATGCATCGGTAATCTTCTGCTTGTTATCGCCCAAATATGGGAAATGTTACGGGCTCCGTCTTTTTGGTTACATTCTGCAGAAAGATGGAGAGGGGCTGGTGAGGCTGTCTAACTCGAAATCCCTCAAGAGGAACAGACAGTCTTCTTAATCTAAGCATCATCGCTTTATTAAATTTTTCTTTACTCAATTAATCTCCATTGATGCACATAAAGGGTCTATGTCCATTTATATCGGGCAAGGTTTTATCATAATGTGATGTCCATGAATCCCGAGATTATTTTGAGCGTAAAACACCGTAATTTGCAAGCATTCAAATCGAGACGCTTAACCATTCACTCAATTTTTTGAGGCCGACTCCGTCGCCTACTTTGCAACCGAACTTGGGGATTGAATGTCAATGCACAATCGGAACCAAGAAACTTACAAAACCTTCGATATTAAAAACTTACAAAATCTTCGAGTTACTTCCGAAGTAACTCGAAGATTCATATATTCAGAGAATACACAATCTCAAAAGAAGTATAACGGTAAACCAACGACAGCGTACGAGACAGAATCTTCAATACTTTAAGTATTGGCCAAAGTAATGGGCTTGGAGAGAAACCTTGAAATGATGCTCAAATTTGTAGAAGCCAGAGTCCAGAGAATCTGAAAAAGTCGCACCAAAACACATGACCGTGAAAATCAAATATTGTTCATATCAATCAAATAAACAGGCTAGGACAAAAACTGTTAATCGGAAAGCCACAAATAAATTATTAAAATTAAGCGTTTATATACTAAGTACTCGCTACATAACGAAACCCTAAATTTATTCAGACCACTCAATGATAATCATAAATCACGTGCTCCCAAAGCCGACATCGACCAAAATAGTACCCCAGAAGCGCGCCCATCAACACGTCATCAACTCGAATTCCATCTCCATCTCGGGAAAGCATGCAACCCTCATCGCAACCCATTTTGATGGGAGTTCACTTGCAGGCGACGGTGGCGGTTGTTGTGGTGAGTTCGACACGGCGGCCCCACCTTTGCCATACCTTCGCCGCCTTGCCGTAGCTTGCCGCCTACACGTCCAGTGAAGTCACCACCATCTGGGCGCCGTACATGTCCTCATCATATCCTCCGGCCATGCCAGGCCACAAGCACGGATCGCTGGGGCTGTGTGGTTCTTGACCAGTACGAAAGGGAAGTAGCACCATCTGGACCAATCATTGCCAACCCAACCAGGTGGACGGGCTCCGAGAAGGTGACGATCTTAAGCATCGACAAGTTCTCATTTATTTTATGTTGTTCATCAACTTCAGTGGAGAGAAAATAACTCCGACGACGATGGCAAAAGAAAAATGGACAGGAACTTCGTTAGTGTTTCTTCTTACCAGAGTATAGTAAAGGTGTCCGGCGTGCAGCTCAGGGTGTCCCTGAGGATCATCCAATTGCCGCCACTCTCGCTGTCGGTTGGAGCCGTGAAGGTCACGTCCATGCACGAGAAATAAACGTCGAACACGGCCACCCACCATGGACCCAAGTGCAGCCTCCGCTTGGCTTTCACGACCACGTCGATGGTCACCTCCCCGCCCTTCAACATGTTCACCAGGCCCTTCACGCCCAAGTCATTGACGATAGCAATCGTCGACAGGGCCTCTGCTCGGACTATGGTCACTTTGCCGGGGCCCTGAGTGAAGGTGGGAATGAGGGGGGAACGAGAGAGATCGAGTTGGCTGAAACTCAAGAGGAGCTTCATGTGAGTGTACTTGACAGCAATGAGCTTACTGGGATTTTTGACAGAGAGAGCGATGTTCCACTTTGCGGAGAGGTGGGAGGTGGAAATGTTGAGGGACGAAAGGGAAGAGCCCGGGTCGAGCCCGAACTCCGGTGGCATCATGGCGGGTATTGCGAGGAAGATGACCATGAGGAGGCCAAGAATAGTGGGTACTGAATATGCGATACAGTGGCTGGCGATCAGCTTGTATCGGCCGGACAGTGGCGGCGCTGGAGATGGCGAAGACGGATTATTAACCGCACGGGGTGGGATGGCGTGGCGGGCTCTCATTTGGAATTTTTGGGTCATATGGTTTTTCGGTCTCTGAGTACTTTTGTGTGAAGTTATATATTTATAGATATATATAAAGGGGGAAATTATTATTTTTTTTATGGGATGTATCCGAGGAGACAATTCGGTAGGTGGGAGGAAAATTTCATTGGGGGACCGGATCGGGCCGTGAACTGACCAATACGCCTTCTTACAATTTCAGAACTTCTGAATTGACATATATGCCCTCCCTCCTCCCTAACAACTAGAGTTTCATTGGTCGGGGCGGGATTGGCCCTGAACTGGCAACTACGCCCTCTTAAAATGTCACTGGTCGTGGAAAAGTCTTACGTCGCGTGAGTAGGGAGGGACTCCATTTCCTCGAAGCCATCCAGCAGCAAGTCATTCAGCACCGCGAAGCAAACCGACTGGTGGGCCTACAACACAAACCGCAAAGGTGTCGTGGTGCTGGGACTTCGACCCGGATAGTCATCGATCCCCCAAAACCAAAAAGCTCCCATAAAAATAAATGTTTCACGTGTGGGGCCTACAACACAAACCGCAGAAGCGTCGTGGTGCTGGGACTTCGACCTAGATAGTCATCGATCCCCCAAAACCAAAAAACTCCCAATAAAAATAAATACTTTAGGTGTGGGGCCTACAACACAAATCACAGAGGCATTGTGGTGCTGGGACTTTTCATTTAACAACCCAAAAAAATAAGAACGCACAAAATTAAAAAAATCAAAAATTAAAAATTAAGAAAAAAAGAAGAGAGGAAGGATTCTCGACGCAACGCATGGTTCCAAGCGCTTGCGCGTCCCCTCGTACCAAGACAAAAAGGGCGAACAGCTGGCTTTTGTCGCTTTTTTTTTTTCTCTTCTTTTTGCAGTCCCTCTTTTACCCTCTTCTCTCTTATTTCATTTATTTAATTTTCTTTTTTTTTTCCCGATTGTTCAGTTCTCCAGGACTCGGTCTCATCGACGTGGATGCCCCTTTTTCAGCGGACGACGAAGAAGGAATCGATAAGATTTCGTTAATTTCGCGAAAAACGGGTAATTTTAAAAAATACATATTTTTTTTATAAATAGATATTTAGGTCGTTTATAAAAATAAATAAAAAAAGCATAAAAATGTTTTAGACATAATTATTGTCGATAATGAAAATATTTTTCGTTGACCGATTATCTCGGGCTACGCAAACGGAACTTCATGGTCTGGAAAAGGAGAACGGGGTTTCGTTCGTTTTCGCTGTAAGTAAACGATTTGAAAACGACAGTTCGCTATCGCTCGCGAAAATAAACAGACGAAAAATATTCTTACCGCTCGCGAAAACATTCAGGCGTAAATTATTATTCGGAATTTCATCGTTCAAGAATCGCGGGCGATCGTTTTCGAGAGAACGGAAATAGTTTTTTTAAACCATCATACTTTTCGAGAAAAAAATAAGAACAGACAATTCGGTAGGTGGGACTTCGATCGACCCCCCAAAACCAATAAAGCTCCCATGAAGTTTAATATTTCACACGTAGGGCCTACAATACAAACTACAGAGGTGTTGTGGTGGCGGGACTCCGACCTGAATAGTCATCGATCCCCCAAAACCAAAATGCTCCCATAAAGATAAATATTTCGCATGTAGGGACAATACAAACTACAGGGGCGTTGTGGTGGTGGGACTCCGACCTGGATGCTCATCGACCCCCCAAAACCTTAAAGCTCCCATGAAGATGAATATTTCACATGATAATCTTCAGATTATCATACTCTGTTTTTTAAGATTTAGAGCGACACTGTCACATTTTTGTGGCTTTTCGTCTTGGTGAATGATGAGTTCTGATGGCAAGGTTAGCAACGTATCTCAAGTCCTCTGAAAATTAGCTGTTCTTACTGAAAGCGAAACCAATGATCTTTACTTTGCAATGATCAGAGTGAAAGCTTCCTACATGTTCTTTAAACTGCTAATAGTATCATTCACGGATGTTCAATGTGTTCTTTTCTCATTAGTAGTTTCATATCTTTAAATTAAGCTAGCATGATGTGGAATGGGTGCAGGTCCTCTTCAATGAAGATGAAGTTTCAGAAATGGAATCACGGAGCAGCATATTAAAGCCTCCCGACGAAAGGGAAGTGAACAGAATAAAACCAAACCCAACCCTTAGGGTTCAACCAATTTTTATAGATCGAGGCCCGAAGAAGAAGCCGGATAAGGATAAAGTGCCGAACAAGAGTTTCAAGAGCGGATTATGCTTGGAAATCACCGGGAGGGTGCAACACGAGAGGAACGAGTTGAAACACTTCATTGTTGATGACCATCTGGAAACGACCTCAAATGGAAAGTCTTGGCATGGGCCATCAGTGAGTAGGGGAGTGCATATAGAAGATGGAGCCGAATGTTATCTAGAATGTAACTAGCATGGAGCATCAAGATAATAGGGGTCTGCTAGTACTTGTATCGTTGGTAAGAAAACCTTAAAACTCATAGTTATTATACGACGGTATCTACCATTCCGTAGATACCGCAGATCGTTTGCTGGCTTTTTCTCATCAAGTCCACATTTTTTCGCTACCTATGTGAGGCCGGAATGGCGAGATGATTGTTATTCTGTTTAAGTGGATTGGTGTGAATCTAGAATAGCCGCTCCTTTGGAAGCGAAGTATTTTCAGAAGTTGGCTATTATGCATCGGTAATCTTCTGCTTGTTATCGCCCAAATATGGGAAATGTTACGGGCTCCGTCTTTTTGGTTACATTCTGCAGAAAGATGGAGAGGGGCTGGTGAGGCTGTCTAACTCGAAATCCCTCAAGAGGAACAGACAGTCTTCTTAATCTAAGCATCATCGCTTTATTAAATTTTTCTTTACTCAATTAATCTCCATTGATGCACATAAAGGGTCTATGTCCATTTATATCGGGCAAGGTTTTATCATAATGTGATGTCCATGAATCCCGAGATTATTTTGAGCGTAAAACATCGTAATTTGCAAGCATTCAAATCGAGACGCTTAACCATTCACTCAATTTTTTGAGGCCGACTCCGTCGCCTACTTTGCAACCGAACTTGGGGTTTGAATGTCAATGCACAATCGGAACCAAGAAACTTACAAAACCTTCGATATTAAAAACTTACAAAATCTTCGAGTTACTTCCGAAGTAACTCGAAGATTCATATATTCAGAGAATACTCAATCTCAAAAGAAGTATAACGGTAAACCAACAACAGCGTACGAGACTGAATCTTCAATACTTTAAGTATTGGCCAAAGTAATGGGCTTGGAGAGAAACCTTGAAATGATGCTCAAATTTGTAGAAGCCAGAGTCCAGAGAATCTGAAAAAGTCGCACCAAAACACATGACCGTGAAAATCAAATATTGTTCATATCAATCAAATAAACAGGCTAGGACAAAAACTGTTAATCGGAAAGCCACAAATAAATTATTAAAATTAAGCATTTATATACTAAGTACTAGCTACATAACACAACCCTAAATTTATTCAGACCACTCAATGATAATCATAAATCACGTGCTCCCAAAGCCGACATCGACCAAAATAGTACCCCAGAAGCACGCCCATCAACACGTCATCAACTCGAATTCCATCTCCATCTCGGGAAAGCATGCAACCCTCATCGCAACTCATTTTGATGGGAGTTCACTTGCAGGCGACGGTGGCGGTTGTTGTGGTGAGTTCAACACGGCGGCCCCACCTTTGCCATACCTTCGCCGCCTTGCAGTAGCTCGCCGCCTACACGTCCAGTGAAGTCACCACCATCCGGGCGCCGTACATGTCCTCATCATATGCCTCCTCTGGCCATGCCAGGCCGCAAGCACGGATCGCAGGGGCTGCGTGGTTCTTGACCAGTACGAAAGGGAAGTACCACAATCTGGACCAATCATCGCCACCCCAACCAGGGGGACGGGCTCCGAGAAGGTGACGATATTGAGCATCGACAGCTTCTCATTTATTTTATGCTGTTCATCAACTTAAGTGGAGAGCAAATAACTCCGACGATAGCAATAGAAAACTGGACAGGAACTTCGTTAGTTTTTCTTCTTACCAGAGTATAGTAAAGGTGTCCGGCGTGCAGCTCAGGGTGCCTCTGAGGATCATCCAATCACCGCCACTCTTGCTGTCGGTCGGAGCGGTGAAGGTCACGTCCATGCACGAGAAATAAACGTCGAACACGGCCACCCACCATGGACCCAAGTGCAGCCTCCGCTTGGCTTTGGCTTTCACGACCACGTCGATGGTCACCTCCCCGCCCTTCAACATGCTCACCAGGCCCTTCACGCCTGAGTCATTGACGACAGCAATCATTGACAGGGCCTCGGCTCGGACTGTAGTCTCGTTGCCGGGGCCCTGAGTAAAGGTGGGAATGAGGGGGGGACAAGAGAGAGCGAGTTGGCCGAAACTCAAGAGGAGCTTCATGTGAGTGTACTTGACAGCGATGAGGTGACTGGGATTCTTGACGGAGAGAGCGATGTTCCACTTTGCGGAGACGTGGGAGGTGGAGATGTTGAGGGACGAAAGGGAAGAGCCCGGGTTGAGCCCGAACTCCGGTGGCATCATAGCGGGTATTGCCAGGAAGATGACCATGAGGAGGCCAAGAATAGTGGGTACTGAATATGCGATACAGTGGCTGGCGATCAGCTTGTATCGGCTGGACAGCGGCGGCGCCGGAGATGGCGAAGACGGATTATTAACCGCACGGGATGTGATGGCGTGGATTTCTCTCATTTGGAGTTTTTGGGTCAAGTGGAATTTCGGTCTATGAGTACTTTTGTCTGAAGTTTGTAAAGACACATATATAGAGAGAGGGGAAAAGTTCAGCAGGTGGGAAAGTATTCTCGAAAGTCTTCGTTATATTGGCAGAAATATATCATTGGTCGACCCGGGATTTACGCCAAACATCCCATCTTACAATTTCGGAAACTTAACGATGGTTGGCCACGCAAGAATTGACATATATGCCCTGTCTTAACTAGAGTTTAATTGGTCGGGGCGGGATTGGCCGCGAACTGGCAACTATGCCCTCTTAAAATTTCATTGGTTGTGGAAAAATCTTCTGTCGGATAAGTGAGCACTCCCTATTTCCACGAAACATCCCCAGCGCCGGAGGTCAAGGGCGTTGTTCAACCCTAGCTAAACCAACTGGTGGGCCTTTCAAACCGCAGACGCGTAGTGATGCGTCTACAAACTATAAGGGCATTTTCGGTGGGACCTTTCGAAAATAGATGGTCATTGACGCCTACGTTTACCCGGAGCAATATTTTTCAGGGAAATTTCTAAATAAAGGCTCGAAGTGCCTTCATTTTTTTTCGAATAAAAGTCTGAAGTGAATCTTATTTAAAAAAAACTAAAGTGGTCGGGCTTGAAGTGACCATGACAACTTCAAATAAGGGCTTGATATAGCCGGCGGGCTAAATTTTCCGGTCAATCAATGGTATTTTTGTCTCGAAAATGCTAATGGATTTTATAAATTAAGTCAATGCGAAATAATCAGAGAAATAAATGAGAAATGGTAAAGGAAACTAGGGATTTACGTGATTCGATTCGAGTATCGGTATCTATATTTACAGGAAGAGCTACCAACAAATGATCTACTAATCAATCGGAGAATCAAAATACAATTGCTTACACGTTCCATATCTAGATTACACTCAAATCTCAAGTGTTTACTAATAAATAACTCAACTGAATGAAAAATTCACAGCACAAAATTTCCGCGTTCAAAGCACGTCCCCACGGCCAAAGATCGAGAACTCCAGACGTCCTCTTGACCTTTTGTTCTCTGTTCGTACGGTGACGCAATCTCGTGCCACTCTGTTCAAGGAAACCCTGTGGCGTTTCTTCGTGAAAAGGACTGTTGGGCCGCGTAGCGGGGGAACCCCAAAAACGAAACCCTTTGTTTTTCTTTCTTTTCTCTCGCCGCACTTGGCCGCGCCCGTGTGATCCCTTCTTTCTTTTCCCCTTATATGGTTACTGCAGATCAGGGAAGCCATGTCAACAGGACACTACTGTACGCCTCTTTTTTTTAATAAGAGTCAACCAATTAACTCAATGTTTGACCGGGGCCCACTAATTCCTTGACACTACTGTACGCCTCCGGTGGATAGATATATCCATAAGCGACGAGGACTTCAACAGCACAAGGATCCGATCACCATTAATAATTCAATTCAAGTCTGGTCCCATAGATAGGTTTAAATTCGAGATATATTATTAACAATCTCCAAATTTTTGGGATTGTGGCGAGTTGCACCCTGACGTTTTGTTCATGTCTACCAATGTTTCATTCATGTTTCCTTGATAGGGAATAGGGCGATTGAATCTCGAAAAATAAATAGGCAGGAGAGCCAACGTCCTTAAGGAAGCCATGTCAACAGGAGGCAACGAGGGGGCATCGTCCTACATTTTGAGATCATGCGTCAAAATGTATCGTGGACTCATTTTTTTGACTAATATTTTTGGGGCTGGGTTGTAAATGGGTTGTTAGATATTTGAAGGGCCGGGTGAAAATGGGTTTAAAATATTGAAGTCCAACTAGAGTGGATTATAAATGGGTTCTCTAAAAACACATTTATTACCCATTAAAAAATTGAGTTTGCATCGGTTATAAATGGGTTGTTTGTGGCATATCTCTATCTCCTTGAGCGCGGCATCTCTCGCAACGGCAACTTCGATGCGCTCATTGCTTGCTTTTTGCAATCTCGGCTGCCTTGAGGAAGCTCTGAGCGCTGTCAAGACGATGGTGCGCAGCGGCTTTGGCCTCAATGACGTGATGCCAGGACCCTAGGGCCTCCACTTCCGAGCCTTAGTCGGCCTCGACATGCTGCCGAGTAGGAGCTCAAAAGAGGAAAGTCAGAGCCCTCAACGCCTCGAGTTCTTCACACATGTCGACAAAGCAAGTCGCTCATGAGAAGAACTCTATTTCCCACCTCCATTTCTACAACGAACTATCGACTAGAGCTTGCCAGGGAGATCTAAATCTCATAGCCGCATGCTGCCGTCACTATCATAGCATTGCCTCATCCTACTCCGCCTCATCGTCCCCTGTTGTCGTCCCCCTCCTATCCGTCATCATTGCCTATGTCTCCCTTAGTAAGTTCTCTCTCTGCCCTCTCTATTGGGGTGTGGTTCATACTCCCAAACGATAAGACAGCCACTCCTTGGTGAGCGGGCGGGGGTCGCGAGGGTAGTGCCCCCGAGCCGCTAGAGAACTTTTATAGTTTGAGTTCGAAAAAGAAAAGTTTCCTAATTCAATTAAGTTTTCTATTTTAAATAGGTTTCCTAATTAAATGGTTTCCTAATTGGAGTAGGTTTTCAAATTAGAGTAGGTTTTCTAGAAAGAGGTTTTCTATTTTGAATCAAACTATTGCCTATATATAGTCTCTTTCTCTTGTAATTGAGAGATGTAATATAGAGGTGTGAGGTGCTAATTATAGTGAAATTATTTGTTGAACGTAGCTCTAATTTAAGGGTGAATCGGGATAAAAACCTTGTGTCTTGATTCTCTTTCTCGTTTTTTACTCTATTTTTTTGTAATTGTGCGGCGAATCCTAACATCTGGTATCAGAAAAAGGTTTGAGGTTAGGGTTTCTTGGTGAAGAGAGATTCAAAAAATCGAATCTTGGGAGATGTTGTCGACTGGTCAATCACGGATTGAAGTAAAGAAGTTTGGAGGAAATGGTTTTGAGTTATGGAAATTGAAGATGGAGGCTTTGCTTGTGGACAGAGATTTTTGACACGTGATTGAAGAAGATAAACTTAAAGAAAAATCCAATGAGAAGGCAAAGGAGTTCGAGTCCATGTCTGATGAATTGAATGTGTGAAATAGCAGTGATCGGAGGACACAAAGCCTAATCTGGCTATGCCTTGCGAATAGCGTTCTGGTGAACGTGACCTCTGAGAAGATGGTGAAAGATCTCTGGATGAAGCTGGAAAACCTTTATCAGAGCAAGTTGCTTGTGAACAAACTCTTTCTGTGGAAGCAACTGTACAATTGGATGAGTGAAGGTGATTCTTTTTCTGCACACTTAAACGAGTATAATACTATTTGTGGGCAACTTGCATCGATCGATGTCAATCTGGATGAGGAAGATAAAGCATGTACTCTTTTGTGGTCATTGCTGAATTCATGGGAACATATAATTATTTCGATTAGCATTGGTGTTAGTGTATTATACTTTGAGGGCATTGTAGCTACTCTATTATCTGAGGAGATGAGGAGAGCATGTTTTGATAGTGTAACGCAAGACGCTCTTATCGTAAGGGGAGGAATAGTGAGCGATTCAAATCCAGATATGGTGGCAGCAATAAGTCTACAGGAAGATCTAAAAGTCGAGATGGATTGGAAATAACGTGTTGGAAGTGCAAAAAGCCTCGACACTTGAAGAAAGTTTGCGGAAGCAAAAGTGTAGGACTAGAAAAGCAAGATGAGGCATCATCCTCTAGTACAAAGAAGGATGATGACAGAAGCACGGGAAACATGTATCTCATTTGCAAATCAGCACAAGGTGACTGTAGTGCATGGATAATTGTTACTCGAGTGTCCTTCCACATGACACCTTATAAAGATTGGTTTTGCTGTTATGAGCTATATCATGGAGGTGTAGTGCGAATGGGAGATGACACGACACTTGATATATTGTTGGTTGCGGAAAGGTGAAGTTGAAAATGAAAGATGGAAAAATCAAGAATCTTCCAGATGTGATGCATATTTGTGGTCTTTTTAGGAATCTTATTTCTATGGAAATTATGGTAGATGTTAGCATTACCTTCAACAGTGACAAATATTCATGCAAGCTAAGCCGTGGATCTATGGTGATCACCAGAGGCGAACGGTATGGAAAATTGTGGAAGTTATTGGGAGCACAATGATTAGCAATGAGAGTATATCTCAAAGCAGGTGGAAGAAATTCATTCGATGCTACGTCATTGGAAATTGGGTCATAACGGTGATAAGGGGCCAGGTCATAGTCAGACATGCCACAACTAAGATCACAGATGGGAATGTTCTTACATGTGGCGCATCATGCTGATTTGCTTTGTAAGGATAGAACATTACAGATCTGTTGAAACAGACATTTAGCATTCACGGGAACCCACGATGAAAGGGTTTTCTTTCCACTTGTGTGTGATGAAACACAAATTCATGTCTTGTAAAGTTTCGTGCGACTCAGAGAAGACTTCAAAAATTAGAAGGCAAACTAATATTACGTACCTTGTCATTGCTAAAAATAAGACAGGACGGACAGTTGTCTGAAAAGGGAAATGTGATCGGTAAATGCAAATTATACAGCATTACAAGTACCTCTAGGAAACAAATATGAATAGTGCTGAACCAAATATGATGACTATCCACCATCTCCTTCTCAGGCATGTAAATAACACTGTCAATCAAATCACAGTTCTTATTAAACAGATTTCACTTCCAGATGACCACCGGCACAAGGTTCTCGCTCTTATGCTTCACATAGCCTTGAATGAGACTAGTCAGTGGAGTTGAGGTCACGTTCTTATTTTAATAAGCCTAGTCGTCACTGGTTCATCCTTCTCCATTGACTGGCCCGCTTATTAGTAAATTTGTACAGGCATCAATTGCGATTCATTTTCCATGTAAACCAACCTTGAAATATGCTGCAACCTCATCACTCTGGAATTAAACAGACGAGTCTTAAGATGTGAGTTTGAGTTTGTCTAGCTCTGTATGTAAAAACTAACTGCATCACTAGTCCAAATCACTCAAGCCCAATCAACAATAGTAGCTATAAACTTCAAAGGCTCTTGTCCAAGAAAAAACTGAGAACTGTCAAAGGCGAGGGTACATTGCCATTTTTGTCTAAGCAACTTGGTAGAAGTTTATAATGTTTGACAAGATTATCTGGGCATAGATGTGGTTGATTCTTAGAGAATAAAAAGATTTTACATGTTATACGGAGTGAACAAAATACACAGCACTAAGGTATGTAAAAATGAAATTGTCCCACTTTTTCTTTTTACAAAGAGAAATGAGGATGTAAATTACCGAGAATTAGCATAGTGCCTTACCAGAGTTCGAGCGCACAAATGAGTTCAATCTCCATATCTGGTGAACTCAGCCTGAAGAAGCCATATGGGCAGGATTCCCTGTAGCGAAGATTTCTGATATATAGGGAATTCTGACCCGGAGAGGGGGGAACAGTGAGCTTTATATGGAGCACTAGAAAATCTACAAAAATGTACTTTTTTTCTTTATTCCACTAGAAATGAGAATGTAAATTACCAAGAGGTAGCTAAATGCCTTACCCTAGCTTCCATGGCAAGAAAGAGTTGAACCTCAATGGTATAGTGAAGATGATCTCGGCCCAAGCGAAGCTATATATACAGGACTCTCAGTGAAGGAGCTTGCTGACATGTTGGAATTCTGTTGACAAAGGAAAGAGCAGCCCATGATAGAGCTATGGATCTATACATGCGTGCTCATGTAGTTCGACATATTATTCGGTTGTCACCACATCCTCGTACAATCCTGTAATATGTCTTCTTTGTCAATATGCCAGTAGACCTTTTCTTATATGGCAATAGTAATTGAAGCATTGCAAGGTTTAGAACTAAAATCATGCAAAATGTATGACTGTTCCATCCTTTCAAGATATCGATGTATCAACAGACGAGGACATCTTCTTCGGATCACGTAAGAATCTACTAGGAGGCATCTTCTTTAGCATCTTTTTATCCCGAACACCCTCATGGAGAAGTTCATAAGTATAATAAGTTATATGGCTTTTCTTCAACAAGTCTTCCACAACAATCTTAGGCGCGGCCACCTCCTTTTTGTCAGCCTCATAAATAGCGTTCACTACCTCAGGAACAATTCCCTTGTGAACCATAAGGTGAATGATCCCAACAGCCTCGTGAACTCTATGCTTCACACAAAAGCAATTTATTACTCGTCCAAATGTAGCAAGCGTTGGAATAAAACCCTTCTCAATTTTTTCGAGTAGAAGGTTATATCCAGAGTCAACATCTCCTGCTTTAGAGAATCCATCAATCATCACACGATATGTGTAACTATCGGGAAGGCAACCTTTGACACTCATCTCATGAAAAAGCTTTCCTGCCAGTTCAATTTTTAGTTTTCCCAGAAAAGCATTGATCATTATATTGTATGTTGCTGTCGTATGAGAAACCTTATAATGCTCCTCCACTTTCCCGAAAAAGTTGTAGGCTTCATCCAGCTCCCCATGATCACAAAGACCATTAATCAGTGTGCCAAAACTTACAATATCTGGTGCAATCCCCTTTATTTCCATCTTATCGAGCAAATCCAAAGCTTCCTTTACTTTGTGAGCCTTGCATAAGCTCTCAATGAGTATATTGTAAGTAATGATGTCAGGGATGCACTGTTTCACTATCATCGTGTCGAACGTTTCCATCACATGTTCAAACTTTGAAGCCTTGCATAGGCCATTCAACAAAGAGTTATATGTGATAACATCGGGAAAAACACCATGACTGCACATTCTCTCTATAATCTCAATTGCACTATTCAACTTCAATTGCTTACAAAAGCCATCAACCAATGTATTGAAAGTAAAAATGTCAGGAATGTAGCCTCTGGTTATAGCATCATCCATCAGGCCATAAGCATCAGATACGCAGCCCATCTTGCAAAGTTCATTAATAACAAGATTGTATGTCCATATGTCGGGGGAACAACCATTTTCCGACATCTCAGTCATTAATTCCAAGGCTTCCATTATAAGCCCATTCTGGGACAAGCCTCTGATCACCGTATTGTAGAGAACAACAGTAGATTTCACTCCTCTTCTTGATACCTCATTAAATAAAGCCATAGCACGCCTGACATCACCATCTTGGCAGAACCCACTGATGAGAGAACAATATGTGAACTGATCAGGCACAAATCCCTTGAAAACGGCCTCATTAAGAATTTTATTTGCATTTTCTGTCAGACCAACTTTGCAGTATCCATTGATTATAGTGTTGTATGTATAGTCATCTGGCTCAAGCCCAAAATTCACCATTTTACGCACATAGCTTTCAGCTTCCACAGCCCTAGAATTCCTACACAATCCACCAATTAAAGTGTTATACGTGACAACATCTGGAGTTAAACCCTCCGTAGTTACACTTTCCAGCAACTTCACAGCCTCAACAAGAGCTCCTTTCCTGCAAAGTCCTTGAATGAAAATATTGAATGTGAACAAATTTGGACTTGATCCCCTCTTCAGGACATTGGCAAAAAGCTTTTCACTCTCCTGGATGTCCCCATTCTTGCAAAGTATATGAATAAGCTTATTGAATATGGTGATATCAGGATAAATATCTAAACTAAGCATCTCAAGAAACAATTCATATGCCTCACATCGATAATTCTCTACATAGAACCCACCAATGACAGTACAATATGCAACAGCATTGTGATCACAACCCTGAGAAGTCATATTTCGGAGAAGTCTTAGAGCAGCATGAGGCCTACCTGTCCGACAAAAGGACTTTATCCTGATTGTGAAAGTGTACGCGTCTGGAGCAATCCCTTTATCCCTCATCCTCAGATACACTTTATGGGCTTGATTAAAGTAACTATTCTCAATAAGTATATTCATGATAGCATTGTAAGATTGGACTGATGGCTCGCAACCGTAGAAATCCATCCTCTCAAACACATTGACGGCTTCCTGAATCTTGCCTTTCCTTCCATAACTTCTCAAGGCCCCAATATAGACTCCTTCGAGTAAACCGCTATCGATGTTTGATCTCACCTCTGCCAGCAAATTCTCCATAGCCTTAAACTCCCCATGAAACCCGAGTTTTTCAATCATGCATTTGTAAGTCGACAATGTGTGCTTGAAGCCATCTTCTTTTCTAACTGAATTGAACATCTCCAATGCTCTGAGAGGGTCCCTTTGGTACCTAACAACCGCGGCCACATGTTTTGGAAGTATAGCACGACGCATTCCAAGACCGACTGTCTAACAACGAGACAGCTTGAAATCCATCAATTATTTAGTGTGAACTTTTTTTCTGCTCCATTTACATACATCCCCGTGATCCCCTGAACAAGAGAGAGAGACACAGATGTCGTGAGTTCAACCAATTGTTGGGATCGAGGAAAGGGAGCAGCAAAAAGGATAAAACAAGAAAGTGATGCCTTGAAAAATTGACATACACAATTGATCATTCTCTTGAATCACGTACCAACTTTGGAAATTTTCCACACAATAAAAAGAATCACAACAGTGGGTGCATAGGTCTTTTCTTTGTTTCCCCTCTTTTCCAGTTCATCTTTTATCAATGAGAAAAGATCTTTCCAAGAAACTAAGCATAGACTTCCTTTCTTAGCGAAACAAGAAAATGAATCGAGACAGAGAAATTTGCGGGAGAATTCCGTGTACTGCAGGGAAGGAAGCGCCACCCAACTCGAGATAATCGGTGAGGATTGCAAGAAAGTTGAGTCAAGCGGATGATAGTTGCATCACCAAGGGAGGTGCATTGCTAGGGTTTGCTATTGACAGTGGAGGGAAGACCGGTGAAAGAAGACGCTGTGTTTCAGAAATAGAGTGATGTTGAAGAATGTTGGATTTTCACCATTCCAAACTCATTTTGTGTCCCCCTACAACATCCACTAATCCAACAATGCTATCATCGAATCTACTCGACAATTGCACGTACAAACTCAGTTACTCAACATTTCACACCGGAATTCCGTCAAACGGGTTATGGGCATGGATAGTTTGCTCAGTATCCCATTGCCGAACACTAGACTGCTCTCCTCGTACACGCTAAGCCATGTTTCGATATAAGCCTACGATTGTAACATTCAGTAGTTCAACGAAGCTTCCAAAGAACTCACTCTGTATTGCTCATCAAGCTCACAACTTCAGCTAGGAATTCCATCGAACACATAACAAGCACGCGTATTTTGCACGGTAAAAATGCTGACTAACGCGGAAGTCCCATTTCGTCAAATGAAGGGACGAACCAATCAAGCAGGTCTCTTACCCAGTTGAGCGATCCAAGCGACAAGATCGAAATCGACGCGAAAATGGAGAAAGGATGGCAGGTGGCGTTGAGGGATCAAGCGGGAATGACAGAATATAGAGAGTGGTGAAGATGTGACGAAAAATACTCAAACGAGTTACGTGCAATGCTCATGTAATGATATTTCAATTTCTTAATCATTTCACATTTTTCCATTGATGAATTAATAATGTAACGTGTCAATTATTAGTTATATACAAAAAATAAGACCATATCATATCACATTCACGCGACTAAATATCAAATTGTTTTGATTTATCGAAATAGTTATCAGCTGAAATGTTTTTATACAGTATTGTATTTAAATTAGTGATATTATCATACCCCAAAAAGAGTTAGTTATATTGTGTGCATGGAAAAACAATTAGTTATATTACTTTGCCAGTGGTGAAAGCGAGGGAGTTTCTGCAACACCCACGATGCAAAGAAACTTCCGTTGTCGGCATTATTTGCCTTTCAAAAGTGGCCGGATGGAGGTGAAGGAAAGACATAAAAGAAAAAAGTTTAGATTTTTATTTATTTCCACGTCAACTACCGAATATGTGTCACATGAATGTGTGTAGTTGGAAGTAAAAAACATACATGCCATGTCAGTTACTGACGTGACAGTCTCTAACCATTGAATTTTTTCTCGTTTTTTTATACAATTAAGATAAAAAATTTCATAACATCATCTTTAGATCCTAAAATGTTAAATTTTTTCACGTGCTTTTAACGTGTATACCCTAATGTATATGATACCATATTATTTTCATCTTGTATTGGTAACATATCTTGTTAAGCAACTAGCTAAAATTTTATATTTTTTTCCAATGCACAAATCTCATGCTATCTATAATCAACTTTTTAGAAAATATTTTCTTTTTATGGGACATCAAGCTCGTGCGAACTTAAACTAAAATCGAAACGGCATGGACAATAATGAGTTATGATAAACTTTCACAAAATTACATCCAACGACGTCGTACGGAGCTGCCCTACCGAGAACCAAGCGAAAAAGGAAGGTCCTTTTACCTTCTTCTGCGAAGCACGCTCCGATCGTCTTCGAGGTTGCAGAGAGCAATGGAGTCGCCTGGGCAATGGCTGGAGAAGGCGCTGCTTGATCTCTGCGACCGAGCAGACTCGGGTCTGGACTTGGACAGGGACGTGATCTCGGGTCTCGTCTCCTACTGGGACCTCGCCCAGCCCTCCGACGCCAAGGAGTACCTCGACGTAAATCTCCCGTCTTTCTCGTGTCTTCCGCGTGTTTCTTCGGTTGCTCGCGATGGTGAGGTGTTATTGTGAATTGGGTTTCTCGCTTTTTTGATTTTCTTGATGGAATTTTCATAGGGTATTGAAGATGGAGCATCGTCGTCCTAAAAAATCTCACTTTTCATCTGAGAAACCTCTTCAGAAATCTCGGGCTTCTTTTTTGTTTTGTTTGTAGGAAGAGATTGGGTAATGTTACGGTGGATTGACGATTGGTTTATGAAGGATTTGTTCTTCGAGCGAAGGGAATGAATTTCTTATGAGCAGACAATTTAATTTGACTGTAGATTGGTTTTGACTTCGCGTTTTGAAATTTCTTCTCAGAACATTATCGGGCAAGAAGTGGGGAAAGGCGTGATCGATGAATATCTGCGGCAAAGAGGCCATTCAGGTCTCGGCACTGGTAGCGGCAGCATGGTTTCTGATGTTTCGTCCTCGAAATTACATGCCTATGTCAAGCCGCCCTCAGCTGAAGTTTCCATCCCCGGTACCAAGAAACCCCCTAGAGCATCTAAAGAGGCAGCAGGCAGCTCAAGTAGTCAAGAAAAGTCGGCAGTGACCAGAGCCAATGAGCCGAAACCTGCGAATCAAAGTAATTCTCGGAAAAAGAAATCTGGCAAGGTCGTGTCGCTAGCTGAGGCAGCCAAAGGTTCCATTGTGTTCCAGCAGGGTAAGCCCTGCTCGTGCCAAGCCCGCAGGCACAGGTTGGTCAGCAATTGCTTATCCTGTGGCAAGATTGTTTGCGAGCAGGAGGGAGAGGGGCCGTGTCAATTTTGCGGTGCCCTTGTTTTGAAGGAAGGAAGCCAGTATGCCGGTCTCGACCAAACTGTGCTGGTCCTCACAGAGGCTGAAGCTGCCGCGGAAGCTTATGCCAAGAGACTTGTGGATTACGATCAGAACTCTGCGGCGCGTACAACAGTTATTGATGACCAAAGTGACTATTACGAAATTGAGGGCAACGGCTGGTTATCAAAGGAGGTATTTTTATCTTTCGGAATCTCGATAAGTTGAGAGATTTACTTCCCTGCTTGAGGTCTTTTTTGAAATGTTCTCATCCTCACAGGAGAAGGAACTCTTGATAAAGAAGAAAGAGGAGATCGAGGAAGCTGAGCGGGCCAAACGAAGCAAAGTGGTCATGACCTTTGACTTGGTTGGTCGCAAGGTGAGTACATTCTCTGTAGGAATTTTAATGAATTTGTCTAATTCCACACGACTTTAATCTCACTACTTTCCCAAAAAACAAAACTAGTGAAAATGTCTGCTTGTGCTGTGCGTAAGCTATTCTGTTCCGGTTCCATAGCAGCGCAAACATATTGTAAGAGCCCTTCAGATCATCATACTCTGTTTTTTAGAATTTAGAACGACACTGTCACATTTTTGTGGCTTTTCGTCTCGATGGTTAACACCTGGAATTGGTGAATGATGAGTTCTGATGGCAAGGTTAGTAATGCATCTCAAGTCCACTGAAAGTTAGCTGTTCTTACTGAAAGCGAAATGAATGATCTTTCCTTTGCAATGATCAGAGCGAAGGCTTCCTACATGTTCTTTAAACTGCTAATAGTATCATTCGCGGATGTTGATTAGTAGTCTCCGATGTTTTAATAAAGCTAGCATGATGTGGAATTGGTGCAGGTCCTCTTCAATGAAGATGAAGTTTCAGGAATGGAATCAAGGAGCAGCATATTAAAGCCTCCGGACGAAAGGGAAGTGAACAGAATAAAACCAAACCCAACCCTTAGGATTCAACAGATTTTTATAGACGCAGGCCCAAAGAAGAAGCCGGATAAGCGTAAAGTGCCGGATAAGAGTCTCAAGAGCGGAATATGCTTGGAAATCACCGGGAGGGTGCAACATGAGAGAAACAAGTTGAAACACTTCATTGTTGATGACTATCTGGAAACGACATCAAATGGAAAGTCTTGGCACGGGCCATCAGTGAGTAGGGGAGTGCATATAGAAGATGGAGTCGAATGTTATCTAGAATGTAACTAGCATGGAGCATCAAGATAATAGGGTCTGCTAGTACTTGTATCATTGGTAAGAAAACCTTAAGACTCATCGTTATTATGCGACGGCATCTACCATTTTGTAGATACCGCAGATCGTTTGCTGGCTTTTTCTCATCAAGTCCACATTTTTTCGCTACCTATGTGAGGCTGGAATGGCGAGATGATTGTTATTCTGTTTAAGTGGATTGGTGTGAGTCTGGAATGGCCGCTCCTTTGGAAGCGAAGTATGTTCAGAAGTTGGCTATTATGCATCGGTAATCTTCTGCTTGTTATCGCCCAAATATGGGAAATGTTAGGGGCTCGGTCTTTTTGGTTACATTCTGCATAAAGATGGAGAAGGGATGGTGAGGCTGTCTCAGTCTAGATGAATAGACGGTCTTCTTAATCTAAGCATCATCACTTTATAAAATTTTTCTTCACTCAATTAATCTCCATTGATGCACATAAAGGGTCATGTCCATTTATATCAGGCAAGGTTTTATCATAATGTGATGTCCATGAATCCCGAGATTACTTTGAGCGAAAAACATCGTAATTTGCAAGCATTCAAATCGAGACACTTAACCAGTCACTCAATTTTTTGAGGCCAACTCTATCGCCTACTTTGCAACGGAACTTGGGGATTGAATGCCAATGCACAATTGGAACCAAGAAACTTACAAAACCTTCGATATTAAAAACTTACAATATCTTCGAGTTACTTCCGAAGTAACTTGAAGATTCATATATTCAGAGAATATACAACCTCAAAAGAAGTATAACAGTAAATCAACATAAGCGTACATGAAATTGAGAGTCTTCAATATTCATCAAAGTAATAGGCTAGGAAAGAAACCTCGTGCTAATGCTCAAATTTGTAGAAGCCAGAGTCCCCAGAATCTGAAAAAAACAAAAAACACCAAAACACAATACCGTGAAAATCAAATTTTGTTTATATCGATCAAATAAACAGGCTAGGATAAAAACTGTTAATGTGAAAGTCACAAATGAGATATCAAAATTAAGCGTTTAATACTACATAAATCACGCCATCAACACGTCAACTCAAATTCCATCTCCCTCCCGAGAAAGCATGCCACCCTCATCGCAACTCATTTTGATGGGAGTTCACTTGCAGGCTACAGTGGCGGTTGTTGTGGTGAGTTCGACACGGCGGCCCCACCTTTGCCATACCTTCGCCGCCTTGCGGTAGCTCGCCGCCTACACGTCCAGTGAAGTCACCACCATCCGGGCGCCGTACATGTCCTCATCATATGCCTCCTCCGGTCATGCCAGGCCGCAAGCACGGATCGCAGGGGCTGCGTGGTTCTTGACCAGTACGAAAGGGAAGCACCACAATCTGGACCAATCATCGCCACCCCAACCAGGGGGACGGGCTCCGAGAAGGTGACGATATTGAGCATCGATAGTTTCTCATTTATTTTATGTTGTTCATCAACTTCAGCGGAGAGCAAATAACTCCAACGACGATAGCAATAGAAAACTGGACAGGAACTTCGTCAGTTTTTCTTCTTACCAGAGTATAGTAAAGGTGTCCGGCGTGCAGCTCAGGGTGCCTCTGAGGACCATCCAATCGCCGCCACTCTCGCTGTCGGTCGGAGCCGTGAAGGTCACGTCCATGCACGAGAAATAAACGTCGAACATGGCCACCCACCATAGACCCAAATGCAGCCTCCGCTTGGCTTTCACGACCACGTCGATGGTCACCTCCCCGCCCTTCAACATGCTCACCAGGCCCTTCACGCCCAAGTCATTGACGACAGCAATCGTTGACAGGGCCTCGGCTCGCACTGTGGTCACGTTGCCGGGGCCCTGAATGAAGGTGGGAATGAGGGGGGGACAAGAGAGAGCGAGTTGGCCGAAACTCAAGAGGAGCTTCATGTGAGTGTACTTGACAGCGATGAGGTGACTGGGATTCTTGACGGAGAGAGCGATGTTCCACTTTGCGGAGACGTGGGAGGTGGAGATGTTGAGGGACGAAAGGGAAGAGCCCGGGTCGAGCCCGAACTCTGGTGGCATCATGGCAGGTATTGCCAGGAAGATGACCATGAGGAGGCCAAGAATAGTGGGTACTGAATATGCGATACAGTGGCTGGCGATCTGCAGGTATCGGCCGGACCGCGGCGGCACCGGAGATGGCGAAGACGGATTATTGACCGCACGGGGTGGGATGGCGATGGAGGGTCTCATTTGGAATTTTTGGGTAGTGATTTTTCGTTCTGAGTACTTTCGTGTGAAGTCATATATACAGGGGGGAAATTTTTTTAATTTTTTTTATGGGATGTACCCGCCGAATACATTGGTGGAACGGGATCGGCCGTGAACAGACACAACGCCTTCTTACAATTTCAGAACGCCCTCTGTTCGTAAATTTCGTGGGTTGTCGATGCGGTCACTGTCAGTGGTGGTTCCCGCTCGCTCGCAGCTGACAGTGACCCGCCTTTTGGAGGCAAAGAGGACAAAAGATGAATAGGCAACCGCCTTGAATAATTGACATAAGTAAATGTGTGGAGGAAGACGGGGCATACATGTCAATTCACCCACGAAACACACCGGAGGAGAAGGGGCATACATGTCAATTCATCCACGAAACACCACCTTACTTATGTCAATTATTCAAGGCCAACGCGCGCGGAGGTGAAGGGGCGTACATGTCAGCTACTAATGCCGTCTTAAAAATTTCGTTGGGTGTGCAAAAGTCTTCCGCCGTGTAAGTGGGGAGGGACTCTCCATTTCCTCGAAGCTATGCAGCAGCAAGTCATCCACCATGGGAACTGGTGGGCCAACGATCGAGGGACTGCGACATGGATGGTCATCGACCCCGAAAATCAAAAAGCTTCCATGAAGACAAATATTTCACACGTGGGAGTTGGCCCCAATCAATATTTCTCACGTGTCCATCGTATATCTTCTACATAACTGTGAGAAAAATATAAGTACGACTCAAAAATATATTTCAAAACTATTTCAAAATTTGGGAGGCGGAATGTAGTTCTGCCAATGTTTTGTTCATGTCTCCCCCGGTTTCTGAATCATCAAGCTACGATTTTGGCTGACGTGAATATATACGCCATATGAGGTAGGGGTGAGCAAAAGAAACCGACCGGTTCTGGGCGGTACCCAGAAGCACCAGTCCCGTTCTCGGTTCCAGCCCACCCGGACCACTCAAAGTTGCTAAAAATTTGGATCCGCGATTGTGGGGATTTTCTTTCCTTAAGAATTTGATTGGTGATCTTCTATTCACCTAAAAGTGCTGATTTTCGGCTCGGATTTGTCACCCAGAATTGGGCATGAATCTCTCCAATTATATTATCAACTTATTCACCTCTCGCATTTGCAAAAATTCCGCCGATTTTGGTCTAGTTTCAAGACCAGGAGGGTTGATTCCCGGTTTCAAGGTGGGAACTGACTCACCCTAAAACCGATTGCCCCAAATACGAGGTGATGATATTTGTTGCGTAATTAGGCGATCGAACAATTAAATAGATAAAATAAGAAAATAAATCGAACACTAGATTTACGTAGTTCGATCGTAGTGACCTATGTCCACGGGGAGAGCAGTAATGAATTCCACTATAAATCAAATGATACAACGAAGATTACAACCACATTCGAGTCATTCAAACACTTTTAGTATTTCCCATGCTCCAGTTATACCCAATAATTCGCGCAGTGTTTAGCCTTCCAATTCCTTACGAAATAATCTCTCAATCTCACGAAGAAATTATATACAAATTCTTACGATAAGAATTTAATTGACTACAACACACTCGGATATCTTCAGGATATAATTTACTAGCAGAAGCTCCTCTTTAATACTATTCACAAATAACATCTCGTTCTTATATATAGGCAAGAATTGGATCCAAAATATGAAACCTCTTTTTAGGAAACCTTCTTTAATTAGGAAACTATTCAATTATAAGACCTATTCAAAATAGGAAACCTACATAAATTATGAAACTTTCCTTTTCGGGCTCAAATTTGAGACATTTTTAACCAGTATTGTACTTTAGGAATAGATGAAGATTTTTTTCCCAATCCAACAAGTAAAACTCTTGAACTAATCGAGATATTAAGATCCCAATCATCAGGCATCATCATTTTACTTAGGACGTGATCGAGGTAGAGGAATTAGGGGTGAATCCTACCGAATTACCTCCCGTCCAGCTTGCGAAACCCAAGAAATTGGCATGCTAAACTGCTAATGCGTTTAGAATGACTTAACCTTTTTTCTTATTTGTTCTTTTCAATACTTGATCATTCCGAAACACGTAAACTTTCAAAATATTTCAATATTGACATTAGATATTGGGAATGAAAATATAAAGTAAAAAAAAAAGAGAGAGGAGTATTTTGGCTTTTAAATGGCATGAACAGTTAAACATGTGTATAAATGCCCGACTAATTTTATGTCTCTCTGTGTCGGTTATTATCAACTTATTCACAGATTTCAGCTAGTGGAATTATTTCTAAATCATGATATCGAAATGGCTTGGACATGCGGTTAAATATCATGCCGACAATTATGTCCATATGGAACTACATGCTAAAGGTTAAGATATCCAGTGTATGAATTATCTTAATGAACTAGAATTATCACGCGGGTTTACTATGGATTATTTTCTAGTGTAAGATTAATGATTAATTTGAACAAATTGGTTGTGATGTTTAGATCTTTTACCTATTTGAGTAAACATCTCATACAACATACTTTTACAAATAATATTTTTAGTGTGTCTCATTTGAAGAATCTTTCATGTATTTCACACTACAAATGGATAATTCAAAATATTTATTAGATATTAAAAGGACAATGTATAATTTCATTATCGATTGAGATTGACGCAGTTTGCATAAGAGATGGGCGACGAAGATCAAGAGACGAGTGTAAGTTCTGTTTTGGATCATTTCGCCATTGAAAGGTCATTATCACGAGTACAATGGGAGAATTACCAAAAAAAGTCATATACCTATTGCAATTGTTTCAATTCAGTGCTAAACTTTTTTTTTTGCCAATTGAGTCCTAAACCTTTTGTGACTGTGCTAATTTAGTTCATCCGATCAATTTTGGCCAGGTGGCAATCACATGGACGCTGGCTGTCCTATGTGGTGTAGCCGGCGTTGACGTAGATATTTTTTTAATAATATTTATTTTTTGAAATTTTTTTCCTTTTTTTTTTCTTTTTCTTTATTTTTTTCCCTTCCTCCCTTCCTTCTTCCTTGGTGGCAACCGGCTAGAGGCCAGACCCTCGCCAACCACTAGCGAGGCCGGCCTTGCCGTCTTTGGATTGCAAGCGAGGGTGGGTCTAGTCGGATCTAGCGAGGGCTCGATCCTTGCTGCCTGGGCGAGGGTCAAAAGAATCGCGTATTTTTTAATGTCAAACCGGAGGTTAACTCTTTGTCGATCTAAAACCTGGTTGATTATTAAATTCTGGCCTATCCATATGCAGGAGTTACCTCTCCGAAAAAAAATGCTCCATCATTTAAAAAAAAAACAGTTGATGATAACCATCATTAGGCTGAAATCCACTAATAGTCCTTTGAGTAGTTACAACATAGACTGTGTTGCTTCCACCCAAAATCGGTAGATCACACGACCAAATTCAAGCACTACTAAAACACTCGTATACTTCTCAAACAAGATTACAATCAGGGATAAGTAAATGAATTTCTTGCTCAACAACACAATAAAAGTGTTAAAGTATCAAGCTTTCTCAGTTCGTAGTTGTTCTTGTGATCTTTTCTTCAGCATGCGTTAATATTCTTATATGGCTTTCAATTAATCTCCAAACTAGTTATTGGATAATCTTCAACATGATCAATTTAGCAGTTGAAGATGATCACCGCAATCATTCAGAGATCCGGTCGCCCATACAATTAAAATTCCTAGAGTGGTGTAGCTTCCACGAATAGAGTTGTCTATATTAAAAAATAATCCTTTTCACCAAAGTGATTGTCAATTGATAGGATTCTCCTTCGTTTATCTTTTCCGAAATTCTAGGCCAGTGGCTTTTTAGCTTTATAAATGGGTTTTGGGGAATTGCAAATGCCTTTAACTTAAAACCCCTTTGGGAAAATGCAAATTGTGTTTGGCAATTTTTTTTTGCAAAGGGCTTTTGGGTTTTTTTTATTTAAAAAAAAAAGCAAACCATTCGCCGGCTCCAGCGAAGGGCTAGGGTCGCAAGGTGAGTTAGATCTAGCGCTGGCGGCCGTCCCCTGAGGTCGCGCGACCCTAGGCGGTGAAGTCATATTCTTATTTGCATTTATCAAGTAATAATGAGAAATATATGATTTTGTCAACTTCAAAATATCATAGGAGGTTTTCTTGACATGATGGCCCAATCTCATTGTGTATCGGTATTTAGTGAATATCCCAAAGAAGAAATCTGATCAACACTGGCAGTATAAGAAAATGTTTACCGTTAAATTCATGGATTAACAAATGATGAGCAAAATTGTGTTATCTTTTTCCCATTTCGACAGGTAGATAACAACTTGGCCAAGTTAGTTTGTATTAGTGCTCCAGCATTGCTTGACAAACCAAATTCGTTCTTTAGTACCAAAGAGCGTGACAATTCATTTCATTCTAAATGCCAGCTATCAAGCACAATCAATTTAGTTCAATAAATTAAGATATAATCCAACTTCAATATGAATTTTGGGAATGTGATTTTATCATACTTTCATGTAGTTTTATGTTCCCGTGGGGTTATTTTCTAGTTTTATTTATTTGAAAATATTGCTATTATTTTTAAGAAATTTATTATCACGGATATTTACTTCGTCATCTGGATGATTGGTTTATAGATTTCTATGTACACGCGATACTGTTATCATCTTCATTGTTGCGCTTGCTCTTGGCAAAACAAGTGGAACCGACAAGACTTGTGTTTAGAACATTTATCACATTAGATTTTCTTTTTCCTTACTGCCAGAGAAAAAACGACACGTTTTTTAATTCTCACTAATTGCGTGCAATTTGTTTTGGATCACTTATATGGGTCAAAAGTCTGGACTCAGCCGGTTCATAAGGCTTCAATGGATCTCTAAATAACCGAGTCTTCACATCTGTGTCTCCCAATTATAAAAAATATTAAAAAAAAGATAAATGACATTATCTTAATGTGCTAAAGAAGAGTATATGAAAAGTATCCAAACCAATTAATATTATTTTTGCGGGGCTCAAGTATTTTCGCTGGATGTGATGTTTACGTAGATTTAGGAGTAACAAAGTTCACGATGCTATTATTGACGATATTATTGAGGAAAGAAGAAAGCGGATGCCTTGAAAAATCGACATGCGCAACTGATCGTTCCCGTGTGAATCGAAGACTAAAAAGTGGGCAACTTTTCCGCTCGATCAAAAAGAATAACTAAAAGTCACGAGAAAAAGAAGGCCAAATGAAATGGGATTTCTAGCCAACCATTTTCAGGCTGCAAGTGATGGGTGCTGGTGTGAGGTGGGGGAACGGGAATCTACACCCCCCACGAAGCGGTAGGTTTGAAAAGTCATGGATACACCCTTATAAAACAAATGTGCCCCGAGCACGGTAAAGTCCCTGTTGGTACACGTATCATAGCATAGCGGATTGGACGGGAAAATTGCCCAAAAGGTCATAAATCTATTATACGGTAGTTAATTCAGTCCTAAACCTTTCAATCATGTCAATCGAGTCCTAAACTTTTCAACTGTGCTATTTTGGAGTCCTAAACCTTTTAACGAATTGCCAATTTAACTAATTTTGGCAGAATATCGCTGACGTGGCGGTTTGGTCAGTGATGGCCGTCTTACGTGACGTAGCCGTGTTGATGTTGATAATTTTTTAGATTTTTAAAAAAAATTATGAATTTTTTTTCTTTTTTTTCCTCTTTTTACACAGGGCCAACGCAGCCGTCGGCCCCTGAGCAGGGGCCAGTGACCCCTATTAGCCCCTAGGCAAGGGCCGCGGCGCCAACGTTGTGGCTTGCAATGGACTGGGTGAGGGCTCGGGCCATAAAATCTTTTTTTTTCTCATGTCATCATAAAGTACATGCCATGCCGAAGATATTTAATTTACTTGGAAAGTCATGCACGTTTATAAAAGCATACAATACAAGTGATAAAAAGCCATTTGTCTCAAATTTCCTCTAAAAAAAGGACTGCAAAGTTTCTCTTTCCCATTTCGGGGAAGTTTCTATTTCGATCTAGTCTATATTTGGGGTCTTTTTGCGTATATGATTTTGGGAATTTGCTTTCTTGGGGTTTCATTAGTGTACAAGTCTAGTTTCGAAGGAGATTAGAGGGGCTTCGTGAAGGTTTCGCTTTCACAGGTGTCAGATTTGTTTGCGTTCAACCTTGTTACCTTACACATTGATGGTGTTAGGGATGTTGAACCTAGGCGTGCACCGCTGAAAGGCAAAGTCATAACAACATAAGTAGATCTCTGTGTGTGTGCTAATTACTGAAGACGAGTTTGGCAATTGGCCGCCGATTTTGGTTTGAAGAAGTGTCAGATTTGCTCTTTGAGTGTGTGACCCATGACCTTGTTCTGATAATTTATCTTTTTATCTTGAATTTATTTTGTTGTTTTGGTTTGCAATTGGACCGCGTATCTCTATTGTATATCCATAGAAATGAATAAAATGTTTCTTTGATTAAAAAAAAAACGGATTTCCTTCTGCTCCTAATCATAAATATTTTAACCAAATATCGGAAATATACCCTCAAAAATATAAAATTGTGTCTTTTGGGCTAAATGGGCCCGTCTCGGTGCTGTTTTTCTGCTCCATTTGATATACATCCGGGTGATCCCCTGAAACAGAAAGAGACACACACAAGTTGTGAGTTCAACCAAATCCTGGGGTCAAGGAAAGGGAGCAGCGAAAAGGACGAAACAATAAATTCTTGAAATGGAGTGACGTTGGAGGGAAGACCGGTGAAAGATGATTGCTGTGTTTCCAAAAACAGAGTGACGTTGAAGTTGGACTTTCAAAGCATATGGATTTCAACGTGGATTTTGTTAAGGGCAAGAATTAGCATCAGCTGGTGGCAGGTCGGGTGTCGAGGCCTGTAGTGGTTGTTTTACAAGCCGCTGTTCTGTTTGTGTCGCACTTATGTAAAAATTGACTTTAGCCTAGAGATAACACCATCCCAAACTCATTTTTGTTGAAACCTTCCAACCGGAAACGGCCCATGAACTTTGAACCAATGTATAATATGATCCATTAATTTTTAATTTATTTAATGTAGTTAATGAACTTTAACTTAATATTCAATATGGTCTCTAAATTTTTAATTTGTTTAATATGGTTTCTGGACTTTTTATGCATGTTCAATTTAGTCCCTGAATTATAGAAAAATGTTCAATGTAGTCCCTGAGCTTGAAATAATGAAAGAACTATATTGAATATTTTCATATAGTTCAGGAATTAAATTAAACGTGTGCCAAAAGTTCATGGACGATATTGAATAAATTAAAAATTCAGAGACCACATTGCACATTGGGTTAAAGTTCAATGACTTAATTGGACAAAATTAAAAGTTCAAGGACAACATTGCTTATTGGGCCAAAGTTCAAAAACTGTTTGTATCATTTATCTCGAACTAATTCACTACTTTACTGAGGTTGAGAAAAATTAGTGGTGAATCCTACTGAATTACTACCCGTCCAAATTGAGAAATCCAAGACATTGGCTGCAATTCCTTCGAGCAAAAGCGACCCAAGACAGAACACGGGAAGATAATTGACCTACAAATTTGTGCCCCACACGTTGAAAGACAATTCGATTCTCGTGCCTCATTAGCAACTTGGTATAAAGCTCCAAATAGTTGAGACAGAGAGAGAGTGTGTGTGTGGGTGTGAAATCATACTATTATTCCATATCATAGGAATGGAGAGATCCTTGATAGTTGTTTTAATAATCAATAATACGCTTTTTTGTATTCCAACAAATCATGTGTATCTATGATTTGGATCTTCATCAAACTCCTAATCTTTCAGAGAGAGAGAGAGATATGCAATTTCGTGGAAGATGCCAGAAAATTTGAACAACCATGCCTTGCCGTCTTTACTTTTCAAAAGTCTCCAGAATCCAATCAGAACCCCACCTTAAATACCTAATTTCCTAAGAAAACCCCCCACTTAAAAGGTCTAATCTCAATTCTACCCTAAACTTTTTTTTTGATCCAAAAATAGACCCTCAATATTAGGTCTGGAAAATCGTCCAAAAAGTTCTAAACCTATTGCACTTTTGCCGATTCATTCGTAAATATTTATATTATGTCAATTAAGTCATAAACATTTTCACGTTTTGCCGATTGAGTTTATCCTGTCAATTTTGGCCAGAAATCGCTAATGCGCCGGCCGTCCTACGTGGCACAACCGGTGCTGACGTAGAGAATTCTTA
Source organism: Syzygium malaccense (assembly GCA_031216405.1). NCBI lineage: Eukaryota > Viridiplantae > Streptophyta > Magnoliopsida > Myrtales > Myrtaceae > Syzygium > Syzygium malaccense. Next base: position 2,718,065 of record CM062254.1, on the reverse strand, counting down.
ATAATATTTTAAATATTTTTTCCAATTTTTTTTCTTTTCATTTTCCTTTTTTTTCTTTTCTTTGTTTTTTTATACCTCTGGCCGATGAGGTCACTAGCCGACCATCACCAGCCATAGGCAAGGGCCACCAACCCTCATTGGCCAGCAACCATCGATGGTCAAGGAAGAAGGAAAAAAAAATGAAAGAAAAGAAAAAAGTAAGATAAAATTCAAAAAATTCAAAATTTTTATTAAAAAAATTGTCCTCAATTGTACCCGGGCATGAGCATTGAGGATTGTTACTTGGCCTCGATATTACCAAGCACTGGTACTTGTGTTCCGGCTCGGCCTCAATGGACCCAGGCTTGGCCTTGATGGACTCGGGCACGCCAACCGGGGCCTGAGGCGCAACCTAGATGGACCCGGCCCCATTGCCAAGGGTTTGAGAATAAGCATCGGGTTCCTGTGCCCAAGTGCAGAGTTTTTGATCCAAGCGTCAATACCTAATCATATATATGAAAAATGATTTCCGATTATTTATAGAGGAAAATATTAACGTGAATTTAAGCTATGATGGGGAAACATTTTCCGTTGACTAAGAAAATATTTCCGTTGACTCATCTTCCTAAGCAAATCAAATGCTGGAAAATGAGGAAAATATTTTTTGCAAAACAAACTGAGCCTAAAGCGAGAGTGAACTTGGTCAAATTCTTAAAACTAAGTTGCATCTGTAAATTGAGAGTAAATCATATTTTATTTCCAAAGAACAGAAAATAACTCCATTCTCTAGTTTTTTTTCTTTTTCTTTTTTGAATAAAGCTGCGATGAGAGCGAATACCGTGTCCACTCCCTGCTGCTGTGCTCCGACTCGTTTAATCGCCTCAACAGCTTCCGCCAAGACGGCGTACAGATTAGTTTACGAGCAGGCAGCTCCTCTTGTCCAATTCGCTCCTAGGGACGCAGTCGAGGAGCTCTGTCGCCCCGGCTGCCGCCTTTGTCGAGTCATCTTCTTTGCAGAGTAGGAGCTAAGCTCTAATCGGGATCACGAAGTTCCCCGCCAGGATGGAGTTCGATGATATAAGGAAGAGGCAAGGCTAGCTAGCTTAAGTGTCGCTTTTCGCAGCAGCTGAAGCGGGAAGCAGGCAATCGCGGTGTAGGTCCTACCTCATGAATGCGATGGCAAAGGCTTCTCTACACGCACGACCCCTTATTTTTTAGTTTTTCAAATTTCACATATTATATTTGGGTCTATCCCACCTCCTAGGTTGGATTATTTTATTCTGATTATATCCGGGCTATATCCAATCATATTTGGAATTCCCCTCACTCCAAGCTTTGGATAGAATAAAAGTTATCAGGAGAAGAACAACAAAACTGCCAAAACTTGTGTCAGGCGCTCACTTTAGTGTCAAAAGATTTTTTTGGATCACTTCAGTGCTAAAATTTTTGAAAAACGATCATTTAAGTGTCAACTCCGGTCAGTTTGGCCAGAAATCTGACGTTGTATTTTTTATTAAATTCTGAAGCTGATGTGACTCGCCGGAGGTTTAGTGAGAATGTACACATCAAAATGACGTAGTTTAATATGTACACTTGGATTTTTTAAATATTTTTTCTAATTTTTTTTCCTTCTTTTTTTTTTCTTCTTCTACCTCCAGTCACTACCTGTGACCGGAGACCAGCCATGGCCAGTCGCTTGGCCTAGCCCGGATGAGGCCACTGTCACCTGCCACAGACGAGGCCTAGCTGACCCTCACCTGGGCGAGGGCTCCCCTTGATAGATTTGACGAGGCCGCCGCCCTCCGGCGGCCTTGCCGAGGCTCTCCCTCCCCAAATCTGGCGAGGCCAGCCGTCGCCGAGCGTCGCCTGGGGGAAGATGATGCCCCGAAAGGCCGCTGTAGCCTCGAAGATAGCTGGCCTCGCATGATCTGGCAAGGCGAGGCCGATCATCGCTGGGGCTCTTCAGCCCTCACCCAGGCGAGGGTTGGTCGGGCCTTGCCTGTGGCGGGCGACGGTGGCCTTGTCCGGGCGGCTGGCCATGGCTGGTTGTTGACCTCCGGTCACCGGCGGTGACTGGAGATAGAAGAAGAAGAAGAAAGAGAAGAAAAAATATTAGAAAAATCTAAATATACACATGGAAATGTCACATAGATTTATTTTTTTAAAAAAAAATTCAACTTAGATTAAAATTTTAATTATAAAAGCCACGCATTAATTTGGCAAGAATTTCTCGCCGTTGGCATTTAAGTTATCGTTTTTCTTCCGATTTGGCACTTAAGTGAGCCGACGAAAACTTTTGGCACTAAAGTGAGCGCCGTACACAAGTTTTGGCACTTCTAATGTTCTTCTCTCAAAGTTATCCTATTTGAAATTTTATCTAGCCCACTAAATTCAACCTCACAAATGTCGGGAAAAAGAAAGCTAACAGAAATGGAAGTACTTGTGCAACAAGCGGCTAGGTGAATGGTGGTGGTGATCGTGTGGGAGGGAATGTACAATGTAGTCAATCTATTGGAAGCTTCTCCAATTTGTTCCCCTTCAGTCCAATTCTAGGGTTGGAGATCTTGAAATGCACGTGGAAATACGGACAAAGGTTTACAACAAGACATATCAGTCACGTCCAGATAATGATGGCCGCGTTCTTCTCAAAGTGCGGCAACGCGTCTGTGGGACGATGCCGTCGTAGCCGAGCTCCATCGCCTTGGAAGCGATGTATGTTTAAAAGCGAGCACGACTTCTTCAAGTAATCGAATATTTTTCGGCACAACATATACTTATACGATGACATAGAAAAATAAAGGTTTTACGGCATGCTATCTTATAACCGAATCAGATATTTAAATCATTTGGGTGCATATGAAATATATTATTTTGGTGATGTCTATATGTCAGCATTGTGGAATTGTATTATTTGATTCATGCTTACTGTCAGCTTATTCGTGACGAGATTAGGAGATATTATGAGATACGACTGTTTGCACATATGGGTTTTGTGTTAGGGCTTAATTACGGACTGACGTGATTTTTAGGGCTTAATCACTGCAGTTCATTCGTTGGCTCTTTCTCATTGAGTCCACAATTTTTCACGATCTATGTGAGGCCGGAATGGCAAAAATTAGTGTTTTTTTCTTTAAAGTGGGTTGTGCAGGTCTGGAATAGCCGCTCCTTTGGAAGCGAAGTATGTTCAAAAGTTGGCTATTCTTCATCAGCAATATCATACCCTGTTATTGCCAAATATGGGAATATGTTACGGGCTTGGTCTTTTTGGTTACATTGTACATGAAGTTGGAGAGGGGATGACGAGACCCTAGACAAGCGTAGTGCTCCGAGAACAGTCGCTCCGACCAATTCGATCGGCTATCAGCCTCTCCACTGAACTCCATGCTTGATTTGGATTCTAGCTCTAAGGGACCACACAGTCTTCTTAATCGAAGCAGACTACTCTTCACGATTGAGCATAAAGGTCATTTCCATGTATTTCGGGCAAGGCTTCACCACACGGCGATGTGCATGAATCTCGAGATTACTTTGAATGGAAAACCCTGTAGTGTAAACACGAGATTTTTGCAAGCATTTAAATCAGGGCACTTAACTAGTCAATCAATCCTTTAAGGCGGACTCTGTTGCCTCATTTGCAACCGAAAAAGCAATTCGAACATCGGGATTGCAAGCGAAAGCATGATCGTAAACCAAGTTAATGGGAAAAGTTGCAAAACCTCGAATATTAAAGACGTTAAGTGCAAATACTGCAAACTAATCTAGTCTAAATTTAGAAGTTTCTCTATTTTGTTTCGAGGAGGTTTCTATCCCGATCTAGTCTATATTTTGGGTTTTTTTTGCATATATGATTTTGGGGTTTCGTTCTCCTTGGGTCTCGTTGGTGTACATGTCCAATTTTGAAGGAAATCAGAGGAGTTTTGTGAAGGTTTCGCTTTCACGGGTATCAGATTTGTGCACGTTCAACCTTGTTACCCTACACAGCGATGGTATTAGGGATGCTGAACCTAGGCATCACCACCGAAAGGCAAAATCATAGCAACAGATGGAGATCTCGCTATGTGCTTATTATTGAAAATGAGTTCGGTGATTAGCCGCCGATTTTGGTTTGAAGAAGTGCTAAATCTGCTTTTTGAGTGTGTGACCCATAACCTTGTTATGATAATTCATCTTCTTATTTGTAACTTGTTTTGTTGTTTTGGTTTGCAGTTGGATTGCGTATTTTTATTGTATATCCGTGGAAAAGATAAAATGTTTCTTTGATAAAAAAATAATGGATTTCCTTCAGCTCCTAATCATAAATATTTTAACCAAATATCGGAAATATACCCTAAAAAATATAAAATTGTGTCTTTTGGGCCAAATGGGCCCGTCTGGGTGAGAATTATGAAAACGGGTCAATGGACTCGGCCTAAGTCTTAAACTAAGCTCAATGTCTATAAATCGAGACTTGTCATACTTAATCTACAATTTCTCTGTTATTTGTTAAATGAAGCTGATAATCTTTTTTTTTATCGAGTAATCCCCTTCTACGTTTCCAGAGAACTAAAATTTTCATAAGGTTAAGGATCACGAACTAAAAGGAACAACCCTCTGATTTCATAAAGCTTTTAAAAAGTACAGAACCATGTTTTCATTTTTCAGTAATTGCTCACAATTTCCATATGTCAGCAAATATAAAATTTTTATTTAAAAATTATGAAAAATTGAGGTAGTGTATAGCTAACTGTGCTAAGTTCAACGGTGAAAACCGTGTTGCAACAGGACATCTGGGTGAGCTACATGCGCCCCTTGAAGTGGCTGCGTGTTGGACTGAGCGCCGCGCATGAACAGTATGCGCTTGGTGCTGGGATTTATAGTTTCTGGTCGGGAAATTGACGCTAGAAATGGCATAATTTTTGGACGGCGCTTACCTTAGTGCACTAGAAAGGGCATGCAAGATGCATAGACGGAAAGGGAGATTGAGGAAGCTAAGCGGGCCAAACGAAGCAAAGTGGTCATGACCTTTGACTTGGTTGATCGCAAGGTGAGTACATTCTCTGTAGGAATTTTAATGAGTTTGTCTAATTCCACACGACTTTAATCTCAGCGACTTTCCAAAAACAAATCTAGTGAAAATGTCTGATTGTGCTGTGCATACGCTATTCTGTTCCGGTTCCGTAGCAACACTAACATTTTGTAAGAGCCCTTCAGATTATCATACTCTGTTTTTTAGGATTTAGAGCGACACTGTCACATTTTTGTGGCTTTTCGTCTCTGTGGTTAATACCTGGAATTGGTGAATGATGAGTTCTGATGGCAAGGTTAGCAACGTATCTCAAGTCCACTGAAAATTAGCTGTTCTTACTGAAAGCGAAACCAATGATCTTTACTTTGCAATGATCAGAGTGAAAGCTTCCTACATGTTCTTTAAACTGCTAATAGTATCATTCACGGATGCTCAATGTGTTCTTTTCTCATTAATAGTTTCAGATCTTTAAATTAAACTAGCATGATGTGGAATGGGTGCTGGTCCTCCTCAATGAAGATGAAGTTTCAGAAATGGAATCACAGAGCAGCATATTATAGCCTCCTGACGAAAGGGAAGTGAACAGAATAAAACCAAACCCAACCCTTAGGGTTCAACCAATTTTTATAGATCCAGGCCCGAAGAAGAAGCCGGATAAGGATAAAGTGCCGAACAAGAGTTTCGAGAGCGGATTATGCTTGGAAATCACCGGGAGGGTGCAACACGAGAGAAACGAGTTGAAACACTTCATTGTTGATGACCATCTGGAAACAACCTCAAATGGAAAGTCTTGGCACGGGCCATCAGTGGGTAGGGGAGTGCATATAGAAGATGGAGCCGAATGTTATCTAGAATGTAACTAGCATGCAGCATCAAGATAATAGGGGTCTGCTAGTACTTGTATCGTTGGTCAGAAAACCTTAAAACTCATTGTTCTTATACGACGGCATCTACCATTTTGTAGATCCCACAGATCGTTCGCTGGTTCTCATCAAGTCCACATTTTTCTGCTACCTATGTGAGGCCGGAATGGCGAGATGATTGTTATTTTGTTTAAGTGGATTGGTGTGAGTCTGGAATAGCCGCTCCTTTGGAAGCGAAGCATGTTCAGAAGTTGGCTATCATGCATCGGTAATCTTCTACTTGTTATCACCAAATATGGGAAATGTTAGGGGCTCGGTCTTTTTGGTTACATTCTGCATAAAGATGGAGAGGGGATGGTGAGGCTATCTAACTCGAGATCCCTCAAGAGGAACAGATAATCTTCTTAATCTAGGCACCATCACCTTATTAAATTTTTGTTTAATCGATTAGTCTCCATGAATGCACATAAAAGGTCATGTCCATTTATATCGGGCAAGGTTTTATCACAAGTTGATGTTGATGAATCCCGAGATTACTATGAGTGGAAAACACTGTAATTTGCAAGCATTTAAATCAAGATGCTTAATTATTCAGTCAATTTTTTGAGGCCGACTCTGTCACCTACTTTGCAACCGAACTTGGGGATTGAATGCCAATGCACAATCATAACCAAGTTAAGGGGAAAAACTTATAAAACCTTAGATATTAAAGACATGTAAATTGCAAACTATTTCTTCGGAAGTAACTCGAAGATTCAAATATTCAGAGAATACAAAATCTCAAAAGAAGTATGACAATAAACCAACAACAACGTATGAGACCGAGAGTCTTTAATACTTTAAGTATTGGCCAAAGTAATGGGCTAGGGGAGGAACCTCGAACTGATGCTCAAATTTGTAGAAGCCAGAGTCCAGGGAATCTGAAAAAGTCACACCAAAGCACATGACCGTGAAAATCAAATATTGTTCATATCAATCAAATAAACAGGCTAGAACAAAAACTGTCGTTGTGAAAGCCACAAATAAATTATTAAAATTAAATGTTTATATACTAAGTACTCGCTACGTAACACAATCCTAAATTTATTCGGACCACTCAATGATAATCATAAATCACGTGCTCCCATAGCCGACATCGACCAAAATAACCCAGAAGCACGCTCATCAACTCGAATTCCATCTCTACCCCGGGAAAGCATGCAACCCTCATCGCAACTCATTTTGATGGGAGTTCACTTGCAGGCGACGGTGGCGGTTGTTGTGGTGAGTCCGACACGGCGGCCCCACCTTTGCCATACCTTCGCCGCCTTGCTGTAGCTGGCCGCCTACACGTCCAGTGAAGTCACCATCTGGGCGCCGTACATGTCCTCATCATATGCCTCCTCCGGCCATGCCAGGCCGCAAGCACGGATCGCGGGGGCTGCGTGGTTCTTGACCAGTACGAAAGGGAAGTACCACCATCTCGACCAATCATTGCCACCCCAACCAGGTGGACAGGCTCCAAGAAGGTGACGATATAAGCATCGACAAGTTCTCATTTATTTTATGTTGTTCATCAACTTCAGTGGAGAGAAAATAACTCCGACGACGATAGCAATAGAAAAATGGACAGGAACTTCGTTAGTGTTTCTTCTTACCAGAGTATAGTAAAGGTGTCCGGCGTGCAGCTCAGGGTGCCTCCGAGGATCATCCAATCACTGCCACTCTCACTGTCGGTCGGAGCCGTGAAGGTCACGTCCATGCACGAGAAATAAACATCGAACATGGCCACCCACCATGGACCCAAGTGCAGCCTCCGCTTGGATTTCACGACCACGTCGATGGTCACCTCCCCGCCCTTCAACATGCTCACCAGGCCCTTCACGCCCAAGTCATTGACGACAGCAATCATTGACAGGGCCTCGGCTCGGACTGTGGTCTCGTTGCCGGGGCCCTGAATGAAGGTGGGAATGAGGGGGGGACGAGAAAGAGCGAGTTGGCCGAAACTCAAGAGGAGCTTCATGTGAGTGTACTTGACAGCGATGAGCTTACTGGGATTCTTGATGGAGAGAGCGATGTTCCACTGCGTGGAGATGTGGGAGGTAGAGATGTTGAGGGACGAAAGGGAAGAGCCCAGGTTGAGCCCGAACTCCGGTGGGATGGTCGCAGGTATTGCCAGGAAGATGAGCATGAGGAGGCCAAGAGTAGTGGGTACTGAATATGCGATACAGTAGCCGGTGATCAGCTTGTATCGGCCGGACCGCGGTGATGCCAGAGATGGCGAAGACGGATTATTGACCGCACGGGGTGGGACTGCGATGATGGGTCTCATCTTGAATTTTTGGGTAGTGATTTCCGACTACTTTGGTGGAACGGGACTCGCCGTGAACAGACAGAACGCCTTCTTACAATTTCAGAACTTTGGAATTCAATTGATATTTTCTCCTATGACCTCTCTTCCTATAAGAATTTCGTTAGGATTTGCATAAAGCCACCCACAAATTGGCATGGGGCCACATGTCAGGGAGACAACTTGTCTCTCTCCTCTCTCTCTCACGTGCTCTGTTCACCGTCTCTCTGCAAACCCACCCTCTAGATTAGGGTTTCGTGGCTGGGCGGGGAGGGGATTGGCCACTAGCGCCGTCATAAAATTTCGTTGGGTGTGGAAAAGTCTTCCATCGTGTAAGAAGGGACTCTCTATTTCCTCGAAGCATCCCCGCAGCAAGTCATCCTCATCAGCCTTTTCTCTTTTTCGGGTTCTCGCATCCCACCCCGACATTAATCCAAAGTGGGAGCAGCTCTGGCAGCTCGTCGGTCGAATTTAGTGCATCGCGACCGCACCTCCCCCTCTTCTCTCTCCCTCGCTGTCCCCTGTTGCGTTGTGTGTTGGGACTTCGATATGAATGGTCATCGACCCCGCAAAATCAAAAAGCTCCCATGAAGATGGAATATTTCACATGTAGGAGTTGGCCCCAATCAATATTTCTCACGTATCCATCGTATATCATCTATATAACTGGGAGAATAATATAGAGACGACTCAAAAATATATTTCAAAACTATTTATCGATTTGCATTTGGCATTTTGGTCAAAGTCACTTGCCACAATTCAAAGAATTTGGGTGGAATGCAGTTTTGCCAATGTTTGGCTCATGTCTCGCTTGATTTTTGAATCATCAAGCTACGATTTTGACTGATGTGAATAGATACGCCATATGAGGTAGGGGTGAGCAAAAGGAATCGGCCCGGAATGGACCGAACTGGCCAGTTCTGGGCAGTTCCTAGGAGCACCGGTCCTGTTTTCGGTTCCAGCCGACTTGGACCATTCAAAGTTGCTAAAAATTTTGGATCCGCGATTGTGGGGATTTTCTTTCATCAAGAATTTGATTGGTGATATTCCATTCCCCTAAAAGTGATAATTTTTAGCTCGGATTTGTCATTGAGAATTGGGCATGAATCTCTTCGATTATATAATCAAATATGCGTCGCTTATTCACCTCTTGCATTTGCAAATATTGCGCCAATTTTGATTCGATTCCAAGACCAGGTGGGCTAATTTTCGGTTCCAGGGTGAGAATCGACTCACCCCGAAACCAATCGTCCCGAATACGAGGTGATGGTATTTGTTGCGGAAGTAAGTAATCGAACAATTAAATAGACAGAATAAAAAAAATAAATCAGACACCAGATTTACATAGTTCGATCGTAGTGACTTTTGTCCATGGGGAAAGCAGCACGAAATTCTACTATAGATCAAGTGATACAATAGAGATTAAAATCACACTCGAGTTACTCGAACACTCTTAGTATTTCCCAGACCCCAATTACACCCAATAACTCACGCTGTGTTTAGATCTACAATTCCTCACAAAATAATCTCTTAATTTCACGAGAAAATTATACACAAATTCTTACAATAAGAATTTAATCGATTACACATTCAGATATCTTTAGGGTGTAATTTACTAGCAGAAACTCCACTTTGATACTATTCACAAATAACATCCCATTCTTATATATAGGCAAGAATTGGATCCAAAATAGGAAACCTTTTTTTTAGAAAACCTTCTCCAACTATGAAATCATTCAATTAGGAAACCTATTCAAAATAGGAAACCTACTTGAATTATGAAAGTTTCCTTTTCGGACTCAAATTCGAAACATATTTTCAATAATTTCCACCTTGACTCGACGTTTGAGCCAAGTCACAATTGATTCGCTGAACATCTGAACTTCACCTCTACTCTCCCGCAGCCCCTCATGGGCTCAACCGCCACAAATAATTTTCATGTTTAAGCCTCGTTTGAGCTTTGCCATAATCGTGGACCTTATCAGAATATCAATTCCACTTGCACCTTTAACTACTCCACAAGAATTTCTTGACATAACCTCCTCAACTGCAGATAAAACAAAACCATTGTTGTATTTATATCTAACAGGAGATCGAATACGCACATTGTCAATATTATCAGTTACAGCAACTGTTAACTTTATAGGCTTCATCTCGCTACAAGTACTATTTGTGTCGATTACTTCGCTAGTACTCATTAGCCCAGGAATTTTTTTATTGCAACTCTACCCCAAGCTGAACACTGTCTAGATCCGCATGAACACTGCTACTAACACTCCTACCCACTCATCAAATGTAACTTCTCTACTGACAACAGGTAAATTTAATTCTAGATACCACAACCGATAGCTCGCTCACCTTGTGAATAACCTAGGAACATGCACTGTCTTACCCTTCCATCGAGCTTACCATTACTAACTCGAATATAACACAAGCAACCGAATATTCTAAAAACAGAATAATCAGCAATATTACTTGACCACGCTTTTTCGGGAGTCCAACATCCAATCGTAGTCGATGGGGATCTATTCTTCAAGTAGCTTGCCGTACTAAGCGCATCCGTCAGAAATCTCCTAGCCATATCAGTGCTAGAGAGTATTTTATGGACCATCTTTAGTAGTGTTTTACTCATAAATTTGTAACATGTTGTGGTTTATTGGCACTAGTGCGGTGTTTCACTGTGCCTTCGTTCATGTATAATTCGTTTAACAGTTCCGAGCAAAACTCTATGTTACTGTCAGTCTACACATGCTTGATCATCTTACCATTCTCCTTTTCGATCAAAGTTTTCAACTGGCTGATTCTGACAACGGCATCAAACTTGTGCTTAAGCATAAACACCCATGTTTTTCTCGAGTAGTCATCAACAACCGTTAGCATAAATCTAGTACTCTTTCTCGAAGGACACCGCAATAACTTGCGAACATCTAAGTGATTTAACTTTGCAATTTTCTGTGGTTTCTTTGATAATCGTACTGAACTACACTTTTCGCCGTTGATTTAAATTACAGCACTTGTATACATTCAGTTCGTTAGTAATATAACCACATAACAAATTTCTTTCAATTATAACTTTTAGGCTTCTCTTATTAATGTGTCCTAAATGCATATACCACAATTCAGATTCTCGAATAGATGCATCCAACATTTCCGCAGCGAATTCCGCCACTGTTTCACCTTGAAGTTTATACAGGCGATTGTGTTTGATTTCTTTCATTATCACTAAGGCACATCAAATAACTTTCAGAATTTCACCTTTTGATGTATACTGATACCCCACTGAATCCATGGCACTCAAGGAAATCAGATTTTTCTTTAACTTTAGAACATGCCTCACTCTAGTCAATATCCTCACAATACCATCATTCATTTTGATTCCAATATCACTAATACCTACAACATCGCATTAAGCATTGTTCCCTAACTGCACTTTATTACTCTTTGTGCATTGATAAGTAGTAAACTAGTTCCTATTTGGTGTAACATGAAAAGAACAACCAGAATCCATAATCCATCTGCCAAATAATATATCATCAGTGACAGATAAGACATAATCAGCACTATCAAAATTACTATTAGTTATAGCTGTAACATCATCCGCAGACTTAACTCTACTTTCCTTACTCTTGTCGTTTTTCAGCTTAAAACAATTCATTCTAAAATGCCCCTTCTTGATACAACTCCTACAGACAATACCACTAATGCTAGACTGACTTCGTCTATTGAAGTTTATAACACTTCTGCTAATACGTTTACTAGTTCTTTTTCTATTTTCACTTACTAAAACAGTAGATACATATTCACTAGATTCATTTCTACAGATATCCTCACTCAGAATTAAATCTCGAACACATCAAATGTCAAGCTTGTTGCACAGAGGGATTGCTAACAACAGTAATCGTAGTATTTTAACTATCGGGCAATGAGGATAATAGAATCAAAGCACATACCTCATCTTCAAAATTAACCTTAACCGAACTCAATTAACTAACGATTACATTGAATTCATTAATATGATCAGCAACTGACGTACCTTCGCTCATCTTCAAGTTAAACATGTGTTGCATTAAATAGACCTTGTTGATCGCAGAGAGCTTCTCCTACACGTCGGACAGGACTTCCATCAAACCCACAGTGGTTGGCTATTTCACTATGTTAAATGTGATGTTATGAGCCAACGTCAACTGAAAAACACCCAAAGCTCGTTTATCCAGCAATTCACAGTCAGCTTGCTTCTCATCGCTGGCTTCTCCCCAAGTAAGGGCAAGTGCAGTTTCATCTTATATTGATAATCCTCAATTTGCAATTTCTTGAAACCAAAGTCCTTCCCATCAAATCTGTTGATTTTCACTATTATTTCTTTTGTTGCCATCGATTTGCTTGAAATCAGCCAAGCTTAGCTCTAACACCAATTGTTGCGGAAGCAAGCGATTAAACAATTAAATAGACAGAATAAGAAAAATAAATTGGACACCATATTTACGTGATTCGATCGTAACGACTCACATTCACGGAAAGAGTAGCACGGAATTCCACTATGGATAAAGTGATACAACGGAGATTATAATTATACTCAAGTTACTCAAACACTTTCAGTATTTTCCAAGCCCCAATTACATCCGATAACTCACGCAATGTTTAGCCTTACAATTCCTCATGAAATAATCTTTTAATCTCACGAAGAAATTATACACAAATTCTTACCTTAAGAATTTAATCGACTACAACACACTCTTTAGGGCGTAATTCACTAGCGGAAGCTCCTCTTTGATACTATTCACAAATAACATCCCATTCTTATACATAGGCAATAATTGAATTCAAAATAGGAAACATCTTCTTAAGAAACCTTCTCCACCTAGGAAATCATTTAATTATGAAACCTATTCAAAATAAGAAACCTACTTGAATTAGGAAATTTTCTTTTTCGAGCTCAAATTCTAGACATATTTTTAACAGTATTGTACTCTAGAAATAAATGACGTTTTTTTCCCAGTCCAATTAGTAAAACTCTTGAACTAATCGAGATATTAAGATCCCAATCATCAGGCATCATCATTTTGCCGTACCTTATGTTTTCTTAAGATACTCTTGTGAACTAATCATTTTACTTAGGACGCGATCGAGGTAGAGGAATTAGGGGGTGAATCATACCGAATTACCTCCCGTCCAGCTTGAGAAATCCAAGAAATTGGCATGCTAGACTGCTAAAGCGTTTAGAATGACTTACCTTTTTTTTCTTATTTGTTCTTTTCAATACTTGATCATTCCCAAACACGCAAACTTTCAAAATATTTCAATATTGACATTAGATATTGGGAATGGTAATGTAAAGTAAAAAGAGAGAGAGAGAGAAGTATTTTGGCTTTTAAATGGCATAAATAGTTAAACATGCGTACAAATGCCCGACTAATTTTATGTCTCTCTGTGTCGGTTATTATCAACTTATTCATAGATTTCAGCTATTGGAATTATTTCTAAATCATGATATCGAAATGGCTTGGAGATGCGGTTAAATATCGTGCCGACAATTATGTCCATATGGAACTACATGCTAAAGGTTAAGATATCCAATGTATGAATTATCTTAATGAACTAGAATTATAGCCCGCTCGATGCGCGGGTTTACTATGGAATATTTTCTAGTATAAGATTATTGATTAATTTGAACAAATTGGTTGTGCTGTTTAGATCTTGTACCTATTTAAGTAAACAACTCATATAACATACTTTTACAAATAATCTTTTTAGTGTGTCTCATTTGAAGAATCTTTCATGTATTTCACGTTACAAATGGATAATTCAAAAAATTTATTAGATATTAAAAGGAAAATGTATAATTTCATTATCGACTGAGCTTGACGCGGTTTATGTAAGATTTGGGCAATGGAGATCAATAGACGAGTGTCAGTTCTGTTTTAGATCATTTTGCCATTGAAAGGTCATTATCACGAGTACAATGGGAGAATTACCAAAAAAAGTCGTAAACCTATTGAAATTGTTCCAATTCAATTATAAACTTTTTTTTGTTAATTGAGTCCTAAACCTTTTGCAATTATGCCAATTTAATCCATCCGGCTAATTTTGGCAAGCCGGTGATGACATGGACGCCAGCTTTCCTACGTGGCGCGGCTGGCGCTGAACCCCAACAAGCTCGTTACTGTCAAGAACACTTGTATGAAGCTCCTCTTGAGTTTTGGCCAACTCACCCTCTCTCGTCCCTCCCTCATTCCCACCTTCGCTCAGGGCAACGGCAACATGACCACAGTCCGAGCCGAGGCCGTATCGACCCTGGCGGCCATCAATGACATGGACATGAAGGGCCTGGTGAGCATGTTGAGGGGCAAGGAGGTCACCATCAACGTGGTGCCAAAAGCCAAGCGGAGGCTGCACTTGGGTCCGTGGTGGGTGCCCGTGTTTGACGTGTACGTCTTGTGCATGGACATGACCTTTACGGCTCCCACCGATAGTGAGGGTGATGGCAATTGGATGATCCTCAGGGGCACCCTAAGCTGCATACCTAACATCTTCACCCTACTCCGGTTAGAAAAATTACAAGTTCAGGAATCCATGTATATATACTCTATATTTCAATTCTATTCGAGGTATATTTGTTACACTGATATAAGTTCAGGGTTTTTTATGACAAAAAAAAGTTTAGGGTATTTGTGTTACAATGGGCAAGTTTAGGGTTTGTAGAGACACCAAGAAAAATTTGGAGCATTTGTGTCACAGTGGATATAGTTTGGATTTTTTGTGCTATTAACTCTTTATTTGTGGTATAACCCCTTATTTTATTGATATAAACAAGTTTTGATTTTCACAGTTGCGTGCTTTGGCATTCTTTTTTCAGATTCTGGAGACTCTGGCTTCTATCAATTTGGGCATCAATGGAGGTTTCTTTGCTAGCCTATTACTTTGGCAAATACTTCAAGTTTTGAGGACGCTTTAAGCTATTGCCAGAGAAATAGTTTGTACTTTACGGCTTCGTTTGTTTCGTAGAAAATAAATAATTTAGAAAATATTTTCCTAAAAGTGATCACTTGTATCACTTGAAATAATTAATCAATGAAAATTAATTTCATAATCGAGAAAAATATAAGTCTAAATATATTTATGGATGATAAAAATATTTTCCATTCATTTATTTTTATAAGGATAAAAGCGATTTTTTCAAAAAAATATTTTTCAAATCATTTATTTTTTCGGGAAACAATGGAGCCTATATATTTTTCTTCTTTTTCAAGAGCCTAATGTATTGAGATGAAACTTTATGAAGCTATATCACTTTTCTTCTTTACCAAGTCTTAACTTTTGTAAACATTCTTGAAGTAAGGAGCTTTATCCACTTCCCATGGATGGAATAAATCTTCTTTAGCCGATCATTCTTATGGAGATCGCATTTGTCAAGAATATTCATCCTAGGCGTGGTCCAAGGATGCATGCAACAGTTGAATCCTCCCTTAAAACCAACATTCTGATGATACATACGACTAAGATGCTCAGGAAATCTTTTCTCAATGTTCCACCTGCATAAGTGATGAACGAACGCTACCCGGAAAAACCCTAGTCGGTCGTTCTCCAAACATAGCCTCAAGCCAAGTTTCTAGGAGCCATACATAAAGTGTTGATTGGAATTTGCTGATTAACACGTGCAAATGGAACAAAGGTGAATGATGGCAAAAAAGTCAAACATCACCTGTGGATCATCATTTTGAAATGACCAGTTTTGAATATTGCCTTAGCTTATTCATCTTTTAGAAAACTTAATGGGCGCAGAAACTAGTGTCTTTGTTTAAAATAATGGATCATTTCAAAACCTTATTACGATGGTGAACTGAGTGGCAAGAACAGTTCACGTTATTCAGTATGCAAGTCTTATCCTAATTTGTCCAAAATCTTGATGCAAAATATGATATAACGCGGAATCTAAAGACGTGGCATTACATGAACAGATACAAGCCATCATTAATGGCTACTTTTATTGGAAACTGGTACATAAATTCTTTGACTCGTGCAGTTTTAATGAAAAGAGAAGGCTCTAATACATTGAGTCATATCAATCCCGACACTAAGTTCACCTAGTTCTTGAACGTAGCGCCCATTTCTGGGCACACCATTTCACCAAGGCACCTACAATATTAGGGACATACAGTGGCTGACCAGGTGATAGTCAGACATGCCACAACTAAGATCAGAGATGGGGATGTTCTTCTTCTTACCTATGGTGCATCTGTTGGAGGAACACAAAATTGATTATTGGTGTGATTGAGCACGTCGGTTGCTGAAAGCTACAAGCATTAAAGAAGAGTCATAAAGACTTCAACGTGGCTTCGTTTTTCTTCAACAGATTAAGATATTTTATTATCTTTCTTAATGATTGTGGATTGTTATGTTTTCTTTATTAAATGTAATCATTGGAGTTTGTGAACTTCAATTCCTATATAAAGGGATGAAGTCGTGAGTTGTAAATCAAGCCAAACACGAAGCCACAAAAACAAAGCATTCTAAATAAAAAGTTCTCCCTCCAATAATTATTTGTGCTCTTATTCCAAGTTTCCAAAGTTTATTATTATTCTTTTGGTTCCAACAGCATCATGTGTTGTTCAGATGACATTGTTTCACGCCCATGGAATTGGTGAAACAGTTCCGTTCTGAGAAGTTGATTCACGCCCAAAACTTGAAGGCCACTCATTACTCATTACTGTAGACGCCGGTCGATAAAGGGCTGAATTGTACAGCGCGCGCAGGCTTCTCATATAATGCATGAACTTGTGGTACTTTGGATCATCCGCAAACACATGGTCAACAAATCAACTTTCCTGCTTTCGCATCTGTGATTTCTCCGCCGGCCGGATACTTTGAAACCTGTATCAGGTTGAGTTTAGTCCAAATCACGGCCATCTGGTCTGTCATCACCGAATCTGCCCATGGCCAAAACCTGCCTAAGATGGAGCTAGGTCAGCTTTTGGACTTATTTCATCGTTTCTTCGGTTCTCACCATCTATGCGAGAGATAGAGGGAGAAAACGAGCGAGCTCACTCGATTTTTCATGGAAGAAGAACATCTAATGTGTTCGCGCCGGTGCGCTTGACGTCCTGCCCCAAACCAACACCCATGCAGGATCCTCTGTAAAAGCATACCAACAAACATGACCTGAGCAGCTGCCAAAGCAATGGGAACATCATCACGGGGGAGACCGAAATATATATGGTCGGAGGGAATGATCCTTGAATTGATACATTAAATGATAACATCTTAACTACCAAAAGATGACTATAGCAATCGTAGCTAGGGACAATGGAATAGCAGTTGATAGCAAAAGATGATTATAGTAATCCTAGAGCTAGGGACAACGGAATAGCAGTTGATGACGATTAACGAATGATTAATGAGGATTCTAATTATCTTAAAATTTTCTATCTCATTGCGCATGATCCGTAGCTGTAGTGGACCTGTTTCCACGCTAGAACAAAGAACAATAGTTTGCCAAATAAATATTTGAAATGGTAATTGACATAATTACATTATATTGATGATAACCATTATGATTTCATGGTTTGGATATAATTACATTAGCAAAAAACTATGATTGAGTTGATGATGACCGCCATGGAGGGATTTAAAATTAGTCGGGCATTTATACGTGTTTTACACCTTTCGAAGGCCAATATACTCAATCTTTCTTTTTTTATCCTGTCCATGCCAGAATTTAAAACACTATTTGAATTTTATAAAAAATGAATAAATTATATCACATGTCAAACATTTATATATTTGAAAAATCTAAGTGTTCTAGAATGATCAAGTATATAAAAGAACGAAAACGAGAAAGTAAGTCATTATAAACACATCAGCACACTAGCATGCCAAAACCCCAAATGTATCTAATTTGGGAAAATTGTTCAAAAAGTCATAAACCTATTGTATGGAAGCTAATTTAGTCCTAAACCTTTTAGTTGTGTCAATTTAGTTTAAAACCTTTTAACGATTTGCTAATTTAGTCCTAAACCTTTCAATTGTGCATATTTAGTCTTAAATCTTTTGAAAATTTACCAATTTAATCTTAAACCTTTTGATGATTTACTAATATAGTCCTTCAGATCAAATATTCAAAAATAGATTCTGACTAAATTGGCACACTTTAAAGGTTTTGGACTAAATTAACCTCCGTATAGTAGGTTTGTGACTTTTTTGAAAATTATTCCTATTTAATTCAAAGGATAATACCTCACCAAACGGTGAAAACATTCATTGGAAGTCCAACTTAGCAAAATCATACATCTGTGAACTACCATTTCAAAAATCTGTACAAATGCGGGGAATTCCTATGCTGATAAATAATAATCTTCACCATGAGCTGCCGCTTGGTTTTTTTTTTTTTTTTTGGTGAGGTTGCTTTGGTCGCTTTGCTTGACTTTAGGGCGGCAAGCGTCTCCTAAGGAATTGCTGTCAGGTATGAATATCTCAATTAATTCAAGATTTCTAGACATCCCTAGAGTGCAATATCGTTACCTCATGTCACGTATATGGTCACATCAATCAAAATTATAGCTTAATGATCACCTTGGGTGGTCAAAGTTTTTATTTTTTGGTCGGACTTGAGTGGTCAAAGTTAAGCAGTGAAAGAATGATGAAGAAAAACTTAATTTTTTTCCCTTCTAAGGTTTAAGTTTATCAAGATGGATCTTGCTTCTTTTTTCCAAATACCAACAAATTGTGATAAAAAGGTTATAGATTCAACAAATAATGAAAATTAGGGTGGAAATAGGCATCGTTAATTCGTGTCAAGAGACAGCATCTTTCTTTTGTTCTCTAGATGTGTTTTTTTTTTTTGGTCTTTGCATGGAGTAAGTCTAGGTTTGGTGTTAATAAGATTAAAATATATGATTTCTTCAATAAATTAAAATAGGAAAAATTCTCAAGAGGGCACATTATTTTATTGCCAATTTACGGTCATCGATGGTTTTAATCGTATAGCTTCATCTCTCGTTTCGGCTCATGATCTTGTCATCTCTTGCTAGAAAAAACCTTGCTCGTTCATGCTAAAAAGAATGGAACTTTGACGCAATCTCAATTAAGTTAAGTCAAACGGCACATTTTCATCCAGTGGCCTCTCATCAAATGAGATATAGATGTTCGTCCTTGTTCTCAAAATAATGCTTTAATTTGATTTCCCACATCCTAGCAGGGGAGACACGGATAAATTAATCTAGAATCATGAGAAAATACCCATTAGGCCACAATACTTAGTGTCAATTCATGGTCATCTATTCAATAATTTGATTTCCCAGATCCCAGCGGGGGAGACATCAACAAATAAATCAAGAATCGAGAAATTGGAGGATATGCCAATATTCATATTATTTGAAATTAGGAGAACTTTGAAAAAAATTATATGGCCTGTTGCGGCAACATAAACAGGACCCACGGCTGGAGGAGTTACAGTGAGAGAGAGAGAGAGAGAGAGAGAGAGAGAGAGAGAGAGAGAGAGAGAGAGAGATGAAAATAAACGGCTGAGGTTAAAGGGGAGAGGGAAAATGAACGGTTGAAAATCCCAAAGGATGAGGCAGAGAGAGAGAGAGAGAGAGAGAGAGAGAGAGAGAGAGAGAGAGAGAGAGAGAGAGAGAGAGAGAGAGAGAGAGAGAGAGAGTTAGTTGCAAATAAATGGCTGAGGTTAAAGGGGAGAGGGAAAATGAACGGATGACAATCCCAAAGGATGAGGAGAAAGGGACGTGCACATTAGGGTATGCAAAGGCGGTCCGGTCCCAATTTGGGCAGTTCTAAGGGGCATCGGTCCTGTACTCGTATCCAACATTTTGAAACGGGTGGTATTCAGTCCAATTCTAGTTCCAGGGAAAATTGGACCGGACCAATACTATTCAAAATTTTAATTTTAATTTTTTAAAAGTTCAAATTTAAGCATTTAATCTCTAATTACCATGTATGGCTTGGCTTTTATGCACAACCCCTCTGATGGTCTTTTGGTTCCCACTCGATGTGGGACTCTTGGTGTGTAATGTGTATGGCTTTTTCTCTATTGTGTGTCCAGCCTTTCGTGGGAATGCCTTCGACGTAGGACTCTTGGCTTGTCTATGTTGTTGTGTCTCCATCCGAATGCCCAAAGTCTCACATCGAATGGCCATGCAAAGATTGTAAGAAGAGTTGTGAATAAAATCCAAGCCAAGCCTTTCTCATGCGATGTATTCCTTTTGCGGCCATTTGGCTATGATGAAGGGTATTATTTGTTAAGTGTGTCATGCTCACACTTTTTGTTCAGTGTTTCATTGGACCGCCGAGAATCGGATCAGACCAATGGTTCCATGATCCGCTGGTCCGGTTCCCGATCCTAAAAATTGGAAACTGTTCTTACCGGTCCGGTTTTCGATTTTACTCAAGAAGCGGATCAAATCGGAAATCGATCACCCCTAATGCGCACGGAGCTATTAGCTTTGGGGGTTGTTCACCTATTGTTTGTGTATTTGTCTGTCTGGAGATCTGTGTCTGTGATCAACTGTGAAGCCTCCCTCTCTCTTCTCGGTTTTGTACAATTTCATTGTCCCCACGATCAAATCTTGGTTGTCTCTCTCTCTCTCTCTTCCCTTTCACTAATCTAATGTATAGCTGATCAAAGATCCAATCCCCCTTAGCCACATTTCTGTACTCACTCTAAAGTTTCAGTAGTCTTTTCATCGTTTTAGTGTAGCATGGTTCTCTCTAGACAATGAAGCTTTTGAAGTTCTGTGAATTTTTGGGTTCATGCTTCATCTCTACCCCATTAATTACTAGTTTGCTGGGATTTTGGATGAGCAAGATTGGTCTCTTCCAAATACTTCAAATTGTGGAGAATCGTTTCCTGAATTGCTGAACAGTTATAATACCATGTGGTAAACATTTCTATATTCCATTTTGGCCAAACTTTGGGAGAAGAATGCTAGAAGTGCCAAGAATTATGTACGATGCTCACTTTAGTACAAAAAATTTTCGCCGGATCACTTAAGTGGCAAATTAGAAAAAAAAACGATCAAGTGCCAACGGTGAAATATTCTGACCAAAATTAATACGTGGCTTTTTTGATTAAATGTTAAACCTAGGTGGTTTTTTCATTAAAAAAGGAATGTCCACGTGGACAATGAGGTGGCATTAATCATAAAACGATGCCACATTCTCTCTTTCTCCGTCGTTTTCTTTTGCTCTCTCTTTCTCTCTCTTCAAGTTCTCGTGGCGATAGTTGAGGAAGAGAGAGAACCTGGGAGCTCCAATACGCGACCATAAGGATCCCTCGACCACCATGGTCGAGAGCAGGCGCAGCACCTCCGCCAACAAGCGGCTCCTCTCCTCGCCCCAGAACTTGTCCTCATCCGGGAGCAAGCGCTCCAAGGTCAGTGCTTTTTCGCTCGAATTGGCGCTTTCTCGAGGCCGGGGACCCTTGGAATTTCGCCGATTTGACCCGGCCTCGGGGTCTCCTCGGCCAGATTCGTGGGTTTCTTTTTGGATTCGTGGGGGTGATTTGGGGTTTTCCCTATTTTGTGTAGGTTGCAAAGGGTAATTTGCCCGAGAAAGCTGATGTGGGGGCTAAATCCGGGTTAGAATCTCGAGATTTCGGGCTCAGATCCTCTGATCGGCAAGGCTCGGACGCGGAGAAGGCAGCAGATGCGTGCGAGGCTGAGAAATCGCCGCATCCGTTAGGTCTGATCCCTCTTGGTTATTCCTGCATGTGGGCCCGGCCCTGGTCAATTGATTTGGTTCATGAGCGTGGGCAATTTGTAGCTAGCATTCTGTTGTTGGTTCGGTTCTTTGGTTGGTTTCTTGTTTTGATAGGTGAAATTGCAATAGATTGTGAGAAACAAAACTGGCAGAAAACAAAGGCTTAGGGTGCTGATCGAGCCATTGCCGGGTCACAAGAGCTGTGAATTGCGTGAGCTGGAACCCAGCAAACCACCACATGTTGGCATTGGCCAGTGAAGACCGTACGATCCGGATATGGGGCTTCAATGAGCTAAACATGAGGCTCAAGGGTGCACGCTCCAATGGCGTCACTACTATAATGGCGATGGCACTAGCTGAAGAAGAAGAAGAAAGACGCACGGCCTGTCAGTTGCTGATATTGCTTTTTTAGCCATTGCTTTGGTGTAAATATTCTTATGTTCATCTAAAAAGAAGACACATTCATGTCAGACCAAGCATGTGAATCTTCAGCGAACTTCCTGGTAATAAATTTGTAGTATTTCATCGTAACTTGTGGGCATTTAGTGAATAGAGCATCGATCTCTCGGACTATGCTCTGATCCTACATGTTATGATCCATTTCTTGATTTTGTTTTCTTATCAGATTAACATGCTACTTGCTCAAGCATATATCGAACTGGCACTTATCTGTCGACTTTGTCCCTCACTCACTCTCTCTCCCCCACTCACCCATGGCCAAGCTCCGGTCCTCTTCCCTCAAATCTATTCGGCTGTGGTATTCTCGATTTAATATTCAAGTCTCACGAAATAAAAGCGATGTAAATGAATCTAAGATTCCTATTGTGATTTGAACATATGATGAACACTTCAGCTAATAGATTTAAGTAACTCTCTCAAGGATGCTTCACAACTTCATGGAGATATTTCAACAAACAACCAGCTTGCAAAGAGATTATTAGGTTAGTCATAAAATCGAAATTATTTTCCATCTAAAATCAATATTTAGAACAGCAATGTCGTCACCAATCATCAACTAACAACTCAGATTTTTAGTGATTTACACATGGATTTCGTGGACGAAAATTAGCCTCACACTTATCCAAAACAACGTAGGAATGAGAGGAATGAAATTCCCTTGTCGATGAGGGGTTCTAGGTTGCGCTTACTGGCCAAGCTACACGAGGAGGTGCAGCTAGTTGATGCTGCTAGTTTGTGCTTGCACTTGCATGTATTTGTGCAGCTGATGCAAGCATAAAATTGTACCAGCACTTATTTAAGATGGTGCGTGCCTGACATTGAAATGATAACTTTTTAATAATGACTGACACTAAACTGATCGCTTTTTAACAACAATTGACACTAAAGTGATCGCTTTAAAACAAACTTGGCACTTAAATGACTATTGTTTACAACTTTTAGACAACGTCGTTTAGGGGCTATATGCTAACTAGGCACGCCGGCTAGCCACGTGAGATTGAAAAATTAATAAAATATGGCCATATCAGATTTCCAGTAACCCTAATCGAAGTTAGTACTTAAGTGATTATTTTTTTCAAAAAAATGTCACTTAACTTATTTTTAAAAAACTTTTGGTATTAAAGTGAGCGCTATATACAACTTTTGGCACTTCTATTGTTCTTCTCCCTACCACCTTCCTTGCGTATGACAATGATTATGCACGTAATTGATGTGTGAATAAAGATGTAGAAATGCGGACATCGATTTAACAATTGGTTTGTATATAGTGCCCTCGGGTACCTAAAACTTAATCCTTGTCCAAAAAGCTAAAATGCATGTCACCAACCAGACGAGTTACAAATGCTAATTAGAGTATGAAAACTGCAATCTCATTCAATGAAAACTGGCGAATGTAATGAGAAAATGAAAAGCAACTTCTAGTTATAATATGAAATAAAGAGCCACATTGCAAACGTGCAGCGACGAACTATTGACTTCTTAAAAATGCAATTGGTTCAGATTAAGTTTCATATGAACTTGGATTAGAGTCCATAGGAAGTATGCTTGTGTCTTAAGTAGGAAGAGGCCAGACCATTGCCCCTGCCGATGGCGGCCCTTAGCCAGGTTTGGGCTAGGGTTGGCGGCCCTCACCCGATCTAGGTGAAGGCCGTGACCCTCGCCTGCGGTCGGCGAGGGTGGCCAACCCCTTGCAGGGGCCGGGCAACCCCGCCGGCCATTTTGCACCTTCGCCGGCCCGTCCTGGTGATGGTGGGGCAGCAGTTGCGGCAATGATAGCTGGTTTCTCCCTTTTTTAAAATTTAAATTTGGGTTATATTTTAAATTTAATCCTAATAAAATTTATTTTAAAAGTTAGGTTTGAACGGAATCAATAGAAAGACTTGATTGTACCAATTTGACGAGTTTTAGATTTCATTACATTTTTTGTAAATTTTAGGTCTTAATTGCACTTTCAAGACAATTTTAGGGCTTTCAATGTACTTATCCCAATTAGATAATAAGAGACTAATTTATAATCCTGAAGCTTCCTTCATATTAATGTTTCCTTTTTGTACAGAATAGTTAAGTTTCCTTTCTAATTAAATTTCACTATTTTATCATTTCTTGTAATTCTTTTATCTGGAGTGTGAAGTTTTTACATAATTCTTTGTAGAGGTGTGTAAAAGAATTGGGACAGCCCGGAACCGGACTTGAACCAGTGGTTCCTAAGGGAACCGATCCGGTTCCCCGTTCTAGGTGTGGAACTGCCCGTCCGCCACCCGGACCAGACCTGTAATATAAAATATAATATATTTATTTAATTTTTTATTTTTTTAAAAAAGAAAAATCCTAAATCTCTAAAATAAACCTAACTTGTTTGACGCTCACAGTCTCATATTGAGCCGAGAAATACCTTCTTTCGCTTTCACCTCATGCTCACTCTCACTCTCTCACTCTTCTCGGTCGATATTCACCTCACCGTCTTCAACTCTCCATCTCTATTTACGTCTCCATCTTTTCATCTCCATCTCCATCTTTTCATCTCCGTCCTTGACTAGTGGGACCGGTTCCATGGATCCACCTAGGAACCGGACTGGCGGTCCTATCCGATTCTCGGGTGGATCCATGGAATCAACGGGCTGCTCCCGATTCCAATTTTTCGGAACCGTCCTTAGTGGGCGGTTCTCGATTCTAGAGTGAAAACCGCTCACTCGGATCATGCTTACCCCTAATTCTTTGTGTTTATTTTCCAACGAAATCATTTGATTGATTGATTTCATTTGGGAATTACTGATTTTTATCCTTTTGCTCATGGCTTTGGCGATCGACAGTTGGTCTAAGTACACACGTTCTTCTCAAAGACTTGCCCCAATTCATACGCATATCCATTGAAAAAGGGAGATTCGGTCATCTTTTTCCCCAAAAGCATCATCCTTAGGGAAAAAAGAAACCATATTCCGCGATGAATTAATACATTTTGCCCTTATCTTTCTTGGTTTTCTCGAACTCTCAATCAATTTATATAATTTGATGTGTCTCGGTCATTCTATTTCTAGCTTTTTAGGTAGTAGATTTCGAATTAGGTGACACACAATTCTGATCTTAATAATTTTATTGGGTCGTGTGAGCTCTTCTTGCCACCATTCACCTTGGTGATATTTTGAAATAGTCGAAGGCTTTGAAATGCTCCATTGTTCTTAACAAAAAAATCAATTTAGTTCCTGCCCGCATCAAGATTCCCAAAAGATGCATAGCTAAGGCAATATTCAAAACTTTCATTTCAAAACGATGATCCACAGCTGATGTTTCACTTTGCGGTCCATTTGCCGGTGTTAATCATCAATTCCCAATCAACACATTTTGGTTGTGTGCTATTATGGGATGGCATGGAAAGAGTCTTTTGTTTGGCTGCTAGAAACTTGGCTCCTGGCTATGTTTGGAAAAGGACCTGCTAGGGTTTCTACGGGTAGCGTTCCCCCCTTATGCACGTGGAAAATTGGAAAATTGCATGCATCAATCGACTACGCCCAGGATGAATACGCCCGACAAATGCGATCTCGATAACAATGATTGGGCTAAAGAAGATTTATTCCATACATCTTTACTTGTTTTGATGAGATTCCTTCGAGTTTTGACTGGGTAAAGAGGAAAAGTAATGCAGCTTTCCATAGTTTCATCTCAATTGATAAACCTCCTGGAAACTAGAAAGAAGGAAAGACATGTAAAGTAACAAACTACTTCTTGGGCAACAACTCGAACAGTCCTCAGACATTGAAGTATTTGCCAAAGGAATAGGCTATTCCATTCGATGCCCATATAATTGTAGAATCCGGAGTCTCCAGAATCTGAAAAAAGAACACCAAAACATGGGACCGTGAGCATTAAACTTCGCTTTTATCAATGGAATAAACAGATCAAGATGCTGACCAAAAAAAAAACAGATCAAGATGATTAGGTGGAAGTGAGACTACTATGAGAGAGAGAGAGAGAGAGAGAGAGAGAGAGAGAGAGAGAGGTCGTAGTAACTCTCGCTCTGTCTAAGCTATCATCAACTTCATTGGTGAACAAACTGCCACTGGTCCAGTTCCCACTTGCACAGTAAACATGACCTAGCTAATTGTACTTAGCCTCCTGGAAAATTAAGTTTCTGGTTCAATTGCTCGAGAGAAGTGGGGAGATCCCTCATTGGCCTCGTTTTGTATGGGAATAATCTCATTGGTTTCGCAGACCCAAAAAAGGAAATCTCAGTTGCGTCATTTCCACATCTATTGGGAACTTGAGCAACCTTAGAATTCTCTCTCCCGCGCCTCTAATGATCTTCCCGGACCTATTTCTGTTTCAATAAGCAGGAACTTGTAAAATTTCTTACCAAAGTTGAGTGATGACGTCGGGACTGCAGCTCAGGGTGCCTCCGAGGATCATCCAATCGCAGCCACCCCCGCTGTCAGTTGGAGCCGTGAAGGTCACACCCATGCACGAGAAGTACACTTTGAATACGGCCACCCACCACGGACCCAAGTGCAGCTTCCGCTTGGCTTTCGCCACCACGTCGATGGTCACCTCCCTGCCCTTCAACGTGCTCACCAGGCCCTTCACGCCCAAGTCGTTGACAATGGCCAGTGTCGACAGGGCCTCGGCTCGGACTGTGGTCACGTTGCCGGGGCTCTGAGTGAAGGTGGGAACGAGGGAGGGTCGAGAGAGAGTGAGTTGGCCGAAACTCAACAGGAGCTTCATGTGAGTGTACTTGACGGCAATGAGCTTGCTCGGGTTCTTGACGGAGAGAGCAATATTCCATTGGGCGTTGACGTGGGTGGTGGAGATGTTGAGGGACGAAAGCGAAGAGACCGGGTCGAGCCTAAACTCCGGCGGCATTAAGGCGGGTATGGCTAGGAAGATGACCATGAGGAGGCTGAGAATAGTAGGTACAGCAAATGGGATACAGCGGGCGATGATCAGCTTGTACCGGCCAGAACGCGACGGCCCTGGTGACGGTGACGCCGGGTTGTTATTCCCATTAGGTGGGGATCTCATTTGGAATCTGTGTTAAAAGATTTTTTTATTCCGCACGAGCTCCGTCTGTCTTTACGCGCCCATATACATACACCCCGTAGGGGGAAAAGTTGCGTCTTTGGTCGGCTGGCCGTTGGTCGGCTGGTCCCAGTCCCCCTTGGGAAATTACACCGTAACTCCCGAGACCAAAACGTACTCTTGAATAGCAAGAAAGGGAGCCGCCTAAATGTCGGCACGCGTGCGCAAGGAAGCCAAGCCAAGACGTGGGGGGTACCATATCAGGAGTAAGCGATTTTAGGATCCGAACCTATCCTGTATAATCGAAGCCAGTCAATTTCTATTTTTTTGTTTTACTTTTTCTTTCTCTTTTTTATTTCATTTTTAGCTTAACCAAAATGAAAGTGAATGCAACAATAAAAATCTCCACAAATAGCAACAATCAATAAAAGATGAATACGTACCACCCGCCTGGGTGGCGCTGCTGGAGCGCGCACTCTTCCTCTCGCAAAAGGTTGAGTGTTCGAATCCCGGGGGCCGCAAGGTGACTTAACCGGTGGCACGTGTGTGGTGGCTAGCACGTGTCGCCCCCAGGGTTTACTCCCCGGCTGTCGGCAATGCAGGGGTTCCCTGGGTTATCAAAAAAATAAAATAAAATAAAAGATGAATACGTAAAATAAAATAAATGTTTAATATTACGAAAAATCCCAAACCGGTACGCATGTGATAAATTTATCATAAACTAATTTTTTAACCATAAAAAACTGTAAATTGGTGCACTTGTAATAAATATATCCCAAACTAATTTTTTTATCATAAAAAAATCCCAAACTAGTATATTTGTGACAAATTTACTTTCCATTAAATTTGATTAATACCACGAAAAACCCCAAACTATTACACCTATGATAAATGGAGTGTAAAACCTCAAATCGATATACCCGTCAATTGCCATATGTCATTTAACTCAGAAATTTGACGGTAAAATTTAATGGAAACTAACGAAGGGAAAATTTGTCATGAATATACCAGTTTGGGATTTTCAATGGTCAAAAAATTAGTTTGAAGTAAATTTGATATATGTGTACTGGTTTTGGGTTTTTCATGTTATTAACCCTAGTATAAATAATAAAATGTTCAAAACATGTAACATAAAATGGCTCCCGATCCGATTCTTCGATTCCTGGTTCAGTTCGTACCCAATGATTGGGAACTGAACCGCACGGTGCCGGTTTCATTTTTTTTTAATCTAAAACTGAACTAGTTATTAAATTATATCTCAAGTTTAAGCTCGTGAATGAAAACCGATCCGAGATGAATTATTATTTACATGGGTGTTTGAAATATTGAGCAAAGAAAGATGGGCACAGAATTTTACATAACAATTGGAGTCGTCCAAGGTGTAAAAGAAAAGAAAAGTCAATTATTGACTTTGTTGCCAATTGTGTCAGAGAGAAGAAATAAAAGACTCTAAAGTTCACTTTCTTAATTTTAGAGAAGATAACTCATGTGCTGATTAGTTAGTAAATTAAATCTTTTATTTTTATGATACAAAGGGCACCTTAGTGCTAGATAGGCCATCGAGAGGGTTGATTCTTTTATTGATAGGAGATCAGGTTGGTTCAAATTCCGTTAGACAAGTTATATTGTAATTTTTGGGTTTTGTCCCTTTTAATACCCAAAAAAAAAGGTCCAACAGTGTGGGACCAAGTTCTAGAATGAATAAGAAGAAAAAAAAGATCTTTCACATGAAGATTCCTACTCTGACTTGGCGTTGGACTTTTGGCGTTGACTTTTGGCGTGGGCTTTTCGTCTCAAATTTTTCCTGTTGGTCTCAAGGGGAAAGTTGACCGTGGGGTCCACGTATATGCATGGGCTGATCTGTTCCGTTTGAAGAATACAGAGAAGCGCCGTTTTTCCTCAAGAGAGCCGTGGGTGCTCAATATTGTGAGTGACGTCTCACGGCTGCTGGGTGCTTAGCTGCGAGTTTTCGTGCTATTCGTGTAGCGAAGCTTTGTTCGTGAATTACATCATGTGAAGTTAGTATTGAAGTAAATTAAATTCTTACGGTAAGAATTTGTGTATAATTCATTCGTGAGATTGAGAGATTATTTCGTGAAAAATTGAGACGAAATATTTCGTGAGTTATTGGATATAATTGAGATTTGAAAAATACTTAGAGTGTTTGAGTGACTCGAGTGTGGTTGTTATCTCCGTTGTATCGCTTAATCTATAGTGAAATTCATTATTACTCTCTCCGTGGATATAGGTTACTAAGAACGTGTTGGCGTGAGATGTCAATTAGCTGATTGTTGTAATATTTTATTTGAGGAATAGATTAGCACCATATTAAAAGGAATCATTTTGTTATTTGTGAATATCCTGTTACCATATTAGTAGGAGGAAGTGTAGACCAAACTTATATATGTATCTCTATTAATTCTTTGAAATGAGAAGAAGAACGAATTCTTTTCTTCAGAAATTTATTTTCCTCATGGTATCAGAGCCCTAGGGTTTGATCCTTGGGGTACTGTATGTCAATCATCGATTACGGCGCCATCGTTCGTCGCGAGGCCATCGTCTCACACCGGTCGACTTCGTCGCGTCCGATCTTCTTCATCTTCATCTTTCTAGGACCTGCTATATGCCATGGAGGGACAGGAAATAACAACAAAACAATCCAGTGAAGGATCGACGGCCACAGCGATCCTTGAGAGTCTTACAGCTGCCATGAAGCAACTTGCAACACAACAGAATCCACCATCATCGATAGAAAATTCTGCCCCTACAATCGCCATTAAGTTCAACAGCATGAACTATGGCTTGTGGTCCCAAGTTGTCGAGATGTACGTCTCCGGCAAGGACAAATTGGGATACTTGACTGGTGACATTCCACGACCGGGCCAGACTGATCCTGCTCTTCGGAAGTGGAAAATTGAAGATGCCACCGTGAAAGGTTGGCTCATAAATTCAATGGAACCCGCGTTGATTGGAAATTTTATAAGATTCCCAACGGCAAAAGCAGTATGGGAGTCGGTGGCAACAACCTATTTTGATGGGACTGATACGTCCCAAGTATATGATCTGAAGCGGCAAGTGTCGCGATTGAAGCAGAATGGAGGACCAATCGAAACCTTCTATAACAATCTTCAAGCTCTCTGGAGAGAAATCGATTTTCGCAGACCAAACCTCATGACGTGTGCTGATGATATTGCGAGATATAACTCGACAGTTCAAGAAGATCGAGTGTATCTCTTCCTTGATGGATTGGATGATCGACTCGACAAGGTTAGATCTGATGTACTACAGATGCAACCATTCCCCACTGTAGAGCAAGCATATGCTCGAGTGAGACGGGAGGATGTTCGACAAATGGTGATGCTCTCATCTGGAGAACATGGAATCTCAGGTGGGGCTATGATATCTCGACGTGAAGGGGTAGATTCTCGATTCTGTTTGACGACAAGAGGAACATCGAATCGAGATGTTCAACAAAAAGGAGGTGCACAACAACCTACCGCTATCTCTAGAGGGTTTTCTTACTGTGGGAATTCACGACACATGAAGGATACTTGTTTTAAACTCCACGGGTATCCTGAGTGGTGGGAAGAATTACAGAAAAAGAAGAAGGCCGAAAAAGGGGCTGGAAAAGGAAGTGCTCAGGCAGCTTTAGTCTCCGGAGGTACTGGTTTTTCGTTAGTGCCAGATCAAAAACCAATTGAAGAAGCTGAAGGTAATTCAGGTTGTGTTCTTTCTGTCTCTCACATGGATAAGAATGTTGGATGGATTATTGATTCCGGGGCGACCGATCACATAACCTTTGACTCTCAAGATCTTGCAACAACAACTTCTCCAATGCGGGACTGGATTACAAATGCAAATGGTCACAGCTCTAGTGTAACTGGAGCAGGGGATGTTACACTCTCTAAATCTATCTCTCTTTCAAATACATTGCTAGTGCCCTCTTTATCAAATAAGTTATTGTCTGTAGGACAACTTACCAAAGATCTACAGTGTTGTGTTTTGATGTATCCTAATTTTTGTCTTTTCCAGGACATTCGCACGAAGGAGATTATTGGACGTGGTACTAAGAGGGATGGATTATATTTCTTGGATGATTTTGGGTCGAAGTCAGGTCATGTTTTACATACTCAGGGTAATCTTGACAGAGAAAGAAGCTTGGTTTGGTTGTGGCACCGTCGACTTGGGCATCCTTCCTTTGGGTACTTGAAGATGTTATTTCCTGAATTATTTCGTCATTTTTCAGAGTCATTATTTACGTGTGAAACTTGTATTCGGGCAAAGAGTCACCGTGTTAGTTTTCCTCCTAGTATCAATAAAAGAACAAAGCCATTTGCTTTGATTCACTCTGATGTATGGGGGCCGTCTCCAATCTCTACAGTTTCTGGTTTTAGATGGTTTGTTACATTTGTGGACGATTGCACTAGGATGACTTGGCTATATCTAATGAAACACAAGGATGAAGTTTCTGCTATATTTGAAAAATTCCATGTAATGATTAAAACACAATTTGATGGAAAGATTCAAGTACTTCGGACAGATAATGGGGGGGAATATGTGAACAACAAACTTGATGCCTATTTTTATCGGCATGGTATTATTCATGAAACCTCTTGTGCTCAAACACCACAACAGAATGGAGTAGCCGAGCGAAAGAACCGACATATTCTTGAGACCGCAAGAGCCCTTCTCATAGGGAGTCATGTTCCGAAGAGGTTTTGGGATGCTGCTATAGTAACTTCAGTGTATCTAATGAACCGAATGCCCTCGCGGGTGTTAAATTTCCGAACTCCATTGCAAAGCCTTGCCGACCATGTGGAGCTTCCTGGTGTTTTGACTCTACCTCCGAAAGTCTTTGGATGTGTGGCTCTTATTCACTTGCATAAAAATCAACGGACCAAACTGGATCCATGTGCAAAAAGGTGTGTGTTTATTGGATACGGATCAAACCAGAAAGGCTACCGATGTTACAACCCCAGCACCAAGAAGATCCTTGTCACACTGGATGTTACTTTCATTGAATCTGAGTTCTTTTATCCAGCATCACAACTAAGTATTAGTACCGAGGGAGCAGAGCTAGATAAAAATTGGTGGGATATTCCCAATATACCGTTGCCTACGGTAAACATCCCAGAATCAATACAGCAACCTACAATGGAGAACAGTATACTAGCGCAGCCCACGGTGGAAGTACCGCACCTTGCAATTGATGAACAGACAGAATCAGGCAGTGGTGGGGTTCAAGCAGAATTTCAGGAGGTTTCAGAACAAATTGATTCGGGAAAAGACCATAATGCTACTATTGAACAAACTTCTATCCATCCATCTCCCTCTTTAGTACCCGACCAAGCTCCTGCAAATGATCCTGAGGTAACCATTTCTTCTCCACTTTGTGATAATTTAAATAGTTGCAAGACATATATTCTTCCTGATAGGCACAACAGGGGGAGGGCACCTGATAGATACTCTCCCGAAGTCAAAAATCGAAGATCCAAGTATCCTATAGCCAATTATGTATCAACAAGAAGATTATCAGAATCATACAAAGCTTTTATTGCCAATGTCTCAGCTGAGCCTATTCCCAAGAGAGTGGAGGATGCTATGAAGGATCCTAAATGGATGGCAGCCATGAAGGAGGAGATGGAAGCTTTAGAAAAGAATGGACCTTGGAGACTAGTAACTCTTCCAACAGGAAAAAAGGCAGTGGGTTGCAAGTGGGTATTCACGATAAAGTATAAGTCGGATGGGTCCGTTGAGAGATATAAGGCACGACTCGTGGCAAAGGGGTATACACAGACATATGGAGTCGATTATAAAGAAACATTCTCTCCAGTAGCAAAATTAAACACTGTGAGAGTTCTGTTGTCTTTAGCAGCTAATTTAAATTGGCCCTTACATCAACTTGATGTAAAGAATGCATTTCTTCATGGGAATTTGAAAGAAGAAATTTACATGACAGTCCCACCTGGATATAGGTGTAATGGAAACCCAAATGTTGTGTGCAGATTGGAACGGTCACTCTATGGACTGAAACAATCCCCCCGTGCATGGTTTGGAAGATTTTGTTTAGCTATGAAGCGGTATGGATATGAGCAGAGTAATGCCGATCATACCTTGTTTATGAGGCGGCGCAATGAGAAGGTAACTCTTCTCATTATATATGTTGACGATATCATTATTACAGGCAATGATCATGTGGAGAGTACAAGACTCATGTCTAGACTGAATGGTGACTTTGAAATGAAGAATCTTGGAGAGTTAAAATATTTCCTAGGGATTGAAGTAGCAAGATTGGAAGAAGGAATTTTCTTGTCTCAACGGAAGTACGTGCTAGATCTTCTTTCCGAAGTCGGAATGCTAGAATGCAAACCAGCGGATACTCCGATAATACAGAATCATAAGCTTCACGACAGTCCAGATCAAACTCATGTAGATAGAGAGCGGTACCAACGTCTTGTAGGAAGACTAATCTATTTATCTCATACCAGGCCTGACATTGCATATGCTGTAAGTATGGTAAGTCAATTCATGCACGCTCCAAAAAAGGATCACATGGATGCGGTTGTTCGAATCTTGCAATATTTAAAGGCAGCGCCGGGAAAAGGTTTGTTTTTCAGAAAGCATGGTCACCTGGATGTAGAAGGGTATAGTGATGCAGATTGGGCAGGAAATGTTACGGATAGGCGGTCAACTTCTGGATATCTTACATTGGTGGGAGGAAATCTTGTTACATGGAGAAGCAAGAAGCAAAAAGTTGTGTCCCTTTCGAGCGCAGAAGCTGAGTTCAGAGGAGTTACAGAAGGGATATGTGAACTGCTTTGGTTAAAAAGGTTGATGACTGAACTGGGTTACCCTCCAAGAACACGAATGAGACTCTTTTGTGACAATAAGGCAGCAATAAGTATTTCTGAAAATCCAGTACAACATGACCGAACTAAATATGTGGAGATTGATCGTAATTTCATCAAAGAGAAGCTGGAAGAAGGGGTCATTAAAATCCCGTTCATCAGATCACATGATCAACTGGCAGACATGCTAACTAAAGCTGTATCTGGGAGCGACTTCAAAAGCTCACTTTTCAAGTTGGGTATCAAAGACATTTTTTCACCCACTTGAGGGGGAGTGTTGGCGTGAGATGTCAATTAGCTGATTGTTGTAATATTTTATTTTAGGAATAGATTAGCACCATATTAGAAGGAATCGTTTTGTTATTTGTGAATATCCTGTTACCATATTAGTAGGAGGAAGTGTAGACCAAACTTGTATATGTATCTCTATTAATTCTTTGAAATGAGAAGAAGAACGAATTCTTTTCTTCAGAAATTTATTTTCCTCAGAACGAACCATATGAATCTGGTGTCTGATTTATTTTCTTGTTCTATCAAATTTATTGTTCGATCGCTTGCTCTCGCAACACTAGTAATTATGGAAAGCTTTTTGTGGCCGATTCGGTATGATTTCTGATTTTACTCTAGATCCATGGTCACTCCTAAGGTATACAGCAAGAAATATGAAAAGCGAAGAGATTGCCATGAATTGACGATAAAATAAGGTGCTCTCTTGAGAATTTTTAATTTGTTTCCGGAGGCGTACATTTTAACTTTATTATAGCCAAACATTTTATTAACACAAGAAAGATAAATCTAAAGTTACAGTGGAAAGGAGGGTGGGGGGGGGGGGGGGTTGGGATGGCATGAAATTTTGTGTTAAGTGCTTTCTATTTTGGGTATTTAGTATTCTTCCGTTGCGTTGACAGTTTCCCGATGAGCAAGGCAAATTGTGTTTTCTCTTCGGGGGGCAACATGCGTTCCTCGGATGTTTCGTTCATGGCGGCGCCGCTATGATATGGAGAAATGACTAGGGCGCCTTTCCAGCCACGTCTACTTTAGTAATACTTGCATAAAAGATGAACCGCGTAAGACACTAGGAATGCTTGTATATTCCCCTACCTTCCTGATCACGTCTGCATGACGCTATCATCATTAGTATTTGGAGACGT
Source organism: Syzygium malaccense (assembly GCA_031216405.1). NCBI lineage: Eukaryota > Viridiplantae > Streptophyta > Magnoliopsida > Myrtales > Myrtaceae > Syzygium > Syzygium malaccense. Next base: position 2,682,717 of record CM062254.1, on the reverse strand, counting down.
GGAAACCTGAAACTCTATATTTGGACATGAAACCTGAGACGTGACACCTGAGGTTGGGCTCGAAGCCTTGGTGCCCGTGCCCAGTGCTCCGACATTTGAGTTCAGGTCCACAATGGCCAAGCACAGGATCCTAGTAAGCGAGCTCGGATCCCCAACACTTGGGCCTAGGTCCACAAAGGCTATGCCTGGATCCATCAAGGTCAGGCCCAAGACTTAGGTGCCCGTGCCCCAATCCCCAGCACACTAGTCGACGTCCATTGGGGCTGGACCCGGGACTCTAGTGCTTGTACCCTATTCCCCAGCTGCCCATGCGCAATGTCTATTTAGGAAAATCAAATCAGATTTTTATACTAAACGACAGAAAATATTTATCAATTCATAATCAGGTTTCAACCAAACACCGAAAAATATTGTGAATTTCTTGGAAAATGACTTCTTGAAAAACATTTTCTTAAAATGTCATATTTTTCGTGAAACAAATAGAACCTTTGAATCCTCCTTCTCGACTTTGATTTCTTAAACCACCTCGAGCTCCTAAATTTCGATTGGTCGATAGGAGTAGAAGGGAAAGCGGGTTTCTCAATCTGTAGTGGAGCCATCAATTTGTATACTTTTTTCAGGTTCTATCTTCAAACCATATGCACTAGTGAAGGAGGAATCCAACGACCCTCACCTAGATTTGGGGTGAGTGTTGCGCCCTCCCCCAAGGGCAAGGGCTAGGCCCTCATTGGGGCTTGCTGAGGCAGGTGAGACACCTGCCTCTGTCAGCCCTTTTGGTGATGGGCGGCGATGACAGTCCACTGACGAGGGCTTGTGGTATTTTTTTTTTAGCTTGTGTTCTTTTTAAAATATATATATTAGCGTTTTTTATTTTTTATTCTAATTTAAGTAAAATTTGGGGAATAAAATAAAAAAAATGTCACGTCAGCATTTTCAGTTTGCCAAATCGACGGAGTTAATGCAAGCACTTGATTGCAACAATATGATAAGTTTTAAGACTTGATTGAATTTTTAAAAAAAATTAGCACTTAATTGTACTTTCATGATAAATTTTAGGATTTTTAGTGCATTTATCCCTATTCTTTTTTGTTCTTTCTTTCTCTCTTAAAATGATGTTTGCCTGCTGTGTCGTCAAAAAAAAACATAAAGGCGAATGTAGTTTTTTTTTTCCTCAGCTCCATGTCCCCCATTCACATCTGAGGTCACAATTCGTCGGCGAGTTGAAGAATGTTAGACGAGTGTGGTATGTCCCCTGTCCACATCGGAGGTCACAATTCGTCGGCGAGTGACGAATACGGTATGTCCCTCATTCACATCGGAGGTCACAATTCGTCGAGGAGTCAAAGATTGTTCTGACAATTGCGGTCACCTTCGCAGACCCTGATTGGAAGATTATTGTATAAGATAAAAGTGCGCAGGTCACTTGGATCTAGAAGGCCACGGTGTTGCCTTCCTAGCCGCCAGAGCCCACTACACGAAGAGACAAAGTGTGGCGACAAATTTGGCAGATCCGTGACCAAACGCCATAACCTTGGACCGATCTCGATTAAGTAATTGCCCAAACGCAAACCCGCTGTCGGTTTTTGACCCCTTGATGTGGAATGCAAGTTTTGGAAGTGAGTGCGTAATGATGCTGTCATGACATCAATGCGGTTGCGTGAGATAATGACGACGATTCTTGGGGAGTCGTGCATTGATTCCACCGCGAACACAAACAAACCAACGAAAAAAGAAAGAAGAATTGCAAAGGAGTTGTTGAGCCAAATATACCGCCGGCGTGCTAGTGGGCGTGGCGATGGTGACTCACCCTCCAATTTTTTTTATTTTTATTTTTATGGGATAATTTGTCTTTTTTTTTTCTCTCTCTTTTTCTTGTTTTATATACTCGATCATTTCAAACCACTTAAAACTTTTGAAATATACATGTATCGATGCCTCATGTAATTTTTTTCATAGTTTTCTAAGACTCGAATGATACAAGGTTCTGTTTATTTCGTGAAAAATATGACTGTTTCTAGCCGCGAGGTAACTTCTCGGTGATTTACCTATCAAGCAACCATAAAAGACTAAACGCTGTGGGATCATGTGTAATTTAGAGTCAGGAAACATCTGAGTGTGCGAGCGGATATTTTCTTCGATTATGTAGTGAATCATTGGCGATAGGCTCTTGTGTTCTTTATTGTTTATTTCTATGGTGATTTCACCCTCTTGCGTTGATACAATTGTAAGATCTGTTAGTTTCCGCATTAATCGTTACAACAAATTTCACATTCCTCATCATTTCTAAAATAAAATCGGACACATGGGTGTTTGAAAAGGACAAGGCGATTGGTAAATGCAAATTATTAAGGATTACCAAGGACATCCAGGAAATAAACTTGAATAGCGCTAAACCAAGTATGACAAGGAAAATTGTCTAAAAGGTCCTCTTAAACCTATTGTGCGGCGGCCAATTTAGTCCTAAAACTTTCAATGCCAATCTAGTTTTAAACCTTTTAATGATTTGTCAATTTAGTAATAAATTTTATAAAAATTGACCAATTTAGTTTTTCCGATCAATTTTGATCGGAAATTGTTGATGTGAGGGTCTAGTCAGTGTCGACCATCCTATGTGGCATGATCAACATTGACGTGGACAATTTAATAAATTTCTTTAAATTTTTCTGAAATTTTTTTATAATTTTTTTCTTTTATAATTTCCTTCTTTTCTTTCATTCCTTCTTCCTCTGGTAGGTCACCGGGCCTTAGTGATAGCCGGCAAGGTTGAACTTGCCGCCGGATCTGGTGAGGGTCGAGCCTCGCTAGTGGTAAGGAGAGGTCAACCTTGTTGGCCTCGCAAAGTGCGGGTGAGGCTCACCCTTACTAGTGCCCAGCTCTGGTTGGTTGTTGGCCTTTGCCGAGGGCTGGCAACCGGCGAGATGAAGAAGAAAAGAAAAAAAGAAAAAAAGAAAGAAATTCAAAAAATGTATAAAAAAAATTTAGAAAAATTTTAAAATGTGAAATATTGTCCACGTTAGCACTGGCTATCTGATGTGACCGGCACTAACTAAACCATCACATTAGCGACTTCCAATTAAAATCGGTCGGATGGCTTAAATTGGCAAATCGTTAAAAAGTTTAGAACATTAGAAATCATTAAAATGTTTAAAACTAAATTGGCATAATTAAATTGTTTAGGACTAAATTGGTAAGTTTTTAAAAGCTTTATGACTAAATTGGTGCAATTAAAATGTTTAAGACTGAATTGACTACTTAAAATAGATTTAGGATTTTTTGGACAATTTTTCCAAATATCACATGTGATGACTATCCCCCATCTTCTTAGACATGTAAATAGTTTTGTCCATGGCATTTTACGGTTCTTATCAAACACATTTCACTTCCAGAACACCACCAGCACAAGGGGTAATTCAAAACAAGAAAAGCACAAGGAAAGATTGCATGCAAAGGCTATCACGTTCAAACAAAGGCTTACTAATAATAGAAATGCTATATATTATTAGTAAGCCTTTGTTTGAAAGATGTTGATGCATTTTTGTCAGATTAGCTGCTTCTTGCCTTTCATGAAAGAGAGGGAGAGGAAGTTCTTTGTTCTTGTGCTTCATCTAGCCTCGAATGACTAGTCTGCTGAGTTAAGGTCACCTCCTCATTTTAATAATCCTCCTCATCACCGGTTCATCGTTCTTCAGCGACCGACCTACTTATTATTGAGGTATAGTTCATAATCCCCATCAATAGAAAGGCACGACGCCAATGGACTTTTATAGTTTGGACCCGTATTTTATTGATAGTTTGGGCTTGAGTTCATGAATAATTATTGAATGGCGTAGGGTTTTCTTGTGCCGCATAAATACGATCTTTTTCTTTTGTAATTGAGAGTAGTAACAAAAAGGTGGGATGTGTTAATTATAATTGAATCCTCTGCGAGATGTAGCCACAGGATAAACCTTATGTTTCGAATTCTTTTTCCAGCTTTTTACTCTCTATTTTGTTGTGTTTATGTGCATAATCCTAACACTTATTAGTAAATTTGTATGGGCATCCACTGCTATCCATTTTCCATGTAAACCAACATTGAAACATGCTGCAACCTCGTTAATCTGGAACGTAAACAAATGAGTTTTAAGATGCGAGTAAAAGTGAAAGCAAAATTACTGCATCACTGATTTCCAACCACTCAAACCCAATCAAGAATCATAGCTATAAACTTTAGAGGTTCTCGTCCAAGAAACCCTATTGTTTACACCAAAAAATTATCGGGCCGTCTACATGGATAAGCATGTGCCTGACACATGAACGTGAACAGTCACGTGAATAATTCACAAACCTTTTCGCATATGTGACGTATTGTTGACAACCATAGGAACAAACGGTGGATGTTGATATACTTCCATGATCCGTATTCGATTGTCGATACACAATGACGAATAGCAAGCTACTAATGATGTAGATAGGAAAATAGCAAAATTACCAATAAAATACACAGCACTAAAATATCTAATAACTATTTCTTTTTTACCCAGAGAAATGAGGATATAAATCACCGAGACTTAACATAGTGCCGTACCCGAGTTTGAGCGCTCAAAATACTCTTTTTGTCTGTTGTGGATGTGGGTGGCTGGCTGCTGAATAGCTGAGGATTGTTTTGTTTTCTTCTCTCTTTCGAATCGTTGTTAGTGTTACCTGTTAACGTGGACACAATATGCATAGTTGCAGTTTTTGTAGGAAATTTGGTGTTCTGCATAGTTCTGTCAGTTATATCATCGAGTTTCCTGTCAATGATTCCGGAAACATTAGGTGGCATCTCGGCTGCTACAGTTGACTAGTCTTTCTGGAGGCTTATAGTTGCAGAGGTTTCTCTAGTATTTGGTGGATAGATTGTGTTTGATGAATGCATATGAGAAGTATACAATCTCTCAAGTGGGTACCCCATATGGTGCCACGCAAAAAAATAAAAGTAGAAATCGAAGTGCTGTTGAATTTGTTGGGAAGGGAATCAACATTGGTTTTCTTTAAGTCAGTTCAGAAAGTATGGCAAGATTGGACTGGTCAAGCTAATGAAATGTTGTTATGTATCGTGCATTCGCATGGCAGATGCATTACATGGTCAGAATCTTTTCTCTGTGATGTTGGTCTATGAATGCGTGCTCGGTATCCTTTCTTTTTGTGGAGTACGGGAAATGCAAGCATAGCTGGTCTAACTGAAATGGTTCAAATTGATATGAAGAGGAGCACCAAGTTTAGTTGTCAGTGATGTTTGAAGTTTGGGGCTAGGAAGAATGATGCTGATGAAATTTAGTTTCTGTCGTGCTGGTGATGGATGGATGCCAAATTTGGACATAATATGCACAGTTGCAGTTTAGGTAGGAAATTTGGTGTTCTATATAGTTCTAGTTATGCCATTGACATTCCACTCAGAAAGTTTAACTATGGATTGTACTGCTTACGGAGAATGAAATGAATATGTACGGAAGTTTAGTTTGCTATTTCATAAATTTTTTATCTTTATTTTGCAATTAATAATTGTATAATGACTATTGTTATGTTTATGGAGGAAATTTGATGTTTGATCTTTTTCCTTTTGTTTTTTGGCTGGAAGGCTGGAACCCAACTCAAGCAAGTTGGAATAAACATATGATGATGGCAGTAGTTATTGATGTACTTACTAGTCATAACATCCAACTCAAGCAAGTTGGCATAATGAGGAAGTGAACTTTTCCTGCAAACTACGTACTAAAAGAAAAGTTTCAGATTTAATAGTTCTTTTGCATCTCGAACTTGCTCAATATGTAAATGAGCTTACTGTGATAATGTCCCTTGATTGCATATTAAAGGAAGTCATGTGTTCCTTCCTCTTTTCTTCCAGCAAAATGATATTCAAAAGTGCCATCTTCCTGTGTAGTTCTGAATTCCTGTTTTGGTACAGAAAAGAGGAAACGGAAAAAATTAAATAAAGATGGGACGGTTCCAAGGTCAACTAGTTCGGTTCCCACTCCAAAAACTGAGAACCGTCTATGAGAGAGTAGGTTCCTTGTTCTTGGTCTATAACCTATTCGCTCTGGAACCGAGCACCGCTACTTCAAGAATCAAGTGAAAAGAAAGTTCCTTTACCTTTTGCAAAGCCCACTCTGGTCGTCTCTGAAATTGCAGAATCACGGAGTCGCCTGGGAAGTGGTTGGAGAAGGCCTTGTTGGATCTCTGTAAGCGAGCAGAGTCGGGTCTGTACATGGACAAGGACGTCATCTCGGGTCTCGTCTCCTATTGCAACCTCGCTCAACCCTCCGACGCTAAAGAGTACTTGACCTAAATCTGTCGTCTTTCTAGTGTTTTCTCCGTCTTTTTTCAGTTGCTTGCGATGGTGCAATGCTATTGTTTATTGGGATTCTCGCTTTTTGAAATCTTGATCGAATTTTATGTGTTGAAGCTGGAGCATTGTCCTATAAAATCTCGCTTTTCATCAAAATACCTCTTGAAAAATTTTGGTCCTTTTGTTTTATCTATAGGAACAGACTGGATATGTTACGGTGGACTGGACTATTAGTTTATGAATGATTTGTTCTTTGAGCAAATAGAATAGATTTCTTATGAGCAGACATTTTAATTGGCTGTAAATTGGTTTCCACTTTGTGTTTTGAAATTTCCGTCAGAACATTATCGGGCAAGAAGTGGGGAAAGGGGTGATCGATGAATATCTGCAGGGGTGAGGCCATTCAGATTTCAGCAGTAGTAGCGGCACTAGCAGCGTTTCTGGTGTTACGTCCTCAAAATTACATGCCTATGTCAAACCGCCTTCAGCTGAAGTTGGCACCGCTAGTACCATGGCGCCGCCTAGAGCATCTAAAGAGGCTGCCGGTGTTGGAAAAAAAGGAAGAAGAATAAGAGGAGGAGAAGAATACACGTATTGGGGAAAAATACATAACACTGTTTGTTGTAATCAGAAAATTTATCGAGAATGTGACAACAAAATAAACAAGAATTGAAGGTGAGGTACAGCTAGCTGAATCTCCTTAAAACGATAAGTTCCTGCCAATGGTGCTAAGCGGTTTCATAAACTTCGCCTCCCAAGAAACAACACCTCGAACCTATTGGTATTAGCACTATACGAACAGGACTCTGTCGAACATTTTTTGAAACCGGCACACTTAGAAAAAACTTGAACAGAGGAAATATTGGTAATTTTTTGCTTCTTGTCGGAATGCTTCTTGTCGGAATGAAGATTTTGATTTCTATTTATAGAATTTTTGAATTCATGTACAGAAACGTACATGAATCATGAAATAAATAGATTCAAGAATCTAGTAGATACATGAATTAAATAGATACAAAAATCCAAGAAATACGTTAATCAAGAATTAAGTATATACACGAATCCAAGAAATACATGAACATGAGAAATACATGAATTCATGAGATACGTGAATGGAAACAACGTATCTCATTTTGCTCACATTCGTTGATCCATTAACCCACCATAAATACAACAATCCCCCACATTAATGGATCAACAAAATATTTTGACTCGAGGAACTCTAAATGTTTCTGTCAAAATACATTGCATCAAGATAGGTAGCTTTCGCTTTGAACCTTCTTTAGTGAAAGCCTATTGGACATACTTAACCAGTCGGTGGACTAGGCCTTGAATCACTAGTTGTTGGTGTAAGCCTAAACAATAGACCTCACACAGAGTATCTCCGAATCAAGATTGGTTCTTGGTTGCATTCATTCTTTCGGCCATGAACCTCTCAGGATTCATGCGTGCTTTAGAAAATCCAGCCTTTAAGGATTTTCATAGAGTCAGCTAGCTCTACGCATATAGGTGCATTCCTATGAAAGGCATCCTACCATATCTCACTAGGATGTTGAAATCCAAGTTATAGGAATCATTAAACGCATAGCGTACTCTTAAAACACTGTAGGAAGCATTGTTGCATCATAGGAATGGGAGACAATGCTCACACTAGAGTTTCCAAAATTTGCGTTGTCCTATTGAACCTAGTCCATGGGATCTCCAATCGCTAGGTTAGGTTTCCACCCTAGAACCTCTTTATTGGGTTAAGGTTTTTAACTCCATTCCCCTCGATGCGCAGTTAATATGCTCTCTTGATAGACCTTTTATCAACGGATCCGTAATATTTTCCTTTGACTTCACAATATCCAAAGAAATTATTCCATTCGAGAGCAACTGTCTTATGGTATTATGTCTACAACGAATATGTCTAGACTTACCATTGTATATTACGTTTTGTGCCCTTGTAATTGTTGCTTGATTGTCACAGTGAATGCAAATCAGAGGCACAGGTTTTGGCCACAACGGAACATCCTCTAAAAATTGCTGAAGCCACTCTACTTCTTCAGCAGCTTTGTCCAAAGCAACAAATCCTGATTCCATTGTGGAGCGCACTATCAGAGTTTGCTTTGAGGATTTCCACGATACTGCGGCACCTCCTAGCGTGAAGACATATCCGCTAGTCGATTTTGATTCATCGGAATCCGAAATCTAGTTTGCATTACAATAGCCTTCCAAAACAGCTGGATATTTGCCATATTGTAGACCATAGTCTTTAGTTCTTTGCAAATAGCCTAATACTCTCAAAAGCGCATTTCAATGCTCATGATCAGGATTACTTGTGTAGCAGCTCAGTTTCCCTACTGAGTACGCGATATCTGGTCTAGTGTAGTTCATGATGTACATGATATTGCCAATCATTTGAGAATACTCTAACTGTCTGATACTGTTTCTAGTATTCTTTCTTAAAGTTAGGTGTGGAAGAAAAGGATTATCCACATTTTTAATGCCAAATCCTTTAAACCTCTCGAGTATCTTTTCAATGTAATGAGATTGTGTTAAACCTAGACCATCAGAATTCCTTAGAATTTTGATGCCAAGTATAACATCCGTAACACCTAAATCTTTCATCTCAAAGTTCTTCTTGAAAACCCTCTTGGTGATTTTGATAACCTCGGCGTTATCTCCAAAAATCAGCAAGTCATCAACATATAGACAAAGAAGCACATATCCAACTGAAATGAATTTAGTGTACACACATTTGTCACACTCATTTATTCTATAGCCATTTTGAATCATCACATGGTCAAATTTCTCATGCCATTGTTTAGGAGCTTGTTTAAGCCCATACAATGATTTGACAAGTTTACACACTTTGTGTTCTTGTCCTTTGACCTTGAATCCTTTTGGTTGTTCTATATAAATCTTCTCGTCGAGATCACTGCTTAAGAATGCAGTTTTCACATCCATCTGATGTACTTGCAAAATACATAGTGATGCTATAGCAATTAGCATTCTAATTAATGTTCTTCTCGTTACAGGTGAGTAAGTTTCAAAGTAGTCTAGACCTTCTTTTTATCTAAACCCTTTGGCAACAAGCCGTGCTTTATACTTATCTATGGAACCATCAGCTTTGCGCTTCCTTTTGAAGATCCATTTACATCCAATTGGTTTATTTCTTGATGGAAGATCAACCAATTCCCAAGTGTGATTACTTAGGATAGAATTCATCTCATTGTCAACAACTTCTTTCTAGTGAGGAGTATTTGGAGTTGACATTGGCTCTTTGTTGACACCTAAATTTTGACGCATCATTTAGTGTAATTTGCATAGAAAATTAGGGATTAAATTTTTAACCCCTAAACAAAAATATTTAAATTGCATAACATATAGTTTAAATTCATTGCATTTTTGCATCGACACCGGCGGTGACGAACGAGCTTAAATTTCATTGAATGGGACTCGGCTCGCTTGAAATGCAAAGGCCGGGAATTATAAGTCAAACGGGCTCGGTTGTTTTAATTTGAACTTAATTCAGCCCATTATCATTAATTAATTCAGCCCATTGTCGTTAATTAATTCAGCCCATTATCATTAATTAATTCAGCCCATTTAAATTAAAGCCCAAGCCTAAGCCCATTAGGACTAGAAAGCCCATCTAATTGACCTAGATTAATACTATATATACATTCATTAGGTCAGAATTTTGGAGGGAGAGACACAATTTTCAGATCAGAAAATTTTTAGAGTGTGAGAGTGAGAAAGAGAGAGAGAGAGGAGGAAGACCTCGCGCGACGCGCCCGCTGCCGCGCCCGCTGCCGCGCCCGCGCCCGCTGCCGCGCCCGCTCCCGCGCCCGCTGCCGCGCCCGCGCCCGCGCCCGCTGCCGCGCCCGCGCCCGCGCCCGCTCCCGCGCCCGCTGCCGCGCCCGCGCCCGCGCCCGCGCCCGCTGCCGCGCCCGCTGCCGCGCCCGCGCCCGCGCCCGCGCCCGCCGCCGCGCCCGCCGCCGCGCCCGCTGCCGAGCGCCGCTGCCTCCCGCGCCCGTCGTCGCTGCCTTGCTGTTCCGTCGCCGTTGCCCCGCCGTCATCCCGACACCGCGCCGCCGGTCCACCGCTCGCCGTTCATCCCGATCCGCAAGTTCGAATTTGGGAATTATCTGCAAATTAGGTAATTAGATATTATCTAATATTTTTCAGAATATTTAATTTACTAATTTGTGCTTTTGAATATTGCGTGAATATCGTGTAGAATATTAGATATGTTGGGATAATTATCTGATATCTGCAATATTTTTAAAATATTCAAAATTAGAAAACTTTCCTAATTTAGCAACGTATCTAGACGACTATCCTACCTTATCCCTAAGGTACGATACGCGACGATATGGAAAATCATTATCCTATCCATAATCACTTGGGTACGATAATGATTTTTATCTGCTTTCCAAATTTGAATGATCAATTTTCCGTTAATATCTATAACCCTATAGATATGACCGATAGTTCGATTCTTGTGCCTAATCTGAATTTGAAACGAATCTTGTGGATTGCGTGGCTATTTTAAATATGGATGCTATCTCTGTTTAAATTATTTTTCCTTTTCAAATAAAAAAGAAAATTCAAAAAAATATCAGTTAGGATTTGAATTTGAGTTTTGCATGTTTAGGAATCCTAAATATATCTAGACGATAGAATAATTATTTAATTTAAATTAGGACTTGAGATAATCTATTTCCTAGTTTAAATTAAGTAATTTTCTAATCTTAATAGATTATTTAGGTTATTTTTTTAATTTCGAATTTTCATGAAAATCCCAAAAAAGAATGAATTGTTTTATAGTAGATTAGGATAGATTGCATTCTTAATTTAATTAATTTATTATTTCGAATTTTAACAAAAATCCCAAAAATAAGTCATGTTAGGATATGTTAAGTCATCATAGGTTGCATGTTAATTTAGGCATATTTTTATTCCGAATTTCATTAGAAAACACAAAAAATAAATCGTTTGCCCGTCATCAGAATTAGGTCACGTCGTCGCATGACATATAGTTTGCATGTTAGGTTGCATTATTCGCATGTCATTTTTGCACATCATTGCATATAGGTTAGCTTTCATTTAAATAAGCGAAAATCCAAAAATACTGAGTGAACTGCTTGTTAATTAGAAATCATATTAGGATGGTTGATGTGATTTTCTAGCTAACCATGCAGATGCTTACGTTGCTTCGAGGTAAGTAATTCTCCCAATCTTGCAATTTATTTAATGCTTTGATTATTGGGTGTTAAATTGGTGGTTTGCGTACCCGCATGAACACCTCACATGTTAGTGACTAAGTTAAAATGGATCCAAATTGCTTGCCAAATTTTTTTTTTGAAAAGAAAATGTACCGAAAGGGCGTTAGACTAAATCTAGCGTAATCAAGTCCCCGGGCTTAGAATCTCTGGTTCGTAGGAATAAAACATATCTCCCTATGTTTTATTTAGGTTTCTAATCGACCTACCACAAATTGATTAGTGGCGACTCCAAGCATGAAAACATTTGCATGTTAAAAACTTAAACCCAAAGTTGCGAATTGGTAGGGCTTGGGAGGGCTCGAGTTAGGTTTAGTCCTAATAATCCATTAGCCTGAGAGGAAGAAATTTTTAGGTCGCGACACTCTTGAAATGTTTGAGGCTCACCTTCTTACATGTACGTTAGAAAGTCAGGTCCGAAAGATTTTTCAATCCGCGACCTCTTGCTTCTTTGAAGTTTGGCTTCTTTGGCCTTGTTGCTTCCTAAAAAAAATCGGGTTTCGATCTTAGACTAATGGATTACTAGATCAATTAAATTAACTAACTTAACTCGAGTTCTCCCAAACTCTATCAAATCGCAACTTAGGTCCAATTATGAGCATGCAAATATTTTCAACGAGAGTCGCCACTAATCATTTAGGGTAGGTTGATTAGAAACCTAAATAAAATAGCGGGAGTACAATTTTATTTCTACGAACCAGAAATCATAAATTCGGAGAGTTGGTTACGCTAAATTCCCTAACGCCCTTTCGGTACCAATTTCGAGAAAAATACTCAATTTGACAATTTTGATAAATCCTGACTTAGAGCTCAAAGGTGCAGAAATTTCTTTTTGATTTTTACTTATTTAAATGAAAGCTAATCTATATGTAATGACGTGCAAAAATTGACATGCGATTAACGCAACCTAACATGCAAACTATATTTCATGCGACGACGTGACTTGTTTCTAATGACGGGCATATTATTTTTTTTTGTATTTTTTTAATGAAATTCGGAATTAAAATGCCAATTATCTAAGCATGCAAGTTTAAACTAAAGAAATTAACCTATTCTAAAGCAATCTTTTTGGTATTTTTTTATCGAAATTCGAAATTAAAATCGAGTAAAAAAATATAACCGCGAAATCTTTCGAATTAAGTTTCGATTTGAAGCCTGACAGATCGATCCTAAAATTCGAAATACCCGCTATGGAAATAATTCTATCTAAAGCCTAATAGATAGATTTATTTCCATGTGTGCGGTTGCGGATTAGGAAATTTTCCTAATCGATCACATCTTGAAAAATTTGATATCTTAAATATATTGGATATATTCAAAAGATTTTGAAGATTCTAAATTCTATCCAAATTTGATAAGTAATAGATATCTAAGATTTCAAAAAAAAGGAAATAATTCCTAATTGAAATAATGCTTGCTATTCAAATATGCAAAATTAGATATCAGTAAGTACGAATTAGGCAACAAAATATTCAAATCAAATCAAGATAAGATAATTACCTGATTTGCAGATTTCTTTCCTAATTTGAATTTGCAGCGGCTCAGGATTGCGGATCGACGGTGTGTCGGGAGCAGCGGCGCGGTGTCGAGAGCGGCAACGGTTTGCAGTAGAGCTCACGGCCACAGGTCCGGCCGTGAGCGAGCGGTGGCTGATGTGGCAGTGCAGCGAGGATGAAGCTTGACTTCACACGTTTGTTCTTCCTTTACGTTATTTGTTTGTGGAGAATGCGGAATCCCGAGAGCATGATGTTGTCTCCTTCAGCAACGAACTCATTCTCCATCAATTGCACTTGGTTTTGTCCTCTTGGGAACCTGCCAACAAAAGTCGTCCCTGACAAGGAGAGGAAAAGACGAATTCTTTTGCTTCTTTCTCCACTGAAGCACTTCTCCACTTGATTATTGCTCGTTTGGCCGCCGCTTGACTGTTCACCAACGACGGATGGAAGACTTTGTGCGTTAGCTCGTTGGAAGAATCGTTGTGGACTGGAGCTCGTCGATATAGTGGATGGACACTAGCAGGGCAGCAGTGAACAGCGGTGAACAGGGCAGCGGACTCAATATTGAAGCAGCTCGTCAAGGGGGCTTCTTGGCTCACGGTGGAAATAGCAAGTGCCGGGACAGCAGCGGTGGTGGCAGCGGGGCGGCGCGACAATGGGGCTGGCACGTGCGCGAGCGACTCTCTCTCTTACTCTTGCTCGCATGCCTCTCGTGCTCTCAAGAATTATGTTCTGGAAATTATGAGAGCCCCTTAGATTATGAGACATAAACATGTATTTATAACGCAAACCTAGGTCAATTAGCCGGGCTTTCTAGTCCTAATGGGCGTAGGTTTGGGCTTAGGCATTAATCATCATTTAATTTCTAGTGGGCTGAATTAATGTGAGCTTTTATTTAATTAAGCTTAATGGGCTAATCTAAGCTCAAATTAAGACAACCAAGCTCTTTTACGTGTGATTTTCGGCCATTGCCTTCCGAGTGAGCCGAGTCTTGTTCGATTCCCGAGCTCGATTTACGTGATGAATTTTAAGCTCGCTTGCCACCGCCGATCCGATGCGGAATGCAATTAATCTATATGAACCTAAACTATATGCTATGCAATTTTAATTTTTTTGTTCAGGGGTTAAAAATTTAATCTCTAATTTTCTATGCAATTAACACTAAATGATGCGCCAAAATTTAGGTGTTAACAGCTGCCCCTCTTTGAGTGGAGGCTCGCCGAGATTTCGCTCAAAGATTGAGACCTAAATTTAAACTATGAAAAATGATGAATGATGATTTTTTTTAATGATGATTTAAACTCGGACCCGGACACTATTATTTACTCTTCATGGAACGATTGGCCGGATGAAGGGCGCTCTTGATGATCCACCCGAATGGGATCAGAGCAGTTCGGCAGACTCCAAGATTGGCGACGCTATTGATCCGGGCCTTGCCGCAAATCCCTTGAGCTCCCAAGCACCAGGCGACATGGGAAATGTACCAAAAAAGTCCTAAACATTTTGATATTTGTATCAATTCTGTCCATCTAGTCAATTTAGGCCGAAAATCGCTGACGTGGACATCAGCAGCTCTACGTGGCACGATCGTCGCTGATGTGGGATAAATTTTATATTTTTTTCTCTTTTCTTTTTCTTTACCCTCTTGGCTAGCAAGGTCGCCGGCTGACTATCGCCGGCCACGAGCTAGTCTTGGTGAGGGCATCCGCGCCCTCTCCAGCCATGGGCGAGGGCATCCGCGCCCTTGTCAGCCATAGGCGAGGGCGTGAAGACCCTTGCTCATGGCTAAGAGGGCCGCAATGTCCTCGCTTGGTCTAGGCAAGGGAGTCGCGACCCTCGCCTATGGCCAGCGGGGGCATCGTGGCCCTCACCCGGCATGAGGTAGGGTCTCCGCACACTTGCTGTTCAAATTGAAAGGTTTAAGATTGACTTTGTATCAATGCAATAGATTAAGAATTTTTTTGATACTTTTCCCCACTGGGCACACCAAAGGGGGTGCAAAGCTTGAACCTTAATTTCCAGGAAGTATTCAACACCCAACAACACAAAAGGTAAGAAACAAATATTTTAACAAAAGAAAAATGAACATATGAAAGTACATATATATTTAATTGAGAGAGACCAAATGTCAAATGTCGTCAACCCAAAGAATTTGATACGCATGCCAAACATTTTCGCCTATTTATGGTGGTTCTCTCTCTCTCTCTCTCCCCATTCGACATTACCCATTGCCATGCCGTCGATGCAGTAGCTCGGCCTACACGTCCAGTTAAGTTACCATCATCCGGGCGCGGTTTTGTCATTCCGCCTAAAATCATTGACATAGACAATTAAAATGTTTAGGATTAAATAAAAAAATTGTCAAAATATTTAAAATTAAATTGACATAATTAAAAAATTTGAGATCGAATTAGCTGCGATACAATCTGTTTATGTTATTTTTGGAGAATTTCCTCAATTGAAAGTGAAGTTTCGCAGTTTGATTTTTGTCTAGTTGCCTGGTGAAGCCTGTGGAAATCCCTTCCCGTCCATCTGGAGAGATCGGCGGAATTGGGCTCAATTCCTTCCTTGGGGATTCTCTGTTTTTTTGGCATATTTTAAGTCACTTTTTAGTTGGCCGCGCCGAAGTCAACCAACGCGACAATTATTGTTTGAGTGAGTGGCCCCCATCGTCATTCTGAGAAGAAATTCCACTTTTAAATGTCTCTTTTTAAAATGTGAGGGAAAATCCTCAAGAAGCAAATTAGCCCTCTTAATCTAAAAATCATCACTTAATTATCTTTTTTTTCTCTCTCTCGACTAATAATATCCTTGTATGCGCATAAAAGATCGCCGTCCATGTATATATGGCACGGCTTCTCTATAGGGGTAAATCTAAAAACCCAATGATTTGCAGCGCTCAAATCAGGACGCTTAATTACTCGGTTAAATGTCAGAGGATGCCAATCCCGTTGTCTTCTTTGCAATTCAAAAGGCTAAATGAGCTTCGAGATCATATGTCGGCACAAGATCCGAAATTAAGTTAAAAGGGATGAAACTTGCGGAACCTCAAAGATCAAAAATATTTAAAAGTGCAAGCTATTTTTTCGATGGTAAATCGAAGATTCAAATATTCAGAAAGCACAGATTTTCAAAAGAAGCATTACAACAACGACGATGACGGCGACGACAACGACGGCAGCAACAACGACAACAACGGGTGAGACCAAGGGTTCACGGCACATGAAGTATTTGCGAAGAGATACCCAAATGTCCGGAAGCCACGGTCTTCAGAATCTGCGAAAAATAGAACAAGAAGACATGCGACCGTGAGAAGCAAAACATCGTTTAATATCAGTACAATGTAAGGGCCAACCACGCGCTCAATCGAACAGGCCACGCGCCGAACCATGTTCTCATCATGTACTTCCTCCGGCCGTACCGGCCCGCAAGCACGGATAGCAGGGGCTGCCGTCCCTCTTCTTCGACGGCCCAGCCACCGAGGCTGGAGAATTCTGTAGAGGGTCAAGAACGACAGGGCTGTCACCGTGCTGCACCCCAAGCCGAGGCCGCCTCGTTCTTGACTGGCACGACTCGACCAGTCATCGCCACCGCAACCAGGCGGTGACGGCTCCGAGAAGTTGGTTATACTAAGCATCGACAGCTTCTCATCAACTTCGTTGGTGAACAAACAACTGCGACGATGATGGAATTACGAAACTACACAGGAACTTGTAAGTTTCCTTACCAGAGTTGAGGGACGATGTCGAGCGAGCAGCTCAGGGCGCCTCCGAGGATCATCCAACTGCCGCCGCCCTCGCCGTTGGTCGGAGCTGTGAAGGTTGAGCCAATGAACGAGACGTCCACGTCGAACGCGGCCACCCACCACGGACCCAAGCACAGCCTCCGCGTGGCTTTCGCCACCACTTCGATGGTCACCTCCGCCCCGCTCAACATGCTCAACATGCTCACCAGGCCGTTCACGCGCAAGTCAGTGACGATCGCCAGCGATGACTGGGCCTTGGCTCTGACTGAGGTCACGCAGCCGGGGCCCTGAGTAAAGGTGGACACGAGGGAGGGACGAGAGAGAGAGAGTTGGCCATCGAAACTCGAGAGGAGCTTCACGTGACTATACTCGACTGTGATGAGCTTACTGTGGGAGATGGAGATGTTTATGGACCAAAGGGAAGAGCCCAGGTTGAGCCCGAGCTCCGGCGGCGTTCCGGTGGGTATTTCCAGGAAGATGACCGTGAGGAGGCCGAGAATAGTGGGCCTGGCAAATGCCATACAGCGGCCGATGATCAGCTCGTACCAGTCGGACCGCAGCGGCGCTGCTGGCGGTGATGCTGGATCATCATTTGCACGGGGTGGGATGTGGCCGTCGGCTCTCATTTGGAATTCTTGTGTTAAGTGTTCTCGTTTCTGTAGGTGTTTTTGTGTAGAGTTCTAATTTATGAGGGGGAGCGGTGTTACAAGCCGTGGCTCTCCTTCCTTGTAGTTGTAACTAGCAATGGTGGTGGTGGCGGCCCCGGCCAGGATTTAATGCGATTCTAAAACTGTATATCATCGTGCATGTGCGTTGATTCGGTCTAAATTCTCGCCGGTATTTTTACTCACATGCTTTCACATACAATGTGTTTTCCAAATTGTTTTCCTACTTTTTTTTTTTTATAAGTGCACACTCATGCGATGAACTTGCCCTCTGTGATCAGTTGGTTGCTGTCGGCATAATCGGAATTCCCAGCAAAATTTGGCCGGAGTGGACGTCAAGGGACACAATGCAATCGATTTCAGGGGAGAAGTTGCAAATAATGACGCGTCAACATGTAACTAATTACAATCTCGAAGAAAACTTGAAGGGTAAAATATAATTCTCCCGATGTTTCATTCATGTCTCTCCCGCTGGGAAGGAGAAATGAATAGGGGGTGAATGAATTTCGAGCATTAAACAGGCAGGGGAACAACGGGTGCACAGGGAAGCGAAGCCCACATGGGCGAGTTGCCTGGAAGATGACCACGAGGAGGCCGAGAATAGCGGGCACGGCAAATGCGATGTGGCGGCCGATGTTCAGCTTGTCCCGGTCGGACCGCAGCGGCCCTCGTGGTGATGCCAAATCCTTATCTGCATGGGATGGAATGGAGTGGAGGTCTGTCGTTTGGAACGTTTGGGTGCAGATGTTTTGTGAGGATGCGGAATTTTAAAGGGGGCGGGGGCAGACTTGCAAAAAACAAAATTTCCCGACAAGTTTTTTGGTGTTAGGTGAATTCCCTAAAAAACCCCAAACTTTAGGTTAAATTTGAAATCTGCCCCCAACTTTTTTTTTCTCAGAAAAATCCCAAACTTTAGGTCCAATCTCAAATCTGCCCCAAACTTTTTTCCGCAAACTTTAGGTCCAATCTCAAATCTGCCCAAAACTTCTTTTTGTCTAAAAAAAAACCCAAACTTTAGGTCCAGTCCCAAATTTGCCCAGAACTTTTTTTTGTCTCGGAAAAAATCCCAAACTTTAAATCCAGTCCCAAATTTATCCTAAATTTTGTTTTATGTAGACAAAATCAGCAAATTTCAATTTATTTTCAAAAATATACTCCAATGATCCCGTCCCAACTTGACGTGACACTTCCACGTTATAACAAATCAACATCAGCAAAGTAATAGGACGATAGGAACATACCGACGTTGCATTTTCACTTCGACAACAAATCAAACCAAATAAAAATTGTTGAAATTCTTCAAAATAAAACCAAATAAAATCATTTATTATCGACGTAGAAATGCCACGTCAAGTTGGAATTGGATTATCGGGGTATATTTTTGAAAATAAATTGAATTATAGTGATTTTTTTACATAAAATAAAATTTGGGACAGATTTGGAACTGAACCTAAAGTTTGGGGTTTTTTTCAAGATAAAAAAAAGTTCGGGGCAGATTTGAGATTTGACCTAAAGTTTGAGATTTTTTCCGAGATAAAAAAAGTTCGGAACAGATTTAGGACTTGACCTAAAATTTAGAATTTTTTATGAGATAAAAAAATTCGAGATAGATTTAGGACTTAATCTAAAATTGTGAATTTTTTAAGAAATTAGGCCAATGTTTTATGAGGGGGCACACCGGCAAATCTATCTTTCCCGGCGAGCATTGGTGTGATGTGATGATTTGTGAGGAGGCAGACTTGTAAATTTATTTTTTCTACAAGTTTTTTTGGTGATGTGATGCTTCGTGAGGGGCCAAACTTGCAAAAAAAATTTTAGTGTGTGTGATGTGGTGTGATGCTTTGTGAGGAGGCAGACTTGCAAAAAAAAAAATTTTTACGAGTTTTTTGGTGTGATGTGATGCTTTGTGATGGGGCATACTTGCAAAACTATTTTCTTTGGTGTGATGTGATGCTTTGTGAGGGGACAGACTTGCAAAATTATTTTTCGTTTGGTGTGATGTGATGCTTTGTGAGGGGGCAGAGTTGCAAAATTAGTTTTTTCTACTAGTTTTTTGGTGCGGTGTGATGCTTTGTGAGGGGGCAAAGTTGCAAGTTTATTTTTTTCTACAATTTTTTTTGTGTGATGTGATGCTTTGTGAGGGGGCAGACTTGCAAATTTGTTTTTTACAAGTCTTTTGACGGGGAATTTAAAGAGGGCAAAGGCAGACTTGCAAAAAAAATTTTCCTCACGAGCCTTTTTGTGCGATGTTTGACTTGCAAATTTTTTTCCCTACAAATATTTTGGTGTGAGGACGCAGAATTTAAAGAGGGTAGGGGGCAGACTTGCAAAAAACAAAATTTCCCTACAAGTTTTTTGGTGTGTTGTGACGCCTTGTGAGGGGATTTTCTCGAATTTTGAGTTTTTTGATGTGGGGTGATGCTTTGTGAGGGGTAGACTTGCAAATTTATTTTTTTCTACGAGCTTTTAGTGTAATGCGATGCTTTGTGCGGGACAAACACTGTTTCTTTTTTGGGTGTGATGTGATGCTTTGTGAGGAGGCAAACTTGCAAATTTATTTTTTCTACGGATTTTTTGGTGTGATGTGATGCCTTGTGAGGGCCAGACCTGCAAAACTTTTTTTCCCTACTAGTTTTTTGCCGGGGAATTTAAAGAGGGCGGGGTCAGACTTGCCAAAACTTTTTTCCCCACAAACCTTTTGGTGCGATGTTTGACTGCAAAAACAAAATTTCCCTACAAATTTTTTTGTGTGATGTGATATTTTGTGAGGGGCCACACTTGCACATTTTTTTTTCCTTAACAAGTTTTTTGACGTGGTGTCGGGAGGCAGGCGTGCAAATTTTCGCAAAAAAACAAATTTCTTCCACAAGTTTTTTGATGGGATGTTTTGTGAGAACGTAGAATTCAAAGTGGGTAGACTTGCCAACACGCCATATAACCTTTTCGGATGGGATTTGCGATTCTGTTCTTTTTGTTACCTGTTTCTAGGAAGTAGCACCCGGTTTACGCCAGGTGCTACTTCCTAGAAAGGAAGAGGTAACAATCAACTACCCAATTATTAAAACCGCATTCAACATGCTAGCTGCACTGATTGTTTGATTTCACCCCATCTCTCCGTTCATGTACTCATGCCCATTTATTGACCGTCCTATCTTTTCTTAGTAAATGACATATCTAATTTTCTGATCCCAAAAAAAAAGGAACAGGTTTAAATCGAGGATAATTTTATTTAAGGTTAATATCACGATAAATTTTAAATTGATATATCCGTGATAAATTTACCCTAAACTGATTCTTTGATCACTAAAAATCTCAAATTGGTACACATACGATAAATTTACCCCAAACTAATTTTTTGACCATAAAAAATCTAAAATTGGTACATTTGTGATAAATTTACCTTCCGTTAAATTAGATTAATACAAAAAACCATAAACTAATACACCGTGCCAAACGGAGGGTAAAAACCCAAATCGGTACATTCGTCAACTGCCACGTGTCATTTAACTCAGCAATTTGACAGTAAAATTTAATGAAAACTAACGGAAGGTAAATTTATCACAGGTGTACCGGTTTGAGATTTTTTATGGTAAAAAAATTAATTTTTGATAAATTTATCATAAATATATCAGTTTGGGATTTTTCATAATATTAACCCTTTTAGTTATCATCATTGGATAAGTGTAAAGAGGGGGAAGTTTGTGGCATGGATGTTGGAAAGTCTTTTCGAGTACACATCAGGACGAATCCCTTTATCCCTCATCCTCATATACA
Source organism: Syzygium malaccense (assembly GCA_031216405.1). Taxonomy (NCBI): domain Eukaryota; kingdom Viridiplantae; phylum Streptophyta; class Magnoliopsida; order Myrtales; family Myrtaceae; genus Syzygium; species Syzygium malaccense. Next base: position 2,661,460 of record CM062254.1, on the reverse strand, counting down.
CTTTATGGGCTTGATTAAAGTAACCATTCTCAATCAGTGCATTCATGATTGCATTGCAAGATTAGACCGACGGCTCGCAATTATAGAAATCCATTTTTCTAAAACATATTGACGGTTTCCTACATCTTGCCTTTCCTTCCATATCATCTCATGGCCCCAATATTGATGTTTGATCTCGTCTATGCTAGCAAATTCTCCATAGCTTCAAACTACCCATGAAACCCGAGCTTTTTTGATCATGCATTTGTAAGTTGACAACGTGTGCTTGAAGTCATCTTCTTTTCTAACTGGATTGAACATCTCCAATGCTCCCAAGAGGTTCCTTTTGGGCCAAATGTTTCCGTTGGAGAAAGGATTTGATCCGATATCGATTGTGATTCTAATTGATACATTCTATCAGCGATGGAATATTATCGGAATATTCAAGAGATAGAATAGAAAGGAAAATAACGTGTATATTTTTTCTGATCTCTTTTTTGTACTATAAATACACTCATGTACATGCATAATTCATTCAATTCAGGAATACGATTACATTTCCCCATATTTTCTGTCATGGTATCAAGGCTTCTTTTCTAACCTAGCTTCTGCAAAACTTCTTTGGAATTGCCCTCAGTTGTTCTCTATTATTTGTTGTTGTGAATCATATCCTGCAAAACAAAAATAGCACTTCGGGTTGGAATTCATACTTCAAATGACAAAAGAAACCATTGAAGATCAAGACCCAATCCCATCTACAATGGAGGAATCCTCCAACGTATTTTAAGATCAGACGCCACCAATATCCGCCCCAGCACAATTTTCTAGTCCAACCTAGAGGCCACCAATCCAATGGTTCCCAGTCCAAGGTCAATGGCCCAATGGAAATGGATCTTCCTCGTTCATTCTCGGGCCCCAACCAAATATTGCGTCGGATTGGTCGAACTTGGATCACAGACCCGGATTGAATTCGGAGGGATCAAGGACGAACCCCTACCCGGGTTTTCAACTCGGTTTTACGCCGTTCCAATTTCCAGCCATCAACAGTCGTCCGGAGTCGAGCGACCCTCTTTACACGTTACTGGCCAACGGACCAAAACTTCGTCTCATTAGTCTACAACTCGTCAGACCTGACCACTATGCTACCTGGGCTAGGGATCTCCGGCGAGCCCTAGTGACAAGGATGGTTTCCTCGACGGAACCGTCTCCTTCTCGACCGACAAACGATTGCAACATCACTGGCAAAAAATGCAACCAGCTTGTTTGCACCTGGGTTGGAAATTGTTTGACAACCGAGGTCGCGGCTGGACTACCACCAATCGAAGACTCAAAGGTTTTTTGGGATAACATCCATGAGATGTATTGCAAGCTTGACCGAGCCAAATTCTTCTCACTCGCCTAAGCCTTATTGGAATTGAAGCAAGGCATCCTATTGGTCACCGCTTGCTTCAACCGGCTCTCGGCTTTGTGGAATGAGCTTGAAGCAGCCGAGGAATAGCTCAAGGGACTAGAAATAACGCTTAAACAGTATCGAGAAATTAAAGAATGGGAGAAGGTAACTCGTTTCCTTCTAATTCTAAATGAGAGCTACACACCTTTTCGCTCATAGATCCTCGCCATGGAGCCCAAACCACTGCTCGGCCGAATCTACCAGTTGGTGGTCCAAGAGGAAAACCAGCGCCTCGTGACAACGGAATACATCAAGGTGGGGGAGAGTGTAACCCTCACCGCACGGGCAAGCCTGTCGTAACGAGCTCACAGTGGAACCAAGCCGCCGCAACGAGCTCAGAGTGCTAAACCGCACCATTCGGGGTGTCAAAACCAAACCGAACCGAACCGAAATTTTGTGCATTTTCGGTTCGGTTCGGATAATTGAACAAATAACTTTATTTTTGCCGATTTGGGTTTTATTGGTTTGGTTCAGTTCGGTTTATAAGCCGAGCAGAACCAAAAATGCACAACATTTAGATTCGATCATATGGATACTTCTCTCTCTGCGCGGATCTTCCCGTCTCCCTCGGTAGGTAATACTCGACGTTGTTCGCTGAGACACTGATGCCACTGCCACCGCCGATCACCGATTGGTCAGGGAGGATTTGGTTCGTGCCGTACCACCGCCGTCAGAGAGTTCCAGTAGTCGAGCTCGACCTAGTTACAGTCATCAGCAAGGTAGTACGGGGTGAAGCGACAAGTGTTGGGGAAGCCATCGAGGTTGCCACCTGGCTAGAGGAGGGATTTGTCGGGGAGGAACTAACTGGAGGAGCACTAGGTGTCGATGAGGATGGAGAGGGGGTGAATTCGGTTGGTGGCGAGGTCGAGCATTGTAGAGTGGGCATAGTAGTCTTGCTTGAGGGCGGCATTGTGGGGGACGAGCCGGCAGTGGCCATGGGGGAGGCGGAGGTGGGTGGGGCCGATGTTGTTGAAGCGGGTGATGACAGTGTGCATGGAGCCGATGCTGGCGTCCGCCACCAACTGATCCCGTGTGCCCAGGGTGAAGGCGGCGAAATTGTTGAGGGCAGTTGTTGTGAAGAGGAGGAGAAACCGCCATTGTTGTGAAAGTGAAGTGAAAGTCCCATGAGAGAAAGGGTGACAAAGAACATAAGGATGAGGTGGGAGGAGAGAGAGAGAGAGAGAAAGGGCATACATCTAAAAAACCAATAAAATAAAATAAAATCATATCAGATAAAATAAATAAATAAATAAATGAAAACTGAAAATTTGAATCGAACTGAATCGATCCGAACTAAATTTCAAGGCGCTATTTGGTTAGGATCATATCAATTTGAGAAAGTTGTTCGATTCGGTTCGAGGCTCTTACCTTAACTGTTCGGTTCGGTTCAAATTTCATAAAAAATTGAATCAAACCATTGACACCTTAGCACACCATGGGGCGAATTCCTTTCGTTTGGAGGAATAAGAGACTGCAAACCCTAAAGGTCTGCGAATCAACGGTCTGGATCAAAGATACGGATCGGATGGCTCTTATTCCTCTCTTTATGTGGCCGAATTGAGTGGCTCCCATGAGGCCACATCAGCCCAAATTTTTAAACCATCCAATGGCTCACACAATGCCACGTCATCACAGAAAATGGATGGGCAAATTTCTAAGGCTAAAAGTAAGTACTGTGAATATTGCAAGCATCCACATCACACCATTAACACGTGCTGAAAGTTACATGAAAAACCAACTGATAAAGAAAAGAAGGAAAAAGAATTTTCTGTTTATCAGGTTTCAGCACATGGGATTGATAGGGCTCATCAGACAACAACCCAAGACCAATATTAGCATATTATGAAGGCGCTAAATCAATCAAAGACTACAGACAAAATTGAAGGTTTTTCAGGTACCTCATTATACAAGACAAATATTATTTCAGTTGGTACATGAATAATTGATTCGGGCACTAGTGAGCACATAATTTGCAATGAGCATTTTTTCTCTAATGTTCATAAAAAAAAACCCCAATCTCTCGTATCGATACGTCTTCCCAACAGGAATGTGACTCATGTCACATAGTTTGGTACAATTCAACTTAGCCCGAGCATTTCTCTTAAAAATGCTCTTTATATTATTGAATTCAAGTTCCATCTCATTTCTGTATCCAAAATCTGTGAGGACAATTCCTGCAGAGTGAACTTCAATTCCGAAAATTATTTCTTTCAGGACAATTTGATGGGCTTGGATAGGGTTGCACAAGGACTTTATTTTTGGATCAGTTTTTCAAGAGATTTTGATTCATTAAATAAAAGTTCTTGTAACGCCACCACTAGTAATAAAATCCTACTTTCTCACTAGCGTTTGGGGCATAGTGCTCATTTTCCTCATCCCAATTGTAAAATTTGTCCTTTGGCAAAACAATCTCGAGCATTGTTTCCAACCAATACATCTCGGGGCTACTAGTGCTTTTTCTTTAATTCATGTAGATATCTGGGGACCTTACCATATTCCACATCGTGATGGATCTCGTTTTTTTTTCTCACTATCGTTGATGATTGTACTCACGCCACTTGGGTTTTTCTCATGCAATCCAAAAGTCAAACTTTTTCTCATCTATCGAATTTCTTATCTTTGATAAGAAATCAATTTGATAAATCCATTCAAAGAATTCGCACAAATAATGGGTGCGAATTTTTCACTACCAAATGCAAATCTTTTCTATCCTCTCATAGGATACTTCATGAAAGCTCTTGCACTCATGCTCCCCAGCAAAATGGAATTATTGAGCACAAACATCGACATCTTCTCAAAGTAGCCTGAGCACTCAAATATCAAGCATCCATTCCTGAAACTTTTGGGGCGATTGTGTGGTCACGGCAGCCTATTTAATCAATCGCATGCCAACTTGAATTCTTGAAGGTTGAACTCCATTTGAAATACTCTTTGGAAAACGACCTGATATTACACACCTCAGAGTTTTTGGCTGTCTGTGCTATGTGACAACTGTGGGCCCTTGGGACAAAATAGATCCTTGTGCTCTTCAATGTATTTTCATGGGATATCCTCCCCTACAGAAAGGTTACCGAGTTATGGAGATATCTACAGGTCATTTTTTTATTAGTCGAGATGTTGTTTTTTGTGAAGATAAGTTTCCCTTCAAGGGGATGACGTCTTCAACTGAGTCTTCCATATCCACGTCAAGATATCGACATTTCTTATAAGAAGAAGATCTATCTATGACCCCGCAGTATACCATCATTGCATCAAATCACACACAATCAATGCTGGTCGATCCAGAATATGAATATTTGATGTCTTCCCCCGAACAGGACAATTCACCCGATTCATCCTCACATTCGTATATTAATGGATCTTCTTCTCCACCTCTTAAGCAGCCACATATTCTTGAGTCCTCTTCATTGGTTCCCGAGCAAATAGCCACTAAATGACCTCGACGATACGGGAGACATGCTCGTCCCCCTACACGGACCAAGGACTACATATGTCCCTCATTGGATTCAACAAGTACACATTATCCCGTGACTTAATATGTTTCATTTAGTCGACTATCACCAGAACATATGTGCTGCATTAGTCATATTTCCAAAGAAAAGGAGCCTTCTTCTTATGAGGAAGCAATAGGTGGTCTACGATGGGAACAAGCTACGAAGGCTGAACTGAATGCTCTCATTGAAAACCAAACTTGGGACATTGTTTCTCTGCCTCCTCATAGAAAACCAATTGGCTGCAAATGGGTTTACAGAGTCAAACACAAGGCTGATGGTTCCGTGGAGTGTTACAAGGCTCGACTTGTTGCTAAAGGATTCACTCAAAGAGAAGGTTTTGACTACCATGAAACTTTTTCCTCCGTTGCCAAGGAAGTCATGGTTCGTTCTTTTCTGACGATTGCTGCATTTCATAATTGGGAATTGCATCAAATGGATTTTCATAATGCATTTCTTCATGGTGATTTAGACGAAGAAATCTACATGAAACTTCCACAGGGTTTACGAAGACAAGGGGAGTCTCGAGTATGTCGTCTCCGTAAATTCCTATATGGACTTAAGTAAGCCTCCCGACAGTGGTATGCCAAATTTACTACCGCGCTCACAAATGCAGGGTTTTAACACTCTAAGCATGACTATGCCTTATTCATATGGACCCAAGGTACTTCATCAATTTATTTGTTAATATATGTTGATGATATACTTATTATGGGGAATGATGATTTTGCGATTAGAAAATTTAAGGAATATGTAACATTCCCAATTTTCAGCCTAGGAGTCGAGGGCTAGTAATAATGGATGAACGGGTAAGTTGAGCCGAGGGTCGGTAATGGAATTGATAGTATGATCGAAACGAGTGTATTGAGAGTTGATCATGGTTTGGTCAAAAGATTGTCCATGAATTGACTTAGGAATCGATAGTGGAATGAATTCCTAATTTCGCAAGATGATTAGAGTAATAATCGTGGAGTGACCTTTCGACCATAAGGACCATTAGTGGAACGGTTTGAGATAGCTGTGGATCAGTCCGGTGTCGGCATGTGTCGGTCGCGGGTGATACCGCATGGCTATACATCGGTCCCGTATAACCATGAGTTAATTTCGGGGTACTAGATTCCACGAGACTACATGACAACCGAGGGTCGATCACAAGTTGTTGATACTTGAACGTGGACTGATTGCGAATGGGCCATGAATCATTGCACTAAATCGAGTAGGCCATGGATGAGCCATGTGCCAGGCCACAAGCCTAATGGTTTGGCCGCGGACTAGGCTAAGTGCTAGCCGCCCTAGCTAGGCCGTGTACCCGGACGTGATCGGCCATCGTGCCCGTCAGCTAGACCACGGATTGGCTACATGCCCGGTCGTATGCTGGTCATTGTGCCTGACCCTTATGCCAGGCGTTGCGCCCCGTAAGATCCGATTCCAATCTAGTCCTGTACTCAAGAAATATGGCCATGAGCCGTGCATTGTGCCATTCATGAGCCATTGCTCGTGTTTGGCCGTGAACCGATCCCTTGCTCGTGTGACCAAGCGTGGTGCTCGGCACGTCGCTCGTGCGATCGGCATGGTGCTCGGCATGTTGCACGTGCAGCTGACATGGTGCTCGGTACGTCGTCCATGCGGCCCGGCCATGTTCCCGGTCCTGTGCCCATGTGACCCAGTCGCGTGTCCGTGTGGCCTAGTAGTGCACCAGGCCTCGTGCCTAGTCAAACCCGACAACGTGCCCAGCCACCCAGTTAGCTTGGGCTTATTTCATTTTGCTTGGACCTTGATTTGATTGTATTAGGTGATTTTTGAGGATATTCTCGCATCGAACCTTGGGTTGAACGGGTATATTAAACGTGCACAACCCTTGGAAAATAAGGCGAACAAGATGATGCATGGTTATAATTGTAGTGTCGATTACCCGGTTTTGTGTAAACCGATTAGCCCAAGTAGTTGCGAATGAACCAGCATGTTCCATAGCTCCCTCACGGTTCAGAATTTACAGAGGAAAAGAAGACAAATTTATTGACTTGGTCAAAGACTTCATTTAAGGCTATTTAAGGCCTCCATAATTGAACTCCCCTTAGGTGTCCCCTCCATTATTGTTGACCAAGCTGAGTTGTGCATGGCATTAAAGGAGTTTAATGACTCAATGGCCACCAATTATGGGCATAAGCCAAGGGACAATCAGCCAAGTGAAGTGGGAAGCCGAGAAAGCCATTCGGCTAAGGGAGAAGGAAGAACCGAGAGAGAGAGAGAGAGAGAGAGAGAGAGAGAGAGAGAGAGAGAGAGAGAGAGAGAGAGAGAGAGAGAGAGAGAGAAGCCAAGATATAAGCTCACATTTAAGGGTCTTCTTTGCCCTTCATCATTGCTTTTGGCCCTAGTGCATTAATGCACTTGAGCCTTGGCTTCTTCTCCAAGCTTAGCTTAGTTATAAAGAAGCAAGAAGCCCTCACATGAGAAGCCCCCAACCGGCCATCATCTTATCTTCTCCTCTTGCCTTTCTTGTTCACACCCAAACACACACAAGCCAACCTGCTTCTTCCTCCTTGCTTGCTCGACCAACTAGAAAGTCACACCCGAGAACCACCCGAGACCCCGTTTTTCCCAAACTCAAACCTTTTCCGTGCTCAAGCCAAGCTGCCAGCCACTTCCTTACTTTAGTATCTCGTGTTCTAGTATTTCGTTGAGTAAGTGAATTCCCTAATATTTGAAAAGGAAGTTGCGATACGTTGTAACATGGGTTGCTTGACTCGTTTCTTTGTTTCTTGATCGATTATAGCTTGTTCTTTCTTTGACAAGTGATGCTCACGTGTGACGATCATGTTTGATATTTGTTTTGCTGTTTCGTAGCATGAACTTTGCTATTGATTTGCCATCGATGCCGGTACGGTAAGAGCCAACTTATGTGAACAACGATTGTCTCGTCCTCACTTGATATTAGAGTTTTCACTTATTGAGTCTCCCCGACTCATTCTCCATTGTTTTTCCTCTTTTTAGGTCTGTAGCATGGCATCTCCCCTGACTTAGTTCGGAAACCCCACGGAAATGAGAGCTGACATGCTCACGATTATTGACGCTCGGGAAGGTCGTGCTTACTGTCATATCACAACATATGTGATGGCCAATGAAGGTAGTGAGGATTTAGTTCCTCATTCGTATGAGGCATGGTACCACCTTGCACATGGAGAGTGGGTTGGACCCCTTCATGGGTTCAATGGGCCATTCGACGGACCAGGCGGGCCGACTTAGGGGCAAGCTGGGGGTGGAGTGTGAGATGGCCAAACGGACGAGGAGCGAGAGGAGCGAGAAGCCGTAGTGAAGATAGGAACCCAAGCCAAAGTTTTATTATTCGATAGTTGGCTTGCTTTGCGAAAACGCCCTTGAAATGGGCATGTAAAATATAAGGGTGGCTTGTAAGGGCCCGAGAGAAGGGCTTGACAAAATAAGTACGTATCATGTAAATATAATATGTGATGTTTGCTTATATCACTCATGTGGTCTCGTTTATTCGTATTTGCTTTTGCGTGCGTATTTGATAATAATGAACGAGACGTACTAATACATTTCCGCGAGTCACGGTTTTGTTCGGGTCATGCTTGGTCATTAAACATCGATCGTGATTTCGGGTCGAGACGTGACAGTAGGTATCTTGTTTTCGTATCAGAGCAGGTTTTCCCTCCAGTAGGTGCAGTTTGAGGCAACTTGCGGTTGGAAGATCCGATGAGGGTAGGGAGTGGCGCCGAGGCCATATCACTTGAACATTGAGCGGCCTCTTAGGAGGTGGCGCCGGGGTGATGAATGGCTGATCATTGTGCGGCCTCTACGGAGGTGGAGCTGGGGCAATAATACCTTATCATTGAGCGGCTTTTGACCGAGGTGGCGTTGGGGCGAAAAGCCTGATCATTGTGTGGCCTTTAGGTAGAAGTGGCGTTGGGGTATATACCACCTGATCATCGACACAAAAGTGGCGCCGGGGTGAAGAGCTTGATCATTGAGCAGTTCCTGGTAGGCTTCTAGGACGGCTAAAGAACGAGAATAATCGAACTGTGCACCAAATTGTGGAAAACGGTTCTGAAAGCCAAGCAGAAAATGAAGACCTGGAGTGATAAGGTACGCTGAAGTTGGGGTAGTTAGCCAAGAAACGCCCCACGCGTATGATTGTGTGCTTGTGTACCTGATTGGTTGGTAAGTAGGCCTTTGGTTGATAATCGTTTGATCACTGACATATTCGTGCGTTGCAGAAAGCCTTAGTGGATACCGAAGATAGTATGAGTGCTTAGGACCCGGCCACAACCTCGAAAGGAAAGTCAAGGCATGATCCCCGAATAGACGGAATTATGCAAGCTCTTGCGACTGTAGGAGATTTGCTGGGACAACAAGTTCAACAACGGCTGCCTAATGCTGAGAATGCATCGGCAAATGAAAATGAAAATGGTGATCGTACGATACATGGGTTAGTTGAGCAATTTCTGAAGTTGCAACCCCTGAAATTTACTAGAATAGGAGATCCCGAAGAGGCGGAATCCTGGATAGATGAGTTACAGAAAGCATTTCAACTTCTAAGATGTTCCGAGGAAGAGAAAGTGATCTTGGCAACATACCAATTGTAGGATAATGCCAATCATTGGTGGAAGGCGACGAAAGAGATAGTGTTCCCAGGAAATATGGCTTTCCAGTGGTATGCCTTCGTTGAGGCACTCAACGACAAATATTTCTCCGAGTGTGCTCGTGATCGAAAGGTGAAGGAATTCTTACAACTCCAACATATCAACTTGACAGTAGACCAATATGAGGCGAAATTCGCCCAATTATCAAGGTACGCCTCCAGACTTATTGAAAATCTAGTCGACAGGGCAAAGCGATTCCGTGATGGTCTCAAGCCTAACATCCGGAGTCAGCTAGTACCATTAAACTTGAAAGATTATAACGAGGTATATGAACGGGCTCAACTGATTGAGAAGGATTTGCTGGAGAGGGCGACTCTGGCAAAGCCCCCTTATTTTGCTCCTCTGGCAAATCAGCACTCGGGCAAAAGATCTTTCGTGAAAAGAAAGCGTCCCTTCGTCCTCAACAAAAAGCAAAGTTTCCCGGAGGTGACTACCATTTCTAGTGACACCTGCTCTATCTGCGGCAGACAACATGGAGATACTCCATGCCCAATGCGCACGGGAGCATGCTTCGGGTGTAGCTAACAAGGTCACATGATCAGAGACTGTCCGCAATGGCGATAGGGAATGCCTTCACAACAAACGCAGGCGACGGCATCAACTGGAGTTCAGCCTCATGCGAACAATGGTGATCGTCCTCCGGCACAAGGACGAATATATGCACTTACTCAAGAAAATGCTGAGAACTCCGACGCAGTAATTATAGGTATGGTTTTCCTCAACAACCATGCTGCATATGTATTATTCGATACTGGAGCAACACATTCATTTGTATTTAGGCAATTTGTGTGTCTGGCCAAAATTGAAATGAAATCGTTAGAAAATGCACTTAGTGTCTACTCCTATAAAAGATGAACTGCAGACTACCCTAAGATGCCAAGGGTGTAAGATTATTATAGGTGATATGAAGGATATTATAAATGTAGCGGTACTAGCCATGTATGATTTTGATATTATCATAGGCATGGACTGGCTTAGTAAACAGCTAGCCAATATAGACTGTTATAGCAAGATGATTCAGTTTCATCCACCTGATCGTCCCTACTATATATTTGTGGGAAATGGAGAAGGACCTTCTACCCCTCTGATTTTTGCCTTAGAAGCAGCTCGACTGTTACAAAAATGTTGTTAAGGATTTCTGGTAATAATAGAAAATAAATCAAATGAAGACGAGCCAAAGTTGGAGGATATTCTAGTAGTACAAGAATTCCCAGATGTTTTTCTAAAGGAATTACCAGGTCTACCTCCAGAATGGGAAGTAGAATTTGCTATTGAAGTAGTCCATAAAACGAAGCCTATTTCCAAATCTCCCTATAGGATGGCTTTGACCGAGTTGAAGGAATTACAAGTGCAACTGCAAGAGTTAGTGGATAAGGGCTTCATCCATCCAAGTGCATCTCCCTGGGGTGCACCGATATTGTTCGTGAAAAAGAAAGATGGATCGTTGCGACTCTGTATCGACTATCGACAGTTAAATAGGGTTACTATAAAAAATAAGTACCCATTATCGAGAATCAATGATTTATTTGATCAACTCCAATGAGCATCCGTGTTTTTCAAGATCGATTTAAGGTCGGGATATCATCAACTGAGAATCAAGAAAGAAGATATTCCGAAGACGGCATTCCAAACTCGATATGGTCATTATGAATTCATCGTTATGCCATTCGGCTTGACGAATGCGCCAGTTGCTTTTATGGACCTGATGAACAGAGTATTCAAGCCATACTTGGATCGTTTCGTCATAGTCTTCATTGATGACATTCTCGTACACTCAAAGAATTCGGCGGAACATGAACAACATCCGAGATTCGTGCTTCAGACACTTAGGGAACACGCACTTTATGCAAAATTCAGCAAGTGCGAGTTTTGGCTATCTCGCGTGATGTTTCTAGGCCACGTAATCTCGGGAGACGGCATATCAGTGGATCCATCCAAAATAGAAGAGGTAATTAACTGGCCAAGACTAATGACAGTCACAGAAATTTAAAGTTTCTTGGGTTTGACAGGATACTACAGAAGGTTTGTGGAACGATTCTCTAGCATCGCCATCCCTTTAACGCGATTGCTAAAGAAAGAGATGACGTTCGAATGGACCGACAAGTGTAAGCGGAGTTTCCAAGAATTTAAATAAAGACTGACGACTGCTCCTGTTCTGACTATACCTAAAGAACTAGGAGGATTTCAAATATACAACGATGCCTCTCATAAAGGGCTAGGCTGTGTATTGATGTAGGATGGCAAAGTGGTGACTTATGCCTCGAGACAATTGAGGCCATACGAATTGAATTATCCAACCCATGATTTGGAGCTTCCTACGATTGTGTTTGCCTTGAAAATTTGACGGCACTACTTATATGGAGAGCAATTTGTCATCTATACGGATCATCAGAGTTTAAAATATTTATTTTCCCAGAAAAAGCTGAATATGAGGCAACGATGTTGGATGAAACTTCTTAAAGACTACAACTGTAAAATTTTGTACCATCCTGACAAAGCAAACAAAGTTACTGATGCTCTTAGTAAAAAATCGGCCATCGCCCAGTTGATGGTCAATGAATGGACCCTACTCGAGGAAGCGCGGGACTTAGACTTCAAACTTGAAGTTGGACATCATTAGAACTTACTAGCTGCTCTTAGAATCAAGCTGGACATCATATTGAAAGTCAAGGCATTACAACAAACAGACCTGGAGATTCAGAAAGTCCGAAAAGAGTTATCAAAAAAGAAGAACTCCAATTTTCATATGACTGATGACGGAATTTTAAAGTTTAATGGACGCCTATGCATGCCAAAAGATGAACAACTCAAAGAAGAAATCTCGATGGAAGCCCACAAGAGCAATTATAGTATTCATCCAAGTAGTACCAAAATATATCAGAATTTGCAACAACATTTCTAGTGGAATAGCATGAAGACGGACACAACCAAGCATGTGGCTAAATGTTTGACGTGTTAGCAAATTAAGGCTCAACATTGCAAGCCTAAAGAATTATTGCAACCGTTGGAAATTTCTGAATAGAAGTGGGAACACATCGCGATGGATCTTGTAATGGGATTGCCAAGAAGTTATAGAGGAAATGGTTCCAAATGGGTCATTATCGATCGATTGACAAAATCAACCCATTTTCTTCCGGTAAGAAAGGACCTTACATTGGAAGGTTATGATGAATTATACGTTTGTCATATTATACGACTACATGGAGTCCCAGTAATGATCACATCCCATTGAGATCCGAAGTTTACTGCAACTTTTTGGCGGAGTCTTCAAACATCTATGGGAACAAAGTTATAATACAGCACAGCTTATCATCCGTAAATGGATGGTCAAATGGAGAGAACTATCCAAACCCTTGAGAATATGTTGCGAGCATGCGTCGGTGATTTCAAAGGCAGTTAGGATGAACACTTACATCTCATAGAATTTGCATACAATAACAGTTACCAGCAGAGCATCTGAATGGCACCATTCGAGGTATTATACGGTCGAGCTTGCAGAACTCCAGTATGTTGGGATGAGGTCGGGGAAAAGAAGGTCACGTGTCCAGAGTTAGTTCAACTCACCAATGAGGTTGTACAAGTGGTTAGAAATAAGTTGAGAACTGCCCAAAGCCTACATAAGAGTTATGCTGACAGACGTAAGAAGCCTCTAGAATTCCAAGTAGGTGACCACGTGTTTCTCAAAGTGTCACCCATGAGGGGTGTGTCCCGTTTTGGGAAGAAAGGTAAACTCAGGCCGTACATTGGACCTTTTGAAATTCTAGAAAGAATATGGAATTTAGCTTATCGATTGGCATTGCCATCGAAACTTGCTCAGGTGCATGATGTGTTTCGTATATCTATGTTGAGAAAGTATGAGCCCGATCTGACACACGTGTTGAATTTCGACGAGGTCGAATTGGACAGCGGAGTGTCCTATGTTGAGGGGCCCGTGTGGATCGTGGATCGTAAAGAGCAAGTGTTGAGAAATAAAACTGTTCCCATAGTAAAGGTCCTATGGCGATACCACGGCATAGAGGAAGCTACCTAGAAAGTTGAGGAAATCATGAAGCGGCAATATCTGTATTTATTCGAGGAACTAGGTATGTGTTTGAATTTCGAGGACAAAATTTTATTAGAGAGGGAGAATTGTGATATCCACGATTTTCGGCCTAGGAGCTGAGGGCTAGTAATAATGGATGAGCGGGTAAGTTGAGCCGATGGTTAGTAATAGAATAGAAAGTATGGTCGAAATGAGTATACTGAAGTTGATCATGATTCGGTCGAAAGATTGTCCATGAATTGGCCTAGAGATCGACAATAGAATAACTCCTTGATTTTGCAAGATGATTAAAATAATGACCATGGAGTGACCCTTCAACCACAAGGGCTGTTAGTGAAATGGTTCGGAATAACTGTGGATTAGTCCAGTGTCGGCATGTGTCGATTGCAAGTGATACCGCACGGCCATGCATCGATCCTAGATGATCATGAGTTAATTTAGGGTACTAGATTTCACGAGGCTACATGACAACCGAGGGTCGACCACGAGTCGTTGATACTCGAATATGGACCGATCACGAATCGGCCACGAATCATTATGCCAAGTCGGATAGGCCATGGTCAAGCCATGTGCTAGGCCACGAGCCCAATGGTTTGGCCGTGCACTAGGCTATGTGCCAACTGTGCCGGCCAGGCCGTGTGCCTAGACGTGACCGGCCATTATGCTCATTAGCTAGGCCACGGACCGGCCGTGTGCCCGTCATTGTGCTTGACCCTCGTGCTAGGCATTGTGCCCGTAAGATTTGGTTCCGATCTAGTCCGGTGCTCAAGAAATATGGCCATGAGCCGTGCATTATGCTATTCATGAGGGTACATGACAACCGAGGGTCGACCACGAGTCGTTGATACTCGAATATGGACCGATCACGAATCGGCCACGAATCATTATGCCAAGTCGGATAGGCCATGGTCAAGCCATATGCTAGGCCACGAGCCCAATGGTTTGGCCGTGCACTAGGCTATGTGCCAGCTGTGCCGGCCAGGCCGTGTGCCTAGACGTGACCGGCCATTATGCTCATTAGCTAGGCCACGGACCGGCCGTGTGCCCGTCATTGTGCTTGACCCTCGTGCCAGGCATTGTGCCCGTAAGATTTGGTTCCGATCTAGTCCGGTGCTCAAGAAATATGGCCATGAGCCGTGCATTATGCTATTCATGAGCCATTGTGCGTGTTTGACTGTGAACCGATCTTTCGCTCGTGTGACCAGGCATGGTGCTTGGCACGTCGCTCGTGCGGCCAACATGGTGCTCAGCAAGTTGCACGTGCAGCAGGCACGATGCTCGACACGTTGCCCGTGTGGCCCGGTACAGTGCCTGTGTGGCCCGGCCATGTACTCGGCCCTGTGCCCATGTGGCCCAGTCGTGTGCCCGTGTAGCTAGGTAGTGCGCTAGGCCCCGCGCCTAGTCAGACCCGGCCACGCGCCCAGCCACCCGATTAGCTTGGGCTTATTTCATTTTGCTTGGACCTTAGTTTGGTTGTGTTTGGTGATTTTTTAGGACATTCTTGTATCGAACCTTGAGTTGAACGGGTATACTAAGCGTGCACAACCCTCAAAAAATAAGGCAAACAAAGATAATGCGGGGTTATAATTGTAGTGTTGATTAGTCGGTTTTGTGTAAACCGATTAGCCTAAGTAGTTGGGAATGAACCAGCATGTTCCAGAGCTCTCTCATGATTTAGAATTTGTAGAGGAAAGGAAGACAAAATTGTTGACTTGGTCAAAGGCTTCATTTAAGGCCATTTAAGGCCTCTATAATTGAACCTTCCTTAGGTGTCCTCTCCATTATTGCTGACCAAGCTAAGTTGTGCATGGCATTAAAGGAGTTTGATGACTCAATAGCCACCAATTATAGGCATAAGCCAAGAGACAATTGGCCAAGTGAAGTGGGAAGCCGAGAAAGCCATTTGGCCAATGGAAAAGGAAGAACAGAGAGAGAGAGAGAGAGAGAGAGAGAGAGAGAGAGAGAGAGAGAGAGAGAGAGAGAGAGAGAGAGAGAGAGAGAAGCCAAGAGATAAGCTCACATTTAAGGGTCTTCATTGCTCTTCATCATTGCTTTTAGCTTTAGTGCATTAATGCACTTAAGGCTTAGCTTCTTCTCCAAGCTTAGCTTGGTTATAAAGAAACAAGAAGCCCCCACGTGAGAAGGCCCCAATCGGCCATCATCTCATCTTCTCCTCTTGCATTCCTTGTTCACACCCAAACACACACAAGACAATCTTCTTCTTCTTCCTCCGTGCTTGTTCGGCCAACTAGAAAGTCACACCCGAGAACTACCCAAGGCATTTTTCCCGAACTTAAACCTTTTTCATGCTCAAGCCAAGCCGCCAGCCACTTCCTTACTTTAGTATCTCATGTTCTAGTGTTTCGTTGAGTAAGTGAATTCTCTAATATCGGGAAAGGAAGTTGCGATATGTTGTAACATGGGTTGCTCGACCTGTTTATTGGTTTATTGGTCGATTATAGCTTGTTCATTCTTTGACAAGTGATACTCAAGTGTGACGATCATGTTTGATGTTTGTTTTGTTGTTTCGTAGCATAAACTTTACTATTGATTTGCCATCGATACCGATACGGTAAAATCCAACTTATATGAACGGCGATTGTTTCGTCCTCGCTTGATATTAGAGTTTTCACTTATTGAGTCTCCCCGACTTATTCCCCATTATTTTTCCTCTTTTTAGGTCCGTAGCATGGCGTCTCCCTCGACCCGGTTTGGAAACCCCGTGAAAATGAGAGCCGACATGCTCACAATTATCGACGCCCGGGAAGGTCGTGCTTACCGTATCACAACGTATGTGATGGTCGACAAAGGCTGTGAGGATTTAGTTCCTCACCTATATGAAGCATGGTGCCGCCTTGCACATGGAGAGTGGGTTGGACCCCTTCATGTGTTCAATAGGCCATTCGGCAAACCAGGCAGGCCAACTGAAGGGCAAGCCGGGGGTAGGGCGTTAGATGGCCAGACGGACGAGGAGCAAGAGCAGCGGGAGGAGCGAGAGGAGCGAGAATCCGTAGTGAAGATAAGAACCCAAGCCGAAGTTTTGTTGTTCGATAGTTGGCTTGCTTTGCGGAAACGCCCTTAAAATGGGCATGTAAAATATAAGCGTGGCTTGTAAGGGCCCGAAAGAAGGGCTTGACAAAATAAGCACGTATCATGTAAACATAATGTGTGATGTTTGCTTATATCATTCATGTGGTCTCATTTATTCCTATTTGCTTCTGCGTGCGTATTTGATTAAAATGAATGGGACGCACTAATACATTTTCGCGAGTCACGGTTCCGTTTGGGTCATGTTCGGTCATTAATCATTGATCGTAATTTTGGGTTGGGACGTGACAGAATATCTGCACCTTGCCTTCCATATCAAAGATTTGAGACCTCCTAAATATTTCCTTGGTATTGAAATAGCTCACTCCGACAAAGGAATATGTCTCAGCCAGCAAAAATTCGTCTTGGAAATCATATCAGAGGCAGGGTTATCAGGATGCAAGCTAGCTATCATTCCTATTGAACAGAATGTCAAGCTAACGACGCTTGAATATGATACAAGTTCATCTTCATTAAGGAATGAAGATCCATTACTTAAGGATCCATTAGGATATCAATGACTTGTTGGAAAATTGATCTATCTCACCATGACTAGGCCCGATATATGTTATGTAGCACAGATACTCAGTCAATTCATGCATTGGCTGAAACAATCTCATATGAATGCGGCACTAATGGTTATAAAATATTTAAAAGGATGTCCAGGACTTGGAATTCTTTTATCTCGTGATTGCAACATGAAGATGACGGCCTACTATGATACTAATTACGCTACTTCTCCAATGACAAGAAGATCCATTACTGGTTTCTATATTAAATTGGGAAGATCTTTGATTTCATGGAAGACGAAAAAACAGTCAACTGTCTTGTTATCATCAGCTAAATCAGAATACCGAGCTATGGAAAAACTGTTTGTGAAATAGTTGGATACGGGGTTCACTTTCAGACGTTGGGGTATAGGTTGATGGAGCAAGCGAGCTACTTTGTGACAATGATGCCGCACTCAAACTAGCAGCAAATCCAGTGTTTCATGAAAGAACGAAGCACATAAAAGTTGACTGCCACTTCACTCGAGAAAAGATTCAAGAAGGGATTTTCAAAACTCGAAGAATTGGAACTGTGGACCAGCCTGCAGATATCTTCACTAAGCCGTTATGTCAAAGACAACACACATATATGCTAAGCAAGCTAGGCGTCTTTGATATATATAAGCCGCCAGCTTATGGGGAGTGTTAGAGAAATAATTTGATCCAATATCGATTGTGATTCTAATTGATACATTGTGATTCTAATCGATACATTCTATCAGCGATGAAATATTATTAGAATATTTAAGAGATAGAATAGGAAGGAAAATATTGTGTATATTTTTTCTGATCTCTTTTTTGTACTAGAAATACGCTCATGTACATGTATAATTCATTCAATTCAGAAAAACAATTGCGTTTCCCCATATTTTCTGTCAGTTTCAGAAGTATAACACGACTACAAAGACCGAATGTCTAACAACCAGACCGCTCAAAATCCGTCAACCATTGACCCGGAACTGTTATTCTGCTCCATTTGATATACATCCGGGTGATCCCCTGAAACAGAGAGAGACACACACAAGTTGTGAATTCAACCAGATCCTGGGGTCAAGGAAAGGGAACAGCGACAAGGATGAAACAAGAAATTCTTGAAATGGAGTGACGTTGGAGGGAAGACCGGCGAAAGATGATTGCTGTGTTCCCAGAAACAGAGTGACGTTGAAGTTGGACTTTCAAAGCATAAACACCAAATGGATTTCAACGTGGATTTTGTTAAGGGCAAGAATTAACATCAGCTGCTGCCAGAACAGGTGTCGAGGCCTGTAGTGGTTGTTTTACAAGCCGCTGTTATATTTGCGTCGCACTTATGTAAAAATTGACTTTCGCCCAGAGATAACACCATCCCAAACTCATTTTTTTGAAACCTTCCAATCGGAAATAGCTCATGAACTTTGGCCCAATGTACAATGTGATTCATAAACTTTTAATTTATTCAATGTAGTCCATGGACTTTAACTTAATGTTCAATGTGGTTTCTGAACTTTTAATTTATTTAGTATGATTTCTGGATTTTTTATACATGTTCAATGTAGTCCCTGAACTATAGGAAAGTATTCAATGTAGTCCCTGAGCTTAAAATAATGGAAGACTATATTGAATATTTTCACGTAGTTCAGGAACTAAATTGAACATGTACCAAAAGTTCAGGGATGACATTGAATAAATTAAAAGTTTAGAGACCATATTGCATATTGGGTTAAACTTCAGGGACCAAATTGAACAAAATTAAAAGTTCAAGGACAACATTACTTATTAGACCAAAGTTCAAAAACTGTTTGTATCATTTATCTTGAACTAATTCACTACTTTACTGAGGTCGAGAAAAATTAGTGGTGAATTCTACTGAATTACTACCCGTCTAAATTGAGAACTCCAAGAAATTGGCTGCAATTCCTTCGAGCAAAAGCGACCTAAGAAAGAACACGGGAAGATAATTGACCTACAAATTTGTGCCCCACACGTTGAAAGACAATTCGATTCTCGTGCCTCATTAGCAACTTGGTATAAAGCTCCAAATATTTGAGAGAGAGAGAGAGAGAGAATGTGTGTGTGTGTGTGTGTGAAATCGTACTATTATTCCATATCATAGGAATGGAGAGATCCTTAATAGTTGTTTTAATAATCAATAACACGCTTTTTTGTATTCCAACAAATCATGTGTATCTATGATTTGGATCTTCATCGAACTCCTACTCTTTCAGAGAGAGAGAGAGAGACATGCAATTTCGTGGAAGATGGCAGAAACTTTGAACAACCATGCCTTGTCGTCTATACTTTTCAAAAGTCTCCAGAATCCAATCAAAACCCCACCTTAAATACCTAATTTCCTAAGAAAACCCCGACTTAAAGGTCTAATCTCAATTCTACTCTAATTTTTTTTTATCTACAAACAGACCCTCAATATTAGGTTTGGAAAATCGTCTAAAAATTTTTAAACTTATTGTATTTTTGCCAATGCATTTGTAAATATTTATATCGTGCCAATTGAGTCATAAACAATTTTACGTTTTGCCAATTGAATTTATCTTGCCAATTTTGATCAGAAATCGCTAATGTGCCGACCGTCCTACATGGCACGACTAGCGCTGACGTAGAGAATTCTTAATAATATTTTAATATTTTTTCCAATTTTTTTATTTTCTTTTATTTTCTTTGTTTTTTTACACCTCCGGCCGACGAGGTCGCCGGCCGACCATCACCGGCCACAGGCAAGGGCCACCAACCCCCATTGGCTAGCAACTATCGATGGTTGAGGAAGAAGGAAAAAGAAAACGAAAGAAAAGAAAAAAGTAAAATAAAATTCAAAAAATTCAAAATTTTTATTAAAAAAATTGTCCTCAATTGTACTGGGGCACGAGCATCGAGGACCAACGCTCGGCCTCGATATTATAGGCACGGGCACTTGTGTTCGGAGCTCGACCTCAATGGACCCGGGTTCAGCCTTGATGGACTTGGGCACGCCAACCGGGGCCTGAGACGTAGCCTAGATGGACCTGGTCCCATTGCCAAGGGTTCAAGAATGAGCATCGAGTTCCTGTGCCGTGCCCAAGCGTAGAGTTTTTAGTCCAAGCGCCAATACCTAATCATATATATGGAAAATAATTTCTGATTTTTTATAGAGGAAAATATTAACCTGAATTTAAGCTATGATAGGAAAACATTTTCTGTTGACTAAGAAAACATTTCCGTTGACTCTTTTTTCTAAGCAAATCAAATGCTGGTAAATGAGGAAAATGTTTTTCGCAAAATAAACTGAGCCTAAAGCGAGAGTGAACTTGGTCAAATTCTTAAAACTAAGCTGCATCTGCAAATTGAGAGTAAATCATATTTTATTTCCAAAGAACAGAAAACAACTCCATTTTCTGGTTTTTTTTCTTTTTCTTTTTTGAATAAAGCTGCGATGAGAGCGTATGCTGTGTCCACTCCCTGCTGCTGTGCTCTGACTCGTTCAATTGCCTCAATAGCTTCCGCCAAGACGGCGCGCAGATTAGTTTGCGGGCAGGCAGCTCCTCCGGTCCAATTCACTCCTAGTGACACAGTCGAGGAGCTCTATCACCCGGGCTGCCGCCTTTGTCGGATCATCTTCTTTGCGGAGTAGGAGCTGAGCTCTGATCGGGATCACGAAGTTCCCCGCCAGGATGGAGTTCGGTGATATAAGGAAGAGGCAAGGCTGGCTAGCTTCAATGTCGCTTTTCGCAGCGGCCGAAGGGGGAAGCAGGCAGTTGCCGTGTAGGTCCTACCTTGTGAACGCGTTGGCGAAGGCTTCTCTACACACGCGACCCCTTATTTTTTAGTTTTTCAAATTTCACATATCATATCTGGATCTATCTCACCTCCTAGGTCGGATTATTTTATTCTGACTATATTCAGGCTATATCCAATCATATTTGGATTTCGCCTCATTCCAAGCTTTGGATAGAATAAAAGTTATCGGGAGAAGAATGGCAGAAGTGTCAAAACTTGTGTACGGCGCTCACTTTAGTGTCGAAGGTTTTGTTTTTATCACTTTAGTGCCAAAATTTTTGAAAAACGATAACTTAATAGCTAACTCCGGTCAGTTTGGCCGGAAATTCGACGTGGCATTTTTTTTTAATTAATTTCTGAAGTTGATGTGGCTCGCCGGAGATTTAGTCAGCATGTACACATCAAAATGATGTAGTTTAGCATGTACACTTGGATTTTTTTAAATATTTTTCAAAATTTTTTTCCTTCTTTTCTTTTTTTCTTCTCTTTCTTCTTCTTCTACCTCCGGTCATCGCCGATGAACGGAGGTCGGCCACGACCAGCCACCTAGTCTCGCCCGGACGAGGCCACCGTCACCCACCACAGGTGAGGCCCAGCCAACCCTTGCCTGGGCGAAGGTGAGCGAGCCCCTGCGAGGGTTGGCCTCGCCTCACTTGGGTGAGGGCGAGCCCCGGCGAGGGCTCCCCTCGCTGAGCGTTGCCTTCTCATGGGCAACGCCTCGCGAGGCCGCCATGGCCTGGGCGACAGCCGTTGATCTGGCGAGGGGAACCCTCATCTAGGCGAGGCGAGGCCGACTATCGCCCGGGGGAAGGTGATGCCCCGTGAGGCTGCCGTGGCTTCGTCAACAGTCGGCCTTGCCGAATCTGGCGAGGGGAGCCCTTGCCCAGGTGAGGCGAGGTCGACCCTCACTAGGGCTCGCCCGCCCTCGCCCAGGCGAGGGTTGGCCGGGCCTCGCCTATGGTAGGTGATGGCGACCTCGTTCGAGCGAGGCCAGGCAGTTGGCTATGGCCTATGGCCGGCCTTCGGTCACCGGAGGTAGAAGAAGAAGAAAGAGAAGAAAAGAAGAAAAGAAGGAAAAAAAATCAGAAAAAATAATTAAAAATCTAAATATATGGAAATGCCACGTAGACTTTTTTTTTAAAAAAAAAATCCAACTCAGATTAAAATTTTAATTATAAAAGCCACGTATTAATTTAGTCGGAATTTTTCGCCGTTAGCACTTGAGTAATCGTTTTTCCTCCGATTCTTAAGTGAGTCAACGAAAACTTTTGACACTAAGGTGAGCGCCGTACACAAGTTTTGACACTTCTAATGTTCTTTTCCCAAAGTTATCCCATCCGAAATTTTATCTAGCCCACCAAATCCAACCTCACAAATGTCGGGAAAAAGAAAGCTAACTGAAATGGAAGTACTTGTGCAGCAAGCGGCTAGGTGAATGGTGGTGGTGATCGTGTGGGAGGGAATGTACAATGTAGTCAGTCTATTGGAAGCTTCTCCAATTTGTTCCCCTTCAGTCCAATTCTAGGGTTGGAGATCTTGAAATGCACGTGGAGATACGGACAAAGGTTTACAACAAGACATATCAGTCCCGTCCAGAAAATGATGGCCGCGTTCTTCTCAAAGTGCGGCAACGCGTCTGTGGACGATGCCGTCGTAGCCGAGATCCATCGCCTTGGAAGCGAAGTATGTTTAAAAGCGAGCACGACTTCTTCAAGTAATCGAATATTTTCGGCACAGCAAAAACTTATACGATGACATAGAAAAATAAAGGTTTTACGGCATGCTATCTTATAACCGAATCAGATATTTTTAAATCATTTGGGTGCATATGAAATATATTATTTTGGTGATGTCTATATGTCAGCATTGTGGAATTGTATTATTTGATTCATGCTTACTGTCAGCTTATGTGTGATGAGATTAGGAGATATTATGAGATATGAATATTTGCACATATGGGTTCTGTGTTAGGGCTTAATTACGGTCTGACGTGATTTTTAGGGCTTAATATCTGCAGTTCATTCGTTGGCTCTTTCTCATTGAGTCCACAATTTTTCACGACCTATATGAGGCCGGAATGGCAAAAATTAGTGTTTTTTTACTTTAAAGTGGGTTGTGCAGGTCTGGAATAGCCGCTCCTTTGGAAGCGAAGTATGTCCAAAAGTTGGCTATTCTTCATCAGCAATATCATACCCTGTTATTGCCAAATATGGGAATATGTTACGGGCTAGGTCTTTTTGGTTACATTGTAGATGAAGTTGGAGAGGGGATGATGAGACCCTAGACAAGCATACTGCTCCGAGAAGAGTCGTTCAGACCAGTTCGATCGGCTATCGGCCTCTCCACCGAACTCCATGCTTGATTTGGATTCTGGCTCTAAGGGACCGGACAGTCTTCTTAATCGAAGTAGACACGATTGAGCATAAAAGGTCCTTTCCACATATTTTGGGCAAGGCTTCACCACACAGTGATGTGCATGAATCACGGGATTACTTTGAATGGAAAACCCTATAGTGTAAACACGAGATTTTTGCAAGCATTTAAATCAAGGCACTTAACTAGTCAATCAATCCTTTAACGCGGACTCTGTTGCCTCATTTGCAACCGAAAAAGCAATTCGAACATCGGGATTGCAAGCGAAAGCATGATCGTAAACCAAGTTAATGGGAAAAGTTGCAAAACCTCGAATATTAAAGACGTTAAGTGCAAATTATATCTTCAGCAATAACTCGAATATTCAGATATCCACAGAATAAATATATTTAGAAGAAGTACAACACAGCCAAATAAAGCGTACGAGATTGAGGGTCCTCAAAATTTGAAGTATTTGCCAAACTAATAGGCTAGGACTTATCCCCAAATTTGTAGAAGCTGGTCTCTAGAATCTGAAGAAAGAATACCAACGCACGTGACCATGAGAATCTAACCTAATTATATCAAGAGAATGAACAGATTAAGATAATTTTGTTAACTTTAGGGCTACATAAAAATCACCGGAAAATGATATGTTTTTTCTCTCGGATTAGGCTGTGCATTTCTTTCAATTCGGAATCGCCAAGGTGAATGTTCATGTTCTTTTTTTCTCTTATTAGATTTGGCATTCGTTGAGTGAGAACATTAGGAACAGTAACAAAAAGCAACTCATCATCCACCCTGGCTCAGGATGACAGCTTGCTTTGCCCTACAAAATTAGATATTCAAAATAAAAAATCTCTCTCCACCAAATTGCCGTCAAACGATGGAATTTGATCCCTAAGCAACAATAGCAATTTTACATAACCTTGCATTCATTTATTTCTCTACATTTCTTATATATGGACAGACTAGGGACATGATAGTTTATAAACACCTCAATTCCCCTCCCTCAGACTACTCATGAAATTTATAGAAATTAGGGATTGAATTCGCAAGAGTGGAAAGCTAAACACGCCCACCACTTATGTGCGTGTGCCTAATGTTTACGAAATGAATGAGAAAATTGGCATCTTTACCATGAACTTATACAAAGTGAAACTTGGCTGGTTAGGCGCTCGTGCAGCTCACATGCATTTTCCGTGCAGCTCGCATGCATTTTCCATGCAGCTCACGTGCATCTTCAATATCCTTAAATCTTTATGTTGCACAGTTTGGAAGTATGATAAAAATGGTGATTCAGTATTGGAAGTGACGAAGAAGATTATCACTACAAAAAAACGGGATTTTTGCCACGAAAATTTGCAACGAAAAATTTTCGTTGGAAAATTTGCGACAAATTTTCCAACGAAAAGTAAAATTCGTTGGAAATTTCCAACGAATTTTCCAACGAATTACAAAAAAACCCGGTACTGTTCGGCATTTTTGAAATTCGTTGGAAAATTCGTTAGAAATTTCCAACGAATTTTCCAACGAATTTCAATTTTTCGGGAATTATTTCAGTGTGTACAATTTTTGTTGGAAAATTTGTTAGAAATTTCCAACGAATTACAAAAAATCCCGGTACTGTTCGGCATTTTTGAAATTCGTTGGAAAATTTGTTGGAAATTTCCAACGAATTTTCCAACGAATTTCAATTTTTCGGGAATTATTTCAGTGTGTACAATTTTTGTTGGAAAATTTGTTAGAAATTTCCAACGAATTTTTTTTCGTTGGAAATTTCCAACGAAATTTCCAACGAATTACAAAAAATCCCGGTACCGTTCGGCATTTTTTTATATTCGTTGGAAAATTCGTTAGAAATTTCCAACGAAATTTCCAACGAATTTGAATTTTCCGGGC
Source organism: Syzygium malaccense (assembly GCA_031216405.1). NCBI lineage: Eukaryota > Viridiplantae > Streptophyta > Magnoliopsida > Myrtales > Myrtaceae > Syzygium > Syzygium malaccense. The sequence goes on along the minus strand of CM062254.1, from coordinate 2,636,201 downwards.
AATTACTTCAGAATGTACAATTTTTCGTTGAAAAATTTGTTGGAAATTTCCAACGAAAAAAATTCGTTGGAAATTTCCAACTAATTTCAATTTCTCGGTTCGCGCTCGTTATTCCCACTCAAATTCCCCCCCCCCCCGCCTCTCTCTCTCTCTCTCTCTCTCTCTCCTTCGCCTCCGCCTCCTCCCCCGCCGCCCCCCTCCTCCTCCGGCTCCGGCGCGCCATGGACACCGACGCCCTCGACGCCCCCGACGCCCCCGACGCCTCGTCGCCGGCGAGGGCCGAGCCGCCCAGATCCGGCGAGGGCCGAGCCGCCCCCGAAGCCTGCTCCCGCCCTTGCTGCTGCTGCTACTTCTTCTTCATCTTCTTGTTCTTCGGCGCAACAGCCTCGCCGGCCATGGCGAGGGCCGAGCTCGCCATGGCCAGCGAGCTCGAGCTCGCCCAGATCTGGGCGAGCTCGGCCCTCGCCGGCGACGAGGCTGGCCCTCGCCGGCGGCGAGGGCTATTTTTCAATCCAAAAAAAAAATTCGATAAAAAAAAAATTCGATGGAAAAAAAATTACATAATTTTTTGATCAAAAAAAAATTTGTAGTTTCCAACGAAAAAATATTCGTTGGAAAAAAAAATTTGTTTCCAACGAATTTAGTCACGAATTTTCTAAGGAATTTTTCAACGAAAAAAAATTCGTTGCAAATTTCCAACGAAAATTGAAATATTTCGTTGGAAAAATTTGCAACAAGTTATTACCAACGAATTTTTTTTCGTTAGAAAATTCGTTGGAAATTCATTTTCCAACGAATTTTTCCGAATTTTTCGTTGGAAATTTTATCGGAAAAAGCATGTTTTTTTGTAGTGTATGCGAGTTGCAATACCACCAAGCCTCTCAAAGAGTACAAAGACAAAGACACAAAAGGTGAAATTGGAGCACTCGGGATCAAACTACTTCGTTATCAGAGCAGAGGGACATTGCCAAAGGGGACTTCTTGAGAAAGACGAAGACACAAAGCGGTGATCATGCTGCCGTCTTTCGTCTCCTGACTGGTGGACAAAGGCACAAATTTTGGCACCGTCCTCCATTTCCAATTGCAAGTTACGATGAAATCATGAATTCTTATTACTATAGAAATTCGATACGCCTTTCCCAAGAAATCACATAAAGAAAGGTGTAGGCTTCAAAAACCATTATGTGACCATAAATCTGATTTGGAGGTCATGATCATAAAATTTTTTAAAACATTGCGTTAGATGGAACATTCACAGAGATAAAAAAAAACATTCACAGAGATCAAAATGGATAATTATCAAGCATTATAGAATCCAATCTTGCTGACACGTAAATTTTGGCGATCCTCATCTATTCAATCATTGCATAAGAGAATTAGGAGTCGGTCCCAACCCCTAAACAAAAATATTATTAATTTATATGTGCATGTTTGGAGCAGTTTCAGTTAATAGCATTAAGCCCACATAAACCGCATCTTGATTGGACTGGCAATGGGTGGGTCTAAAGAGTGAAGCTCTGAGCTTAATTAAAGTACATGAATTAAGCCCGCGAAAGCGCAAAATTTGATCAACTTGGAAATATTGCATCCTTGATCAAATTTAGAGACAATTAGGCATATTATACTTTTCGGCCAAATAAGGAGATCAATTTGGCAAGGGAAAAAGGGCGGTGGCAGTTATATGATGAGATAAAGGGAAAGTTCTTTCCAACTTTTGAAGGCTAAATCTCAAAACTTAAGGAACAAAATTTTTTAACAAAATAATAATAACGGATATATATCGCTCTCTCTTGGCTATATAGTCCCCCACGCATACATATTACAAAGGGGGAAGTTGGAAAAGGGACAACATATTAAAATATTGGGTTAATACCAGGAAAAAACCTAAATTGGTACACATATGATAAATTTACCTTAAACTAATTTTTTGACCACAAAAAATCTAAAATTAATACATCTGTAACAATTATACTCCCCGTTACTTTCTGTTAAATTTTACTGTCAAATTTCTGAGTTGGATGACACGTGACAGTTGACGAGTGTACCAGTTTGGGGTTTTACCCTCTATTTGTCACAGGTGTACCAATTTGTGATTTTTCGTGACATTAATTCAATTTAACGAAGAGTAAAATTATCACAAATGTACTAGTTTGGGATTTTTTGTGGTCAAAAAATTAGTTTTTGGTAAATTTATCATAAGTGTACCAGTTTGGGATTTTTCGTGGTCAAAAAATTAATTTAGAGTAAATTTATCACAGATATATCAATTTGGGGTTTTCCGTGATATTAACCTTAAAATATTTTCTTGGAGTCCAGCTTCCTCACATATGAGAAAAAGCACACAAGTGAAAAGGAAGACAAATGGTCACATGTGGGGCATATATTCAGCCATGCAATAATTTTCTAAAAGAAAAATATACTTGGGCTAAAGAAGCATAAAAAAGAGACAAGTTCTTTCTTCTCAAGAGGCACGTTTTTCACTAGCTTGGTAAACCGATACATTACAGATACGAAGGGCGGGTTCCAAATGTGCCTGACCACAATTTGAATGGAATCGAGGCCAGACCTTTCCAAATGGGCCTGGCCAGAATTTTTGGGTGGCATCGGACACGGGCCATACGAAACCCAATCCGACCCGGTTGGGCCCGATCCAGATGACAAGGCTATTTGTGTAGGAGTATCCAGAACATTAGACTTTCACGAGAGTTCAAGGCTATGAATCATTACACTAACCTATATAGACCAAGTTTAAATAATACATGTCCTTAAAAGAACATTCGTTACCCATTTTCTAGTAAATTTCATGGCCTAATTCCAAAAAAAACACCAACTTTACCTTGAGAGACAATTTTGGACGAAGGTTTTTTTTCCTCATAAAAATCACAAACTTTCACTTAAATCTCAAATTTGGCCCGAACAATTTAAAAATTTCACATAACGGAGGCCAGATTTAAGGCTCAAATTAAAGTTTGCGCTTTTTATTAAGATAAAAAAAAAATTCGGGACAGAATTGTCACTCGAAGCAAAGTATGTGGTTTCTTTTTGAATTAGTGCCCTAAATTTCATATAAAAGTATTCGTTTATATTGTTATTGCAAACGTTCGAATATAAAAAGAGAAACAAATCGATTTATTTCATTCTCATTCTTACAATCGTGTCACAACAATTATAAGTCTACATATCCTCGGACCGACCTCAATTAGGTAATTTGCCGCAAAATCACGCCAGCCTACAAAACAAGGAAAGAAAAAGAAAAAGGCGGGGCCCACAAAAATGCTCCCCCCGGCGGAGACTTATGTGATGACGTCATGACCTTAATGTGTGGTTGACCGGGGGAACTTTGAAAGTTAGCCGACCGCGATGCTTTCCAATCGTGATGACGCCATCATGACCTCACAACGTGGTTGCATCTGAGGTGAAATTAATCTAATTTAACGGATGGTAAATTTATCACATATGTATCCATTTAGAATTTTTAGTGATCAAAAAATATATTTTTGGTAAATTTTTCATAGGTGAATCGATTTGCTGTTTTTCGTGATCAAAAAATTAGTTTTGAGTAAATTTATCAAAATATACTGATTTGAAACTTTTCGTGATATTAACCCGTCAAATTTTGAGGGAAAAGTGTTAGAATAGTCATAAACCTATTACATTTGTGTCAATTAGTTGTAAACCTTTTAATTATACCAATTTAGTCCTAAACATTTTGACCTGATGCCAATTCATTCCTTTCGACTAATTTTAGCCAGATATTACCGACGTGGACGCCGGCTAACCTACGTGACATTGCCTGCACTGAGTGGACAATTTTTAATAATATTTTAATATTCTATCGATTTTTTATCATTATTTTATTTTAATTTTGTTTTTTCTAGCCGGTCACCAGCAAAAGGAAGACGAAAGGAAAAAAAGAAAAAAAGAAAAAAATCATAAAAAATAATAATTTCAAAAAATTATTAAAATTGTTCACGTCAGCGCCGACGGTGCCATGTAGGTCAGCTAATGTCCACTTCAGCAATATTCGACCAAAATCAATCGAAATGACTGAATTGACGCAATTAAAAGATTTATGATTAAATTGGCATAAATACAATAAGTTTAGGACTTTTTTGACGTTTTTCCCCAAAATTTGACAATGAGTATGGACATTTATGGAATGAACCATAGGAGAATTGAATTTGGCCTCCCAATTACACCCTCAATGTTTTAATTTTGCAATTTGTGCCCCATGAATTTAAAAATCGATGGCAATGCGTCCCCTTATAATGACTCTGATCAAATTTTAATTGGAGCCCTGACGACGCGATAGCACGCGACTGATTACGGCGGGCAAATTCATCATATAAATATATACCTATAAATAAGTAGAAGAATGGTTCATAAATATATAGTCTGCAAAAACAAGCGACTAAAGTTCTGACGATAACTTAACCGTAGTCAATGCGAAGTTCTCATTGATATATAGCTCCGAATATATTTTCGAGTAGTCCTATGGTTTTTTCTCAACTGTATATATGATATAGGATCAATTTGCCGATGGACTAAACTGGAGAAGAATACCAACTCAAAGGATAGCCACTCATCCAAATCGTGGCGACCATCGGAGAAAGGGACTCTCAAGTGGAATATTGACGGATCCTACACTGCAGGTTCAACGGAAGGATCCATAACTGGTATTTGTCGTGACTTCTCAGGGAAGATTGTGGATGGATTTGCTAAATTGGTGAGGGCAAATTCAACTATCAATGTGGAAATCCTTGCTTACATTGAAACTTTGAAGCTACTTCATGCACAAAGGGAGGAAGACAAAATGAGATATCTGCTAAAATTTGACAACTTGACTTTGGTTAATTGCCTTTTAAGCCTAGATATTTCTCCATGGGAAGCCGCTCCACTTATCACTAAATGAAAACTTTTGCTAGCTCATTTACCTAATGTTCTTTTAGCCCACTGTAATAGGAAGAAAATTAGGTGATAGACTGGATTGTTAAGACTCAAAGGTGCAAATCTTTACCCTATAATTGGGTCTTTAACCCTCCTGTAACCCTTTGGAACCTTGTATGTGCTGAAGCTCATCTTGATGAAATGAAATGATCTTGTTTCGACCAAAAAAAAAATTAGGGGTGTGCAAACCGGAAACAGCCCAAATCGGAAACTGTCCAAACCGGCCGATTTGGTTCGAATTAGGGGTGTACAAATTGGAAACCGCCCAAATCGTAAACCGCCAATCCAAACCGACCGATTTGGTCCGATTCCCAGTTACTAAAAGTAGAATCGGTGTCCGGGCAGTCCGATTCCCAGTTCTAAGGGGTAACCGAACCGACTATATATACTTTTTTTATTTCTTTAAAAATTAGTAAAATGTAAACTAAACCGTAAGTGAACTTCATTGACATAAATTCATTGATAAAAATTAGTAAAATGTGTATTAAACTCTAAGTGACCGATTCTATTGGATTGACCAGTTCAGACCTCGGTTCCTAAAATTGGGAATCGGATTAAGAACCAATCACCCCTAGTTCAAATGGTTCAAACCTCGATTGGGTAGAGCTATAAATTGAGGAGAAAAACACGTGATATGTATTTGTTCTGTTTTTACATTTTCAATATGAGGAGGACGTAATCACATCTCTCAAACCACATCGGCCCCCTATATTCATTGGTTGCGCATGCTTCTAAACATTCAACCGAAACCCTGTCCAAGTTGACTCAAGCCACGAAATTTCCTGGAAGTTTCACCCACAACGTCTCAAACCCTATCGAAATCATTTCCCTCGTTATTTTCTCTTCTTCTTTTTTCCATTCCTTTTTCTTTTTTCATATCTTTTCCTTTGGCATGTGGCCTACGACTGGCCAAAGGTGACGGCCAGCAAGGGTTGAGCTCTCGCTCGAGGCCGGCGATCAACCACGGGTCAAAGGAAAAGAAAAAAAAAGAAAAAATATTTTAAAAAATTATTTAAAAATTATTCACATCAGCACCGCCCTCACTACGTAGGATGGCCAGTGTCCATATTAGCGATTTCTGGCGAAAATTGACCGGATAGACTGAATTGACACAAATATAAAAGGGTTAGGACTAAATTGACATAATTATAATAAATTTAAGACTTTCTTTTGTAACTCTCTCGATTTTTATGATGAGACTGCAATTTGAAGGGGGGAAACCACGATGTTGGGTTCGAGAATTCTTCCCTCGTCAAGAAAAAACATAAACGCGAGACCTTTTGGCTGCGTTTGGTAGCCCGGATTTAAGTCCGGATAAGATAATAAATTATCCTATTCGGTGTTTGGTGACATATTTAGGACCGGGTAAACTCGGATACATCCGAATAAACTGCAGGATATGAAATCCGACCTAGGGGGTGGGATAAGATTGGATTGGATATAAAATTTAAAAATAACTAAAAATTCAAATTTTATCCTTTTTTTTGTAGGAAAATTTTATCACTTAATAGAGTGATAAAGTGATGCTTAGCATATTGCTTCGACGGCACCACTTGCCCGAGGACCATCACCAAAATTACCGATCATCGTCACTTTTGACCACCGCATGATTGCCGACACTTCCGATCATAGCACGATCGCCGTCACCTCCGACCATGCCGGTCATCACCATCGGCCAGCAATTGTGTTTCGACGAATAAGGGTGAAAAGGGGTCTAAAGACAATCACTATGCCGGGTTTACATAAATCATCCTTTCCACCCCAATCGCATACGTCCTTCACGTTGAGCTGACCTTTCACGCATGACTCACGAGCCGACTATTCACCTACTGGTCAACAATGAACGGCTAGCACATCATCAGCTTCTTAGCGACCATGCTCTCAAGCATCGAGTTCCACTTGCACCGTGGTGTGGAACCTCCTCCTGCGGGCCCATCTCACGATGCACACCTTCTCCGATGTCACCTCTCGTAGCAGCTTTCTCTAGTAGTGGAGTCCAGTCATATGACCCACAGGAAGTGCCTCTCGCTCTTCACGAGACCGTCCCAAAATTACATGAACTCGTGTCGATTGAGAGACGTCATGCTCCTGAGGTCGACTTCCTAGAGACGTGGTCAAGAGGATTTAAGTCTTAAAGGAGGAGCAAAGTCAAAAATGAGATTTTCAAAGATTTTCAAATGAGAAAAATTTTCAAAGATTTTCCATCGTATCTTCGATTGCTGATTCTCGAAGATTTTCAAAGATTGTTTCAAAGATTCCAAATCCTATCTTAGGTTACACCAAACATATGATAGGGTATTTTTACAATTCGGGGATATTTTGAGGATTTCAAATCTCCTTTCATCCTATCATATCTCAATCCGAATTCAAACAACCAAACGCAGCCTTTGTTCTTCCTTTTATGTCTAACGCAGGGGCAAACCTACAAACACATCTTTGACGGGCCTAGCGATGTCAACGCTAACCAAATAGCAACGGCATTATCCTAATCTTTCAATTTTTTGCGTTTTAGCCTATTAATATTTTAGATCGGTGGCAATGTGCCCCTAAAGTCGACTCCAACCAGATTTTATCATCTCCCGATTCTTATCGCGTGGCTGCACAAGTCTTCTTTGCTGACTTAAAGAAGCCAAGCCAGAAAACAAAGAAACACGCGCGAGGTCCCTCCATGCCGCGACGGGGCAACATAACATACACGGCCATGGTGTTATATCCCGTCCTATTGAATCGAGTTTCCTTGTTACCCAAAAGAATATAAAGGAGCAAAATGCCAAAAAAATCTTCAAAATCTTAATGTTCTCTAACAAGACAAGCTCCGCAGATGTCCATCCTCGTTCTTAGATTACGAATTATGTGCAGGGACCCACTTTTCCAACCAAACCTACCAATAAAGAAAAAAAGAAAAAAATAGTGTACAATCGTAAAACGAATTCGAATAGCGAATCGATGAACCCCATGAATCGGCAACAAATTTTTCACGAGGTTCATATTTTATTTTTTCTCGAATTCTCGTTATTAATTAAATCGATTATTTTTCTCACGACATTCTTAACGAGAGGCACTGTTGAATCATGAAGTGATAATTTAACCTTGGCGTTTCCGAGTCCCACAACTTCTGGCAGGGCGGTTTCGATTGGATCCATGACGTCTGAAGTGACGTCATTGTAAGAAAATCCTGCAATAAGAATGGCTTGGCTTGATTTCGAGGTTCATTGAACCCACCAACTGCAGCACTAACGGATCCCATAAAGAGACAAGCTGCCTTCCCAAAATCTAACAGCACACTACATTTAAGACTTCGGATGATACGTGTGAGGAGTAGGAAATAAGCTTTCCCCATTGCAGCCGGTCAAACCAAAGTATTCAGAGAAACAGCAAAAAGGAAAGTTTCCCTCACGTTCTGCAAAGCTGGCTGACCTGAGGCTTTCGTCCCTATCCCGAAAGAAAAAGTGGAGCGTGGACAGTAAAAAAAGTAAAAAAAAAAAATAGTAATCTCTTGGAGATATTTCGACAAAACTCCTATTGAAATAAAAAGGACAAACAAGTACATATGTTACAAAAAGATTTTACTAGCATAACAGTCTTTGGGCCACCGTAAGAATCGCAACATGCGGTGAGTCACCAATTCTTGAAGGAATAGACTCCACAACAATTTATGATTATTTGTCATTTGTTTTTTTTTTGTGATCCAGAATATGTCGTTATTTTCACGGTAGATTAAGGATTACCACTCAATCATTTCTCATTATATAGTCATTGCTCCTAGTTCTAAGCACCAAAAATATCAAATGACAACCTCTCCCCCCCTCGGGCATCCCACCCCATTCCAATGATGATCCCGAATCCCAATCATCAGAGGCGATGCGATCCTACAAGCACAGGCAGATCATCGCCCTCGTGTATCCCATTCGCCGTGCCTGCCATTCTTGCCATCCTTGTGGATTCGTCATAAGAGCCGGCCGTGCTACATAGGACTTCCGAGGATTACATCGGAAATTTTCGGTTAAAATTGATCGAATTGTCTTACGATTTAAGGTTCAACTAGCACAATTAAAAGGTCAAAGATTTGTTTTTGGTAATTTTTCGCAAATATTTTATCCCAATTTTTTTTTGGTCAAAATGAGCTCGACAAAAGAGATAAGATTTGCGCGGATTTGAGATCGACATTGTTTCGCTCATTAAGATAATTGAGGAATCCATGTGTACTGTGTTATCGATATCTCCAAAGTGAGAAAAATTATACTATCTTCACACATCGAGGAGCTTAATTTTTTTTTGGTCATTAGGTGCTTAATTACTCAGTTAATTATTTGAGGCCGACTTGGACGCCTGCTTTGCAACCGAAAAGGGCTAAATCTCGAAGCTATGCCGACGCATGATCCGAAATTAAGTTATAAAGGGGGCAAAACTTTGCAAAACCTCGAATATCGAAAACATGTAAAGTGCAAGCTATTTTTTCCGATAGTAAATCGAAGATTCAGTATATGCAGAGAACACACAATTTCAAAAGAAGCATTAGCATAAACCAACAAAGTATTTACTAGCATAACATCCTTGGAGTTATTGTGAGAGTAGTAACGTGTTATGAGTCACAAATTCTTGAAAGAGTGATTCTTATAATAATTTATAATTATTTATTATCCATTTTTTTGTGACCTAGAGTATATTGTTATTCTCACAGTAAATTAATGACTTTTACTTGATTACAACAGAAGAGCCGGAGATTCCTCAGCATATGAAGTATTTGCCGAAGTAACAGGCTAGAGAAGAACCTCCAAGTGATGCCCAAATGCATAGAAGCCACGGTCCCCAGAATCTGAAAAATAGAACGACAAGACAAGCGACCGTGAGAAGCAAATATCGTTTAATATCATCAGTGCAATCAAAAGGGCCAACCACACGCTGAGGCAGAAGGGCCAAGCACTCGCCGGACGACGACAACGAGGCCAGAGAATTCTGTGGAGGATCAAGAACGAGGCGGCCCGGATTGGTGTGCAGTGGCGGCCATGTCGTTCTTGACCAGCACGACTCGACCATTCATCACCACCGCAACCAGGTGTTGACGGCTCCGAGAAGTTGGTTATACTGAGCATCGACAGCTTCTCATTTATACCACCCGCCTGGGTGGCGCTGCTGGAGCGCGCACTCTTCCTCTCGCAAAAGGTTGAGTGTTCGAATCCCGGGCGCCGCAGGGTGACTTAACCGGTGGCACGTGTGTGGTGGCTAGCACGTGTCGCCCCCAGGGTTTACTCCCCGGCCGTCGGCCGTGCGGGGGTTCCCTGGGTTATCAAAAAAAAAAAAAAAAAGACAGCTTCTCATTTATTTTATGTTGTTCATCAACTTAAGTGGTGAGCAATAACTGCCACGATAATGGAAGTACGAAACTAAGCAGGAACTTGTGATTTTTTCTTACCAGGGATGAGGGATGATGTCCAGCGAGCAGCTCAGGGTGCCTCCGAGGATCATCCAATTGCCGCTGCCCTCACCGCCAGTGGGAGCTGTGAAGGTCGACCCCATGCACGAGATGTCCATGTCGAACACGGCCGCCCACCACGTACCCAAGCGCAGCGTTCGCTTGGCTTTCACTGCCACCTCCATGGTCATCTCCCCGCCGTTCACACCCAAGTCAGTGACGATCGACAGCGTCGACTGGGCCCTGGCTCGGACTGAGGTCACGCAGCCGGGGGCCTGAGTGAAGGTGGACACAAGAGCGAGTTGGCCGTCGAAACTCAAGAGTAGCTTCATGCGAGTGTACTCGATAGTGACGAGCTTACTGTGGGAGATGGAAATGTTGAGGGACGAAAGGGAAGAGCCCGGGTTGAGCCTGAGCTCCAGCAGCGTTCCGGTGGATATCGCCAGGAAGATGGCCGTGAGGAGGCCGAGAATGGTGGGCCCAGCAAATGTGATAAAGCAGCCGATGATCAGCTTGTAAGGATGGGACCGCAGCGGCGCTGCTGGCGGTGATGGCGGATCATCATCCGCCCGGGGTGGTCGATCCTCATTTTGGAATTTTTATGGTTTGAGTGCTTTTGTCTCTACCGGTGTTTTTGTGCGAGCTGAAGTCTCATTTATATTGGAGAAGGCTCAAGCAATCGGGGGGCATTCGAAGTACAGACGTACGAAGCAATCTCACTTTTTCTAAAAAGAAGTGTCCGAGAGACCTGTTGCACTAAGGTTCTGTTTGATAATCGATCAAATAGTACCTTATTCTATCTTTTTTTTCGAAAATAAAAAAGAATAAAAATTTATTTGATAAATTTTTTGTTTCCTGAAATAGATTTGGAATATAATCAAAAAGTAGAAAAAAGTTGCTTCTTGTTCCTGAGAATAAAAAAAATCAAAATATAAATATATATATTTCTTCTAGCACCGGAGGCAAACCAATTGGTGGGCCTACAAACTACAAAGGCGTTGTGGTGGGACTTTGAAATGGATGGTCATTGATCGCCAACGTTGACCCCAATCAATTCTCACGTATCTCATTACGCCAACTAATTATGAAAAGCCATTCAATCGCATATATGTCAATTCATGGCCAATCCCAGTCCACCCACCCATGAAACTGTAACTGTAAGAGAGGGCACCAATGAAACTCTAACTGTAAGAGGGCATATATGTCAATTCACGATCAATCCTACAATAAGAGTTCTGAAATAATTAGTCGCATGTTTCTGTCTCTTACAATTAGAGTTTCATGGGTGGGTGGGGCGGGATTGGCCATGAATTGGCAACTAATGCCCTCTCTAAATTTAAATGGTGTGGAAAAGTCTTCCGTCGTGTAAGTAAAACTCTCTATTTCCTCGAAGTCATCCAACACCGGAGGCAAACCAACTAGTGGGCCTACAAACTACAAAGACGTTCTGGTAGGACTTCGAAATGGATGGTCATTGATCGACAATGTTAACCCCCAATCAATATTTCTTACGTATATCATTACGTCGACTAATTATGAAAAACCAGTTGATCGCATATATGTCAATTCATGGCCAATCCCGGTCCACCCACCCATGAAACTCTAATTGTGAGAGAGGCAACCAATGAAACTCTATCTATAAGAGGGCATATATGTCAATTCACTGCCAATCCTACAATTAGAGTTCTGAAATAATTAGTCACACGTTGCCCTCTCTGACAATTAGAGTTTTATGGGTGGGTGGTGCATTCTCCCCCAAATCGGCCACCGGCGAGGGCTTAGCCATAGCCGCCGGTTGTGACTCTTCTCCTCCTCCTTTTTTTTAGCCTTTTTATCTAATTTAATTTATATTTTTTGATTTTTTCTTATGTGGCGCTTGTTGGACACCACATCATTGCCATATGTCTCAAAAAAAGTAATAAAGTAAAACACGTCGGCATTTTTTGTTAGTCTAGTTGGACGGTATTAATTTTAGGATTCGATTGAACCAACTTGACTTGTTTTAGGAGGCGAATGCACTTTTTATAAGTTTTATGACTCAATTGCATTTTCGTGATAAGTTTCAGGACTTCCGGTCAACATACCCCTAAAAAAAATAATGCCAGTTACTATGATCCTAAGAATAAGGATCTTTATTTACCAAAAAAAAAAAGAATAAGGATCTTCTAGATGTTTTTGAATTGTAATTTTTAGCCTCGGAGGTTGTTCATAGAGAATAGTTATTCGAGTATAAATATGGAAAAGAGAAAGGATTATAAATCCCTAAAAAGCAGGAATCGTTCCCCCTGGTATGCTAATAATCATGGACAGGGATAGATAGTAGAGATCCGAAATGCCTCTTCAAAAAATTCATTGTGAAAATCAAATTATAGTTGATAACTGCCGACATAGTAGTGACCGATTTACAGTTGGGAACAAGACACTAGTACCAGCGTAAATATGCCGTTCGACGGTGACACTTACCATGCCCAAATCATGTAATCACATAATGCTACAAGAGTGCAAAAAGGATTTTTTTTCCCGGGAAAGCACCATCCTTAAAAATAAAAAATCATTCTTTCGAAACTAATGAATTCATTTCGTCCCTATCGTCTTAAAGTTATCTCAAATTCTCAATCAATTCTCATAATTTGATTTGTCTCGATTATATTTCAATAATCTTTGCTCACCGCCACTTCCAAGTCTCAACTTTTTACCTAATTAATAGATTCTGAATTCAGTGACATCGCCCACATGACATTCTGATCTCATTACTAGAACTGTCTAAATGTGCCTTTTTTCAATAAAAGTAGCCATCAATATTCATGTAATGCCACGCCTTTTAATTCAGCTTCGTGTCAAATTTTGCTTTAGTGTTTTTCGACAAATTAGGATGGACTTGCCCATTGAGTAATGTGAGCTCTTCTTGCCATCATTCACCTTCGTAATATTCTGAAATAGCTGAAGGTTTTTTAGAAGCTCCCATTGTTTTAAACAAGAAGACAAACTATGTGCCCCCATTAAGTTTTCCAAAAGATGCATAGCTAAGGCATTATTCAAAAACTTTCATTTCAATTTTCCCCCAAAAATCGAAAAAGCTTAATAAAAAGTTAGAAATATGCTGCAACTCATACAGATGAATATTATGATATGAGTTCGAGTTTGTCGAGCTCTGTATGTGAAAATTGATGAAAACAGTGATAGCAAAACTACTGCATCACTCATTTGAGAACGCTCAAGCCCAATCAAGAATCGTAGCTATAAACTTCATAGGCGTTCGTCCGAGAAAAAACACTAAACTGTAAAAGGCGAGGGACATTACCATATTTCTCTGAGCAACGTGCTAGAAGTTTATAACTTTGGACAAGATTATTTGCGCGTAGTGATTGATTCTTAAAGAATAAAAAGAATTTATACGGAGTGAGCAAAATACACGGCAATAAAATATCTAAAAATGAAAATGTCCCACCTTTTCTTTTTACAAAGAGAAATGACAATGAGGATGCAACATCACCAAGACTTAGCAGCGCCTTTACCGAGTTTAAGCGCACAAATGAGTTGAATCTCAATATCTGGTGAGCTCAGCCTGAAAAAGCCATAGGGACAAGGATTCACTGCAGCGGACCTATCAGATATATGGGGAATTCTGACTCGGAGACGGGGGTAAATGGAGGAATCCAATAAACAGAATGAGCACTGTAGGAGGACAAAGATATCTAAGAACAAAGGTCCTTTTTCTTTTTTTTTCGAACCTGAAATGAGAATGTAAATTACCATGAGGCAGCTAAATGCTTTACCCTAGCTTCCATGGCACAAAGAGTTGAGCCTTAATAGTCTAGTGAAGATGAACTCGGCCAGAAGGAAGCAATACACTCAGGACTCTCAGTTGTATATATAGTCGTCCGGCTCAGGCCTGCAATTCACCATTTTATGCAAATAGCTTTCAGCTCAGTTTTGTTGAAAACCCAACTAAACCACCAGAAAATGATCGAACAAAGTAACCGAAAGCGAAGAAAACTCAAACAAAATGAGTTCATTTATTGGAAACTGACTGTTTATTAATGAAAAAAATGGTTAAAAGTCATGTTAACAACATCCACTAATCTAATAATGATTCCATCGAATTGACCCTATAATTGCTTGTTCAAAGTCAACATTTCACACTGGAACTTCGTCAGTGATAGTGGCTTAGTATCTCACTAAAGTCAACAATAGAATTAATATAATTAACTAAAGTCCTCGTCAAAGTCTGGACAAGACTTTCATCGTTTATAGGGACCAAACACACTTTTTTCTTTTCCTTGAAAGTGAAGTGTCTTTTCTATTACAACATAAGATAAGATAAGATAGTACACAGTTTTAACTGGTTGTTGGTGGGATGAAGACACCAGCGGAGAAGCATAAATGGTTGGTGATGATCGGTTGGTGGCTGAACTGAAACTTCGAAGCTGATCTGTTTATTTATGTTTTTTCCCCTTTTGGGTGCGAGGCTGTTGGATTTTAGGTTCTACCAGTCTAAACCTACTCACCTCTATGAGATGAATCTGTCCAAATAAGCAGGTTACGTGAAGAGAAAATACTAATTGACTCGGGGTTGGATTAAATAAACAATAACGTACGAGGAAATCCGCTGCGAGGAAACAACAAATTATCCGGAGCCACCAAACTACAAAATGTCCACTCCCCAACCAACCTGTCTCCACCGAACTTTCCTCCGAGAATGGTTGTTGCTGAATATCATTCAACTGCCTAAGAACAGAGTCAGCTTTGTGCATTGCGCTTTGAAGGTGATGACGTGATAGTTTTCTTGCGGAAAGAGTGGTTTCTGGTGGGTCAGTATGGCAAGCTGCAATCAAAGAAGACGGGCCATACCGGATCAAGAAGCAAATTAATGATGATAATGACTATGTTGTTGGTTCAATGAGTATATCTTCCACTTTTAATGTTGCTAATATTTATCAGTATTATTCAGATGATGATCCATTATACCTGCATCCACCAAATAGCTCGAGGACGAGGATTTTCCAAGTGGCGGAGATTGATGCGGACACAGTTACAGGGCCCGTAATATCAATCGGGAAAGTTCATTTTGAGCACTATATTGTGACCAAGTTGGGTTCCCCGTTTTGCAATGTACTCAAAGTTCGGAGGCATCAACGTTTGTGTTAAAGCATTTGATCAGCTTGATGCACTTGATTTGATTGGTTGGACAGCAATAATCATTAGTTACGCCAGATGTGGAATAGGGGAGAAGGCCTTGGGGTTACTCGAGCTCATGAAGAGAAAGAAGACGAGACCTGATCCAGTGACTTTTGTTGGGGTTCTCTCGGCTTGTAGCCACAGTGGTTTGGTTGAAGAAGGTTATTTTCATTTTGATTCAATGGTTAAGGATTATGGCATCAAGCCTAACTACTGCCACCATGCCTGTACGGTCGATCTTCTTGGTAGCTCAGGGAGACTTAAAAGTAACATGCCCATTGAACCTAATGCTTTGATTTGGGAGACGCTGCTTGCTGCTTGTAAACTACACGGTGACATTGATCTAGGAACGCTAGCAGCCAAAAGCATTGCCGAGTGTCAGTCCATCTGACGCTGGAGCGTTTGTGTCTTTGTCAAACGTCTACGCGGACATGGGCCAGTGGGAAGAAGTCATGAACATTAGAAGCTTGATGAAAGGAGCTGGAGCAAAGAAGGAACCTGGTTGGAGTGTTGTTTGAGATTGAAACTCGAGACTTTGATTGGGTAGATGTCCAGATCTTGCGCCACTTTTATGTGGTGATCAAGGAGTCAAACTAGTCATAGATTTGTTTGTTTCCATTGTCTATACGTGTCACGAAAAGGTTGCGCATTCTGGATGCTCCATAACATATCCCATTCCTCGAACCTTCTCAGGCTGGCAATCCTGTCAACATACAGAAGTGACATAAACAACTGTATCTTCCAAATTAACATTCTTCGTTCCCAATTTTGTGGTATAAACTCGTGAGTTACCAGCCCACCGTCTAAAAACTTAAGTTGAGCTTATGAGCACTGCATTTGAGCATGTTTAACCGTTCCTTGAGATGAACACAATAGTCAGGCGAGGGTCGCTGGCCCCTGGCCGAGGCCCGGCAGTGGTAGCGAGGGCTGGCTACAGCCCTCACCACCTGTCTGGTTTCCCCTTTTTTATTTTAAATTTAGCTTAATTTTTGTCGCGACCTAAAATATAATCGGGTTTCGATCTTAGACTAATGGATTACTAGATCAATTAAATTAACTAACCTAGCTCGAGTTCTCCCAAACTCTACCAAATCGCAACTTAGGTCCAATTGTGAGCATGCAAATATTTTCAACGGGAGTCGCCACTAATCATTTAGGGTAGGTTGATTAGAAACCTAAATAAAATAGCGGGAGTACTATTTTATTTCTACGAACCAGAAATCGTAAATTCGGGGACTTGGTTACGCTAGATTCCCTAACGCCCTTTCGGTACCAATTTCGAGAAAAATACTCAATTTGACAATTTTGATAAATCCTGATTTAGAGTTCAAAGGTGTGGAAATTTCTTTTTTTTTTTTACTTGTTTTAAATGAAAGCTAACCTATATGTAATGATGTGCAAAAATTGACATGCGATTAATGCAACCTAACATGCAAACTATATGTCATGCGACGACGTGATCTATTTCTAATGACGGGCATATTATTTTTTTTGTATTTTTTTAATGAAATTCGGAATTAAAAATGCCAATTATCTAAACATGCAATTTTAAACTAAAGAAATTGACCTATTCTAAAGCAATCTTTTTTTGGTATTTTTTTTATCAAAATTCGAAATTAAAATCAAGTAAAAAAGAATATAACCGTGAAATCTTTCGAATTAAGTTTCGATCTGAAGCCTAACAGATCAACCCTAAAATTCGAAATACCCGCTATGGAAATAACTCTATCTAAAGCCTGATAGATAGATTTATTTCCACGTGTGCGGTTGCGGATTAGGAAATTTTCCTAATCAATCACATCTTGAAAAATTCGATATCTTAAATATATTGGATATGTTCAAAATTTTTTTTTGAAGATTCTAAATTCTATCCAAATTTGACAAGTAATAGATATCTAAAATTTCAAAAAAAAGGAAATAGATCCTAATCGAAATATTGCCTATTATTAAAATATGCAAAGTTAGATATCTATAAGCACGAATTAAGCAATAAAATATTCAAACCAAATCAGGATAAGATATTTACCTAATCCAAAGATTTATTTCCAAATTTGAATCACCGGCGAATCAGGATTGCGGATCGGGATGGTGACCGGCAGTGCGTCTGGAGCGGCAGCTCGGCGTCGGGAACGGCGGCGGCGTGGCACGGACGGTAGCGGCGGTGCGGCTCCGGGGACGGCGGCGTCTTCGGCGATCACCCGTCTGGCGCGGCGGTAGCGTCCAGGCGACGGTACGGCTCCGGGCAGCGACAGCGGTGCAGCTCCGGGCGGGGGGTTTGCAGGCAGGAACGGCGGCGTGCAGCTCCAGGCAGCGGCGGCGGTGTAGCTCCGGGCGGCTCTCTGGCGCAGCGGTGACGATGTGGGCGAGCGGCGGTGACTGTGGCGGCGGCGCGCGGCGGAAGGCAGGGCACCGGAGGGAGTGGCAGTAGCGGTGTCGGCGTGCTGCAAGGATTCAATGGGGCTCAAGACAACGCTGGTCTTTGCCCACTCTCTATTCTCCAGCCGTGAATTGTATGGCCTCCTTTACTCTCCCCCTTCACGATTTTTTTTCAACGTGGACTTCCCCAAGAAAAGCCACACAACTCCTCTACTTCTCTCTTTCGCTCACGTGTTTCACTTGCGTGTCTTTAAAAATTCTGATTTTCAGATTCTAAGACCCCCCAGATTATGATGCATAACCCTATATTTATATCGCAAACCTACGTCAACTAGCCGGGCTTTCTAGTTCTAATGGGCTTAGGTTTAGGCTTTACCCTTTAATTTAATTTAATTCTAAGTGGGCTGAATTAATTCGGGCTTTTCTTTAATTAAGCTTGATGGGCTAATTTAAGCTCAAATTAAGACAACCAAGCCCTTTTGACGTGTGATTTTCGGCCCCCGTCTTCCGAATGAGTCGAGTCTCGTTCGATTCCCGAGCCCGATTCACGTGATGAATTTCAAGCTCGCTCCCCACTGCCGATCTGATGCGGAATGCAATTAATCTAAATGAACCTAAACTATATGCTATGCAATTTTAATATTTTTGTTCAGGGGTTAAAAAATTTAATCCCTAATTTTCTATGCAATTAACACTAAATGATGCGCCAAAATTTAGGTGTCAACAGCTGCCCCTCTTTGAGTGGAGGCTCGCAGAGGTTTCGCTCAAAGACTGAGACCTAAATTTAAACTATGAAAAATGATGAATGATGATTTTTTTTTAATGATGATGCATGATATGCAAACAATAAGGAACGTATGCTAAGGCTTCTCACTTCATGCGGAGCGGTGAAAGAGTCTTACATACGGATCGCACAAAAAGCGTCCAAGTGGGGAAAAGCTTTATAATGCTTTGAGTTCCCTCGATCTCCAAACTTCTAGTCCACTGGAAGTAAGGTTCTCAAGGTATATGATTGCCTATCTGTTACCTGTAGTTTCCTACAGATGCGAAATAGCGCATGATATGAAGAAAGAGTGAGGACGTGTTGCCTATACCACTGGGCAATCACGAAAAGGATCATGTCACCTCTTCCATTGGGTGAGCATGAAATGGGGTGTGTTTCGTACTCCACTTAGCAACACCAAGAGAGAAATTATGTCGCCTATCCTACTGGGCGAACATGAAATGGGGTGTGTTTCGTACTCCACTTAGCAACACCAAGAGGGAAATTATGTCGCATGTCCTACTGGGCGAACATGAGAATATGGTGTGCCGCGTACTCCACTTAGCAACACCAAATGTGAAATTATGTCGCCTGTCCTACTGGGCGAACATAAGAATACGGTGTGCCGCGTACTCCACTTAGCAACACTGAAAGAGAAATTATGTCGCCTATCCTATTGGGCGAACATAAAATGGGGTGTGCTTCGTACTCCACTTAGCAACACCAAATGTCACCTGTTCCACTTGGTGAACATACGAGAGAGATAATTTCTCCTATTCCGGAGAGAGAAACAATGAAGAATAATTAGCAGACGTACCTGAATTCTTCTTATGACAGAGCCAATGGCATCGCTCCTATTTTTACCTGAGAAAAGGTTAAAATAACACATGCGCAGAGGCAGAGAAAACATAATTCATGAATCTGCTTGCATTACCAAGCTTTACTAGGGAATTTATTAATAAGAACAATTGTTTCGTCCTTTTGACATTTTGATCATATTAAATGAGAGACCTTTAATCAGAAAGGACTTTCCACTCACTTTCAATGAAAGGCTTTTGACCCGACCTTTGATACGGGTATAAGAATCACTCGAACTCTCTTCATCGTGCTTGACAAGGGTTCGGATATTCTCAAAATCAGTATGACTTGGCCAATCTGAGAGGTCTTTATAAGGACTAAAACGTGAGCTTGGTCAATGGCTTAGCAAAAGGGACTCTTCGAGTCGAGGCTATTGAAAGAATTGATATCACCAGCTGTTCCGGGTTTACAAGTCAGGAATGCTGCAAAAATGAAATAGAAAAATCTTGCTCGCACTTCTTCGAGCAACATTTATGAGCATTTGAAATTCTACATTAACTCAAGTGCCTTATTCTGAAGAGACTTAGGTAATGGTTGTAACGTAGGTTCGGGTAGGCTTGAAATGAATGGCCTATTTCCATCAAAAGGGGTATTATGAACATGGAGATTGGTGATCATCCCATCTAGCAATTGCTCCACAAATGAACCTCTCTCTCTCTTTTTTTTTTTTAAGAGAGATTTTCTTTTCTTCGAGAGATTTTTCCGAGAGAGAACTTCGATTTGATGGAGTTCTTTTGCATCCTTTCTGATGAATTTTCTTTTGAGCTTCTATTTGCCCCAAGTCACCTTGAACTTGTCTTGAGATGATTTCATTTGTTTATCACAAGAATGATCACCAATTGGGTTGAAATGAATTCACTGCTCAAATTGGGTATGCAAAGGGTATAATATGTAGGGATATAGAAAGAAATGCTCTTCGTCATATCTAAGGCACTCGAGCTAACAGAGAACTTGTATGCAATAAATATACTTGAAGATTGATGCAAGTGAAAGCAAGAAAATTCTAACCATTTTGAACTTTCTAAAAAATTGCCCCGGTATGGGATTGTTCCTGACAGGGGTAAGAAATGAAACTCCGTTCAAAGGGGTTAAGCAAATGATGACCTGTAGTGTTTAGATAGAGGAAATGAATGCCTCACATCATTTTGGTCGTCATACTTTTCGTGAGATAATCCTTTACCTTGTCAACACGGAATTTTCACTCAACTCGCACTAGGGATTATTATTCAGGACGTGTATAGAAATGTCTTGCCTTTCGTCGTCTTGAAGTCTCTTACGCAATATGATCACTTCATTAGGACAGAAATAGATTGCCAAATCAAAGCCTTCCTCAAATAAAGCTTAGTAACATCAATTGACTCATAAAATTTAACTTGACACTTGATAGAAACATAGTTAAAATGAGTACAAGTCAAGTGTAATATTTCTTCACAGAATCAGAATTAACTGGACTGGAAAAAACACGACCATCCATCTCGGCCAAAATCAAAGCACCTCCTGGAATGACTTTCTTCACAATGTACGGGCCGCCATAGTTTGGAGCAAATTTTCCTTCTGCAAGAGGAACTATCGGCAATAACTTCCGTAGGATAAGGTCACCTACTTGAAAATGTCGAGGCTTGACTTTCTTGTTGAAAGATTTAGCAACTCGTTGTTGGTAGCACTGGCCATGACATAGAGCTCTAAGCCTTCTCTCATCAATCATGTTCAACTGATCCAATCTCTGTTGGATCCAATCTGCTTCTGACAATTGTACCTGTGAAAGAATACGTAACGAAGGAATTTCAACCTCAACAGGTAGCACCGCTTCCATACCGTACACAAGAGAATATGGAGTTGCCCCTGTAGATGCCCGGATAGAAGTCCGATATGCCATAAGTGCAAAAGGTAATCTCTCATGCCAATCACGATAGTTTTCGGCTGTTTTAGCCAAAATTTTCTTGATATTCTTGTTGGCTGCTTCGACCGCTCCGTTCATCTGCGGACGATATGGAGAGGAATTCAGATGCTTGATCTTGAATTCTTTGAACAGTTCATCCACCAATTTGTTATTCAGATTTGACCCATTGTCAGTAATTATAGCCTCAGGTGCACCATATCGAGCAATGATGTCCCGACGAATGAACTTCACCACAACCCGGGCCGTCACTGTCATATAAGACATGGCTTCGATCCATTTCGAAAAGTAATCGATAGCAACCAAGATAAACCGATGTCCATTCGACGCTTTAAGATTAATTGGGCCAATCATATTAATGCCCCACATAGAAAATGGCCATGGTTCAGACATTTGATGCAATTCATTTAGAGGAGTTTTAATCTTGTCACCATAGATCTGACATTTGTGACAACTTCGGACATGCTGAATGTAATCACTCTCTAAAGTGAGCCAGTAATAACCCATCCTCATTATCTTCCTCGCTAGCATATGACTATTCATGTGCGGACCACATACTCCCTCATGCACTTTTAGCATCAAGTGAATAGCCTCAGTTGAATCAACACACCTTAATAAAACCGAATCATAGGACCGCTTGTATAGGCATTCTCCGTTCAAGAAGAACTTCGACGCCATTTTCCTGATATACTTTTGGTCAGATGCGGTACTTTTCTCAGGAAACTTCTGTGTTTGAAGATATGCCTTGATATCATGATACCACGGCTTGCCGTCAGGCTCTTCTGTCGTGGCCATGCAATAAGCCGGTTTCTGTAAGACTTCTATCTTCAAAGGTTCAACTTCTAAACCACTTGTCACTTGTAGCATTGCCGATAACGTAGCCAGAGCATCGGCAAAACTGTTTTGAGTCCTTAGCAAGTATTCAAACGAAATGTCTTCAAATTCTTCCACCAACTCCTCTAAATAAACGTGATAGGGTTGCAACTTAGCATCTCTAGTTTGCCATTTGCCAACGGTCTGAAGAATAATGAGGGTTGAATCCCCGAACACCTTAAGTCGAGCTACTCCCATTTCGATTGCAGCTTGTAACCCGAGGATGCATGCTTCATACTCAGCGATATTGTTCGTGCAGGGAAATATCAGTTTCGCTGCGACCGGATAATGTTGTCCGCCCGGGGATATTAAAACTGCCCCGATACCTTACCCTGACAAGTTTACGGCCCCATCAAAGTACATGGTCCATACATACTCATCAATTGGCATGACTCTATCCTCTAGCGGATCCAGATCGTCATTTTCCCCAGGATTTTCAGCCAAGACATCGGCAATTACTCGTCCTTTGACCGATTTCTGAGACATGAATTGAACATTAAATTCTGAGATGAGAATCTGCCATTTTGTCAGTTTTCCAACCAAAGCGGGTTGATTGAGCAAGTATTTGATTGGATCACATTCTGTTACAAGCAATATCTGATAGTGCAAAGTGTATTGCCTCAATCTGTGTAGCACCCAGACCAATGCTGCGCACGTTCTTTCTGCCTCGGAATAGTTCATCTCAGAGGCGGTGAACTTCTTTCTCAAATAATAAATTGCACGTTCTTTTCCATCCTCTTCACCTTTCTGAGCAAGCATGGCACCTAAGGACTCACTGTGGATTGTGAGATACAGGATCAGAGGTTGCCCCGGGTTGGTGGAACAAGCACCGGCGGATTCATCAAGTAGTGCTTAATCTTGTCGAACGCTAGTTCATACTCTTGATCCCATCTAACCAGCGCATTCTTCTTGAGGAGTTTAAAGAAAGGCTTCGCTGTCTCAGATAGCTGAGAGATAAATCTGGCTATATAGTTTAGCCTACCCATTAAGCTACGAACTTCCTTCATCGAAGAGGGAGATTTTATTTCACAAATGGCCTTCACTTTCGACGAGTCAATCTCAATCCCTTTGTTACTAACAATGAAGCCAAGTAGTTTGCCAGAGCCTGCCCCGAACACGCACTTTGTCGGATTGAGGCGTAATTTGAACTTACGAAGCCTGTCGAATAATTTCGTCAAGGTTTCTATGTGATCTTCTCCATGCCAAGTTTTTGCAATCATATCATCAACATAGACCTCAATCTCATTATGCATCATGTCATGGAACAACGTGACCATTGCCCGCTGGTAAGTTGCCCAAGCATTTTTGAGATCGAAGGGCATCACTTTGTAATGAAATGTCCCCCATGGAGTGGTAAATGCTGTTTTCAACTTATCATCCTCGTTCATCAAGATCTGGTTATAACCTGAAAAACCATCCATGAAGAAGAATAGTTCAAACCCAGCTGTACTGTCCACCAGCACATCAATGTGTGGGAGTGGAAAATCATCTTTGGGACTAGCTTTGTTCAGATCTCGGTAGTCAACACACACTCGAATCCGACCGTCTTTCTTCAACACCGGGACTATATTAGCGACCCATTCTGAGTATTGAGTAGTCTCAATAAATCCCACGTCAAGAAGTTTCATGACCTCTTCCTTGATCTTCTTTGCCAGTTCTGGCTTAGCTCTTCGCGGCCTTTGCTTCACAGGCTCAACTGAAGGGTCAGTCGGTAGACAATATTCAACGAACGATCTATCAAGACCCGGCATGTCAGCATAAGACCAGGCAAAGATGTCTTGATAATCCTTCAACAACTGGGTCAAGCGTTTGGCCATATCTTGAGAAAGACATGCCCCAATCTTCACCTCTCTAGGATTCTCCGTATCGCCAAGGTTGATCACCACAGTTTCTTCAGCAGTCAAAGGCTTAGATTTCTCATGGATTTCCAAGTTCCGCCGTATCTCTTCATCATTCAGATTAGAATCGTCTGAGTCATCAGACTGACTTGCATCACATGTATGAGGATCCCCGATTCCCGTCCCTTCGCATGCCTCAAGATTAGTCCTGAAACATGAAAGAAAAGGATCAAAAAGACAAGAGAGGGCTTAACTACCGCAATTTTCGAAAATTGTTCTTTGCTTTTTGAAATTCATTTTGCTTTCGAATACCTCGACACGCGAATTCTTGAGAAGCCCAACCCTCAGTTCTTACCGTAGATGACAAATTTTTCAATCGTTGGTTATCGTCATCGGGTTGGTTTGGGGCACTTCAACAAGATTCAAAATGATAAAAACCGCTGTAATTTTATTGATATTGAATCAATGAATTACATCTTATTGGATTGAAAAACCTAAGTGCAACATGAATTGGAAAAAAGCAATAAAGATTCCCACGCAGGGGAGATACGAAAACTAAAAATGATTACTCTTGAGGGCCAGCGCCCATCCCTTCAAGTGGTCCTTCAGTGATTGCACCAATGGAGGTCTCAGCGAACCATCCAGTGAGGTAGGGTATATCATCATTAAAATCAAAGTCCACCACCCTCGACTCCGGCTTCTTGAAAATACAGGGTGGCTGGTCACCCTCAGAATCGTCATACAGACCGACCACAATTGCTTTACCATGCTTCTTAGGTGGTTCAGTTAAGGCTTGTGGCGACTCAGGAAAGATAAGCCCAAGATCATCCTCGGTCGGGCTCAGCTTTAAATTCTCATATCCACCCACTACTCCAGCTGAGTGAAAGATGTGGTCAATGAGAGGTGGTAAGGGACTTCGGCCTCTGCAACAATCGTTGCTTTGTTCGCGGCTTACGGGACCATGATATCCCAAACCAGTCTTGTGGTATTGTCCATTTGTCTCAATCGGGGCCTGAATGCCTTGGCCTTCCTTCCCAAGACCCTGACCTGGCTTAAAATCATTACCAACCATGACCTTGGCCACCATGATAGCTGCATTAGAAACTTCAGGAACGGGTAACGGCATATCAGAGGAAGCCTGAACAACTTGAACTATCTCAAATGAATGATAGCTATCCTCTTCAACATGATCGGGCTCTATGTATGGGATCGATGTTGCATTGAAGATTCGGTGATCTTCCTCTCCATAAATTGTAACCAGCTTTGCTTTAGCCACGAACTTAATTTTCTGATGCAAACTGGAGGGCACTGCGCCTGCATTGTGGATCCATGGCCGTCCCAGCAAGAAATTGAAAGCAGAAGGGATATCCAGCACTTGGAAAAGAATATCGAACACCGAGGGTCCAATTTGCAGTGCTAAGTTAATCTGGCCTATCACATCCTTCTTTACTCCGTCAAAGGCTCGGACAGAAGTCTTGGCTGCTTGCATGGTAGATGGAGGAATGCCCAGCCTTATCAAAGTAGCCAACGGACATAAATTCAAAGCCGACCCGTTATCAACAAGCACTCTCGCTACGTGAGTCTCTTTATACTTCACTGATATGTGAAGCGCCTTATTATGACCACATCCTTCAACTGGGATTTCCTCGTCAGAAAATGCTACTTGATCTTTGAGGAGAATCATCCCGACAAACTCTTCTAGCTTGTCTTCTTCAATAGTCTCGGGCACATGAACCTCACTCAAAACCTTCATTAGAGCATTCCGATGTTTATCTGATGTCTGGAGAAGTTCCAACAACGAAACTTGTGCAGGTAACTTTCTCAGCTGGTCAACCACGTTATATTCACTAGCCTTTATCACAGCCAGGAATTCTTTCGCTTCTTTCTCACCTACTGGCTTGGCCGGTTGATTATCAGCATAGGTTCGCCCTGACCTTGTTATCAGATCAACATCATACGACCATAGAACCATCTTGTCACTCTCATAAGCGTAAGGCTGAGGTGATGCCAGGACCAACATTTTCGAAGCATCGGGTATAACGATCCCGAGGTCATCGTCGGAGGCATCCTCGAGAGGGGGCATGTCAGTTAGCTCAGGATCCAACTTAACTAGCTCATCGGTCAACATTGCGAGTTCTTCATTCCAGTCAATAATGACCTGAGATATAGTGGCCACTACCCCGAATTCATCAGCTGTCCCAATCATTCCCCTTTTCAACAACTCATCCACTTTCTTTTCTATCTCGCTGAGTGACACCACCTCACCAGTCGAAACATAACCAGCTCGGACTAAAGCATTGAACATGTCTTTGAGAGGGACCCTGAAGCCTTGAACCTGTTTGACTCCCGAACCAAAGACAACATTTGCACTGCTCGAATGATCAGGGAGTGGATTGTTCTGCACGTTGGGCTTACCAGTTGGCTGTAGCACAAACACTCCAGTCTCGAGTAGATCCTGCACTCGATGTTTGAGTACCTGGCAATCATCTGTCGAATGCCCAACTTCACCTCTATGGTAATCGCATTTCTTCGACGGATCATATTTTGCATAACCAGCGGCATTAGATCTTTGTGGCTCTGAATTCAGCAGGTTCTTCTTCCTTAGCACAGCCAATACCTGAGATAACATTCCAGGAAGTAGAGTAAACTGGCGAGTTTTACGCTGCTGGCGTGAGTCTTGCTGACCTTGCCGTCCATAAGAGGTTGTCTGCTGAGTGCTAAATTGCAGCTTCGGGGCCTGCGCTGGCATCTTCTGTGCATAAGTCATGTTGACTTCGGGGACATGCTCTTTGTCCTTCTTACTAGTAAATCTCTTGCTCGATGAACCTGACTCACTGTACCATCCCTTCTTGAGCTCGGTTTCAATCTCCTCGCCCATGGCTATCAGTTGACCAAAAGATTGGGCGGCTGTCACTAACATTCGTGAACGAACCGGCTACGGTAGGGTGGACACGGACAACTTCATTAAGTCACGTTCTGAGGATTAAGGCATGATCTGTCCCGCCATGTTCCTCCAGCGAGTGGCATACTCTTTTAGAGTCTCGCCCTTTTTCTGCTCGGCTCTCTCCAGGTCTTCCCTTGTAATGGTGACATCGAGATTGAACTTGAAGTGCTTGACGAAAAGGTTTGCCACCTCTTCCCATGAGTCTTTCCGGTTGATCTGGTGGTTGGTATACCACCTCATTGCGGCATCTTTCAAGCTTGCTTAGAAGGTTTGGATCATTAGAGGTCCATTAGAAACATATCTATTCATGAGCCCCTGGTACATGTCGATGTGCTGAATCGGGTTTGAGGTGCCGTCATACTTCTCGAAGGCTGACATTTTGAATTTATCGGGCACTTGGACCCGGGTAAAAATAGACAGATCAATAGGTGGAACACATTGAGTTCCCTCCACTTCACGTAACCTCTGGTCGAGCTTAGTTAACAACTTGGCGTTCTCATCATTCGGGGGTGGATGAAGAACATGGGCCGCTGGAGATGCACTAGTGTCAGTTAGAATGACATCATCCAGTTGAAGGGTGGGATTAGTATTCACTACAGGAGTTTTGTCAAGGCGAAGGCCTTGACGGGCTGAAAGTGGAATCTCCGATTGAGAAGCAGCATTGATCTGCTGCTGCTTGGCCATGAGATCACTCATCATTTTGGACATGGCAGCCGCGATCTGCTCATTGATTGTGTTCATGTGTTCTTTCAGCTTTTCGTCAATCATGGCCGCAATCTCGGCTTGATTGGCCATCCTTCTTTTGGTCACCGATCGAGTATTATGAGGATGAGGGGGATCCGTGGCAAATTACCTGCAAAAAGCAACGATCGAATGAATACAACTGGTAAGAATAACGAGTCGGTTCATGACATCCCTTAGACCTTCAAGATGAAATTCCTTGCGAAAGACCGATTCGTCCAGTAAATCCCGAAATTCCAAATTGCTTCATTCAATATAAAATTGGACTAATTCCAAAATTTACAAATTATAGCTTAATGCTTTTCATTGAATTGCCCACAAAGGAAGATGTCTCAAAAGAATTCTTAGAAAGATCGTCCAGAAACGACATTTATTACCAGAAAACATCAATAGCATAAAGTACAAATGTAAGCTAACATTCCATCCTAAAAAGAAAGAAAAACTCCCTAAACTAAACAAGAAATCAGACGGTCTTCCTCTTTTTAGAGGTCACGTGATCTATAGACGAATGGGCCTTCAAGGCACGCAGCAGTCGTGCATTCTCTTCAGCCAGAGCATCTGCCTTATCCTGGGCCTTCGTCGCCTTTTCTTCCCTGATTTTGATTTGAGTCTGAAGAGTGTACCGTACTGTCACGACCGAGATCTTCGGGAGGATGTCAGCCGGGATGGTATGATGCTGAATATACCGGGCCGTGGCAAAGTGACTCTTCATCCTTCCGATGGGCTCATCCGCGGGCCAAATCAGCTTCTGAGTGGAACAATCCTGCCAAGCATCGGAATGACGCCTAAGCTCAACTCTGTAGGACTCGCCCTTCTCGAACTGGACTTGAAATTCATTGGGTCTGAGTGGAGGTGGGACATCCTGCAGAACTCGGAACTGACGTGTAACTCGAAGGGGCTGATAGCAGGTTGCCCCATAAATGCCCATCAAAGGCACGGGTTTCTTATCGCCATGGTATAGTCGAGCCTCAACCTCCCGAAACCATACAGCTTGCCAAAGGAAAATCTTAGAGCTTGGATCCTTGAACAGCTGGACCCATTGTGTATAGTGCAAACTTTTAGTTTGATCTTGTATTTGTTTGAACCTTAAAATAGGATTATCAGTCGTGTTCATTTCAAATACAGTCATATTTTCCCCGAATTGAGAAAGGTGTGAGAAAAACCAGATTTGTAAAAGCTCAATCGGGGCTCAAAAAATTCTATCTTTTCCTTTCTTAAATCGTGTCAGAGATAAGAAGGTCTCTGCCAGAATTGCATTTATAAAACTAACTCCACCACATATTAATTTTATCGTCCATGCTATATTACGGGATCAATAGCATTTTGACGGAATGGAAAAACGATGAGTCCGAAAAAAAGTTAAGATAAAAATCTTAGACTTCATGAGGACGGAGTTATTTTCAAAACATTCAATAAGAAAAGATAGCGGGCATGCTTGACAATTACCCTTTAACACTTTTTCAATTTCCTTTTTGGTCAAATTCAAAAATTCAGCGAGCACTACCACAGGATCTACCTTAAGGGGTGGTTCGACTATATCTAACTCAATTGATTTCCCAATGGCAAAACTGTATTCTTCCAGAGTCGGTGTGAGCTCAAACTTACCTCCCAACACAAATGTGGTCGTCTCGGGGCACAAAAAATGAGCGAGTGCCTGCATGATTCCGCTCTGAACATCTATGTCGAGGATTGGCAACATGAATCCAATGCGCTTGAGAACGTATTGCTGACCATCTGGCTTCAACTGGCTCCATAACTTTTTGAGCTCTAGCTTCGGAGTAGGCACGAAACGGATATCGAGGCGACCCATTCTTATATAGACCACGTGCCAAATGACTCAACCTAAATCATGGACCGACTCAAAATAAGATGAAGAAAACTAAAGATAAAGCTCGAGAAATTACCATCCTTGGGGAGAGAATGTCAATCACAGAGACATGCACATGAATCGTGAGTTTAAACCTTAATCTATCTACCCTAACGGCTTTTGCAAAATGAAGTGACGAACGGAACGACATGTCGCAGCCTCGCGCACACTCATCATGACTAGCCGCAGCCTCGCATACAATAGTCATGACTAGTCGGGTCCAATCACTTTGGCTTGATTCGGTCGACAAGGGGAACCTCTATGCGTAGTAGCCTCACGTGCATGAGGACGACCCTTGAGCCATTTTTTGAAAAATTTTCGGGATCCAAATGGGATAACCTTTAGCGAGGTCTTATCGCCAAGGTTAAAGAACCATCTAAATACCATCTTAGAACTATGGGTGTGACCCAGGTCCGGTCACAGGTTGTGTGTGGTGTAGTATAAATACTGTAAATCATGCACAATAATTATATGCAAATAACGCTTCAATAGTGCAAAAATTAAATCACAATTCCACTCCACCAAGTCTGCAAAACAAAGGGTTAGCCAATCACTACTCCCCTTATAACTCCCATCCTGCAAAACCATTTAACACCTAAAAATGAGAATTCAATCAAATTTTGTCAAATCAAGTGATTTTTCATGAGAATTTTTTTTTGGCCTAAGTCCTCCTTAAATTTTCAAAAAAATTCAAGTTTTGTCCCCAGCGGAGTCGCCAAGCTGTCGCGACCTAAAATATAATTGGGTTTCGATCTTAGGCTAATAGATTACTAGATCAATTAAATTAACTAACCTAGCTCGAGTTCTCCCAAACTCTACCAAATCGCAACTTAGGTCCAATTGTGAGCATGCAAATATTTTCAACGGGAGTCGCCACTAATCATTTAGGGTAGGTTGATTAGAAACCTAAATAAAATAGCGGGAGTACTATTTTATTTCTACGAACCAGAAATCATAAATTCGGGGACTTGGTTACGCTAGATTCCCTAACGCCCTTTCGGTACCAATTTCGAGAAAAATACTCAATTTGACAATTTTGATAAATCCTGATTGAGAGTTCAAAGGTGTGGAAATTTCTTTTTTTTTTTTTTTTTTACTTGTTTTAAATGAAAGCTAACCTATATGTAATGACGTGCAAAAATTGACATGCGATTAATGCAACCTAACATGCAAACTATATGTCATGCGACGACGTGATCTATTTCTAATGACGGTCATATTATTTTTTTTATATTTTGTTAATGAAATTCGGAATTAAAAATGCCAATTATCTAAACATGCAATTTTAAACTAAAGAAATTGACCTATTCTAAAGCAATCTTTTTTTGGTATTTTTTTTATCAAAATTCAAAATTAAAATCAAGTAAAAAAAATATAACCGCGAAATCTTTCGAATTAAGTTTCGATCTGAAGCCTGACAGATCGACCCTAAAATTCGAAATACCCGCTATGGAAATAACTCTATCTAAAGCCTGATAGATAGATTTATTTCCATGTGTGCGGTTGCGGATTAGGAAATTTTCCTAATCAATCACACCTTGAAAAATTCGATATCTTAAATATATTGGATATGTTCAAAATTTTTTTTTGAAGATTCTAAATTCTATCCAAATTTGACAGGTAATAGATATCTAAAATTTCAAAAAAAAGGAAATAGATCCTAATCGAAATATTGCCTATTATTCAAATATGCAAAGTTAGATATCTATAAGCACGAATTAAGCAATAAAATATTCAAACCAAATCAGGATAAGATATTTACCTAATCCAAAGATTTATTTCCAAATTTGAATCACCGGCGAATCAGGATTGCGGATCGGGATGGTGACCGGCGGTGCGTCAGGAGCGGCAGCTCGGCGTCGGGAACGGCGGCAACGCGGCGGCGGCGTGGCACGGACGGTAGCGGCGGTGCGGCTCCGGGGACGGCGGCGTCTTCGGCGATCACTCGTCTGGCGCGGCGGTAGCGTCCAGGCGACGGTACGGCTCCGGGCAGCGGCAGCGGTGCAGCTCCGGGCGGGGGGTTTGCAGGCAGGAACGGCGGCATGCAGCTCCAGGCAGCGGCGGCGGTGTAGCTCCGGGCGGCTCTCTGGCGCAGCGGTGACGATGTGGGCGAGCGGCGGTGACTGTGGCGGCGGCGTGCGGCGGAAGGCAGGGCACCGGAGGGAGTGGCAGTAGCGGTGTCGGCGTGCTGCAAGGATTCAATGGGGCTCAAGACAACGCTGGTCTTTGCCCACTCTCTATTCTCCAGCCGTGAATTGTATGGCCTCCTTTACTCTCCCCCTTCACGATTTTTTTTCAACGTGGACTTCCCCAAGAAAAGCCACACAACTCCTCTACTTCTCTCTCTCGCTCACGTGTTTCACTCGCGTGTCTTTAAAAATTCTGATTTTCAGATTCTGAGACCCCCCAGATTATGATGCATAACCCTATATTTATATCGCAAACCTAGGTCAACTAGCCGGGCTTTCTAGTTCTAATGGGCTTAGATTTAGGCTTTACCCTTTAATTTAATTTAATTCTAAGTGGGCTGAATTAATTCGGGCTTTTCTTTAATTAAGCTTGATGGGCTAATTTAAGCTCAAATTAAGACAACCAAGCCCTTTTGACGTGTGATTTTCGGCCCCCATCTTCCGAATGAGTCGAGTCTCGTTCGATTCCCGAGCCCAATTCACGTGATGAATTTTAAGCTCGCTCGCCACCGCCGATCTGATGCGGAATGCAATTAATCTATATGAACCTAAACTATATGCTATGCAATTTTAATATTTTTGTTTAGGGGTTAAAAAATTTAATCCCTAATTTTCTATGCAATTAACACTAAATGATGCGCCAAAATTTAGGTGTCAACAATTTTTAAATTTAATTTAAACAAATTTTGTATTAAAAATTAGATTTGGCCAAAACGGCGCTGTTTTAGCCACGTCATTGCCACGTAGGATAGAAAAAATAATAAAAAAGCCACTTCAGCATTTTTCATTAGCTAAATTGGACGAAGTTAACGAAAGAACTCGATTGAATTAATTTGAAAAATTTTACGACTTGATTGCATTTTTTGCAAGTTTTAGGACACAGTTACACTTTGGTGACAAGTTTTAGGATTTCCAGTATACATATCCCTTCTTTTAATTAATAACTATAATGCATGCACGAATTGTGCATGCCTAGGGCTTGAAGGATGCGGAATCCTATACTTATATCGTGTTAGAAGGTTCGGTTCAAAAGCTTAAATTATTAGGTGAAGAGCAACAATTATGCATATAAGGTATAGTTAAATTTATAATCAAGCAATGTAGAATTACATTGTTATGATTCGGCTTTAGTATATTTTGTTTCTAAGAATAGTTTTGGGAATGCGTTGCTGAATTTTGAAAATGTATACTCAAGAGAGTTTACTATGGGATAGTGCTCATAATAGGAAGTTTATGAGATATTTTGCCATCCTTATTTTTAAATTTCTCTAACTTAATAGTTTGTATGCGTGCTTTGCATACTCTAAAGACAAATAAGATGAATAACGCAAGATAGATATATCTCATTTTTCCAATTTAGCCCCAGAGGTTGCTCATATAAGGTAATTATTCAAGTAGAAATAGAGAAGGGGGAAACTATTACAAATTCCTAAAAAGTAGGAATTGTTCCCCTTCTGTTAATTAATATGGATAGACGTAGATAGTGGAGATACTGAAATGCCTCCAATTAAAATTCATCGTGAAAACTAAATTATGAGTGATAACAGTCGGCATAATTGCGATTATGGGAGGAAGACAGTAGTACCAGTGCAATTAGGACTTCAAAAACATACCCTTACTAGGATTCATATTATACTACCAAGTTGCTAACCATATTAGATAGACGTAATCAACAATAACACTTGCACAGTCAACTCTCAACCAAATCAAATCTCTTCACATCTCAGTTAAAGAAATTGGAATGTCACTCCACTTTAATCGCAATTCCATCTTTATGTTTATGTTTATGCTAAAATTCATAGGCATAGGCCTCTCGCTTTCGTCTGTTATTTGAATTCCTTTTACACGAGATGTATATGCTCCACGTACGTGCGCAAGGAAGCCAAGCTAGCGAAGAGATTGCCATGAATTGACATAAAATAAGGTGCTCTCTTGAGAATTTTCTCATGATTCTAAAGAGGACAAATGCCACAAAAAACTCAAAATTATGTTCATTGTGACACAAATACCTCAAATCTTTTTTGTGTCACTAAAAAATCCCAAACTTATCCATTGTGACAAAAATACTCCCAATTTTTGTGTCATGAAAAAACCTATATATATACTTGTCACACTAATATAAGTTTGGAGTTTTTTATGACACAAAAGAAAAAATTTGGGATATTTATATCATAATGAGCAAGTTTATGGTTTTTTAGTGACACAAAAAAAATTTGAGGTATTTGTGTCACAATGGACATAATTTTGAATTTTTTTATTGTATTAACCCTGCTAATAACTTGTTTTCGGCAAAACTCACCCATTTTGACCTTATTATCACAAAACCTAGGAAATAAAAACAATCCAAAGTCACAGTGGCCCGATGATTAACATGTATCGGGTCGGATAGTGGCCACCCCTTGCAATGGCCGACGCCAGATTATTATTCGCCCGCAGGATGGGATGGCATGGAATTTTGTGGCTAAGTGCTTTCTATTTCGGGTGTTTAGTATTCTTCCGTTGCGTCGGCAGTCGCCCGATGCCTACGGCAATTTTTGTCGTCTCCTCGGGGGCAACAGCGACATGTTGGGTCCTAGGATGTTTCAATTGTGGCTGCGCCGCCAGGATGGAGACACGACTCAAGCTTTTTCCTAATAATACAAAGTTCCACAAAAGTCCATACTCGACCGACAAAGAATGGTGTGTGGAGTGGGACGCGCCCGCATGTTTCACCTCACCTGAAAAATAACTCAGAGAATGAGGTTGCCGACCGAATCTAAGTGACGCGTTGCTTTTGCCGAATGTGGACATCATTTTGGTCGACAAAGCAAACTACTTTCTTTTTCGAGTTCTTTATATTAATGAAAGTGATAAAAAAAAGGGGGGGGGGGTGGTAAATATAATATATGTAATATGGCTTGGTCAACCTCAGACAAAAGCTACAAGTATTGGACTCTAAGGGTGTGTTTAGTTCAACTTTGAAAATGGTACTTGGGAGAATGTAAATACCTTTGGGCTAAAACCCATTGAGAAAATGCAAATGGCGTTTGGTAAAAAATTCTTTATAAAGCTACTTTGAGCCAAGTAGTGTTTGGTAAATTTTTTTTACGAGAAGACTTTGGAAATAAAAAAACCTAACTTACCCTTCGCTGGAGCCGGCGAGCCAGATCTGGCGCCGGCGGCCGTCGCCCAAGGCCAAGCGACCCTCGAGGAGGGTCGCGGGACCCAAGCGAGGTCGCGCGACCCAGGCGGCGGCCGCCTGAGGTCCCGCGACCCAGGCGGCGGCCACCTAGGTCTTGCGACCCTCGCCGAGGGTCGCCCGACCTTGGGCAACGACCACCGGCCTCTTGCCGGCTCGATTCGGCGCCGGCCGCCTTGCCAGCCTCCCTCACCGGCCACCTCACGAAGAAGAAGATGAACAGTACACACAAGGGGCAAAATCGGAATAAGCCAAAATAAATGAGGGTAGTTTGGGGATAAAAAATTTGGGTTCAGCATTTGGCCAAATGCTGAACTAAACGCCCCCTAAGATCAGTCAATTATGAGCATTGTGAGGTGGGCCCAAGCATCTGTTACTATCATATGAAAAGGAATTCTCGCTCCCATCGACGATCCATCTCACGAGACAACGTGTGAATCTTCACATGGTCGGAGACACCTTTACCAAACTCGAAAGAGGGATTAGCGTGCAAAAGGAAGTAATACTTTGTCAAAAGAGAGCGAGAGACAAGGAGAGGTCTGAATGAAAAATTTGGAAAAGTTTGTAATTTTTATGGAAAAGATAGAAGGTTAAAGGGTTTGAACCACATAAAAATTTCAAATGGATATGCCCGTACCATTTTTACCTAGAATTAAATTTTCCATCTAAAAAAATTCTAAACCTGTACACCCTTACTATATTTACCCTAAACTAATTTTTGTATTACAAAATATTCTAAACTTATACACACATGACATAAAAAGTGTTGGCAGCTAGAAGTTCCACCTAATTGATTACAGGGCGTGTCTGATGTATTTCATCTCGATTAGTATCAATGGTCGAAGTAATTTAGGCTAGATTATGAATATCTCTCCGTGGATATGGACGAGAGGGAGTGAATGCAGAAAGAAATTCTCCGGCACAGTCACTTTGGATGGCTTTAACTCGGGTATTGAGTTGGTTTTCAATAAAGTTTAGAAAGACCACGAAGATATGTAAAAATTGATCACGAGAGTTGAACATTTAAAGCCAAGAAAATTTGGAGTAATTGTCAATGAAACAAATATAATATTTATTATTTTGATGAGTTGTTACAGGAGCTTGCCCCCAAATGTCAAAATGAACTAATTCTAGTGGAGCCTTGGATCTATAAAAAGTGGGAGGATGAGGATGATGATGACTCTTACTAGAGGCACATGCCGAGCAAGTTGGTTGAACAACTGACGACTTATTTAACATGCGAGAAATAGTAGAATATGCACCATAGCCTAAACGATGGTGCCAACGGACAAGGGAGCTAGACTGAGATAGGTAATAAGCTGAAGGAGAAAGCTTGGATTGATCCAACAGTTGATAGAGTCCTTGATTAAGGTTCCCTTGGAAGAGAATCTTGCCCGTACGACAGCACTTCACAGAAAAATAATTAGGTGAGAAAATGAAATCACAATTGTTTTCTTGTGAAAATTGACGAACGGAAAGTAAGTTTTTCTTTATAGAGGGAACAACTAGGACATTAGACAAAAGAAAATTTTGAGAAACAAGAGTATCTGTATGGGTTATCGGGAGGCTAGACCCATTACCTATGGTAACGTGTTGGTTGCCTATGTAGGGCTGAAGAGAGGATAATTGAGATGGATTATTTGTGACGTGGTGTGTAGCACCGGAATCTGGATACCACGGGTCCGAAAAGACTGATGGTGGTGGTGGAATTTCAGTAATGTGGAGCTATGGTGCCAAGCCTAAAGATTGTGGTGGAGGCCCACGATCTTGGCACACATTGGCTCGATGGCCAAAACGATTACAAATTTGACATCGAACACTATCCCTCCTTTGATTTCTGTAATTTCCTGCATTTGGAGAGTAATTTGGGGCTGAATTTCGAGGGCCAAAGTGCTGTCCACTTTGCGGAAATTGTTGCCCAGGCCGTGGTGACCTATCCACACGAGAAGGAAGCTATTGAGGTGATTGGTGTGCTGTCCGTGTCATGAACACTGCTGGAGGGGAGGTGATGGGCTCAAGCAAATCAAGTCGTGCCTCATGAGCCAAGAGCAGCCCGTGTAGAGACTCACGTGTAAGGGATTGGTACTGACTTTGAACGGAGATTGACACTGCTAAATTTTGATATTCTGCTCCAAGTCTCCTGAACAGATGAGTTTGATATTCTTGTGAAGAGATGTTCTCATCAATCGAGGCAAGTTGATCAACAAGGAAGGCTGCTTGCTGTAGATATTTCGTGATTGTTTGATTTTCCTTGCGGAGAGTCTGAAGTTGCATTCGTAGATGTGTGGCACGAGCATTGTTACGTGCTTCATATGATTGAGCCAAGAAGGATCATACGGCTGCTAAAGAGCCTAAATTGGAGAGCTGTGCAACGATGTTGTCAGCTATGGAATTGAGAATCCACCCCGAGGCAATTTGATCTCGGGTAAACCATGTTTCATATGCTGGATTTGGTGAACTTTTGGTGACACCATTCTCACTAATTTCAGTGATAGTGTGTGGAGGGCATGGTTCGGTCCCGTCCACAATTGATAGGAGTCGACTGGCTTGAAGAAAGGGGAGGAGGCGTACCTTCCATATGATGTAATTGTCTCCGGTTAATTTGATACCAACCGCAGGACATGTGATTGATCCAGATGAGCCCCCTGTGAGAGGGATGAGAGGACATGGTGGGATAGCATTCTTAATGAGGTCAGTTGGATTAGCAACACTTGGGATTGGGTTGCTTATTGTTTGATTGTTAGCTACTGCGTTTGGGGAAGATGGGGATGAATTTGAATCTGATTGGTTTGCCATTTATGCTTTCGCAAGATATGGCTCTAATACCATGTAAAACAATGAACTAACAAGATGAGAATGGGTGGCAATTGCCAATACGTGTTTTGTGTTTCAGTAATAGGATTTTTTGTTACATACTTTGGCTACGTATTGTGATGTCTTTATATAATACAAGCTAGGATTATGGAATTAATGAAGAATAAAATCATGATCTCTTCTCTTTGGAAAGAATTGATCTTGCTTGATGAGCGAGTGATGACGAGATTGTAGCTGAATCAAGACACGTCATCGTGCTCTTTTCTCTTTGGAAAGAATTGATCTTGTTTGATGAGCGAGTGGTGGAGAGATTGTAGCTGAACCAGGACACGTTATCGTTTCCTTTGACAACAAAGTCTTTATGACGAAATCGAAGATGTGACTCTTATTGATGAGAGCTCATCGATGAGGGACTTCAATTATCGATGAGGTTTATTGATATTATTGATGAGAGTGTCATCGAGCTTGAATGCATGCTGACCTTCTCAGTTGAATGAGTTGGTCTTGAATATGAGCTGCATCATGGTGGTTCAATAAAGCGAAGGCCTCAAACTCGTCAAGATTTTGGAAATAATGCTGAAGGAAATGTAATAGGTTTCCGCTTTGTTGTGTTCAGCCCCAATCAGTGGATGAACATACCAAACATGTGGAAGTTGAGACTCCAGTGCTTTCTCGAGCCCTGAGTATTCATCCTGTTCCTCCTAGAATGCAGCATCGTTTGAGTGATGATGAGCTTCTTGACCAATTTGCTTGGGATATAAAACTCCCAGTTAGCATCATTCCTAAAATTTTGAAATTGGGGTTGCCATGTCAAAAAGGTTGCTTCTTCGTAAAAGGGGACATGATAATGGACAAGGAAGGTGTGTAACTACACCTAAAGTTGTTTCGCTGGTTGACTATGAGTTATCGATTCCAGTGGATCCGGAATGGTTGGACATCGTAATGTAACCTTGCTGTCTAATGTTTACAGTCAACTTAAACCTCCCAACCCCATATTCATTAAAGATAGTGGGGATCCTCAAGGTGATACACAGGAATTGGCTTCAATGTTACCCGATTCTTTTGATGTCAACATGGATTAAATTGTCTACCACATTGCCTTATTTATAATTTAATACTATTCTTGATGATAAATCCTCAAGTTTCTTCTCTCAATGAGGGATCTCGTTAGATTATATGTGCTGGATGTTCTTATTATGTCGGAGCCTCGAATTAGTGGTGATAAAGTTGCCAAAAGTTATTGCAAAACTGTGATTCAATCACTTTGTTAGAATGGACGTACAAGGTTTCTCGGGAGGTATTTAGTTTTTGTGAAAGGGTAATTCTTTACAAGTGGATTTGCTGTGTTCTGTCCCCCAGTTCTTCCGCCCCAAACTGAGTATGAATAGGCGCTCCTGGTGCTTCACAACTATATATGCCAATCCTGCAGAAAGCAAAAAACGAGAGTTGTGGCTCGTCATTAAAGATCTAGCTAACTCCATGACTATCCCTGATTGCTTGCATGCGATTTTAACGAAATTATTTATCCGCAATACACTCCCGTATCTATAGCCTCTATAGCCAAATGCGATAATATTATGAACTGGATTGATTCCTGTCATTTGTTGGACTGAGGCTTCACAAGTTGTAAATACACATGGAGAGATCCTAAGTGGTCAGGACCTGCTCGAGTTTTCAAGAGATTTAGATAGAGTCCTATGTAATACCGAATGGCAAATGTTGTTTCCTAATGCTTCCGTCAAGGTTATACAGAGGGTCAACTCAGACCAAAACCCTCTATTCATCAGTCTTGGTGGTATGATTACGCACCATCGTCGTAAACGGCCATTCCCGTTTGAAGCTACTTGGCTAGCACATCCTCAATTCTCCCAATTCGTCGAGGATAATTGACATAATGATGTTCCACTTGGAGCCCAATTAGAAAATTTTAGAGGATGTGTTCAAGAGTGGAATATTACATTTGGCAACATCTTCAGCCGTAAGAGATAGCTTCTTGCCAGAATGTGAGATATTTAACGAAAATTGGAGTAAGGGTAAAATCCCTGTCTAGTGGAACTTGAGTAGAAATTCAAACATGAGTATAAGGAAACTTCCCTTAAAGAAGAAATTTTGTGGTTTCAAAAGGCTAGGCATAAACATATCTTCTTTGGGGATAATAATACTCGATTCTTTCATGCCACGACAATTTGTACGAAGAAGACGAAATTATATCATATCCTTGAAGGATGTTGACGGTGAATGGATTGATGATCAAGAGCATTTGAAAAGTTCGGTTGTCTCCTATTTTTAGAATTTGTACTAGTCAGAACAACGAAGAACTTCCTCGACTTAATGGGTCAACCGATTTAGCAACTTATCCGAAGATCAGCTTCACGACTTACCAAGGCAACTGAGTAGGGAAGAAATTCATAGTGCAATTTTTGAAATGGGGCCCTTTAAAGCCCTAGGACCAGCTGGCTTTCAAGCAGTTTCTATTAGAATCAGTGGGCAACGGTAAGCAATTCAGTTAGTCCTGAAGTTCACAAACTGTTGAAAACTGATGCGGAAAAACAAATAGACAGAACACAGAGATTTACGTGGTTCGATCACAAGGTGATCTACGTCCACGGGCGAGGCAAGACAATGTTCCACTATAATCAAAGAGAGTACAATTTTCAGAAGTCGAAAACAACGACTAAAGCTCACGGCTCACAAAAACTCTCTGTAAACAAAATTCTTTCTGTACATCAATGAAAAAACCTAGCCGTAGTATAAATAGGGCTCCCAAAAAATTTTCCTCGGGGGCGTAGCCCCCAAACCCCCCGAGACATTAGTTCGCTTCCTCCAGCTCGGGCGGTCCGCTATGGAGATTTGTTCGCTTGCTGCGGGTTGGGCCTATCGGCCCAACCCTTCGCGTCGCGAACCAAATCTCAATTTTCTCTCCACTTTTGGGTCGCACAAAAAATATGTCGGGTCGGGTTATGAACCGGACCAAGTACATAAAATTTGAGACATATTTAACAAATAACTTTGGCTTGGCGATGGGAATTTGAGAAGCATGAACCAAACGCTAATCACCTTGCTTCCTAAAGTTGATTTACCTGAAAGATTAGAGCATTTTCAGCCTATTAGCTCTGCAATGTCTCCTTCAAAATAATCACGAAGATTATCGTGAATCGATTGAAAGAAGTTATGCCAAACTTGACTTCAACAAACCAAGTTAGCTTTATACCGACCGCCATATCCATGACAATGTTATTATTGCCCTAGAAATCATTCAGTCAATGCAAAAAATGAAAGGGAAGATAGGTTACATGCTGGTCAAGATCGATATGGAGAAAGCGTGTGATAGGTTGGGATGGGATTTCATTCGTGATAATCTTGGCATGACCGGACCTCCAAATTCTTTAGTGGATCTCAACATACAATGTATTACGATTAACTGTACACAACTTCTTTGGAATGGGGAACTTACAGAAGTGTTCCAACCTTCCCAAGGTGTAAAATAAGGGGATCCGCTTTTGATGTAGCGTTCAGCGAATAATTCAAGCAAAACTTTGCTTAAAGAGAAAAATCTCGAAATTCAATATTGATGATAATAATGTTCTGTCTTCAAAACAAACCCTAAACACCCTTTTATAGGGGTTAAACCTAATTACAATAGGAAACCTAATCATAATAGGAAAGTTACCTAATCTGAATTGGAAATCTAATTAAATAGGAAAGTTACCTAATCTGAATTGGAAACCTAATTAAATAGGAAAATTACAAAAACGACCCTTAAAATTAACTCATAAAAAATTACTAAAATAATAGAAAAAAACCATCGAATCGCATCACCGTTTCACTTTCCGTTTGGACTTTTGTTTGTCCAATCGGTCTAGAAACGCACCACTAATAAATTCCACATCATTCTCCTCCACTTGAAAAGAACTCGTCTTCGAGTTAAAATCAGGATTTTGATATAACGGCTCAGTGGGTTCATGAAACGATGACAAATCAACAACATTAAAAGTGTTGGATATGCCCATGCTATGTGGAAGGTCCATAACATAAGCATTATCGTTGATCTTCTTGCTGATAGCGTAAGGTCCATACTTCTTTGGCTGTAATTTACTGTAAGATCCAGTTGGTAATCGCTCTTTACGAAGAAAAACCATGACATGATCACCTACCGCAAACACCTACTTTCGCCTGTGCTTATCTGCTCCAATTTTATACTTCTGATTAGCTTCCTCCAGCTTCTGTTTGACTTCATGATATACTTTCACAATCTATTTAGTCATATGATCCGCTGCTACACTTTTATCCACTTGCTTAGGCAACTGTACCAAATCTAAAGTATGCTGAGGTGCCTTTGTATAAACAAGAAAAAGGCGACTTGCCAATAGAACTATGAACTACATTATTATAAGCAAACTCTGCTTGTGATAAAGCAACATCCCATTACTTTGGCTTATCTCTACAAACACTTCGAATCAAGTTTCCCAGAGTTCTATTAACCACCTCTGTTTACCCATCAGTCTGCTGGTGAGCAGTGCTACTGAAATTAAAAAATGAATCAAACAGTTTCCATAAAGTCCGCCAAAAATGCCCTAGAAATTTACTATCCTTATCTGAGGTAATAGACTTGGGCACATCATGCAAACAAATCACTTTCTTAAAGAATAATCTGACCACACTTACTGCATCGGAAGTCTTCCTACAAGGAATGAAGTGTGCCATCTTGAAAAATCTATCAACCATAACGAAAACAGAATCCACACTTCTTTGTATTCATGGTAAACCAAGCACAAAATCCATAGACGGATCTTTCCATACATTGTTAGGAACAGGTAATGGCATATATAAACCTGTATTATTAGATTTTCCTTTAGCAGTCTGGCAAACATAACACTTTTGTACATACCTACTGACATCTTTACGTAACTGGGGCCAGTAAAATCGCTCCCGGACTGCAGCAATAGTTTTATCACAACCTAGATGTGCAGTTAATCCACCATCATGTAAATCGCGAATTACCTTCTCTCGTAATGATGTTCGAGGAAGGCAAAGATGATTGCCACACATCAGATAACCATCCTGCACATAAAATTCTTGTACAGGTTGACCAGCAGCACATGACTCCCAAAATTTTCCAAAGTCATCATCATCTGCATAACAGTCTTTCAACTGCTCAAACCCTAAGATATCTTGGCTTAATGTAATCAACAAGCCAGCTCTTCTGCTCAATGCATCTGCTACGACATTATGCACACATGACTTGTGCTGTAATCTGAAAGGAAATTTTTGCAAAAATTGACACCACCGCGTATCATATCTTTGCTAATCCTCTTCTGACTATTCAGATACTTCAAAGCTTCATAATCAGAATAAAGGACGAATTCTTTCCCAATCAGATAATGCTCCCAGGTCTTCAAAGCCCTTACGACATAATAGAATTCTTTATCATAAGTGCTCCACTTCTGCCTTGAGTCACTGAGCTTCTCACTAAAATAGCAAACTAATCTGCGCTCTTGAGATAAAACAGCTCCTATACCCACTCTACTAGCATCACAGTCAATTTCAAACAGTTTATCAAAATCAGGTAAAGCAAAAATAGGTGCAGTACATAACTTCTCCTTCAAAATAGCAAAACTATTCTTAGCTTCCTCTCTCCATAGAAATTTGCCTTTCTTCAGACATTCAGTAATTGGGGCTGCGATAGTACTAAAATTCTTAATAAATCGCCGATAAAAATTAGCCAACCCATGAAAACTCCTAACATCAGAAACTGTTTTAGGAGTTGGCCACTCTCTGATTGCTCTTACCTTCGCCTCATCTACCTCTATTCCTTCAGCAGTAATAATAAATCCCAAGAATAACAGTTTATTAGTTAAAAAACTGCACTTCTTAAGATTAATATACCGCTTATTAATCTGCAAAGCTGTCAACACCTCCCTTAAGTGCAATAGATGATCCTCCTCAGTCTTACTATAAATCAGGATATCATTAAAATAAACTACAACAAATTTGCCAATAAAAGATTTCAGAACCTGATTCATAAGTCTTATGAAAGTGCTTGGAGCATTGGAAAGTCCGAAAGGCATCACCAACCATTCGTACAATCCATCCTTTGTTTTGAAAGCTGTCTTCCACTCATCTCCAAGCCGAATCCGAATCTGATGGTACCCATTCTTCAAATCTAGCTTCGAGAACCACTTAGTACCGTGCAACCTATCCAACATGTCATCCAATCTCGGAATTAGAAACTTGTAATCGACGGTTATCTTATTAATAGCCCTGCTATCTACACACATCCGCCAACTCCCATCTTCTTAGGAGTCAACAAGACCGGAACAGCACATGGGCTCATGCTATTCTGAATGTGTCCCTTTTGCAATAACTCCTCCACATTCTCTTTTAGAATCTCGCTCTCTTTTGGACTCATCTTATAGTACGGTAAATTTGGCAAACTAGTACCAGGAATTAAGTCTATATGGTGTTGAATATCGCACATAGGCGGCAACCCATTTGGAATCTCTTCAGGCATCAGTTCGCTGAATTCCTTCAATAAAGGCTTGACCGCTTCAGGCTGTTCCTCTACTTGTAATTTAGCCTTAGTCTCAATTGCTTGTTTCACGATCAGTACGTGAATCTGTTGGGTCACCTTAATCTCAGCTTCAAATTTCCTCGTAAGGGTAAGGAAATTATTTTCAGCAGATTGTTTTCCTTTGTTCTTCAGTGGCAACAACGTATACTTCACTTCATCCTTCACGAGGTTATACTGATTGCTCCTTCCCGAATGCTAAGCATCTACATCAAATTGCCACGGTCTCTCAAATAACACATGACATACATCTATGTCTACTACATCACAATACAGCTTATCATGATACTTTCCAATGGAGAATAGAATTTTACATCGTTCAATCACCTGAATGCTTTCCGCTCCAGATTTAATCCATCCTAACATGTAAGGATTAGGATGCTTCTCTACGGGTATCCCCAACTTCTTCACTACCTCCTTCCCAATGATATTCTCCATACTTCCACTATTAATAATCACAGCAAAGATATTCCCCAGAATGGTGCACCTGGTT
Organism: Syzygium malaccense; assembly: GCA_031216405.1. NCBI lineage: Eukaryota > Viridiplantae > Streptophyta > Magnoliopsida > Myrtales > Myrtaceae > Syzygium > Syzygium malaccense. Next base: position 2,591,264 of record CM062254.1, on the reverse strand, counting down.
CGGAATAACTGATGGCGCTGCGAATCATCTTCCTGTTTTGAGGCCAACATCATCCTGCGCACCACACAGTTTACTTGCTCCTCTTCTTCATCTTCAAAATCATCGTTCTTACCATCCGGCGCACAGCAATATCCATCTTCCTCCTCTTCTCTTGCTGCTACGTTTACGGTCTTTCTCTGGAGGTATTCATTAGAACGGTGCCCAGGCTTATTACACCTGTAACACTTCATTGCGGCCGTTTTAGTATAAGGGTTAAGGTTCGCAGTTTTCTGTGCTTGCGTTCCCTTATCCCTCGGCTCGTTCATAGGGCGCTTTTCTATCACCTTATCTTCCTGATTTCACTCTGCGTTAAAGCGATTATTGAAACTGCTCTTCTCTACCGAATTGCTTGAATTGCTACCTCAATAATTTTCGTAGCCTCTTCTTCCTTTATCTTGCTGCATCAATTCTGCCTTCATCGTCATATTCTTGGCTTCAGTTAAGTTTCGCAGAAACTGCACTCCAATTTTATCTCGAATGAGGGGTTTCAAATCATCGAGATATCCGGCCTAGTCATGGCCACGGTTCGGAACCGACGGTTCCGGTTCGTGGCCAAGTATGAATCGGAACCGTCCGGTTCCAATTCCGGTTAGGAACCGATCGGTTTGGAACCAGTTCCGGGCCGGTTCATTTTTTTTCTTTTCTTTTCTTCCTCCGCCGGCCATAGCCGGGGCCGGCAAAGGTCGCCGGCCTCAGGCAAGGCCGCCCTCGCCAGTGTCGGGGGAGGGCTGCCCTCGCCTGGGTTGGGCGAGGCCGGCCTCTCCAGATAGGGCGAGGGCTCGACCACGCCGGCGTCGGGCGAGGCCGACCTCGCCTGTAACTGGCGAGGCTGGCCTCGCCTGAGGCCGGCGAGGTCGAAACCTCGCCGGCAATTGGCGAGGCTCGACCTCGCCGGCAACTGGCGAGGCCGGCCTCCCCTGAGGTCGGCGAGGTCAAACCCTCGCCAGATCTAGCAAGGCTCGATCTCGCCAGTGTCGGGCGAGGCCGACCTCGCCTGCAACTGGCGAGGCTAGCCTCGCCCGACGCCAGCGAGGCTTGACCTCGCCTGCAACTGGCGAGGCCGGCCTCACCCGACGCCGGCGAGGCCGAGCCCTCGCCAGATCTGGCGAGGGCTCGATCTCGCCGGCGTCGGGCGAGGCCGGCCTCGCCAGTTGCAGGCGAGGTCGGCCTCGCCCGATGCCGGCGAGGTCGAGCCCTCGCCCGATCTGGCGAGGCCGGCCTCGCCCAGCCCAAGTGAGGGCGGTCCTCGCTCGACGCCGGCGAGGGCGGCCTCGCCTAAGGCCGGCGACCTCCGCCGACCCCGGCTATGGCCAGCGGAGGAAGAAAAGAAAAAAAAAGAAAAGGAAAAGGAAAAACAGAAAAGAATATATAAAAAAAATTAAAAAGTTACTGTTCCGATGACGGAACATTATTCAATATAAATTGTAATTAAAATGTAAATTGTAATCAAATTTGGGGACAAAAAGACAAGAGAGAAAGAGAGGGCTTGAACTTAATAAATTATCATTAAGCACATTACAATTCGTTACAACGATCTATAAAAAAAAAGGAGCACAATATATATGAAAATGACCCCAGAACCTAAACATTCCGTGCGCAGGGGACCGGAAGTCACATGTCGTCGGATTATACTTCGGTTTCTCTAAGCTCACGTGGGCGTACCCGGTATGAGAAACAAGGGTTCCCGAAATATTTATCAACTCCAATAGTTCTTTTACCCTCAATCATCACTACTCGTTCCAGTATCGATACCGGTACCGGTAGTATCTCCGTCGTTAAAGAATTCGGATTCATTATTCCGATCTATCTCTTGTTGCCGGTATTGAGCCTTCGTCCAATCAATAACACAAGCTTGAATCTCCACTGATTTTGGAGCTAATCTTGAACGATGTTCGTCCAAAATATTACCTCTGGCACTAAATGCTTGTTCGACCGCAACTGTGGAACAAGGGGCTGAAAAAATCTGTTTTGCAATAAGAGAAAGGATTGGGTATTGGCTTGCGTGCCTCTTCCACCAATCCAAAATTAAAAAATCTGTACCACCTTCGAATTCAGTAAACTCAAATGAAACGGTTAGATAAATCTCTAATTCAGAAATATTTCCTATTACTTCCTTTTGTTTTTTTTGTCTATGTAATAAAAATTGGTACCCTCTACTAATTTTACCTGTACTGTCATTTTGTATCTTCGTAGATTGAGAAAATCAAATATCACCTAAATTATATTTAGCATAAAATTCATTATATAATTCTATTACTACCTTTTTAACCTCACGTACTATGGTTGTAACATTTATCGCATCATAATGTAAACATTGATAATACGTACGCAAAAAATCATTTAAGCCATCCAATTTGCAACGCGGATCAAAAACACAAACAACTAAATAAATAATGGGAATTTCGCTATAATAATGTAGCAACTTCATTTTCATTGCAACTATAGTATGTTGCAATTCAACATCATTTTCATATTCATAAAAAATTCCGATAATATTAGTACACTCTACTAAAAATAAATGTATAGTAGGATAATAAACACCAGATAATGTATAAGTTGTATCATTAAAAACCTTTAAAACATCTAAAATTTTTTGGCAAATATCCCACTCTTGTGGGTATAAATTAATCTCAAGTATATTATTAGAAATGAATGCACATAATAAATATTTATATGCTAATGATTCATTAAGCAAGTGGAAAGTAGAATTCCAACGAGTTGGAACATCTCTTGAAAATCTTTTTGGCTTTTTGCCATTTTCTCTACAAAATCTACCCCATTCTTTCATTTTTTGGGGATGTTTCCATAAAAATTGAATCGCCGTTTTTATTGATTGAAGAAAAATATCAAGAGTTCTCAAACCATCTTGTACACATAAATTTAAAACATGACAAGCACATCTAACGTGAAAAAATTTTCCGCCAAAAGCGGGTTTACAAATATTTTCTAAATCGGCAATTGAAGCGGTATTTGCCGCGGTATTATCAAAACCAATTGAAAAAATTTTGTTAAGCAAATAATATTCTTCTAAAATTTGCCTAATTATTCTATAAATATTATTTGCCGTATGCTTATCATCGAAAACTCTAAATGCAATAACTCTTTTTTGAATATTCCACTCGTCATCTATCCAATGATATGTTATGCCCATGTAAGAATGATTTTGCCAATGATCACTCTAAATATCGCTACCTATATGCACGCATCTATTAAATTACATAAAAAAATTTTGTAAATCTTTTTTTCATTTTTGTAAAGATCTTTAATTACTCGTTTAATTGAATTTCTAGGAACACGTTTTGCTTGTGGAACACATGCTTTTTGTACAAATTCATTAAAACCAAATCTTTCTCCAAAATTAAATGCTAAATGCTCAACGGAAATAATTTGCCTAATTCTTCCTTATAAGTTTTTTCATTAAAACGAAATAAAAGGGAAGTGTTAGGATTGACGTATCCGGAAATTTGTTGTTGCCCAATATCGATTCCAGTTTCAGTTGGATGTTTGCTCCTAAGATGTCGTTTAAATGTTCCATATCCTTATCCACCTGTATATTTATATATTTTCCCACAATATTTACAAATTATATCATACCTTTTTGGATCAATATCAAACCTTTCCATTTTTGTGAAGTGATTCCAAATGTCAAATGTAAATTCCCGTTCCGCTTCCTTTGTTGGAGATATTTCGGCAAGAGGATGAAAACTTTCTTGCGTCGGGACGTGCTCCACATCGAGAAAAATGTTGATTTCATCATCTTGAAAATCTGCATATTCACGAGGATCAAAAGAATGATGGGATTCCGTCGAGATATTCTTACCTTTGCCAGTTGGCACTCGACTTTCACTTGCCATTTTTCGAGTGGATTGAGAGAATTGAGCGAATTAATTGGGAGAATTAAGAAAGAATTGTGTGTATTGAGAAAATTGAGAGAATTTAAGAGAATTTGAGAGAATTTCGAGTATTGAGAAAATTTGAGAGAATTGTAAGTATTGAGAGAATTTAAGAGAATTGTGAGTATTGAGAGAATTTGAGAGAATTTATAAGAAAAAAATGAGAAGAAAATTTAGGATTAAAAAAAAAGAAAAGATAACCGTTGCAATTTTGCAACGGTTATCTTTTTTTTTAATGATTTTTTGCCCGTTTGTGCGTTGGCCATTGCCAGGGCAGCCTAAAGGCTGCCATGGCAATGGGCCGCAAGCCCGCAGCAGGGCCTGCAGACGTGCAGGCCCTGTTGCAGGGATATTTTTTTTTTTTAAATTTTGCCCGCAGCAGGGCCTGCAGACGTGCAGGCCCTGCTGCGGGCGCCGGGGCCCGGGGGGGTGGGGTTTTTTTTTTCCTTTGGAACCGGGCCCGGAACCGGCGGTTCCAGACCGGTTCCAAACCGTGGGTCCGATCAACGGGCCGAGCCCAGGTTTGACCGGGCCGAAACCGGCCTGTGGCAACCACTAATCTGGCCACCTGCTGTCCCTCCGTTTCTGATAAATTATTCCGCTCCGCCATTCTCATAAATTCGGCCGTATACTCATGCACAGTCTGATTGCCCTGCTAGCAATGTTGGTACTGCTAAAACATAATTTGCTCATAGTCGGGTGGAAGGAATTCTTGCTTCAGCAGCCTCATCATCCTAGTCCGAGTTCGAACTCTCTATTTTCCTTCTCGTTCCCTCCGATTCTGTAATCTCTCTCATCATGCAGACGCACCCCCCTTTAATCTATAGGCTACTAATCGCACCCTTTTCTCACCAAGGGTCTCCATATAATCGAAAAATCTATCTATATCAGCAAGCCAATCCAGAAATTCTTCTATGCCCAGACTTCCATTAAAATAAGGAATATCGACTTTCAATTTAAAGTCGTTACCTTCACGATCGTCGTAACGTCGTCTTCCATCTTTTCGATCATATCCTCTTTGAAATCCTCTATGACGACGTCTGCCGCCATAATCAGCACGTTCCTCATCAAAAATTTCAGTTTCTTCTTCTTCCGAACTCTCTAAAAACAAAGGGTTATTCTGCCTGCGGACAAAAACAGGCCTATCAACAGGATCACCGCGAGCAAGATCTGCACTCGGCCTTCTGTCGTTCCGCCGATTCCGGTTCACATCAACGCCGAGATCTTCGAATCGTTCTGTTAACTCGTCAAATCGCTCTTCAAAACGACGAAGACCTTGATTGAATCGTTGATCCAAGTGTTCCATTAAACGCTACTCTAAACGTTGCAGCGCATCGTCCCTAAGGGTTGGGGCTCCAGTCTCCTGAGCATCGTCACGAAGACCACCGCCAGTCGCTATAGGCTTTGATACCACCTAACGCAACGTTCAGCGAATAATTCAAGCAAAACCTTGCTTAAAGAGAAAAATCTCGAAATTCAATATTGATGATAATAATGTTCTGTCTTAAAAAAAACCTTAAACACCATTTTATAGGGGTCAAACCTAATTACAATAGGAACCTAATCATAATAGAAAAGTTGCCTAATCTGAATTGGAAATCTAATCAAATAGGAAAGTTACCTAATCTGAATTGGAAACCTAATCAAATAGGAAAATTACAAAAACGACCCTTAAAATTAACTCATAAAAAAAACTAAAATAATAGAAAACAAAAACCATCTAATCGCATCATCGTTTCGCTTTCCATTTGGACTTCTGTTTGTCCAATCGATCCAGAAATGCACCACTAATAAATTCTGCATCAGCTTTTGCCATATATGTTTGTCCTTTGCATGAAACAACTTTCTCATCTAATCATGCAGTTGGTCGATAAAGGTGACTGGAAGCCGTTTTGAGTTCATTGAGGCATATCTCATTTAATGTTTGCAGATGATCTCCTTTTGTTTGCTGAAGCTTTTGTTGAGCGCATGTAAATTATTACAAAGTGCCTGGAATCGTTTTGTGATGCTTCTGGTGAGAAGGTAAATGCCCCTAAGTCTAAACTTGTTTGTTCTAAGAACGTCCCTCGACACAAAATGCTCCATATTAGTTCTACCGAAGGTTTTTCTCTTACAAGTAATCCTGGCAAATATTTAGGAGTGCCTCTGTTCGATGAACGAGTTACTCAGAGAACTTGCCAACCTATTGTTGATAAAGTACATAGGAAATTCAGTGGATGGAAGGCTGAAAATTCGTCTCTTGTAGGGAGAATAACTTTGGTTAAATCTGTTGCTATGACCATGCCTTTATATTCAAAGCAATCGGCGAAGTTGTTTGCTATAACTTGTTAAGCAGTTAAACGTGATTGTCGAAATATTGTTTGGGGTGATGTTTATGACGAAAAGAAAATTCACCTATTGGGAAGGGAAAAGCTTTGCTAACTGAAGAATTATGGAGGACTCGGGCTTCGCAAGTTATGGAGGAGGTGTGGGTAAACTATATCAAAGACAAATACCACTGCTTTGCACTGCTCCCCGATTCTATATCAACTCGTCCCATCCATTCTTTACTCTGAAAAGCTCTTAGTGAAGTATGGGGTGACGTAATGGAGGGTAAGAGATGGGTAGTGGATAATGGGAGAATAGTTAAATTTCTGGATTGATAATTGGGTTGATGAAAGGGATAATGACACAAACAGTCCCTGAACTTTGGCCAATGTGCAATTTGATCTTTGAACATTTAATTTGTTTAATATAATCCCTTAACTTTAGGCTAATATTCAATGTGATCACTAAACTTTTATTTTGTTCAATGTCATCCATGAATGTTTATTTTGTTCAATATCATTCCTGAACTTTTGGTACATGTTCAATTCAGTCCCTGAACTATATGAAAATGTTCAATATAGTCCCTCAACTTGAATTAATGGAAAAGACTGCATTGAATATTTTCATATGGTTCAGGGACTGAATTAAACATGTACCAAAAATTCAAGAATGACATTGAACAAATTAAAAGTTCAAAGAGCATATTGCACATTTAGTTAAAGTTTAGGGACTACATTGAACAAATTAAAAGTTCATGGACCCAATTGCACATTGGACCAAAATTCATGGACTGTTTGTGTCATTTTCCCATGATGGAATAAGTCCCCTTACCCATTGGATTTTGCCATCTGCTCCTCTTCGGGATCTTAATTGCGTTGTTCGTGATTTTGTTTGTCATAATCAATCGAATCACATTAGTCTAGTGGGTATCCTGCCTCAGTCAATTTGGCTGAGACTTCATTCCATTCTTCCACCTACAAGCTGTGATGATAATGATTTGCTACTTTTTTTTTGGTTGAAATGATTTGCTACTTTGAAGTAGCAATATCAGTGCGAATTTATCTGTTAAGGAAGCTTATGAATTAATCTCACCGAAATAACAATTGCCTACGAATAAACTCTGGAGCTTAGCATGGAATGGGATGGACTGCAAAAGATCAAAAGTTTATGTGGCTAGTTGTACACCAGTGTATACTTACTAATCACGAAAGATTTCATCGTAAAATCATAGTGGATCCTTATTGCGCTTCTTGTCCACAATCCTCTCAGACCACCTTACACGTGCTCCGGGATTGTAAAAAAAAAAATGAGTGGCCAGTCATATTCTTTTACTAGGACTGTTGCAGCAGGCAGATTTGCTAATGACCACTTATGCAAATCAAGAGTAAAGAAATGACCCGTTAAACCCATAGGCAAAAATCTTCTGCCAAATAGCCTCTACATACTTAGGTGTAATTTGTTGGCATTTGTGGAATTGGACGTATCAAAGATTATTCCAAACAAACTTTTCATTTTCAGGTACACCTGTGAATATGATCTTAGGATATTCCAACTATATAATGTCTGCTCAATTAGTAGAAAATAGATTGTCTACCAAAAGGGAGAAAAGAGATAAGTTTATGGGTTGGACCCTCCTCCTTTTGGTTGTGTCAAACTCAATTCCGACAAGGTATTTAAAGGCGACTTGGGTCCAGCTTTCGTAGATGGACTTATTCATGACGACTCAGGCAATTGGCTTGCTGGATTTGCGAAAACAGTAGGAGTGTGTTCTTCACTTAAAGCATAACTATAAGGCATCTTCTTGGGCTTCAAATTGGAAATTTCTTTGGGTATTACCAAACTTATTGCGGAGGTGGACTCGCAAGCAGCCGTTTCTTTACTTCAGAAATCAACTTCATCGCTTTATTTTGGTGACACTCATTTTTCAAATGGAAGTATGCTAAAGTATTCTTAACAAGTCAAGATTCTCCATAATTTTAGAGAGGGAAATGCAAGTGTAGATTGCACTACAAAAAAACTAGATTTTTGCCACGAAAATTTGCGACGAAAAAATTTTCGTTGCAAATTTGCGACAAATTTTCCAACGAAAAGAAAAATTCGTTGGAAATTTCCAACGAAAAAATTTTCGTCGCAAAATTCGTTGGAAATTTCCAACGAATTTCAATTTTCCGGGAAATTAATTCAATGTGTACAATTTTCGTTGGAAAATTCGTTGGAAATTTCCAACGAATTACAAAAAAACCCACATTTTTCATATTCGTTGGAAAATTCGTTGGAAATTTCCAACGAAATTTCCAACGAATTACAAAAAAACCCACATTTTTCATATTCGTTGGAAAATTCGTTGGAAATTTCCAACGAATTTTCCAACGAATTACAAAAAAACCCACATTTTTCATATTCGTTGGAAAATTCGTTGGAAATTTCCAACGAATTTTCCAACGAATTTCAATTATCCGGGAAATTAATTCAATGTGTACAATTTTCGTTGGAAAATTCGTTGGAAATTTCCAACGAATTTTCCAACGAATTACAAAAAAACCCGATAATATTCGGCATTTTTTATATTCGTTGGAAAATTCGTTGGAAATTTCCAACGAATTTTCCAACGAATTTCAATTTTTCGGAAAATTAATTCAGTGTGTACAATTTTCGTTGGAAAATTCGTTGGAAATTCCCAATTCCGGACAATTATTTTAGTGTGTACAATTTTCGTTGCAAAATTCGTGAGAAATTTCCCACGAATTTTGCAACGAAAACCCTACTTCTTCCTTATTTCGCGCTCATTATCTACACAATTCTCAAATTCATTTTTTTTTCTCTCTCTCTCTCTCTCTCTGTCTCCTTCGCCTTCCCCCTTCTCCCTCCGTTTCCCCCTCCACCTCCCCCTCCGCCTCCTCCCCCGCCGGCCCCCCTCCTCCTCCGGCTCCGGCTCCGGCTCCGGCGCCACGGACACCAAGCCTCCGACGCCCCCGACGCCCCCGACGCCACCAAGCCTCATCGCCGGCGAGGCTAGGAGACGACGACGGACTTGACGAGCGGCGACCCCGAAGCCTGCTCCCGTCCCGCCCCTGCTGCTGCTGCTTCTTCTTCATCTGCGCAACAGCCTCGCTGGCCATGAGGGCAAGCCGAGCTCGCCCAGATCTGGGCGAGCTCGTCGCCGGCGAGGGCCGAGCTCGCCGGCCATGGCGAGGGCCGAGCTCGCCATGGCCGGCGAGCTTGGAGCTCGCCCAGATCTGGGCAAGCTCGGCCCTCGCCGGCGACGAGCTCGCCCAGATCTGGGCGAGCTCGGCCCTCGCCGGCGACGAAGCTTGCCCTCGCCGGCCATGGCGAGGGCCGAGCTCGCCATGGCCGGCGAGCTCGGCGCTCGCCGGCGACGAGGCTGGCCCTCGCCGGCGGCGAGGGCTATTTTTCGACCAAAAAAAAAAATCGACCAAAAAAAAAATTTTCGATGGAAAAAAAATTTCCACGATTTTTGATAAAAAAAATTATAGTTTCCAACGAAAAAAAATTCGTCGGAAAAAAAAGTTCGTTTCCAACGAATTTAGCCACGAGTTTTCCAATGAATTTTCCAACGAAAAAAAATTCGTCGCAAATTTCCAACGAAAATTCAAATTTTTCATTGGAAAATTTTCCGACGACGAATTACCAACGAATTTTTTTTCGTTGGAAAATTCATTGGAAATTCTTTTTCCAACGAATTTTCCAGAATTTTTCGTTGGAAATTTTGTCGGAAAAAAATCGTTTTTTTGTAGTGTTGGCTAGCAAATTGGGTTATCCAACCAGACCATGCGGTTGATAATAATGAATTAGATAGGCCACCAATAGGTTTGCTTCCTTTATTTTTAGGGGATCGGATTGGATCATATTTTATTAGGAGAGTAACGATGTAATTTTCGGGCTATGCTCTTTTTATTACAAAAAAAAAGGGTAATGTCTTGGCAAGAAGGGAATGAGAGTATATGTGTTGAAGTGCACGTCAATTATTTGCTTATCATTACTTGCATGAGAAATGTCTAGTTATTACCTATAATTGTGATTGTTGAAATGTATATGGCATTTATTAAGAACTACTGAATTGTGTGTGAGTGACGTCATGTGATAAGAACCTTTGCCACGACCAATTCGCCAGAGAGCGAATTCCCTTATATAAGTATGTGTGAAAGACATTGGGAAAAGGCAGACGTTTACCATCTAGAGATAGGTCTCTACAAGATTGAAAGGACATAAAAGTCTTATAATTTACACACTATATGAGTTGACTTGCGTAGGTTGAGTTGACCATTGTCATGTGATTGTACCGTGGTGAATTGATCCTCGCTGATTTAGAGGACATCCATGATGAATGGACTAAGTGGCGTGGCAAAGAAGTACTTATGAATCTGTCTCCTATGAGATGGTGGAGATGATGCATTGTTAGTCAAGATGCCTTGTTGGTCAAGATGGGTCATGGCTAGTGACAAGTAGGAGTTAGAATCTCACCTATATATATCGATGAACTACTATGTGGTATCTACGTATCATGAATTAATATGTCATTTGTTGGCATTTGAATGAATAATCTTAGGCGATGTTTGTCAGTGGTCTTCATCGGTATATCATGATAGGAAATGTATAATTATTTTGTACTTGTCTTGAATTCACGTTGTTTTGTTGATATACTAGGTTAAGTGGTAAGATGATCTTTTACTTTAAACTTAGATATTCTACTTATTGAGCTTTGGCTCCCCCCTTTATTTTCTTCATATTTGTAGGATGAATCTCCCACCACCATTACTTTTTGGAGTTCCCATATAATTTTATTATGAATATCAAGACGTGCTTGTACTCGAATCGACAATAGTTTACACTAAGTGTAGTTTTATGGTAAGGTCAACGTAGAAATATTAGGTTGGAATCACCATCGATTTGTTGCTTTGCACTTTAATATCGACGGAGAGTTGGTTAAACCATTGAGGGGCTTTGATGGTGATGGCGATATGTCCATGGGCGAGGTGGTCGATCCATGGTGTGATAGTTCTTGTATATGCAAGTTTTTACTGCAGAAGTAGGGGTGTAGTGACGACAATTGACCAGACCTTTTCCCAGGGTCAATACGTTGTACTTCAGTTGCTTTGGTACTTGTATTAATACTTGGAAGGGGGAAATTAAATGAAAAACGCATGTGTAAATTATTTAAACTTGTTGAATTTCCGTTCTCGTATGATGTGATCATTTTATTGTGTTTCTGGGAACTTAAAAATAAATAAATAATTTAATGAAAGATCTCATGTCGACGTTCTGGGACGTCGCAAAATATATGGAATCTCATAAATACATCTCTAGCAATTTTGATGATTCTCTAAAATTTTTGACTTGGTGAAGAAGAAAATTCATAAAGCTTACTAAAGTTTTATCTCAATTGATGAAGTCCTTTTTTGGCCTCTTTTGACAAAGCCATCGAAGTCCATGCTCGGTCTGGGTCTAGCTTCAAAGGAGTAGACAATCTTCTTAATCTAAGCATCATCACTTTGAAGTATTTGTCAAAGGAACAGGCTAGGATAGAAACCTCCAACTAATGCTCAGATCTGTAGAAGCCATCTGAAAAAGGAACACCAACACACTTGACTGTGAGAATCAAACCTTGTTTTATACCAGTAGAATATAATGGCCAAGCATGCGCTGAATCAAATAGGCCACGCGCAGATGATATTATGCATCGACAGCTTCTCATTTATTTCATTTTGTTCATCAACTACATCGGTAAACAAACAAATGCCACGATGATTGTAATGAAAAAACTAAGCAGGAACTTGTAATTATTCTTACCAGAGTTGAGTGAAGATATCGGGCGTGCAGCTGAGGGTGCCTCCGAGGGACATCCAATCGCCTCCACCCTTACTGTCGGTTGGAGCCATGAAGGTCACGCCGATGCATGAGGCATACACGTCAAACACAGGCACCCACCACGGACCCAAGTGCAGCCTCCGCTTGGCTTTCACCACCACATCGATGGTGACCTCCCCGCCCTTCAACTTGCTCAGCAGGCCCTTCACGCCCAGGTCATTGACAAGTGCAATCATCGACAGGGCCTTGGCTTGGACAATGGTCACGTTGTCGGGGCCCTGAGTGAAGGCGGGAATGAGGGAGGGACGAGAGAGAGAGAGTTGGCCGTTGAAACTCAAGAGAAGCTTCATGTGAGTGTACTTAACGGCGATGACCTTACTGGGGTTCTTGACGGAGAGAGCTATGTTCCACCATGCAGTGACACGGGAGGCGGAGATGTTGTGGGATGAAAGGGAAGAGCCCGGGTCAAGTCCGAACTCTGGCGTCATCCCAGCAGGTATGGCCAGGAAGATGACCATGAGGAGGCCGAGGATGGTGGGCACGCCAAATACGACACAGTGGCTGACTATCAGCTTAAACCGTTCAGACCGCTGTGGCGGCACGGGCGTTGGTGATGCCGGATTATTCCTGGCGCAGGGTAGGATGGCGTGGGGGCCTGTCATTTGGAATTCTTTCGTTAGAGCGTTCCTGTTTCCTTCCCCTTAGTACTTTCTGTGAGAAGTGTTATTGGACATGCGTCGATTATATAGGAAAAGCAACTGCGAGCTTCCTCGTCGATTAGTCTTTCAAGTCGTCTCTGATTAGTTAGTCTCCTCTGTTCTTTTTAAAGTCATCCGGCACCAACAATTATTGCAATCCTCCAGAAGCAAACAAGAAAACTATGCAAGGCCTTTGCTTTAAGGAAAAAACCTGATGCCGAGTCTGTAAACATGAGGCGGTTTCTCGTCCAGGGACAAGGGGTGGATGTATACGGCCCCACCGTCGACTGTAGCCGTATTTTTTTTAATCATATATTTGACTGGTTGCACGCGGCTAATTATGGAAAGATAACCGGTCTCTATTGAATATTTTATATATATATATATATATATATATATATATAAGTACTCAAAAGTATATTTCAAAACTATATATCGATGTGCATTTGGCATTGACCCGATTAAATTCTTGGCAAAACTTTAAACACGTACTCACATGTCCCGTTTTAAGGGCAAGGGATAAAATTAATAAGAAGATCGCCTAGTGCCCGATCTGTCACGATATTGGAGCTCCAAGCATGATTTGATTAGACCCTTCTAGCTAGCTATGTAATACTTAAACGGACTGCCTGAACCAAGAATCTCTCAGACTGGATTAGACCGGCCGATTCTGCGCTGTTTTAAGGAGGTACCGGTCCGGTTCTCAATTCCATTCGGTCATTTTCGGTCTAATTCCTGGTCCCCACCTTGGAACTGGGAACCGGACCGATTATATATATTAATTTCTTAAAGAAAACAAATTAACCCTAATCAGCCTTTAGTCTTTCCCTCTTGCAATGCCTTGCTCTTCACTCTTCCATTTCTCAGCTCTCGCTCGACTCTCAGATCTTGCTCATCAACAACGTGGTCTCCACTCTTCGATCTCAGACCTTCGCTCCCTCTAACGGAGAGTCCGTCATCAAGAAACGCCTTATTTCTCTGTCTATTTCGAGCTTCCAATTTCGCTCTTCATTCTTTGGTCTCTTGGCTCTCGCTCTTTCGACAGCCTATTTTACTCTCGCGGTCTCATTCTTCACTGTTCAGCAATGCTATGTTCAAGTTTGTTTTGAAGTTTTGCCTTTTCAATTTGTTATTATGCAAATATGTGCGGTTGGATGCAATGAGCGAACTTGCGGTTCACATGTCCATTCCTTAGTAGAGCCTCTCGTTGTAGGCATTCCTTATTCTTTTTGCACCTTAGAGGAGGAGGAGCACCGATGCCTATCTCATTGCTTGGTCATCTGATCATTGCTAAGTGACCGGTTTCTGGGTGGGTGGGACGGACCGGATCGGGAACCGATTACCCCTAGTAATACTATCCTATTTAATCAAGTTTTCTTGTTTTACCGAAAAAAAGGAAGAAGAAATAAGCAGAAAAAAGATGCCAGGCCTTTGCTCTGTTTCTTCTTGTATGTCTAACCGGATGCCAAATCCACAAAAGGCGTGGCTAGCCAGCGATCGAGTCGTCATAGACTCATGGGACGATGCCCATGTCGGTAGGCAGAAAGAAAAAAAGATGTATACGTGGGTCGTCATGGTCAACTTCTAAAATCATAAGTTTTTTTAACCGAAGAAGTTTCGCAAACGTGCCTACTCATTATCAAAATGAACGATGGATAGGATCCACTCGTGCTCTTCACACAACCTAAGGAACCCGTGGTTCCCGTGTGCTTTCCGGTCCCCCCATAGCACGAGGAATTCGCGAGTGTGTATATCTCACATATCCACTCTGATTCTTGCCCTGAGATTGCAAAATTGGTTCGCGAGAGTATTTATTGTAATCTCCGTTGGATCGATCGAACCAAGTGTACCCAGTTTCCGATTTTTATTTTCTCGTCCTGTTTATTTTATTGCTTGATCGTTTGTTTTACGCGATAAAAATGATGGAACAAGAAATCGAATGTCTCGGAAAATCGACATACCCAACTGACTATCCTCGTGAATGGCAACTCCGGGCGCATGGATCTTTTCTTCGTTTCCCCTCTGTTTCCCGGTTCATCTTTCAATGAAGGAAAACTTCTCCAAGAAACTGAGCACGGACTTCCTTTCGTGGCGAAACAAAGAAAACAAAAATCGAGAGAGAGAGACAGAGAAATTCGTCGGAGAATTGACTGTACTGTAGGGAAGGGAACGCCACCCGACTCGAGATAGTCTCTGAGAGCTGCAAAAATGTCGAGTTGAGCGGATGATAGTTGGATCACCATGGGAGGTGGCTTTGCTAAAGTTTTCTGTTGATTATGGAGGTAAGACCTGTGAAAGACGATGCCGTAACCCCTGAAATCGAATGACATTGAAGAGCACACAGACATGTCGGAGAGCAGAGCACCAGGAAATCGTTTTGCTGAAAACGCAAGCAAAACCACCAGAAAACCATCAAACACAGAAGAGCACACAACTTATTAGAGAGCAGCCAAACTTGACTTTATGTTTGCGAAGGCTTTTAGAAAGAGACCGCCACCTTCCACACGCGTCGTGTACATCATCATATCGCATTCACACCAAGTAAAATACAATATTGTTTTGATTCATCATTAAATAGCATGACCTAGTTCTCAAATACAATATTTTTAAAAGTATTTGTTGGGATTTATCTCATGTTAGTTGTGGAAGAGGGTAGTGGTCGATTTATAAGTGTGAGGGAAAGCCTCACCCTTTAAACTAGCTTTTGAGGCGAGAAATACTCAAGACCACCCAACACTGATATCAAAGCCCAAGTCATATATAAGTCTAGACCCAACAGTCACTCGGAGAGGGTTGTTGATGCTCCGACCTAAGCCTGATGTGTGAGAGGGAGATTGTTAGGGTTTATCCCACATTGGATTGTGGAAGGGGTTGATAGTCAATTTAGGCTTCGTTCGTTTACCGGAAAATATTTTCCTATTTTCCCGGAAGTCATTTTCCCGAAAAATGTTTTCTTGGAACACAATTTTATAGTGTTTGGTTAAAATTTGAAAAAGTTTCGGAAAATATTTTCTGGTGTTCGGTGACCACCGATCCGGCGGCATCCGGCGACCGGCGGCGTCCAACGACCGGCGACGGCAATCGACAGCCGACGGCGATCGGCGGCGGCGACAGGCAGCAACCAGTGGCGGCGATGGGCGGCGGCGGTCGGCTGCGGCGATCGGCGGCGGCGGCCGGCTGCGGCGGCGACCAGCGGCGGCCGGCTGCGGCGGCGGGCGGCGACGGCAGCGGGCGGCAGCGACAAGTGGCGGCGGCCGGCGGTCGGCGACCGACAGCGGGGGCCGGCGGCCGATGGTGGTGACCGACAATCAACTTTCTCTCCCATGGAAAACATTTTCCCTCCCATAGGCAATTTTACCTTTACTTTGGTGGAAAATGATTTTCTCTTTGTGAAAAGAGGAAATCATTTTCCTCAAGAATTTGGGGGTGAGGAAGGAAAATATTTTCTCACGGAAAACATTTTCCGCCCTTGAACACCGGAAAACGCGGAAAATGTTTTTCGGAAAAATATTTTTCCTAAAACGAACGGAGTCTTATAAGTTAACGGAAAGCCTCACCCTTTGAGCTTATGCACATGGGGTAAAAAGCTACTGGTTGTGGTAACAGAGGTTGAGATTGCCACAGCCGCTCTACATTTTAGTTGTAGGCAAAACAAGAAGGCAAATTAAATTACCGGTACGTTATATGGATATTGCTTATGCATCGACTGTAGGTGACAAGGTGGAGATAGGTGAGTTACTTTGAGGCGATGGCTAGTTCTTAGGGTTTTTAAACGGAAGGAGAGCATGTCCAGTGTCGAGACGGCAAGGTATAAAGCGAGACTTGTTGCAAAGGGTACACACAACGAGAGAGCATTGACTATAACGAAGTGTTCTCTCCTTTGGTAAGACGTACTTCTATTTGTATATTACTTGCCTTAGTTGCGGCATAGGATCTTAAGCTGGAGTAGCTATATGTGAAAACAATGTTTCTTCACGATAAGTTGGAGGAGCA
Organism: Syzygium malaccense; assembly: GCA_031216405.1. Lineage (NCBI taxonomy): Eukaryota > Viridiplantae > Streptophyta > Magnoliopsida > Myrtales > Myrtaceae > Syzygium > Syzygium malaccense. Next base: position 2,574,508 of record CM062254.1, on the reverse strand, counting down.
GATTAACATGAGGCAAGCAGACATATTTACTATTCTGGATAAGAAAGATCAAGTTTTCTTGTTAAAGAAATTTTATATGTGCTGAAATAATCTTCTAGGCAGTGGTATAGGGATTTTGATGCTTTCATGGCTAGTCAGGACTATTTGAAAAGTCAAATAAATAGTTGTGTTTACTTTAGGAGATTGGAGAATGGGTCTTTAATATATTTGTTAGCATATGTTGATGATATGCTACTATCAGCTAAGAATTTGTTTGATATTGATGTGCTGAAGAAGCAATTGAGTACCGAGTTTCAAATGAAAGATTTAGGTGCTGCAAAGAAAATATTGGATATAGAGATTTTGCGTGACAGGATTGCATGAGTTTTACCTTTGTCTCAAAAGAAATACATTAAGAAAATTGGTACAGTTTTAAAATGTAGTCAGCGAAATCTGTGAGTACAACTTTAGCGAAGCAGTTTAAACTTTCATATAAGTTATTATCACAGACAGAGGAGAAAGAGGAGCACACGTCTCGTGTTCCTTATTCTAGTGTAGTGGGTAGTATTATATATATTATGATATGCACTGGGCTTGATATTTCACAAGCTGTGAGTGTAGTTAACCACTATATAAAGTGTCCTGATAAAGTTCATTGGGAATCTGTGAAGTGAATCCTCAGAAATTTAAAGGGGACAACGGACGTTGGTATAATGTACCGAATGGATGGTAATGGCAGTGAAACCATAGGGTATGTGAATTCAGATTACACTAATGACTTGGATGAGTGTAGATCTTTAGTAAGGTACATATTTATGTTTGCAGGTGGTGCAGTAAGTTGATATGACCTTTATAGCGAAGGAGTGATATGGCTAAGTGGTTTGCTATCGGACTTTGGGTTAGATCAGAGAATTGTTGATATACATTGTAATAACCTAAGTGTGATATATTTGACATGTAATCCGGTTTATCTTGAGTGAACGATACTTATCAACATCAGATACCACTTCATCTGAAATGTATTAGCGAAGGGCAAGATTGTTGTGAAAAAGATCGCTACATCAAAGAACCCGGCAGACATGATTACTAAGCTTGCTCCTTTGGCAAAGCTTGAGCACAATTGACGTATGTGGAGAGTGAATACCCGTTGGGGCGTTGAGAGAGTAGCACACGTAATAAACACAAAAACTAGGCTTCAAATGTCGAGTCAAGTTGGAGAATTGTTAATTATGTCTCGAGCCCTATGAAATCCGATTCGAATTGAATGATGTACATTAGGATTATTTATCGAGCCCTCTTTTGCCGTAGAAGAATTGCTAACATGGCCTCTTCTATTAATCTTAAGAAGACTTATGGTGGTAGTTTATTTTTAAAAGTCACGAATTTGGATTTTCGGTGGGGCAGGTCAAAGTTGTCTTTTGTTGACTCATATAAAATGAAAAGAAAAAGAAAAAAGGGCGAGGGTTCCTTGAGAGATAGAGTAGCCGCGTAGTGAAAGAGCTTTCACAAAAGAGAAAAAGAGCCACACGAGGACAGATGAACAAAGGACGTGTCAAGGATTAGCCACACAAGAGTAAACGAAGAACTCTTGCGTGGTTTCGTGGGTGCTCTGTTCATGCCGTGATTTCTTCAAGCCATCGAAGAGATCTGAACACGGATAATTTTGTGCTGTGAGTATACATCCCATTTAGTTATTTTATTTGTAAACACTTTGAGCTTGGGTGTAATCTAGGTATTAAAACACCTGAGAGTGTGAGCGATTGTAACTATAATTCTCCGCTTAAAGTGCACTATTTGTTGCTGGCTCTCCCCGTAAAGGTAGGTACCAACTCTCGGATTGAACCACGTAAATTTTTTCCGTGTTAATATTTCAACAGTATGAGTAATCGGATATGCATTGTTCTTTCTGAGGAGTTGTTTACTTCGATCAAGCCAAGTAAATCCGGTGCTGTTCTGTTTATTCTATTGTCCGATCTTTGTTTTACTCAATAAAAAGGATGAAACAAGAAAGTGAATGCGATGGAAAATCGACATACCCAACTGATCATTCTCGTGACTCAAACGCACAATTTGGAACTTTTCCACACAATGAAACGAAAGGCAGCAGTGGGTGCATAGATCTTTTCTTCGTTTCCCCTCTGATTCCCGGTTCATCTTTCATCAATGAAGGAAAACTTCTCCAAGAAACTGAGCGCAGACTTTCTTTCGTGGCTGAACAAGAAAACAAAATAGAGAGAGAGAAATTCGCAGGAGAATCGACCGTACCACCAGGAAGGAAATGCCGCCCAACTCGAGATAATCTCTGAGGACTGCAAAAACGTCGAGTCGAGCGGATGATAGTTGGATTGCCATGGAGGTGGCGTTGCTAAAGTCTGCTGTTGATTATGGAGGGAGGACCTGTCAAAGATGACGCTGTGTTGAGGAGCACACAGACATATCAGAGAGCACCAGGAAGTGGTTCTGCTGAAACGTAAGTAAAACCACCAGAAAACCATCAACCACAGAAGAGCACACAAGCTTATTTAGAGAGCGGCCAAACATGACTTTATGTTTGCAAAGGCTTTTAGAGAGAGACCGCCCACCTTCCACACGCATCGTGTACAACATCATATCCCATTCACACCAGGTAGAATACAACATAGAATTGTGAACACGTTTTTTAGTGGCTGGTTGAGGAAGGCTCCGATGGGCGGTGGAAGAAATTTGGAATTGGATTTTGACCCTTATCAGATAACTTAGGATCTTTCTTGAAACAATTGCGTGAGAACTCATGCAAAATGTCATATTCCCTTTATTGTTTCTGATCTTCCACTTGCAGATGGAAATCTGCCTGGTCGAAGTTGACCCAGTTCTCGCGCCCGGTGGTTACCGTGTGCTTTCTGGTCCTCCCATGGCGCGAAGGATTCGCTGAGTGTGAAAATCCCACAAATCCACTCTGATCCTTGTCGGCGCAAAGATTTGGAGCCCACGGTGTCTAAATCCCGTAAATCCATACGATAGTCTTTGTCAGATTCAACTGTTGTTTCGCGAGTAATTATGAGGGTTAAACATTGTGTGAGTTCTCTCCGAAGAGTTGGTTACATCGATCGAGCCAAGTAAATTTGCATTGTCCGATCTCTGTTTTGCACGATAAAAAGGATGAAACACGAAAGTGAATGCCATGGAAAATCGACATACCCAACCGATCTTACTCGTGACTCAAGCACAAAATTTGAAACTTTTCCGCATAATGAAAAGAGTGGCAGCCGGGGGTGCATGGATCTTTTCTTCGTTTCCCCTCTGTTTCCACTTCTTCTTTCATCAATGAAGGACAAAATTTCGAAGAAACTAACAAGAAAACAAAATCGGGAGAGATGAATTTGCAGGAGAATTGCACGTACTGCAGGGAAGGAAACGGCCCGACTCGAGATAATCTCTGAGGGCTGCAAAAACGTCGAGTCGAGCAGGATGATAGTTGGATCGCCATGGGAGGTGCATCACTATTGATTATGGAGGGAAGACCTGTGAAAGACGATGCCGTCTTCCAGAAAACCCAAGTAAAACCACTAGGAAATCGTTTTGCTGAAAACCCAAGTAAAACTACCAGAAAACCATCAAACACAGGAGAGCACACAAACTTATTAGAGAGCGGCCAAACTTGACTTTATGTTTTCGAAGGCTTAGAGAGAGACCCCACCTTCCACACGCATCGTGTGCAATGCCATATCGCATTCACACATGTTAAATACAACATTATCTTGATTCATCATTAAATAGCATGGCATAGTTCTCAGATTCAATATTTTTATAAAGTATTATAATCGAAATAGTTTGTTGCGACCCTCCCGAACGGAGGTCCGATGAATGATGATGGGTTTAGAGGTAATGTTGTGTTGGGGACCAATCTTCCTCAACAGGCACGGGTTTTCTTGTATCCTTATCTTGTGCGACATTGGAAGATTCATTTTAATGATTAACCTATAAGGATTCCATCATGTGAGGCACTTGCCACTAGCCCATTGGGTGCAGCTAGAAACTAAGTGAGGCACAGGAGGATACCTCATTTTCTACGCAACCAAAAATCTAGGGAAGGGGACTTGAATACACTAGTTATTCAACTAGTGCCCTTTTGGTACCCTAAATTGATTATTATCATTCCTAAAAGTTCTTGTCTGCTAAGTGTCCATCCAATGTTTTTATGACCTTGGTGTGTAACCTGACTACCCAACTAGGCGAAATGATGTAATTGAATCACAATCAAGGGAAACAACAAAAAAGAATTGAAACCAACAAATCAAAGGTGGTAATAAAAGGTAGTAAGAAATAAAGTGCAGAAAGTAACTCAATGCAATGTCGGTCAAAGGATATCACATGACCCTGTTATCAAGCCCCGATACATGAATTCCCGCGAGCTAAAATTGAAGCTGTGTCTCAATCTAATTCTGAACTATGGACTATGGAGAAGGACTTATTAAGAAGACGCCACTAAATGAGACTTAATAGGAAGGCATGCCTTGTGATATAATCCCTAAACGCAATTCTATTTTAATTTCTAAGCTTTATGCTAATGTGAATACAAAAAGATTCCTCAATTCTAAGCTAACTATGATGTCACTACTACATATCTACACATTAATTCAAAGTGAGATTATTCTAAGCTACTTTAAAAGGATATGAAATGAACCCTATACAGCAATTGTAAGAATTGTACTCAAAGTTTGAGTTTGAGTGTTTTGCTTATCCTTTAACTCTAGGATAGCGTTTGTATTTATAGAGTTTTTTTTTTCTAACTGTTACAGCAATTACATGAGATAAGAATGGACTAATTCAAAATATTTGAGTTTTGAATTAGTCCGTTACAGAAGCAACTAGAGTAATAACTACATCCGTTACAGTAATAACTATAGTAATAACTAATTAAGATAAGAATGGACTAATTCAAAATATTTTGAATTTGAACGAGTCATGCATTGCAATCCTTAACAGGCCCCCGCAAGTTGAAGGTGGTCTTCTGGATGATCTTCAACTTGGATCTGAGCATATCATGATGACACCTTGTAAGAGGCTTGGTGAAGATATCCGCTATTTGGTCACGTGTGGATATGAAGCGAACCTCAAGTTTGCGTTGTGACACTAAATGGCGGATGAAGTGAAAGTCTACCTCGATATGCTTTATTCTAGCATGAAAAAGTGGATTAACCGTAAGATATGTTGACCCTAGGTTGTCGCACCAAAGGATAGGAGATTTTGATTGAGAGATGCCCAATTCTTGTAATAGTGATTGCAACCATACCACTTCTGCCGTGGCGTTTGCCAATGCCCGATACTCAGATTCGGTTGAGGAACGTGCAATGGTATGCTGCTTTTTGGCTGACCAAGAAATTAGATTTTGACCCATATAAATTGCATAACCTCCTGTTAAGCACCTATCAGTGGGACAACCGGCCCAGTCTACATCACTGTATGCATGGAGTTCTGTGGTGGAGCGGGAACTGATGAACAATCCATGCGAAATGGTTTCCTTTAAGTAGTGTAGGATCCGTTTTACTGCACTCTAGTGATCTTCTGTTGGTTCTTTTAAGAACTTGCAGACTTTGTTTACCGCATAAGAGATATCTGGTCGAGTTAGAGTGACATATTGAAGAGTTCCTACTGTACTCCTATACAAAGTAGCATCTTCGAGTGGCTTACCCTGATTAATTAAATTGGTATTTGTAGCCATGGGCGTGTGAACCGATTTAACACCGTCCATTTTGGTTCGATGGAGGAGATCTGTAACATACTTCTGTTGTGACAGGAGGAGCCCTGATGGATGTTCGATCACCTCAATTCTCAGGAAATAATTTAGTTCGCCCAAGTCCCTTATAGAGAACTCCTTGTTTAAGCAGTTGATAGTGTCTTGAATAAATGCCGCATCGAACCCTGTAATAACAATGTCGTCAACATAGATGAGCATGTAAATAGAGAAATTGGGCCGATGTAGTATAAAGAGGGAAGTATCGATTTTTAATCCAATAAATCCCAGTGATTCTAAAAAGATGCTCAATCAATGGAACCAAGCTCGCGGTGCTTGTTTCAATCCGTATAAGGATTTTTGTAGCTTGCATATATGGTTTGGCCTTTCTTTATGAATGAAGCCCTGGAGCTGAGCCATATAGACTTCTTCAGTCAAGTTACCATTTAAAAATGCATTGCTAACATCCAACTGCCGGAGTTTCCAATTCTTTATCACAACTAATGAAATAACTGTACGGACAGTGGTTGCTTTAACAACAGGACTAAACGTTTCTGTGTAGTCGATACCCTCCTGCTGATTGTATCCTTTGGCCACGAGGCGGGCTTTATACCGATCTATCGAACCATCTACACGTGTCTTGACTCGATAAACCCATTTGGAGCCCACGACATTTGTTTTAGGATTCGGTGGAACCAAAATCCATGTTCCATTACGCAACAAAGCATTGAATTCTTGAAGTATCGCATCCCTCCATTTTTCATCTTTATTAGTTTCGGTGAAACATCGTGGCTCTTCCTTAGAGATTATTTCAGTCAAGTTCACACCTGGCAATGGATATTTAGTGCTGGGCCTCGGGTTTTTACGCAATTGCATTGATCGGGTTCTTGATTTTTGATAAACCGGTTGTGGAGATATCACAACTTGTTGTGAGGAGGCATCTGAAAGAGCCTCGTTAGAACCTGCACCAGCATTAGACGGACTAGAAACCAACGTGTTAGATGTTGAAGCAGTATTAGTATTTGATAATGTCGGTGATGGTTCTTCAAAGGTGGGTGGAGAAGTGTTAGAGGGTGGGGTAGGAGGTAGAATATTACCATTAACACCATGGTTTGCTTGGGAGGACATATCAGCTGTGGAGATCGTCAACCAAAGATGTGATGGTGAGAGTATTTTAGAAGGGTGGGAACCAAGTGAGGCGAATGGAAAAATATTTTCAATAAAATGAGCATGTCTTGCAATATACATACGTTTAGTTTTGTAATCTAAACAACGATAACCAACATGCAATGGACTATATCCTAAGAACACACATTGAGTAGAACAGAGTGAAAACTTATGCGAATTGTATGGCCTTAATAAAGGAGAAACAGCACAACCAAATATTTTTAAAAACTTGTAATCCAGTTCTTGACGAAAAAGTGTTTGAAAAGGTGAGATATTGTTTAAGAGTGGTGTAGGTAATCTGTTAATAAGGCAAATTGTAGTTTCAAAAGCATAAGGCCAATACTGAAGTGGGAGAGATGCATGTGCCAATAATGTAAGGCCGGTATCAATAATATGGCGAATTTTTCGCTTAGCTGCTCCGTTCTGCTCGTGAGTGAGTGTGCAAGCTACACGATGGAGAATTCCATGATTTGATAAAAAAATTATTTAGGGTTCTGTATTCCCCACCCCAATCAGACTGGACGGCTTTGATAGATTTTTCAAATTGTTTCTCAGCCATGATTTTGAACTTTTTGAAAATGGAAGGAACCATAGATCGATTTTGAATAGGATAGTAACAGGTATATTTGGAAAAATCATCAACAAATAGAACAAAATACTTATAACCGGAAACAGAATTAATTGGAGCCGGTCCCCATACATCAGTAAAAATTAAATCGAGAGGTGCTTTACTAATACTATGAGTGGGGGGTAGGGGTGTTTTATGAGATTTGCCTAACAAACAGGAAGCACATTTGCTGAAATCAAATGTAGAACAAGACAAATTATTTGAACGAATCAAAGAGTGAACTTTGCTTTGTTGGGGATGACCCATTCGAGCGTGCCAGGTAGTGGTAGTGGCGGAAGTATCAAGTGAAATTGTGTTGGCGGATGGAGATGTGGTATAAAGACCCGGCAGCCGGTATAGTCCATCCTTAAGCGAACCTTGGAGTAGTGGTGTTTTGGTCCGCAAATCCTTCACAACAAAATGAAATGGACGAAATTCAAAGAAGCAATTGTTATCTCGTGTAAAATTATGGACAGAAAGCAAATTACGTGTAATGGTAGGGACATGAAGGATATTTGAGAAATGGAAAGATTTGTTAATAAGGATTTTGAGAGTGGAAGAACCGATATTAACAATGTCTAAAACTGCTCTATTACCTACACGAAGAGATTCATTACTGTTATATAGTGTAGAGATCTGTAAATTTGCGATATCAGGCGTCACATGGTGAGTAGCTACAGTATCCGGAAACCAATCTTGCTACGATGGAGTAGGAAGAATCCCAACCATATTAGCAGTAGGCTGAGGTGCACCGTTGTTAGACTGCGAGTATCTGAAATAATATCTTGCAGCCGTATGGTTATATTTCTGACAAATTTGGCATCGGTCTTTCCTATTTTTAGATCGATTGCCTGAGTTTTCATAATTGCGCTGGTTGTCTTGCCAACAGTATTGAGGGTTTTTGGTAGTAGATAGTTGGAAATTGGAAATTGATTGAGGTTGATTAGTAGGGGTGGATGATAGAGGGGTGTAAGTGGTAACATTTGCCTCTATAGGTACCGTAGCAGATTTCATTCGAAGCTCATGATTGAGGAGCAATCGATGGAGTTCAGGAAAGGTTATCGGATCAGGTTTTGTAGCCAAGGCAGCAATAATGTCGGAAAAATCAGAACTAAGATTACAAAAGACAATGGCATTTAATTCTTCATTCCCTAGAGGGTGATTGGCAGCAGCCAATTGATCCGAAATGTACTTTACCTCGCAAAGATAAGTTGAGACAGACTTGTCACCTTTGGATGTATTTTGGAGTTGTGTATGAAGCTGAAGAATGCTTGTATGTGATAGAGATCCAAAAGCAGTTTCTAGAGCCTTCCAGACATCGGCAGCAGTAGCTAATCCAACCACATAGGGTAGGACATCAGGTGAAAGAGAAGATATCATCCAACTAAGAACAAGTTGGTCTTTTCGAATCCATTTATCATATGCAGAGTTCGGTGTTGTAGTAGTGGAGCCTGTGGGGGTGATGGTTGGAGGACAACAAATAATGCTGCCGTCAAGATATCCCATTAAGAATTGGCTATGAAGCAACGGAAACAATTGAGTTTTCCACAATAGAAAGTTATCACCGGAAAGTTTGAGGCTAAAGTGGCGTTGCACAACCGGAGTGGATGTGGGAGATGACATCGTGAATAGAAGAGGTCGAAAAAAAAAATGGAAGAGAGAGAAGAAATAGCAGAGGTGTTTCCAAGGATCCTACTGATCGTCTGATACCATGTAAGAATTGTACTCAAAGTTTGAGTTTGAGTGTTTTGCTTATCCTTTAACTCTAGGATAGCGTTTGTATTTATAGAGTTTTTTTTTCTTCTAACTGTTACAGCAATTACATGAGATAAGAATGGAATAATTCAAAATATTTGAATTTTGAATTAGTCCGTTACAGAAGTAACTAGAGTAATAACTACATCCGTTACGGTAATAACTATAGTAATAACTAATTAAGATAAGAATGAACTAATTCAAAATATTTTGAATTTGAACAAGTCATGCATTGCTATCCTTAACAGCAACAAACCTAAAAAAAACAACTAATTGACTTCCAAATCAGCCCAGGATACTCCGAAATCACATCCACACCGAGGCTTCGGACAATTCCCAGCATGTATCATCATCATGTCATGCAAGTCAACTTTTTTTTTGTCAGGAAAGATACTGAGCTTCGTTACTTCAAGTAATTTCTCCATTACACAAAACACGGGCCTCCCCATAAAACACTAGGGAGATTAGTGAGCCAATTTCTAGGAAGGTAGTTGCGTCTATGGGCCATGGTAACCCAGTCGACAACTTTATCTGCTTCTTTCGCGCAATGGGCTAGCTTCAACTTTTTGAAGTGGGCCATGTCCAACTTGCAGACTTTGATAAGAGCCTCCTCTTCCCATTAAGCCTTTTCTTCATCTGTCATTGCCCTTATCCGGTTCCAGATGTCTGACTCCAACACAAAGTGCAAAGAAGGAAGAAACTATGCAGTGGTTTCAAACCACCACGTCATCAGCATACGTGGCATACGTAATCTTATTCAAACCCATTAAAAAAGCGACACATGTTCAAGTGATGTGGAAATTAAAAGATAAAAAATTAAAAACCTTGCAGGCTTGTAGTGACGGTCCTCTCTGTTAGGATTAGTTGCCCAAACACAATAAGATAGAGAGTAAATGCGATGAAGAGAAATTGACACGCGATGTTTTATCTTAATTCACCTTTAAACTAAGATTACGTCTAGTAGAGGATTTCACTATATTTAACTAAAAGACAATTTGGGCGCCACCTCACTAGCAACTTGGCCTGAAGCTCCAAATCTTTTAGATTGAGAGAGAGTGTGCGTGAAATCTACAGCTCCATACCTCGCCGATTAGCATCTTACTTACTTTTTATTCCATATCATAGGAATGGGGAGATCCCTGACTGTTGTTTCAATAATCAATAATAAGCATTTTTGTTTCAAACAAATCATCTTATCTACGATTTGGATGTTAGTCAAAACTCCTAATATTTGAGAGAGAGAGAGAGAGAGAGAGAGAGAGAGAGAGAGAGAGAAGCAATTTCGTGGAAGATGCCAAAGCAGATTTGAACAAGCATGCCTTGTTGTCATTACTTTTCAAAAGTCTCCGAAAACCCAATCAAAACACACCTTTAAGACCGAATTCCCTAAAAATAGTGAAATCGCAATCTTACTACAAATATTTTTTTATCTAAAAAAACCTAACTTTGGATTAAGTGTCAAATCTATTCCGAACTTTTTTTGGTCTACAAAAGGACCCTCAACTTTAGGTCTCCAAAAAACCTAAAGCCTATTGCACTTTTGTCAATTCAATCATAAATTTTTTATTGTACATATTAAGTCCCCAACTTTTTTCACATTTTGCCAATTGAGTCCATCCGGTCATTTTTTGCCTGAAATCACTAATGTTGATACCGGCTGTCCTATGTGGCATGATTGGTGCTGACATGGATAATTTTTAATAGTATTTTAACATTTTTTTAAAATTTATTAATAAATTTCTTTTCTTTTCTTTTTCTTTTACTCTTTTCTTTTCTTTATTTTTTTACCTCTTTGGCCGACAAGGTCGCCGACTAACCATCATCAGCCATAGGTGAGGGCTAGCGAAACTTGTCGGCTAACGACAAGCCACAGGCGAGGGCTAACCTCTTCGGCCTTGAGCAACGTCCAGCCTCGCTAGGATCTGGTGAATATGAGCCTCACTCGAGGCCGGCCCTTGCTGGCCTACGCCTGTAGCCAGTTGCCAACCCCCACGAAGGCTCGGCAACCAACAAAGGAAGAAGGGAAAGAAAAAAAAAAAAGAAACTAAAATATATTTAAGAACTTTGGCCTCAATGGACTGAGGCACAGGCACTGGTGTCCCAAGCCTAGCCTCGATGAACTCGGGCAAGGGCATCAAGGATCCAGGCTCAGCCTCGATATTACCTAGCACGAGGACTGGTGTCCCAAGCCTAGTCTCGATGGACCCAGGTGCGGCTGGGGTCTCGAGCGCGATGGCTAGGGGCTCAAACTCAGGCTAGGCCTAGATGGACTCGAGCTAAGGCGCCGGAGTCCCGGGTTTGACCTCGATGGACCCGGGCCCACTACTAAGGGCCCAAGAATGAGTGTTGGGGTTTCCGTTTCCAAGCGCTGATACCTAGTCATACATTTGGTAGATTTAATCAGAAATAATTTTTCTGAATCAAAGCTTTGATAGGAAAATTTTCCTAAACGAACCAAATGCGGGAAATTCCTGGTGAAACAAATAGAGCCTAAAGTGAAAGTGAACTCGGTCAAAGTCTTAAAACTAAGCTGCATCTGCAAACTGAGAGTTAAAATCACATTTTATTTCCAGAGAACAGAAAATAACTCCATTCTCTGTTTTCTTTCTCTTCTTCTTCTTCCTTTTTTTTTTTTTGAATAAAGCCGAAATGTTTTGTTTCCGAGTGATCCCATGTACGGTTTCCAAGAGCTAAAATTTTCATAAGCTCAAAGATCATGAGCGAAATGGAACAGCCCTCTGATTTTGCAAAACTTTTACAAGTACAGAACCATGAAAATATCTTCATTTTTTAGGTGGTTTCTTACAATTTCCAAATATCAGCGAATCTCAAAACTATTTTCAAGAATTACAAAAGTTGAGGGGATGTAGAGCTCATCGTGCTAAGTTCAATTGCAAAAAGGGTGTCTTAATCGGACGTCGGGTTGAGCCACACTTTAAAAGTACGGGCTTGGTGCAGAGATTTCCAACTTTGCAACAATCGTTCTCTCTCGATGCAGAACCAAATTGGGTGATCTAGGTGCCTATGGAAAGAGCACGCGACATACTTCGAAGGCATAACCATTTTCAATTATAAAACTAATCCAATAGTTTGAGAAATAGCGTCGATATGCTCTAATTTAAACACAGGATTTGCAAGCAATCGAATCAAGGCTCTTATTCACTCAATCAAATTCTTTGAGGCCGACTCCTCTGCAGCCGAACAAGCAACAGGAACTCTGGAATATCGGAAACCAAGTTAAGGGGGAAAACTTGTTGAACCTCAAATGTTAAAGACATGTAAAGTGCAAACTATGCAATAAAACATTCAAATATACATTGTCAACTGAAGCATAATATGGACCAACAACGGCGTATACAGAGAATACACAATTTCAACAATAACGCGTACAGAGAATACACAATTTCGAAAGAAGTATTACATGGACCAACAACAGCGTATGAGACTAAGAGTTTTAAAATTTGAATTTTTTGTCGAGGCAATTGACTAGGAAAGAAAACTCCTGCTGATGCCCAAATATGTAGATGCCAGAATCTCCAGAATCTGAAAAAAGAATATTCATAAGGGTAGCCGTGAGAATCAAACCTTATTTGAATCAAACTTAGCGGCCCCACCGAAGAGGCCAGAGAGTTCTGTGGAGGGTCGAGCGGCATCGCTGCCACCACGCCGCACACCAAGCCGGGGCGGCATCGTTCTTGACCAGTACAAAGGGATGCACCCCAATCTCGACTAGTCATCACCACCGCAACCAGGTGGTGATGGCTCCGAGAAGGTGATGATATTAAGCAACGACAGCGTCTCATTTATTTCATTTTGTTCATCAACTTCATCGGTGAACAGGCAATGGCCACGATGACAGTAATAAAGAACTAAGCAGGAAGTTGAAATTTTTCTTACCAGAGTATAGTGAAGATGTCAGGGATGCAGGTCATAGTGCCTCCGAGGATCATCCAATCGCTGCCACCCTTGCTGTTGGTCGGAGCCGTGAAGGTCACGTCCATGCACGAGAAGTACACGTCGAACACCACCACCCACCATGGACCCAAGTGCAGCCTCCGCTTGGCTTCTGCGACCACGTCGATGGTCACTATCCCACCATTCAACATGCTCACCAGGCCCTTCACGCCCCAGTCATTGACGATCGCCACCATCGACAGGGCCTTGGCTTGGACCGTGGTCACGTTGCTGGGGCCCTGAGTGAAGGTGGGAACGAAGGAGGGGCTAGAGAGAGAGAGTTCGCCGGTGAAACTCAAGAGGAGCTTTCATGTGAGTGTACTTGACGGCGATGAGCTGACTTAGGTTCTTGACGGAGAGAGCGATGTTCCACTTTGCGGTGACAAGGGAGGTGGAGATGTTGAGGGACGAAACGGAAGAGCCCAGGTCAAGCCCGAACTCCAGCGCCATTCCGGCAGGTATCGAGAGGAAGATGAGCATGGAGAGGCCGAGGATGGTGGGTACGGTATGCACAATACAATGGCCGCTGATCAACTTGTACCTCGGGGGCTGCGGCGGCCCTGGTGGTTGTGATCCCGGATCACTAACCGCAGGGAGTGGGATGACCTGGGGGGCTGACATTTGGGTTGAGTGTGGTTTTTTTTCTTTCCACAAGTATAATTGGAGCGAAGTTTTGCGATGACGCAGAGCTGTTTAAAGGGAGTGCACTGCCGCTTGGAGTTGAATGGTATAAACGGCGCCTCGCGCTTGGTGCTGGTGCAGAGATTCCCTGTTTGGCAAACAGCCAAGTCCACGCGTGCGTTGGTTCAGGAACTGTTTACATCATTTTCCCTATACTATATTCTCCTTCTTTTTTAAGTAAAATCGATTTGAATACTGAAGAGTGCAATAATGCCATGTGCCCTCTCGATTTATTTTCGAAACTCATCAATTTTAATCTTACGGAAAGGAATAAACACCCTTGATAATAAATAGCATAATGTGTTCTCTTGACACTTTTTAAATGAGGTTTATTTTTATTCAAGTTTTCATTATTAATCAAAATCAAATTGATAATCTTTTAATATTGTATTGGTTTCTGGAAAAGTGATGTAAGGCCATTCTTGATAGTACCCAAACCTAACCAGAAAGAAAAACATTACATTTCGACGAACCATCCTTTCATTGCTTAGCTTTGTCCGCCAAAGTTAATCATCGAGCTATTATTTTGCCGGACGTGAGAAAATACATCGCACGATGTGATAGCATTATACTCTAGGGATACCTAATGCATTTTCCTAATCCAACAACTAGAACTCTTGAATTAATTGAGATGACAATAACTTATTTTTTTCCTTTTATCTTGAGGTATTCTAGCTAGTGATCTCGAACTAATGAACGAATGCCATCAAGATCGAGAAATTAGTGTTGAACCATACCGAATTACTTCCCGTCCATTTGGAGAAGTCCGCAGAATTAAACTAGTAATTCTTCTGGTAGCGCTAGAATTTCGTTCACATGCTGCCTGCACTGGTTGTTCGATCCCACCTCACCCCTAGGAACAATGGACAGTGTTTGAATTGACGATAATCTCATTTATCATCATCGGAATTCCCTACATTTGTACACATTTTTCTTTTCTTTAACCTTCTTTGTTGGGTCCATACGTTTGTTCCCACAAGAGAGAAGGGATGGGGGAAGAAGAAATGTGAAAAATATTGTTCCATCAAATAAAAAACTAGCACCTAATGGTGCTTCTTCGCAAGTTCTCTCGTACAATTTCGTGCTTCTTTCGAACCGCAACACTTCAATTATCCTCGGAGAGCGGCTATTAAACGCACCAATTGATGATAATTTGCTCAGACTCTTCACTTGCGAACCTCTCTCATTCAATATCTTAGCAAACGACATGTGGGCACCCATCGCACTTGGATAGTAACATGGAGACGAGAACAAGAGCGACTCAGGAAACCCTAGAAAGAAAAGAAGAAAAAGATCCCCAAAGCCTTTGCTCCTTTGTTTATGTCTGGCACAGGCATCCAAAGCACTGCAAAACGGGGGAGGCGCCTCTCCTCGCATCGAGGGGGCATCATCATGAGGGAACGGAACCCTGTGAAACAGTCCTATTTAGAATCTAAGGGTGCGCATAACAATATTTCTGTGTCCGGAAATCATTTCTACTCAGAAATAATTTTTTTTATTCTGTACCTAAAGGCGTTTGGTAACTGTCCAAAATTTCTATTCCTGGGATAGAAAAGAACAGAAATGCGTTTGGTAACTACACAAAATTTCTTTTTATTAATAATATTTTGAATTGTTTAATTTTTTTTTCTTTTTACCCATTCTCTTCCTTGGCCATGCGACCGGCCACAACCCAAGAATAGCAAAACAAAAAGAAGAAAATAAAAAAAAGAAAAAGAAGAAAAAAAATTGATTCTGAAAATTGTGCCAAGAAACAAGAAGCAACTTTTTTTTACTTCTTGTTTCTCTACCAAAACTATTTCTGGGCACAACTTTTTGCAAAAATGTGCCCGGGAACAAAAAGTTTACCAAACGCATTTCTGTTCCTAAACTTTTTATAGGAATAAAAGAACAAAAATTTTTACTATTTGGCACGTTACCAAACGGGTCCTAAGCAATCTTAATTCTACCCAAAAGTAATGACAAACAGAAAACGCCAAACTTTACCCAATGCCTTTTAAGTTCGTTTAATTGCAAACAGAAGTTCCGTACATTGTGTGGGGACCTTGACTCCCAACCTAAATGAATGTCAATCGTCAAGAGATGGCCATGAATTTGATAATAGCGTAATAATGTACCCTCTTGAGAAATTTCTCATGATTCTTCATTTATTTTCATAACTCATACGTCTTAATCTCGTTACCACCAGGCCTAAAGTTACTTTAGACACATATATAAATAAAAGCACTCGTGAGAGTAAAATAACAATGCGGTCTTTTTTTATAAGTTTTTAACATGGTTTATTCTTACTCGAATTTTCAGAGTCGAAGTTGGTCGCTTTGTCCTATATTGAAATAGCTATAAACGTTTAAGGGAAAAAAGAAAGCGAAACAAGAATACATCCGACTTATTTAAAAATCCCTTCACGAAGGCTATATAGAGAACAGATTTGATATTTGGCTATTATTTCGATCAATGATCTAGTCAATTATGAATGATTGGCTATTAGATCATGGAAATGTGAATTATCCCTAAATAATTAAGAGATATCACTCTATAATAACTCGAAGCGTTGGGAAAAGGTAGGCAACCCAAATGCAGCGACTCGTGCGGCGAAGCCCATTTGAACTTGTCCAGATGTGGTGGTCACACGTGAAAGACCAATCATTTCTAGGTGGTGGTGGTGATGACGCGGCGGGAAATATAGAGTATGCTCCACTCTATAGTAAGATTCTCGGTGGTTTCCCTTTTTCTTTCGGAAAATAGTAGATGATGTTTACCTAAAAGAGTTAGGTGAATATAAGTCCAAAGCTTCGAAGCAAGCCAAGTCCCAAAGGGCTTGAGTGGGATAAAAACTCCAATTGCTTTGCAGGCTTCCTTTTCTTTGGGCCTCGGCGACCCAGTCTGCTACGATGTTGGTCTCCTTGCTGCAATGGGCCATTTTAAGGTTGAGAAAAGGGCACAAATAGTCTCTAAACTTTGGCCCGATATGTAATGTAATCTCTAAACTTTAACTCAACGTGAATTGTGGTCCCTGAATTTTTAATTTGTTCAATATCATTCTTGAACTTTTGGTACATGTTCAATTTAGTCCTTGAAGTATATGAAAAAGTTTAATGAAATCATTCCATTAAGTCAAACTCAGGGACTACATTGAACATTTTCATATAATTCATAGACTATATTAAATATGTACCAAAAGTCCAAGGACCACAGGCTAAAGTTAAAAAATTACATTTACCAAATTAAAAATCCAAGGATCACAATGAATATTGGGCTAAAATTCAGGGATCTCATTAATTAAATTAAAAGTTTATTAACTATATTACACATTGAGTCAAAGTTCAGGGATCATTTATGTCATTATCCCTTTTAAGGTTTAAAAAGTGTGGCTCTTATTGGGGCTTCGCAGTCTGACTCAAGTGTGAGGGCTTCTTCCGTTCGTGCGGAAGGAAAAACGAGGGTTTCCACCAAAGCTATCGATTCCACCTGCACGGCTGAGCTCGCATGCATGCTCCTCGCAAATTCCGTCCATCAATAAAGCGGGCGATGATCTGTTTGTACCTGTCGAACCACAGCAGCACCGGTGATGGTGATGCCCGATTGTTATTCGCGAGGGGTGGGATGGCGATGGCAGGGTGGAATTTTTGGGTTGAGCGTATGTTTTTTCCCCTTTTTCTACAAGTACTTTGTGTGAAGTTTTGCGGGGACGCAGCGACTGAAAGTGGGAAAATTTGCGCCACCGGAGCTGGAGAGCTCCTCCCTCTTTAATTTATATTCTCCGGGGAAGTCAACAGAACGGTGAGCGAGCGAAACAATTTTGCCAAGCTTTTTCGTACGTCTCCCCAATCTTGAAAACGCATTTTGGGGTGGCCACTTCCATAGAGTTGTATTGAAAAAAAAACATACATATTATTCAAAAGAGAAAAATGAAACTTGAACAGCGATGAAGTTGTTAGGATTCGCTGCACAATCACAAAGAAAATAAAGAGAAAAAGCGAGAAAGAGAATTTAAGACGCAATGTTTTATCCTAATTCACTATTAAACTAGGACTACGCTGAGAATTCCACTATAATTACAACATTGCATCTCTGTAATAAAAGAAAAATATATATATCCAGTAGCTATTGATGGGCATAAGCCCAATCTACCAATAAAATCATAAATTCAAAATATAAAAAATCAAGGGCGCTACTCCTATAACGTCCGCCAGAGCAGCCCCGGACACCCACCGGCTTACCGGGGAGCGGGATCCCCAAGATGTCCTATCATTGGGGAGTATGAGCCACATCTTAACAGAAGTGTGAGCCATGAGCTGGTTCTTCACTCTTCGTTTGTGTGTGAACCCACTTACCCCTTTCTACGTATATGAAGAGACTATGTTTAGTAAAAAAAAACATAATCAATTTGAATAGTGAAGAGATTCCATGAAATTGGCAATAATGTCATCTTCCCTCTTAATTTATTTACGAGACTGGTACATTTTGATCTTCTTATCCCCAAAATAAAAGTCATATTATATATTGAAAAAAAAATTGACGCGGTACCTTCGCGAGTTTTCGACCAGATTTATTTTGTTTTCCTCAATCCAACAACTACTAGAACTCTTAAATTACTTGAGATATCTATACCTAGAGTAGTTGAGTGTGTGTATGTGCGTGTTTTTTTTTTGGAGATACCCTAGTAATCTCGATCTAATCAACTACTTCATTGAGAACACCATTAAGGTCGATAAATTAATGGTGAATCGTACCGAATTACAACGAAATTAAACTAGCGATTCTTTCGGTAGCACTAGAACCTCATTCACATGCTGCCTGCACCGATCGTTCGATCCCACCCCACCCCTCCGTTCATAAATTGGAACAATGGACAGTGTTTAAATTGGGGAAAATTTTTCGACCACAAGAAATAATTTGAGGAAAATTTATTTATCATCTGATGGGATTGCTAAGCCTCTTCTCTTGCAAGTCTCTCATTCAGTATCTTATCTTAACAAACGTCATGTGGGGCACCCATCTCGTCGTCGCTCGTGCAATTATTTGTTTGGTTTGGAGACCGGACGAGAGCAGCTTCGGAAACCCTAGAAAGAAAAGAAGACGCAGATTCCCAAAGGCCTTTGCATTTTATGTGCGTGTACGTTCGTTTCCTGAAAGAAACTTTCACGAAAACGTTTTTTAAATTTTCCGGCATTCATTTTATGGTAAATAAATTAGTCATGAAAAATAATTTCCATGGATAGAAACGACACTTTCAAAAGTGAATGAAAATGTTTTCCTCTTTCCATATCCTCTTTCATCTTATCCTTTGCAACCAAAAAGGCGTACCGGCTTTGAGATCGTATGCCAATGCATGATTTGAAATTAAGTTAAAGAGAAAAAACTTGCCAAACCTCAAATATCAAAAACATGTCAAGTGCAAACCATTTTTATTCGACAGTAAATCAAACGGTCAAATATCCAGAGGAATACATATTTTCGAAAGACAACTCCAACCGATGCCCAACCAATGCCCAAATTCGTAGAAGCCAGAGTCTCTAGAATCTGAAAAAAGAACATCAAAACACGTGATCGTGAGAATCAAACCTTGTTTATATCAACAGAATAAAGAAGACGAAATAATTATTGTTCATGTGAAAAAAAAAGGAATTTTAAGAAAAAGAATTTTCATCATTTTCCGGTATTTGGGACCGGAAAAGTCGTTGATCATGGAAGATATCTCTTCTTGGAACCGAAAAGTCCATATTGGAAAATAAGAAGAACCACGTCCTATCTTCTCAGTTTCACTATCTCCCGAATCAGGGCGACTCTCTTGACCCCGAAGGTGGACGGAGCCGATCTCGACATCTCCTCCCCGTCCTTGCTGGAAATGGGCATGTTGCTGCCGAAGCTCGGGCCCCCCTCGGCAGAGGTCGTTTCCGATGGCGGAGCTTGATGCGACGTCAAGCTGAGCCTTGGCCATGGACGCTGGCGTCGAGCTAACGCCTCGGCCATAGACGCCGAGCATCACCTCCAGATCTGGCGGCGGCGGTGACTAGGCCGTGGCTTTGGGATTCGACGGTGAGACCTGGGGGGACGTCTCTGAGCTCAAGAAATAGAAAACGAAAAGTATAGGAGGGCGATAACGGAGGAGAGAGCGACATGGGGAAGAAGGCGGAGCAGTGACAGCGATTGGCGGCTGCGCGTCCTAAGATGGGGCAGTGGCCATTCCCGAGCGTGGCGTTGGCAGCTTCAACGGTGGTGACGGCGAGCCGAGGTGCGGCTGTCGGGCATGGAGGCGGCTGAGGGAAGGAAGAGGAAGAGGAAGAGGAAGAGGAAAAGAGAGACGAGTGAAGGAAAATATGGAAAAAAGTGTTGGCTGGGTCCGTTCTCCCCAACATTTTAAGAACCCAATATTGACTTTTGACAAGGGTAGCTTTCGTCAACTAGGAAGAAAATATTCGACCAAACAAAAAAAAAACTAGGAAGAAAATATAAATGCTGATAAAATATCAAGAGGGAAAAGATAAATTAACGACAGTCAGATATCTATATCATGGCATTTTAATTCGATAAAAATATTTATTTAAAATTTGATGGTATGGTATGCGTAGATCTAATATTACACCAATGGTGCAGATCTATTTAAAAAAGTAAAAATAAGTTTTTTTTTCCAAATGATGAAAAATACTTTCCAACTCATTTTCAAATTTTAGTCAAATATCGGAAAATATTATCATTTGCTAAAAAAATGGCTTCTTCAAAACATTTGTTCAAAATGTCAAATTTTGATGAATCAAGCAGAGCCCAAGCCTTTAACGTTACAGAAGGAATCTGAAATTGGTTGGATCACTTAATAATAATCACAAATCATGTGCTTGATGAACGGTGAGAACTCCGAAGCAAAAGTTCCTGAAATGCCCCCACGATGTCTTAGTCAAACCTGATTCTATTCTAACATTTCAATACCCAGTAAAACACTCGTGACCGATAGGCCGAGTCCGAGAGCTCCATCAACACCGGTGATGATGCCCAAACCCAAAATCAACCAGAGTAGCTCGAAATCGGAGAGGAAGTGTATGAAATCATGATGCGGGCAATCAAATTGATGCAAGCACGTACAAATTCTCGATCCTTGAAAGCAAATCATCTCTCATCGTATCTCGATGTGACAAATTGTTTCGAAAAACATATTGTACCATGACTAGGGATGTAAAAAATACCACTCAAATCGAATCAATTCGAACCCAAAAAAAAAAAATCGGAGTTTTTCGGATCGGGTTTTTAACAACTAAAAAAATGGACTTGTGATGGTTCAGTTCAATTTCGGGTCACGGACGACCGAAACACAAACCAAAACAATATGACAATCAGGGTATGGTCATTTTCAATTATTCCTCAACCCCTACCCGTTTCGAGCTTCGACAAAAGTCACGTAACCGGAGAGGAGAGAGAGAAGAGAGAGAGATGGGGCGGTGATGATCGACGGCTCGCGCCTTCATGAGCAACGAGGAGCAGTTCAAGAAGACTGCGGACTAGCGGTTCGCCGCCCTGGACCTCAATAGCGACCGCGTCTTCTCCCGGCCTGCCCTCCATAAGGCCTTCGAGTCGATGCGCCTCATGGAGTCCCACTTCGGCGTGGACGTCGCCTACCACGCCGCAGGAGCTGACCCGCATCAATGACTCCATCTTGGACTGCATCGACTGCGACGGCAGTGGCGACGTCAACCTCAAGGAGTTCCGGTCGGATATGAGGGAGATCATGCTCGCCATCCTGGATGGCCTCGAGTCATGCCCAATCCAGATGGTCCTCGAGGAGGACGAACCCAACTTCCTCAAGCGCCCCACGGCCGCGGATATTGAATCAATTAGTCCAGGAGGGTTTAATCCGGCTCCCGCTGGAACCGGACATGGTCCGCACCCATAGATTAAGCATCGACAGCTTCTCATTTATTTCATTTTGCGCATCAACTTCGTCGGGGAACAAACAACCGCCAGGATGCGGTGATAGTAACACCAAACTAAGCAGGAACTTATACTTACCAGAGTTGAGTGAAGATGTCGGGCGTGCAGCTCAGGGTGCCTCCGAGGATCATCCAATCGCGGCTGCCACCCTCGCTGTTGGTTGGAGCCGTGAAGGTCACGCCCATGCACGAGAAGTACACGTTGAGCACGGGCACCCACCACGGACCCAAGTGTAGCCTCCGCTTGGCTTTGGCCACCACGTCGATGGCCACCTCCGGGCCCTTCAACGTGCTGACCAGGCCCTTCACGCCCAAGTCATTGACAATCGCAATCATTGACAGGGCCTCGGCTCGGACAATGGTCACTTTGCGGGGGCCCTGAGTGAAGGTGGGAATGAGGGAGGGGCGAGAGAGAGCGAGCTCGCCGTCGAAACTCAAGATGAGCTTCATGTGAGTGTACTTGACGGCGATGAGCTTGCTGGGGTTCTTGACAGAGAGAGCGATGTTCCATCGGGCGGTGACGTGGGAGGCGGAGATGTTGAGGGACGAAAGGGAAGAGATGGGATCGAGCCTGAACTCCGGGGTCATAAGGGTGGGTATCGCCAGGAAGATGACCATGAGGAGGCTGAGAATAGCAGGTATGGCATATGGGATACAGCGGAGGATGATCAGCTTGTACTGGTCGGACCGCAGTGGCCCCGGCGATGCCGGATTATTATCCGCAGGGGGTGGGATGGCGCGGAGGTCTGTCATTTGGAACTCTGTGTTCAAGTGTTCTGTGGGGACGTAGAATATAAAAGAGGAAAGAGTCGTTAATGCACTGTACAACCGTGTCTAATGCACAGTACAACCCTCAGGTCACCGGAAGCAGTAAACTCAAGGGTGTTCCAGTCAAATTCCGCGCCGTGCCCACCCTCGCTCTTTGTCGCTCCGATTGATCTTTGACCATCGGATGACGCGAGGGATGGGGTGGAGAAAGTACGCCGGGCACCTTTGGGTGGTGGGACATGTGTGATTCTGCTCTTTCTTGGAAGCTGCAGCCAATCTGATGTTGGCCCGCCAGGAGAAAGTATGACCATGAATCGACATAAATTAGCGTGTTGCTCTGTTAATTTTATTTTCAACATTCATCTATTTTAATCTTATTGTCGCCAAATCTTAAAGTGACTCTGTATAAAAAACACACAAAAGAAAGAAATGCACTATAAGAAAAAAAAGAGGAATAATGATGCGGTCTCTTCAGGGATTTCATTTTTTACCTACATTTGCATTATCAAGTCTATAATTTCTTTCGACGATTTATTGATATTTGAAAATGTGAAGTGAGACTAGTTTTGAAAATACTTCAACTTAATAAGTAATTTGACTCATTTGAGTATATAGGTCGCGTCAGGCAACGGTATTATACCCTAGGGATGTCTAAATGTTTCTTTCCCCCGATTTAGTAGGCGGAGCTAATTTAGTTCTAAGCATTTTGAAAATTTGTTATTTAGTTTTAAACATTTCAATTGTGCCATTTCAGTCATGAACATTTTTATGATTTGCCAATTTAGTCCTTTAGACCAATTATGGCCAGAAATCGTTGACGTAGCAATCTTAGTCAGCATCGGCCATTCTACGTCGCACGGGCCACATTAACATGGACCAAGTGAGGGTCACTAACCCTCGCCTATGGCCGGCGATCTTACTAGCCTAGAGATGGAAAAAAAAGAATAAAAAAAACAAAATGAAAAATTCAAAAAAACTTTTTAAAAAATTGCAAAGATTGTCCATGTCATTAGCGGCTGTGCCATGTAGGACAACCAATGTCCACGATAGCAATTTTCGATCAAAATTGGCCGGTAGGACTAAATTGACATATTATCAAAATGTTTAACTAAATTGCAAATCGTAAAAGATTTATGACTAAATTGGCAAATCGTCAAAGGGTCTATGACTAAATTAACACAATTGGAAGAATTAGAACTAAATTGGCCGTCGTACAAAAGATTTAGGACTTTTTGGATAATTATCTCAATGAAAACTTAAACTTGTCAATTGGGTCCAATCAAGTCGTTCATTTGATTGCAGTATTTTAAAGTTTCAAGACTCAATTACACTTTCGTGACAAGTTTTAGGAATTGATTGCATTTTTTGAAAGTTTTAGGTCTCAATTACACTTTCATGACAAGTTTTAGGACTTGATTGTACTTTTTGAAAGTTTTTAGGACTCAATTGAACTTTTGTAACAAGTTTTAGGACTTCGGGTACACTTATCTCTAATTTCTGTTTCTTTGTCGATACTCTTGCCACGTTGGATGAAGATTTTACATGTTGGATTTCAATTTCATTATAAAATGCCACGTCATAGTTTGAATTGCTGGAATATGCACTCAAGTAAATAATTTTACTCTGACGTGGCAAGTAAATTATGACATTCGAGTGAGGGCCATATAAAAGTTATGGCACTTTTAGTATTTTTATCCCATAAACCAACCTTTAAATATGCTGCAACCTCATCAATCTGGAATGTATATACATATGAGGATGCAGAATCTAAAGGAGGCCGACTTGCTAAATACGCCGGACAACCTTTGGGTGGGATTTGCGGGTCTGTTCTTCGTTCCCTCTTTCCTGTGGAAGTAGCATTCGGTGTACATAATAAGACAAAAACTCCCGAAAAAAGCTGGGGGACCAACCCGCCTCTGTTGCCTCAATTTTGACCTTCGATGTAGGGTTAAATGTTCTCTGGATTGTCACTAGCATGTGCCTTCGATATGCTTTCGCACTATTTTGAATTATGGGACAGCATGTGATCTCAAAGTTCTTGCATGAAATGACAAAACATTTCCGAGAGTTGATGATTTGATTCCACCAAACCAAGCCCTAGCTTAGCCGGTTAAAACTCTCAAGAACGATAAAAGAAAGCTAAAATAAAAAATTAACAACGAGACAAGCACCCGTACATGTCCTACCGCGTCCGGAAACAAACCAACAAAAGATAATATTGCCTGGCCTTTTATTTTAGGAAGTTACGCATGGAATGAATATCCTAGGATAAAAGGAAAAAAAAAGAGGAAACGTGAATGTGGCCAATTCTGCTAGTCATATAAAAGACAGTGTGACGTTCGACTCGTCAAAAGCTTCTAGACTTTACCGACAATGTAAAGTGTGATGGTTTTCATGGATAGTGCAATAATGACAAACAATCACGAGTTCTCTCAATTAGTAATCATCTAATTATATGCCCACATCATATAAGGGAAACGGTTAGATGTGGTCTTTACTATCACTCTAAAATAACTGAAAAAGTTGTTAAAAGAAGAAAACATCTCTAGACGTACCTAAGATATTTCGAAGTTGAACAATCAAAGGTGGGATGTTTTTCTTGTTATTAGAGCCACCATTAGTTATTTTGTCCAATATTATATCACTCTAAAATAACTGAAAAAGTTGTTAAAAGAAGAAAACATCTGAAATAAAAGTCCTCGTGCCGCAAGGTTGATGGGGGTGGTGAGAGCGAGGAATGGAATACACAAATATAGTCGGTCGATGGAAGCTTCACCTCTATTTCCCTTAAAGAAGTCGAATTCGAGGTTTCCACTTTGTAAGTCCCTATTCCCATTGGAGGGTTGAAGCGATAGTGACTCTTTTAGACGGGAGTGAAACGCACATGGAAATACAGACAAAGGCTAACACGAAAGTGATGAAGCCCGTGGATGTCTCGGTCACGTCAGATTAGGATGGCCAAGGTTCTTCTCAATCAACGTGCGGTATTTGGTGACGCCTGAAGATGTTTTAGCTGTACAATTTTTAAAAATAATTATTAGAAATAAGATTTCCTATATTTAATTAAATGGGTCAGGTCGGATATGGGATGGGTGTGAGTTGGGTCAGGTATGGGTCAAGATTTTTGCCTTGCGATAAATGAGTCATAAACGGATTAAATGGGTCAAGTTGAATCGGACTATTTATAACCCGACCCGACTCACCCACCCATTTAACAGGTCTAGAGATGTTTTGCCAATTCATGTGCAAGTCATTTCTTATATTTGCCCAAGGTAAAATAAAGCAACAATAAAAATGGGTGAAGAAATTGTGATATCGTATGTTACCTGAAGTATCTGCAAAGATTTTTTTTTTCTTTTAAATATATCTTAGTACATATCAAAATTAAGATGTGTTAATAAGGGACATATTATAGAATTGACATATGGATATTCAGAAAAAGAGGTTTCGCTCTGTAGTTGCGCCCATAAACGTGTGCAGTGCATGTCTGCGGGTAATAAGCACAAACAAAGAGCAACGTATTTCTTCGATAGATCTCGTAACTTCAACGTTTAAAGTAAATCAACACTTTCAGAAAAAGGGAAAGGTCAAATCCCTCATCAGCAGCCGAGATAAACAGAAAATCTCAACACAAATTGAAGGCTAGAATCTTCTTTCTTGCAGTTAGAGTCAACACGGGTTGCTTTCTCCGATATTACATCGCTCTAAAAAGAGAGCATCTCAAATAGTAGTGGTGCCTCAAGGGGGTGGGTTATGATGATTGTGTGGGAACATACGGATATGGACAATCTAGTGGAAAATTCTTCCCCCCTTCTTTCCCTTTGAGTAGCCAGTCAATTTGAGCGTTGAAGTTCTTTCTCTTGGAAAATATTACGAAAGCAACGGAGCCCATGGATATCTCAGTCCCGTAGGATTAGGGGATGGCTAAGATTTTCCGGCAAAAGTGTCAGAAAAGTCCTAAATATTTTGCATTTATGTCAATTCAGTTTGAAACTTTTTTTTTGTGCCAATTCAGTCCTTCTGGCTAATTTTGGCGCAATTTTGCTGACGTAGACGCCGGTCGGTCTACGTGGCACTCCCGACGTTGATAGAGACAATTTTTAATAATATTTTAATATATTTTTCAATTTTTTCCTTTTTTTTATTTTTTTATTTTCCTTCTTCTTGTACCTTTGGCCGGTAACCGGACATCGGCTTGGCCTCGCCTGGGCAAGGCCACCATCGCCCAGACGAGGCCACCATCACCCACCACAAGCGAGGCCAGGCAGCCAGGCATGGCTAGTGGCTGGTGTCCGGTCACTGGCCAAAGGTAGAAGAAGAAGGAAAAAAAATATAAAAATCGGAAAAAATATTTAAAAATTGAAAAAATATTAAAATATTATTAAAGATTGTCCACGTCAGCGCCACGCGTGCCACGTAAGCCGACCGGCATCCACGTCAGTAAAATCAGGGCAAAATTAACTAGAAGGATTGAATTGGCACAAGAACAAAAGGTTTAGGACTAAATTAACACAAAAAAAGGTTTAGGACTGAATTAGCACAAATGCAAATGGTTTAGGACTTTTTTGACACTTTTTCTAAGGTTCTCCTCAAAGTGGGGTAACGTGTTTGTAGGCGACGCTGTGGTAGCTGAGCTCCATCACCTTCGTCGCGATTCTAATGATGTTCATCTCGTCGGTCGATGACGGCAAGAAGGGGCGTCGTAGGGAACGTTCAGGTCGAGGAACCCCGTTGTTGACGTTGAGAAGTTTCGTGGGATCATTTCTAAAAGATTAAACTTATAAATGAAAGCGTAATTTAATATTTTAAATATTCTAATACTCCAGAGTTGAAGTTTCTATAAAGATGCGAATTCCCATACTCCAATGTCACGTGTAATGTTTTTGTGAGACTACCGACAACTGTTTAGAAAGCTTTAACTGATAAATGAATGTGTGGCTTAATATTTTAAATACTCTAACAAAGACCGGATTATACGATGTCCTTTGAACGCTACAAAGATTACCCTTGTCACTGCTTGGATTGGGCCCAATTGAGTCGGATCGGGTTTGTAACTTAGTAGCCTTGTGCCGAGCCACCCAAAAATGATCATTGGGCCCATACGGCTTGAGAATTATCTGAACACAATCCGTGCCTTAATTACTGTTTCATTTTCGCTGATCATATAAAGCTGCACTCATTGTCGAATCCATTTATTCATTTTCGACCAGATTCTCGTTTTTGCGTGCTTGTGACGTGCCACGGGATATGAATTCGAGTACATTGCACAGTAAGATTATCAAATACTCTTACGATCTTATTAGCAGTCTCACAATCGGCTTATCATTTGAGAACCGGTCTCTTATTTACAGCGTCTAAAGCGAAAGAGTAGCATCTATCAGCATCCATGCCTGCATATATGTCATGTCACAGCGGGCTGGTCACGCACAATATCAAGGCCACTGCATCTCCCCAGGTATTGCTATCGGCCACAAATTGTAGTAGGCGAGCATTGGGAAACCCAAACAGTGAACTCTGCTATCGCTGAAAAGACTAGTTGACACCTTCGCTTCCTTCTTCTTCCTCGTCATTTTTTTCCAAAAAGGTGATGTATTCTTTTGCCAATTTGTGCTCCCCAATGAAGGACTTGAACATTTTGGGTTTTGTCCCGAAATTAATCTCCTCCACATCGGTTATCATCAACTCATTCGGCTGCTTAACTTTGTCCGCACAAAGTCAATCGTCTCGCGTAGAGCTTGGACTGACGTGAGCATATACGTACGCTGCCCGAGGCGATCGTATTATGTATGCTCTAGGAATTTCTGATGTTTTTGTCCCCAATCCAATGCCCCCTCGTACGTTTTCCAGAGAACTAAAATTTTTGTAAGGTCGAAAGATCATGAACTAAAAGGAACAGCCCTCTGATTTCATAAAACTTTGGGTTAATACCATTAAAAATCCAAATTGATATAATTATGATAAATTTATTCCAAATTAATTTTTGACCACCAAAAATCCCAAACTGGTTTACCTATGATAAATTTACCCTAAACTTAATTTTTGACCACTTGAAATCCCAAATTAATATATTTGTGACAAATTTACCTTCTATTAAATTAAATTAATATCACAAAAAATCACAAACTAATACACATATGACAAACAGAGGATAAAACTCTAAATTGGTACACATGTCAACTGTCAAGTGTCGTTAAACTTGAAAATTCGACGCTAAAACTTAACGGAAACTAATGGATGATAAAATTGTCACAGGTATACCAGTTTGGAGTTTTTAATAGTAAAAAAATTAGTTTTGAATAAATTTGTCGTAAATGTACAAATTTAAAATTTTTCGTGATATTAACCCTAAAAATTTTATAAGTACGAAACCGTGTATTCATTTTTCAGTAATTTCTCATAATTTCCAAAAATCGGCTAATGCCGACTTTTTCTTTGAAAATGAGGAAAATTTGAGGGACATCGGGGCGAGCTGCACACGCCCCTTGAAGTGGCCGCTCGCGGGACTCGCGCACCATGCGTGAACCAAACGCACTTGGTGCGGAGATTTATAGTTTTGGGTCAGTTCGTTTCGTGGAAAAGAGAGCTTTTTTACCTTTCGCAAAGCTTCTTTGAAATTGGAGAGCTATGGAGTCGCTGAGCGGTGGTTGGAGAAGGCGTTGATGGATCTCTGCAAGCGAGCATAGTTGGGTCTGGGCTTGGACAAGGACGTGATCTCGGGTCTCGTCTCCTATTGCGACCTCGCTCAGCCCTCCGACGTCAAAACTGTACCTCGACGTAAATCTCTCATCTTTCTTGTGTTTTCTGCGTCTTTTTCCAGTTATTCGCGATGGTGCGATGTTATTGCCAATTGGGTTTCTCTCTTTTGATTTCTCGATCGAACTTTATATGCGTAGAAGCTGGAGGATCGTCCTAAAGAATCTCGCTTTTCATCTGAGGACCTCTTGAAAAATCTTGGGCCTTTTGTTTCTACTTGTCGGAAGAGATTGGATATGTTATGGCTGTCAAATGGTTTCAAATTTGTGTTTTGAAATTTCCGTCAGAACATTGTCGGTCAAGAAGTGGGGAAAGGCGTGATCGATGAATATCTGCGGCAGAGAGGCTATCCAGATCTCAGCACTAGTAGCGGCAGCAGCAGCAGCAGCCATTCTGGTGTTTCGTCCTCAAAATTACATGCCCATGTCAAACCGCCTTCAGCCGAAGTTTCCACCGCTGGTACCAAGACACGGCCTAGAGCATCTAAAGAGGCTGCTGGCTCGAGTAGTCAAGAAAAGTCGGCAGAGACCAGAACCAATGAGTCGAAACCTGCGAATCAGAGTAATTCTCGGAAAAAAAAGAAAAATCTCGGAAGGTCGTGTCGCTAGCTGAGGCAGCCAAAGGTTCCGTTGTGTTCCAACAGGGTAAGCCTGTTCGTGCCAAGCCCGCAGGCACAGGTTGGTGAGCAATTGCTTATCTTGTGGCAAAATTGTTTGCAAGCAGGAGGGAGAGGGGCCGTGTGACTTTTCATGCACTTGTTTGAAGGAAGGAAGCCAGTATGCCGGTCTCGACCAAACTGCACCGGTCCTCACAGATGTTGAAGCTGCCGCAGAAGCTTACGCCAAGAAACTGGTCGTATGTGATTGGAACTCAGCAGCACATCCAACTGTTATCGATGACCAACACGGCCATTACAGAATTGAGGGCAACAGCGGGTTATCAAAGGAGGTATATCGTCTTTTGGAATCTTGATGAGTTTAGAGACTTGCTTCGTTACTGGAGGCCATGTTTTGAAATGTTCTCATCGTCAGATGAGAAGGAGCTATTGAAAAAGAAGAAAGAGGAGATCGAGGAAGCAGAGCGGGCAAACGAAGCAAAGTGGTCATGATCCTTGACTTGGATGATCGCAAGGTGAGGCATTCTTTTTAGGAAGTCTAACGAATTTGTCCAATCCCACATGACTTTAATCTCGCCGGCTTGCCCCAAAAAATAAAGAAAAACGAGTGAGCATGTCCAATTTTGCTATGCATCCGCTATTCTTTTCCGGTTCCATAGCAGCCAAACATATAGTAAGAGTCCTTCAGATTGTAGTACTCTGTTTTTTGAGATTTAGAACGACACTGTCACATTTTTGTGGCGTTTCGTCTCGATGGTTGACACCTGGAATTGGTGACTGATGAGTTGTGAATTGGTTACATTTTACATAAAGATGGAGAGGGGATGGCGAGACTCAAGACAGAGAGTAGTGCTCTGATAAGCGTCGCTCCGACGCATTTCTTGCCTCTTTTGACAAGGCCACCGAGCTCCATGCTCGGTTTGGGTCCTGCTTGAAAGGAGCAGACAATCTTCTTAATCTAAGCATCATCATTTTATTAAACCTTCTTTCGCTTAATTTACGAACGCACATAAAAAGTCATATGTCGGTCTGCGTATATCTGGCAAGGCTTCATCACACTGTAATGCACTATTACTTCGAATGGAAAATGCTGTAATCTAACTAGTGTTGAGTCACGTGGATTATTTAATTGTAAATTGTTTAGCGTCCTAGTTATTAGGAGTCTGTTTTGTAGTGGTGTAGAACATGGCTTTGTGTTTTACCAAGTCAATAGGTGATTTATGCACGTTGCTGTTTTTTAGGGGTTAGTGGAGTACTTCCTTTTATGCTATTAACTGTCGTGTGTCAACTCTTTAAGAAGACTTCCTTTTATGCTATTAACTGTCGTGTGTCAACTCTTTAAGAAGAGTATCTGATGTAAAGTTTTTTTTTAAAAAAGAGAAAAAAATGCAATGAGAACAACGTAGTTCTTTGCATGCTGTGTAGCTTTCCTTCTTCCAAATTCTGTAACATTGGTATCAGAGCAGGTTGTGAGAAGAGTGAGTTTGAAAAAGGAGAGATTGAACGTGAGATATCTTTGTGAAAAGTTGCAGCAGCAATTTTTCAATGGCCACTGATAATTTCGTTCAGCCTACCATTCCTCGCTTTGATGATCATTATGACCATTGGAGCATGCTGATGGAGAATTTCTTGCGGTCGAAAGAGTACTGGCATGTTGTCGATTCTGGAGTAGCAGAACCAGCGGCTGGAGTGATGTTGATAGATACACAAAAGGCTGACTTGGATGCATTGAAGCTGAAGGATCTCAAAGCCAAGAACTACCTTTTTCAGGCTATCGATCGATCAACCTTGGAGACAATTCTTTGCAAAGACACCTCCAAGCATATTTGGGATGCAATGAAGAAAAAGTATCAGGGGAACGCGAGGGCAAAGCGCGTGCAACTTCAAGGGCTTCGGATAGAATTTGAGAATTTACGCATGAAAACCGGTGAATCTGTTACCGATTACTTGTCGAGAACAATGACGATCGCTAACAAGATGCGGATTCATGGCGAGAAGATGGAGGACGTCACCATCATCGAGAAGATTCTTCGATCAATGACATCGAAATTTAATTTCGTTGTTTGTTCTATCAAAGAATCTAAAGATATTGATGATCTTTCAATTGATGAGTTGCAGAGTTCTTTGTTGGTTCATGAGCAAAAATTTGTCCAGCAAGATAAAGAGGAACAAGCATTAAAGGCAGTAGCCCATTCAAAAGGTCCTGATCGTGGGAAAGGGAGATGGAAGGATAAAGAGTCATATCATAAAACAAATGAGGATCACACTGTCGATCCTAAATGGAAAGCGAAAAACCGTGACAACAACTATCCAAACGGCAACAAATCGAAGTTCTTCGACAAGTCAAATGTCGAATGTTATAAATGTCACAGGTATGGCCATTACAAGTCTGAATGTAGAACCAATCTTAACAAAAACCGTGGTGCAAAATCAAATTTTGCAGAGAAAGCAGAAGAAGTTTCGCTTTTGATGGTCTGTCATACAAAAGAAGAGGTTCATCGAAATTTGTGGTATCTAGATACTGGCTGCAGCAATCACATGTGTGGAGATAAGTCTGTATTTTCAGACTTGGATGAATCGTTCCGTAACACGGTTACGTTTGGCGACAAATCTTCCGTTTCTGTCATGGGCAAAGGCAATGTTAAGATTCACACCAAAGAAAACTCTACTAAGGTGATCTCTAACGTTTACATTGTTCCAGATTTGAAAACCAATTTGCTTAGTATTGGTCAATTACAAGAGAAGGGATATGAGATCTCTATCAAAGATGGAGTTTGTCGAATTCAAGATGAAAACTTGGGCTTAATTGCTCAAGTCAACATGACAACAAACCGAATGTTTCCACTGTATCTCGATGACACCAATCAATGGTGTTGCTCCGTGAGATTGAAGGACGAAGCCTGGTTGTGGCACTTTCGCTATGGACATCTGAGTTTTGGTGGTCTAAAAACGCTGCAGCAAAAGAATATGGTAACCGGTCTTCCACAAATTCAAAGTCCTTCTCAAGTTTGTGAAGAGTGTGTTGTTGGCAGACAACATCGAGATCCGTTTCCAAAAGGAAAAACATGTAGAGCAAAGAAGGTGCTGGAACTGATACATTTAGATTTATGCGGACCCATTAATCGACATCAAATGGCGGTAAACGTTATTTTATAATGTTCATTGATGACTATAGTCGGAAAACTTGGGTCTATTTTCTGCAGGAGAAGTCTGAAGTTTTTCTAGCTTTCAAGAACTTCAAAGTACTGGTCGAAAAAGAAGCAGGCATGCTTATAAAGACTCTTTGCGGCGATCGTGGTGGAGAATATAACTCGCAAGAATTCATAAATTTTTGTGAGACTCATGGAATTCAAAAACAGCTTACGACAGCTTATACGCCACAGCAAAATGGTGTTACAGAGAGGAAGAATCGCACCATCGTAAACATGGTACGAACCATTTTGGCAAGAAGCAGTGTTCCAAGAAGTTTTTGGCCTGAAGCTGTCAATTGGAGCATTCATGTATTGAACAGGAGCCCCACACTAGCTGTTCAAAATATGATGCCTGAAGAAGCTTGGAGTGGGCACAGACCATGTGTCGAGCATTTCAGAATTTTCGGTTGTATAGTGTTTGCCCACGTACCAGATCAGAAGAGGACCAAGCTTGATGACAAAGGTGAAAAATGCATTTTTCTTGGTGTTAGTGAACATTCAAAAGCATACAAATTGTATAATCCTATCACCAAGAAAATTATCATCAATCGTGATGTAATTTTTGATGAAGAGAGGTTCTGGTTATGGAATGAAAACAAAGTTGAACAGCAAATACAAGCTGATTTTGCTGGAGAGAATGGAGAAAAATTGCAGCAGCCTTTGGAAAATGCAGAACCTGTAGAAAATGAGCAACAACCAGCAATCAATGAATGTATTTCAGCCTCTGAAACATGAGATGAACAGCAACCTCGACGAGTTAGAAGAAGGCCCGCATGGATGACTGATTATGAGGTAACTGGGATCGATCAAACTGAAGACCCTTTTACTCATTTTGCCTTATTTTCAGATTGTGATCCAGTAGCTTTCGAAGATGCTGTTAAAGAACCAAAATGGTAGAAGGCGATGGAAGCAGAAATTGCAGCCATTGAAAGAAATAATACTTGGGAGTTGATAGAGCTTCCAAAAGGGCAAAAGACCATTGGAGTGAAATGGGTGTACAAGACGAAGTTAAAGGAGAACGGTGAAGTCGATAAGTACAAAGCCCGCTTGGTCGCAAAAGGCTACAAGCAAGTGTTCGGCATTGACTATACAGAAGTTTTTGCTCCAGTTGCCCAACATGACACAATCAGAGTGGTGATTGCACTTGCGGCACAAAATTCATGGCCTATCTTCCAGTTGGACGTGAAGTCGGCATTTTTACATGGCGACTTGGAAGAACAAGTATTTATTGATCAACCTCCTGGTTATATAAAGTTTGGTAGTGAGCACAAGGTGTACAAACTAAACAAGGCGTTATATGGACTAAAACAAGCTCCAAGAGCTTGGTATAGTCGTATAGAGGCCTATTTTCTGAAGGAAGGTCTCCGAAAATGTCCATATGAGCATACGCTTTTTGTGAAAACTGGAGAAGGAGGGAAGATGCTTATTGTTTGCCTGTATGTTGATGATTTGATTTATACTGGAAATGATAGTGCTATGCTTGAAAAATTTAAGCAGCTTATGATGCTTGAATTCGATATGTCTGATCTTGGAAAGATGCACTATTTCCTTGGGATAGAAGTTGTACAATTTGCTGGTGGAGTCTTCATTTCCCAAAGAAAATATGTGCAAGACATTTTAGAGAGGTTCCAAATGAAGAATTGCAATTCTTCTAGCACACCAACAGAGGTGAGTTTGAAGTTAGTGAAAGATCCTGAAGGAAAGAGAGTTGATAGTACCATGTACAAGCAAATTGTGGGAAGCTTGATGTATTTAACTTCAACTAGGCCAGATATAATGTATTCTGTGAGTCTCATAAGTAGGTACATGGAGAATCCTACTGAGATACATCTCTTTTCTGCCAAGAGAATTTTTCGATACTTGCAAGGTACGGCTGACTTTGGATTGCTCTACAAGAAGGGAGAAAGTTCAAACTTGATGGGCTTCACTGATAATGATTATGCAGGAGATCAAGATGATAGAAGAAGCACTTCCGGATATGTATTTATGATGGGTTCGGGAGCTATTTCATGGTCATTAAAGAAGCAGTCGATTGTCACTTTATCAACCACTGAAGCTGAATTTGTTACAGCAACTTCGTGCGCTTGTCAAGCTATTTGGTTGAAGAAAATTCTCGAAGAATTTCATGTTGAGAGCCAAGGACCTACTGTGATTTATTGTGACAATAGTTCAGCAATAAAGCTCTCCAAAAATCCTGTTTTGCATGGAAGAAGCAAGCATATAGATGTTTCATTTCTTGAGGGATCTGACGAAGGAAGGAGTTATTGATCTCATCTATTGCAAAAGTGAGGATCAAGTTGCTGATATCTTTACCAAGTCCCTCAAGTTGGCTGCATTTCAAAAGCTGAGAAACCTGCTTGGTGTCCAGAAGTTGTATTAAACTGAATGTTAGCAAACTTTCAGTTTAAGGGAGGGAATGTTGAGTCACGTGGATTATTTAATTGTAAATTGTTTAGCGTCCTAGTTATTAGGAGTCTATTTTGTAGTGGTGTAGAACATGGCTTTGTGTTTTACCAAGTCAATAGGTGATTTATGCACGTTGCTGTTTTTTAGGGGTTAGTAGAGTACTTCCTTTTATGCTGTTAACTGTCGTGTGTCAGCTCTTTAAGAAGAGTATCTAATGTAAAGTTTTTTTTAAAAAAAGAGAAAAAAATGCAATGAGAACAACATAGTTCTTTGCATACTGTGTAGCTTTCCTTCTTCCAAATTCTGAAACATTCTTCTTCCAAATTCTGTAACAACTAGGATTTGCAAGCATTCACATATTGCGAGCATTCGCATCAAAGTGCTTAATTACTCAGCCGATTCTTTGAGGTTGACTCTCTCGCCTCCTTTACACCAAAAAAGGCATACGGGCTTCGAGATTGTATGCCAATGCATGATTTGAAATTAAGTTAAAGAGATAAGACTTGCAAAGTCTCGAATATCAAAATCATGTATGGTGCAAACTATTTCTTAGACAGTAAATGGAAGATTCAAATATCCAGAGAATGATAGGCCTCAGAAATGTCAAGTATTCGCTAAAGTAATAGAGGCCAGGAAAGACAGCTCCGACCGATGCCCAAATTCGTAGAAGCCAGAGTCTCTAGAATCTGAAGAAAAAGAAAAAGAACATCAAAAGAAAAAACATGATCGTGAGAATCAAACCCTGTTTATATCAACAGAACAGAGAAGACAAGATGATTGTTGTTAATGTGAATGATCATTGAAGATATCTCTTCTTGGAACCGAGAAGTCCACATGGGAGAATAAGAAAAACGACGTCCTATCTTCTCTGTTTCACTATCTCCCCAATCACGGCGACTCTCTTGACCCTGAACGCGGACAGAGCCGATCTCGACATCTCCTCCTCGTCCTCGCTGGTAAATGGACATGTTGCTGCTGAAGCTCAGCCTCCTCGACTGAGCTAGCCTCGGCCAGCGATGCCGGGCCATGGATGCTGAGCCTAAGCCTCGGCCATGGACGCTGGCATTGAGCTACGCCGCCGCCCATGTTTTTTTCTGTTTAAGCTCAGTGTCAAGCTACACCTTGGCCGTAGACGCCGAGCATCACCTCCACATCTGGCGGCGGCGATCGACCGTCGCTGTGGCATTTGATGGTGAGGCCGGGGGTACGTCTCTGAGCGCAAGAAATAGAAAAACGAAAAATATGGGAGGGCGATAACAGAGGAGAAGGCGACATGGGGAAGAAGACGGAGCAGCGACAGCGGTTGGCTGGTCCGGAGCGTCGCGCCGCCAGCTTCGACGGTGGTGATGGCGAGCCGAGGTGCAGCGGTTGGGCATGGACGCGGCTCAGGGAAGGAGGAGGAGGAAAAGAGAGAGGAGAGCGAGGAAAATATGCAAAGAGCGATAGAGTGAAATGACACATTTGCCACTTACTGTTGTGCGGATTCTCTGAAATAATAGGGAGTCTTCCGTAAGTACGGGGGGCCCGCTTGGTCTCCGGAACCCAGCGTTGACTTTCGATTACTTCACTAATTTGGGAGTTTATCTATTTATTTGTTTATTCCATAATTTCCATTGCACCAGAGGGGAGTTTTGGTCAATGTTGCATAAATAAGACTTACAAATTAGGGTGCCCATTTCAACTACTAAGAATACATAAAATGCTTATAAAAAATCACGAGAGAAAAAATAAATTATTTACAGTCAGGTATTTATATCATGGCATTTTAATTGGATAAAATATCTATTTAAAATTTGATGGTATGGCATGTGCAGATATATCTAATATTACACAAATAATGCATGTCTATTTAAGAAAGTAAAAGTAAGTATTTTTTCCTTCCTTTTGATGAAAATTAATTTCCAACTCATTTTCAAACTTCAATCAAATATCGGAAAATATTTTTCGCTTGCTTAAAAAATGACTTGTTGAAAAACATTCATAGAAAATATCAAAACTTTCACGAATCAAACATAGCACAAGTGTTTGATATTACGGAAGCAATCCTAAAATTGGTTGGATCGCTTAATAATAATAATAATAATAATAATCATAAATCGTGTGCTTGATGAAGGGTAAGAATTCCGAAGCAAAAGCTTACGAAATACCCACACCATGTCTTAGCCAAACCTAATTCTATTCTAACCTTTCAATACCCAGCAGAATACTCATACCTAATAAGTCGAGTCTAACAGCTCCATCAACACCGGTGATGATGCCTAAACCTGAAATCGACCAGAGTGGCTCGAAATCGGAGAGGAAGTGTACGAAATCGTGATCTCGAAACACGCCAACCCTCGTGGCATCTCGCTGTGACAAACTGTTTGGAAAAATATATTGTACAGTATCCCTAGGGATGTAAAAAAAAAAACCGCTGGAATCAAATCGATCCTAACCCAAAAAAAAAAAAATTCGTATCTCTTCACATCTGGTTTTAATCAGTAAAATAAGGGGGGCTTGTGATTGGTTCGGTTCAATTTCGGGTCACGGACGACCCGAAACACAAACCAAGACAATCAGACAATAAGAGAGTATTGTCATTGTTAATTATTCCTGGACCAACCCCTCCCAGTTTCGAGCTTCGACAAATGAGCGATGAGGAGCAGTTCAAGAAGAGCGCAGACGAGCAATTCGCTGCCCTGGACCTCAATAGCGACAGCGCCATCGACCTCGAGGAGTTCAGTCGGAGAGGAGGGAGATCATGCAGATGGCCCTCGAGGACGACGAACCCAGCTTTTACTCAAGCGCCCCGCAGATCTTGAACCGATTAGTCCCGGACGGACGGTTTGATCTGGTTCACCGTGGAACCAGACCTGGTTCACACCTCTAGATTAAGCATCGACAGCTTCTTATTTATTTCATCTTGCGCA
Organism: Syzygium malaccense; assembly: GCA_031216405.1. NCBI lineage: Eukaryota > Viridiplantae > Streptophyta > Magnoliopsida > Myrtales > Myrtaceae > Syzygium > Syzygium malaccense. The sequence continues at coordinate 2,536,087 of CM062254.1, read as the reverse complement.
TCAACTTCATTGGTGAACAAACAACTGCTACGATACGATGATAGTAAAGCAAAACTAAGTAGGAACTAGTAGTACTTCTTACCAGAGTTGAGTGAAGATGTCGGGCGTGCAGCTCAGGGTGCCTCCGAGGATCATCCAATCGCCGCCGCCCTTGCTGTCAGTCGGAGCCGTGAAGGTCACGCCCATGCACGAGGTGTACAAGCCAAACACGGGCACCCACCACGGACCCAAATGCAGCCTCCGCTTGGCTTTCACCACCACGTCAATGGTCACCACCCCACCCTTCAAGGCGCTCGCTAGGCCCTTCACGCCCAAGTCATTGACAATCGCCAACATTGATAGGGCCTCGGCGCGAACTGTGGTCACGTTGCTGGGGCCCTGAGTGAAGAAAGGAATGAGGAAGGGACGAGAGAGAGCGAGTCGGCTGTTGAAACTCAACCGGAGCTTCATGTGAGTGTACTCAACGGGGATGAGCTTGCTGGGGTTCTTGACGGAGAGAGCAATGTTCCATCGGGCAGTGACGAGGGAAGTGGAGACGTTGAGGGATGAAAGGGAAGAGCCCGGGTGGAGCTCGATCTCCGGTGGCATGCCAGCAGGTATTGCCAGGAAGATGACCATGAGGAGGCCGAGAATGGTGGGTATGGCAGACGCGATACAGTGGCCGATGATCTGCTTGAACCGATCAGATCACGGCGGCCTTGGTGATGGTGATTCCGGATTATTATTATCCGGACAGGACGGGATGGCGTGGAGGTCTGTCATTTGGAACTTGTATCAAGTGTTCCTTTTTTTAACTACAAGTTCCTTGGTGTGATGTTGTGGAGGAGGCAGAATTTAAAGGGGAAGAGTCGCTAATTAACACTGTACCAAGAAAACCACACCGTGCACACCCCCTTCTCATTTCTTCGGCCGAACAGCGGACATCCTACGTAGTACTTATGCTATGACGGGTGGGATTATCATGTGTTTTGTCTCCTTTTGCAAACATGAAAGTGACGCTTCGTGTACGGAATACTCTTTGTGAAAAATCAAGGAACGCTTAACCGGACAAAGCAGTTTGGATTTTGCCTCCATAAAAACCCTGGCTGGAAAATATCAAGGTTAATCCCTTTTTTTTTCAACGTGTGGACCCCCGTGCGCTTTTCCTTAGGGGAAACCCTAACCTAAAAACTGCCTATATCGAAAGGAATATTGACTTTGATTTCCCACATGTTCTCTTGAGAAATTTTTCAAAATGCTAAATTTATTTTAAAAAACCCCATATGTTTTAAAAATCCAAAAAAAAATTTCCATGTGAAATGAAAGAATATGATAAATTTTTTACGAAGTTTATTCTTACCTACATTTTCATTATTATTAAATTGATACATATTTTCATCGATGTCTTGGTATTTTGAAAAGTGAAGCAAAACTATTCTTGACAATACTTAAATCCAACGAGAAAAAAAAATTAGATTTTCCCTCATCGTTATTTCACTCCTTAACTCTATCCACCTTAATTATTGACTGATGGGTAACTGAGATATCATTTTTTTGGGGCGCGCAACAGAAGCCTGATGATACTTACACCGGGGGAAATTGCTAAGAGGGGCTCATGTCCGAGCCTGTCAACATATCTAGTTGGACTTATTTTCACTAAAAAATTTAAATCAATGAGTTATGGCCAACTTAGATATCTTAATTATTCCACACCATACCAATTTTTCAATATGGGACTTCTGTAACAAAATTCACGCGTGCATTTCAACATCATTGTACTACTAATCTAATGTGTTTTTTTTTCTCTCAATCCAAAATTAGAACTCTTGAATTCCTCTTTTTATCGAGGTACTGTAGATATCTATATTGGTGTGGAAAGTCCTTTATCGTGAGGTAAAATTCTCAATTTCCTCGAAGTCATCCAGCACCGGCAGGAAGGCCGTTCCTGACTTCTTCTTTTTTGTCTAAAACGGGGCAAGCTACCCGGACGTTTTGGCAGGACCGGCGATGGAGACATAAAATGGTGGCAGCCGGATTTCAGCCATGACGTCTAAAGTTTTGTCATTTATCCTATGACGTTTTGAGAGCGAGGTATCCTCCTGGCCATATCCCTTTTGTTTTTCTTTTTGTCTTTCTTTTTTTGCAACAAAAGAAAAATCTTACTTTTCAACATATTACTATGAAGACTAACATTATGACGAAACACTTTCTAGATGAAAAATCATGTTGTTGCAAAGTTGAAGGTTAATTGTGAGAAATCTATTGCCCAATTCGTGTGAAACTTATTTCTTATATTACCCAGGGAAAAATACAATAACAACGAAAGCGAGTGAAGGATTTGTGATATCGTGAGCTACCTAAAATACATGTAAAGAATTGGCACATGGATATACATGAATAGAGATTTCTCATTGCGGTGGTGCCTGTGGTGCATGTTCGCGAATATCGGAGAATCTGTGCTTTTCTACCGCTTTGCCACATCCTAAACACATGGAGAGAGCAAACTATTTCTTCGGTAGGTCTCTTAACTTCAAATTTGTAAGTCCAAGGTACTTTGTACAGATCAAATATCCACTCTCAAAAGAAGATAAACACAATCCTCATCAATGGATAAATAATAAATCTCAACATCTCTAAACGTACCTAAGATATTTTGAAGTTATACAATCAGGCTATGTTTGGTGGACCGGATAAAACTCCGGATAGGATAACTTTTATCGTATTCAGTGTTTGGATCGACGCGAAGTCCGGATATGACCGGATATAGTCGGGATAAAAAAATCCCACCTAGGGGGTGGGATAGATCCGGATAGGATATGTGAATTTTGGAAAATCGAAACATAAAGTTCACGCTTGCGGAATGCAACTCCCTTCGCCAACGCTTTCACGAGGTGGGACCTCCACCACAAGGGCCTAAGCAGACTCCAATGGCCACTGCTCCTCCCAATGGTCGACTTGCTTCCCGCCTTTTTCTACCGAGAAAAGTGGCGCCAGAGTTCGTTGGCCTTGCCTCTTCCTTATGTCGATGAGAACCCAACGTCGCTTGAGATCTGCAAAACAAAGCATAATTTAAAGCAAGAGGCTTGATTTTCAAGTGGAGAAGATCCATAAAAGTTAAAATTATATTTAATTTAAGTTTTGCTTTTTTCTCCGGAGTTAGGGTTTGCTCAGGGGGTTCGAGAGAATCTCTTCTTCTTGCGGACAAAGGGGATTCTAAAACGGGGGACATGGAGAGCCTTGGACATACAAATCTCGACCGAGGCGGTAGTTGGGGCGACAAAGTTCCTCAACTGCGTCACTCGGAGTGAGTAGGACCGGAGGAGCTGCCCGCTCGAGAATCGGATCTATGCGTCATCTTAGGCAAAGTTGTTAAGGTGGCCGAACGAGTCGGAGCGTAGCAGCAGGGAATTGACACGGTATTTGCTCTCGTCAAAGGGGATAAATTGGCTGCAAAAGCAGAAGGCGTGGAGATGGCGGGACCGGTGGACAACTCGAACTCGAGGGCGTCTCAAAGGGGCAAAGTCGAAGGTAGAGCAGGGCAGAATCGGTCGGGTTCGAAGAGGGCATCCTTGAAGTCACGAGGAAGGGGGTGTCCGACATGGATGGATTGTGGAAGGATGGATAATTTTTATGATTTTCATGGTTTATTTTAAATTTTAATCTTGCAAATCAAACACTTATTTGGATAAAATTTGTTTGAATCTATGCTATATCCGGACGTCAACAAACATTGGACGGGATATATAAAATCCTATCCTATCCTTATTCTATCCGACATTATTCTATCCAGCAAAAATGTCCGGACAACCAAACACAGCCTTAAAGGTGGAATGTTTTCCTTCTTATTAGAGTCGCCATCAGTTGCTTTGTCCAATATCACCCTAAACTAACTGAAAATGTTGTTAAAAAAAGAAAGCATCTGAAATAAAAGTCCTCGTGCCACAAGGGCGATGGGTGGTGGTGAGCGTGTGGGAGGGAATGTACAAATACAGTCAATCTGTTGGAAGCTTCTCCTCTATTTCCCTCAAGAGTAGTCGAATTCGAGGTTTGAACTTTGTAAGTTCCTTTTTCTTTGGAGGGTTGGAGCGATAGCGACTTATTCAAACAGTAGTCAAATACGCAAGGAAATACAGACAAATGTTAACACGAAAGCGATGAAGCCCATGGTTACGTCAGATTAGGCTGGCCAAGGTTCCTCTCAAAGTGTGGCAACGCGTTCAGCCAAGCTCCATCACCTTTGTTGCGATTCCGATACTGTTTGTCTTGTCGGATGGCAAGAAGATGTGTCGTAGGGGATGTTGAGGTCGAAGTACCCCATTATTGACGGTGAGAAATTCAGTGGGACCTCTATGGTTTCATTATTTTAAATACTCTAATACTCCCGCATGAGGCGTAAACCGGACTTTAGCCTAGTACTAAAGTGCAGAAATACAAAATAGGGGGCCTGTAAAAATTCGAATTTAGGACCTCTTGCTTTAACATTATGTGAAATTTCGTGGAATTATTGTCATGTGATATGATTATCGGAAAAATTATCCAAAAAGTTTAAAATTTATTATACGGCGGTCAATTCAGTCCTAAAAAGAAGACCTTGAAAGAGAAGGAGAAGAAGCAAAGTTGCCCAAGCTGGAGTCAGAGCCAACCAGTGAAGTGCTTTTTCTCTCCAGCTGTGATATTAAGGATGCAGAAAAACCTTTATTGACTTTGGTGCTTTGAGAAAGCATTCTGACATCCATGTCATCTTTTAGTAGGGGTTGAGTGGGATGAAGTTGTATTTTAGATGATGCAGAGCATTTGCTGTACTTTTAGATCTCCCATTTTTAGTTTTTGATTTATTTGTTTCTACTGTTGGTGAAAGACCCATTTGAGTTGTAATCCTTGTTGATCTTGAAATACAAAAGTTATTGTATTAGTTTCTTCTTCTTTATCATCAGCTTTACTAAAATCACATAATAGAAATCGTATTAGTTTCAATGCACGCAAAAACACAGGCTTCGAATCTTCATGATTGAAGTGGAATTTATATGAATTATTTGAATGTCCTGCCGATTTCTTATCTCCTGTAAACTTGAGCAATCAAGTCAGACAGTAGAAACTGTTGTAATTGTTTACACAAAACATATGCAGAAATGCAACTCAGCACACCAGATTGTACAATATAACACCATACTTTTGCATCTCCATCACCTTCCTTAGCAAGACCTTCTCATATAGTTAAAACAACAAATAGCGAACCAACCCAGAACCTTCAACCAATCCTAGTGCCATAGCAAGCACAACTCAAAAGAAGGCGAAGGCCAAAGTCGACTAAATAGCATTAGATAAACTTAAATCAATCCACATTGTGTGCCTGAAAAGAGAGACATCCCAACATAGCAAGCACAACTCAACACATTGTACATAGCCAAAACATCCGAAATAGAAAACTACATTACCAAATCCCCATACCAGACAAATTACATAGCCAAATCCACTTACAAAAAACATGAAAACTAGCACTTTTTAGTCTGCTACAAAATATCATCATCTAACAGCTGGCACTAAACATTTACCTACATTTCTTGGTCTCCAATTTCACAATCCACCACCAATTCAAGATTGTTGAGAGCATGAAGGTTCTAAGATATCAATTGAAGATTGGCTTCATGAAATTTGAAAATTTCTTGCTCTTGTTTGTCTGTTGGAAAAGAATGGACCTCTTATGTTAGTAACTTTATCACTACTAGGCATCTGCAATAAAAAATAAAGGATAAGTGCATTGAAAATCCTAAAACTTGTCACAAAAGTGCAATCGATTATAAAAATTTCAAAAAGTGCAATTAAGGCCTAAAACTTATCACAAAAGTGTAATCGGGTCCTAAAACTTTTAAAAAATGCAATCAAGTCCTAAAACTTATCAAATTGATCCAATCAAGTCCTTCTGTTGATTACACTGTTTGAAAGTTTTAGGACTCGATTGCACTTTTTTGACAAGTTTTAGGACTTGATTTCACTTTTTGAAAGTTTTAGGATTTAAATGTACTTTCGTGACAAATTTTAGTACTTGATTACACTGTTTCAAAATTTTAGGATTCATTTGCACTTTTAAGATAAGTTTTAGGACTTGCAATGTACTTATCCCAATAAAAACCGAACATACGAACTTGTTTTTCTTTTCGATATACATATAAAACATTAAACAAACATATTACCTTTAAACATGAATTCAAGTATCAAACATGAAAAGTCTATATCCTTGTTGAGCGTAAAGATACAAAATGAGCATAAAACATTAATCGTAATATACACAAGTGTTATGAAAATAAAATGTGGCTAAAAAAATACTAGCATGTGCTCTCTCCTTCCTGATAGTTGCATGGTACTTATTAGATGGTCCACTAGCCCATCCAAAAAGAAGATAAAAAAATCCGCGAATAGAAGGCGAGATAGGGTGGGGCGGTTTTGGTTTAAGTTGATTCCTTTGACACTTCCATCATCATAGCTTTCTTAAAGAGACAGGATAAAACGTTAACCATTAATATAAATAAGGAGAGAGAATGTCACCATGACGCAAGCCTATTGAATGTTTGAAGTAGGTCTGGGGCTCCCCGTTAAGCTTTATACACAAGGAAGCCAAGCATACACAATACCGCACCCAAGCAACCCATTTCTCTATCAGGTTTTGCTAGTATAATAGTATTTAAGTCACTGTGAAAGTAATGGCATGTTGAGCGCCACAATTTTTTATAGAAGTGAATCCCACAACAATACCTGACAATAATTTCTAATTACTTGTTTTTTTTTTTGCCCAAATCACGCTGTTAATTTCACGATGGATTAATGATAGTCACTTAATCATTTTTCACCATTGCCCGCGCAAGTAGGGCCGGAGGTTTTAAGGTTGATTAGTTTTTATTTTAAGATAAAAAGAAAAATCCAAAAATTGACCATAGCTAGTGATATTTGATTTTCACTTTCTTTCTTGCAATTTATTTATTTGTTTTGATTATTGAGTGTTAATGTTATTGATTGAGCATCAACATGATCACCACGTTACTAACTAGGTTAAATCAATCCAAGTTGCTTGCAAAAAATATTTTTGAAAATAAAAGAGAAAATGTACCGAAAGGGCATATAATAATCTAGCATAACTAAGTCCTTCAATCCATTTTATCTCTGATTTGCAAAAATGAATACTCTCCACACTTTTTTTTTTGGTCTATGACCTTCCGGTATCCGAGGTATCCCTGACTAAATCTGGAAGCGAGCACTGTCGAACCCGCAAGGGGGGTGGCTCTCCCAGCGCCATTTGCTCCATACACAAGGCTCGAACTCGAGACCTTGCTTAAGGGAACCCAGGCTCCTTACCACCTGGGCCAACGGACGTTAGTAATACTCTCCACACTTTATTTGGGTTTTCAATTGACCCACAAAAAATAGATCATTAGTGACTCCAAAATGAACATGATTTGCATGTTAAATATTGAATTAAGTTCGAATTGGTATGGGTTTGGGAGAGCCCGAATTATGTGTAAGGTTAGCAATCCATTAGCCAAATCCTAGGTAGTCCATCTTCAAGAGGGTCGTGACACTCCAGAATCTGAAAAAAGAACTCCAAGACACATGAATGTCCGAATTAAATATTGTTTGCATCAATAGAATAAACAGGCCAAGATGGTTATTGTTTTTTTTTTTTGGGTAACCGAGGATTCGCCACCATTCCCCGAGGACAAGCCCGTACGGGTAATCGGGGCACCTATACCTCGGGAGAGACTAACCCAGCAACTCACCGCCAGAGCCCCCCACTTAAATTACGGAATCGAGCGGGGATTCGAACCCAGAACCTCTGGGGAGGGAAGGAAAGCGCCCACCAACTCGGCCATGCGCCGGTGGGTGCCAAGATGGTTATTGTTAATATATAAAACGATAAAGAAATTATTTAAAGCAACCATTTAATACTACATAAGCACTCGCTTTCTAGTACAATCCTAAATTTGTTCGGATCACTTAGGGTTTGTTTGGCAACTTGCCAAATAATATTTGATTCTATTCTTTTGTTCCCAGAATCAGTTTGGGAACAGAAATTCGTTTGTTAAAATTTTTGTGCTCGGGCATAATTTTGCCAAAACTTGATCCCAAAATCAATTTTTGGAACAAAATCAAGAATAAAAAAAAAAGTAACTTTTTGATTCTGGGAGCAAAAATGAGAATCAAATTTTTTTTGTTCTTCTTTTTCTTGATTTTTAATTTAGCTTCTAATGTCTGGTGCGAGGGCCACCCTCGCCGTATTTGGCGAGATTAAAATATTTTAATTAAAAAATGTTATTAATAAAAAAAATATTATTAATAAAAAAAATATTTTACCAGACATAAAAAAATTTATTTTACCAGCAATGGCCAGTGACTAGGCCATGAAAAAAATATATTATTAATAAAAAAAATTTATCGGCCATGGCTGGCGACCAGGCCTTGGCAAAAAAAAAGGAAAAAATTATTTTCAATAAAAATATTATTAATACAAAATATTATTAATAAAAAATGTTAATAAAAAAAATATTTTACCAGATATGGCCGGCGACCAGGCCATGACAAAAAAAATAAAAAAAATATTTTCAATAATAAATATTAAAATATTTTAATAAAAAAATATTTATAAAAAAAATATTTTACCAGTTATGGCCGGCGACCAGGCCATGGCAAAAAAAAATAAAAAAAATATTTTCAATAATAAATATTAAAATATTTTAATAAAAAAATATTTATAAAAAAAATATTTTACCAGTTATGGCCGGCGACCAGGCCATGGCAAAAAAATAAAAAAATATTTTCAGTAAAAATATTTTTTATTAAACTATTTTAATAAAAATATTATTAATAAAGAAATTTTTTACTGGCCATGGAAAAAAATAAAAAATTTATTTTTAATAAAAGTATTATTAATTAAAAAATATTTTACCGGCCATGGCCAAGGAGGAGAATAAAAAAAGAAAAGAAAGAAATATTAAAATATATAAATATATTATTAAAATATTATTAATAAAAAGAAATTTTATGCCGTTACCAAATATATTTCTATTCTTTTACTATTTCAGAAATAGAAATTTTGGGCTGTTATCAAACGCTTTTAAATGCTCAGAATCAGTTCCCGGACATAGAATAAAAAAGAATAATTTCTAACTAGAATCTGATTCTGGGCACAGAATGGTTGCCATGCGCAGCCTTAGTGATAATCATAAATAGCTGTAGACACCTATTTTTGAATTGCCCAAAATTAATTACACAAAAATTTAGGAATTAATGTCCCTAATTCCTAAGCAAAAAATATTTCAATTTAAAATGCATTGCATATAGAAATTAGGTAATTTTATATTAATAGGGTTTATTAGAATGTTTAAAAAAAAATCTCAAGTTGGGCCGGGTCGAGGTCGAGTCGACCCGGCCCTTTTTTTTTTCCTTTCCTTTCCCGCATGGGCCCAGCCCACCTTCTCTTTTTCTTTTCCTCTTCCCGCGCAAGCTGGGCCCGGCCCGGCCTAGCTCCCTTCTCCTTCTTTCTTCCCCCCACGCGGCCTGTCCCTTTCCCTGCCCTGTTCGCCTCTGCTCCCGGCCGCCGTTCAACGAGCGGCCAAGCGCCCTCGCCCCGTCGCTATCCGGCCAGAGGAGGCCGAGACAAGCACGCCACAGGGACTGGCCATTAAGGCCAGTCCCGTCCTCCGCGCTTTCTCGGAGCCCCCTTTATCCTCTCCTCTCTCCCGGTGCCCTGTTCTCCCCTTTACATTCATGAACTGAGACCCCCTCTGCACCGGCCTATGGCCGCGGAATTCGCGGAGCCTAGGCCGGTGCAGGCCGTCGTCACGCCGACGCACAGGTCCACCGTCGCCGCCTATAAAAGGCCAGAGAGAGAGAGAGAACCTAGTCGGCCGATTTTGGGAGGAGGCCCGGCCGGCGAAACAGTAAAAAAGAGAGAGAAACACAGAGAGAAACAGGGGGAGTCGGGAGAGAAAAGTAGCATCCGGCGGCCACCGTACCTCAGCCATCCATTCCCGCCGCCGAGCCGACGACGGCGACGCAGAGAGAGAGGGAGAGAGAGAGCCCCGGGTCGGCCATTTTAAAATAGAAACAGAACACAGAGAGAGAGGGAGAGAGAGAGAGAGAGAGAGAGAGAGAGAGAGAGAGAGAGAGAATAGAGTGATAGAGAAGGAAAACCGAGGTCACGCCGGAGCCAAAGGAGAACCAGCAGTGGTCGTCGGCGCCCTCAGACCAGCCGGAAATCACCCAGACGCGCCGACGACCGGTGAGCCCCCCGGCCGAGAGCCTCCTCTCTTTTCCCCTGTTTTTGCACGCGGTCCGGCCGGGACTCGCGTCGGCCGAGTTGCGCGATTCCCGGCCCATGCCGTCGCCGGTCCCGATTCCCACTCGCAGTCGAACATCAGCCGCAGCCGCAGCCGTCGGAGCCGACCGTACCGCCGGAGGAGGTCGAAATCGGTTGATTTCTACCGTGCACGCCCAGTGTTCGACAAAATGCCTCAACGAGACCGGTTTTTGTTTCGTCGCCGGCCGGCGAACGGCGGTCCGACGGCGGCTCAGGTAAGTGGCGCAGCTTGGTATTGGTGCCAGGGGGCCGAATTGGGGGCGGTACTGGCCTGGGCTGGCCGGGGGACAGCCAATTTTGGCCCCGCCGGTGTTCCCCCCGTGGGTTTGTGTGTTCGGATCGGATTCGACCCGAATCAACAGATCCGACCCGGGTCAACGCCTTGGTCGGATCCGTTGACTCGGGTCGGTTCCGACCGACCCGGATTACATATCCGACCCGGGTCAACGCCCGGGTCGGATCCGTTGACTCGGGTCGGTTCCGACGGACCCGGATCACAGATTCGACCCGAGTCAACGCCCGGGCCGGATCCGTTGACCCGGGTCGGTTCCGACCCAATCCGAATGAACCGATCCGACCCGGGTCAACGCCCGAGTCGGATCCGACCCGACCCGGTTTTAATATTATATTATTATATTATTTTTTATTTTAAAAATTAATTAAAAATTTAAAAAAATTAAAAAAATTTTAAAAATTTTTATTTTATTTTTATTTTATTTTCTTCTGTATTATTATTATTTATTTTTTTTCCCTGGAAAAAAAATTCAAAAAAATTTTTTTTAAGAAAAGTTTTTTTTTTATGTGATATATCTAAGTGTTTTGATTTATTTGTTGTATTATTATGCATGTTATTGTCTTGTTTAAATTAGACAAGCCTATGTTATGCGGTAGTATTTTGCATGTTATTTTTTATTATCATTGTATTATTATGCATGTTTTTTTAATACAATTACATGAGCTATTGTATTTTTGAATGTCATCTGACTTAGTTAAGGTTAAAACCTTAGGCTGCATGAATTATTGTGTTCCTGACTGCTGATCGTTTATGATTATGTACTCGCTTGATCACCTCACATGTTAGGAGAAAGGTCCTAAAATCAATCTAAATTGCCTGACAAATGTTTTCAGAAATGAATAGGATAGAAAGGTACCGAAAGGGCATTAGTTATTTAACTAATGTAATCAAGTCCCCGAACTCAGTTAATCTCTAGTTCGTAGGAATAGGGTGATTCTCCCGTCACCCTATTTGGGTTTCTAATCAACTTACCTCAAATCGATTAGTGGCAACTCCTGTATGTAAATCACTTGCATGTTAAAAAAACTTAAACCCTAAGTCGCGATATGGTATGGGCTTGGGAGAGCCCGAGTTAAGTCCTGAACCTAGACTTAGCAAGTACCAGGCGAGCCCTCTTTCTTTTTGCATGTCATCCGATAAAAAGGCTCGGGAGGTCGGTCGCGACAATAACGTGCTCCCGAAGCCAGGATAGATCGAAATAGCTCGAAACTGGAGAGAGAGTGGATGAACGTGTGATGCAGGCAATCAAAATTAATACGAGCACCTATAAATTCTCAACACACTTTGTCCATCTTTTTTCTCCCCAAAAATGCGCACCCCTCCTGACATCTCATTTTGACAAATCATTCGAGAAAAAAAATTGTATAGTAACCACAGCTCGCCGCCTACACGTCCGCACGAAGTCACCACCAAAGCGCTGTATGCTGCCGCCGCCGCCGCCGCCGCCGCCACGACCTGTCTTATACTTCTCTACCCTTCTTGGTCTCTCGGCATTGTCTCATGTCAGCACCTTCGACAAACTGAGTTCACCTCCGAGATCAAGTCATTGACAGTGGGACGGTTGTATTATCCTCATTCATCAAATCGTCCCTTTTTTCGACCAAAAAAAAAATCGTCCCTTTTCGTGGTCCTTCTGACTCAGACCGACCCAGAAACTATTCTTTACTCTTCACTCTTCACGGAACGATTGGCCGGATCAAAGGGCGCTCTAATGATCCCACCGAACGGGATCTGAGCACTTTGGCAAACTTGGCCCAAAGCCCATTTCGTTGCTCGCAGGTAAAAATGATTTGGTGGGAGTAAGACGACTGAGAGAGAGAAGTTGTAGTCTCTCTCACCCTCTTTAAGCTACGATCAACTTCATTGGTGAACAAACAATTAACTTTTCCCTATAATATGATGAGTTTTATCGACAAGCAACTACTCAGTACTTTTAACTTTTTCCTCCGCAGTTCATCGATTTAAAGTGCTTCATGAAAACGTAACTCTGTAGGTTCGGGACCTAATATTACTTTTTGTCTGTGAAAGAACAATAGTTTCTCCCTCTCTCCAGTCAGTCCACTCTCTCTGGAACATCAAAGCAAAACAATGTTAATAAGACCATGAAAACTTCACTGTTTCTTCTATCCACGCCTAATGCAGTTGCAAGTTCTGGAAAGTGCTCGACATACGTTGGAGCAATATCCATTGTTGAAAGCAGGTTGTTGCAAACAAGTCATCCCTCTTACCATTTTGCAATGAATGTTCCCAATACCTGATGCCATTGACAGAATTATAACTGAAATTACCATCACCTTACTCAAAGCATAGGATGTAAGAAAGTACATACCCTTATCGAAAACACCATGAGCAGGTTTCCCAATTACCTACTTCTTTACCCCCAACCAGCTAATGTCAAGGCATGGAAAAGGAAAATCTTCTTCAACAGAAGTATAAGTTTCAAATGGATTTTAGTGAGTAGTGTTGGGAAAACTTCCTAATATGTTTTGAAGATTGACAAAACCTTCCATAACTAACAAAAATATTTACAAGTGATGTTCATGAAGAAACAATGTTCGGACTCTAGTTGTTGTCATCTGGATATTGCGTATGAAGTTCTAAATATTTACTTCGAGGACATCATAAATGTATGTCATAGATATCATTAGAGCAATATGAGGATATCAGCAAGGCTTGCATGCAAATATTGTCAAGACGTTTGGCATTTCAAACTCTATGCAAAGTCTATTAAGACTCAGGGAGTATTTAGACTCAGACAGTATCATCTAATCGAGAAGTCTATTCAAACTCAAAATACAACGTATATATATCGCAATAGATAGTGATCTGGCTCATATTTCTTTTATAGAAAGTGTTTATTGATCTTCTATCTTAAAGATTATTTTGCAACAAACTTATTCAAAGCAAGACATCTTTGATTGATTGACAATCATCCAAAGACGAGATATTCTTTCCAAATGAAGAACTCTACTTATGAAAACCCAGCTTTGGTTGTATGCGCAACTGAATTAATGGGGGATTCTGATCTCGTCACTCAACGGTTACTCAATTTCCTTGAAGCATTCATGATCAACAGGTTGATTGGAGAATGATCATCTGAAAACTGTCCAATGGCAAGATTGAAAGTGGAGGAGTATAAAAAGAGATTTTGGTGCTGAAGAGACAAAGAGGTTGAGAATATGATATTCCGAAGTCCAAGAGAGCTTTTACCTTTTACACTTGTCTTAGTGAGCTTCATAACTATAATCTTTGAGAGGTGTAAAAAGAGTGACTCTGAGATTGTGAGACCTATCAAAATTGAGTGTTTTCACTAACTTCTGTAACCTCTTATTAATTCACTAGTAAAATCCAGCCAGTAAGCTGTTGGCATGGAGAATGGATGCATGCTTGTAATAAGTGGAGAATGGATGTAGGCTTGCAATAAGCTGAACCACTATAACTTCTGTGTGCAATTTTTTTCATTCCTTTAACTCTTTATTATTATCTTTGATAGTATATTGCACATAAGTGAATCTAATTATAGCATAGTCTCTCTTCAAACTCTGTCTTCATGTGATATTAATCTTGACTGTTTTAATTCCTCTTCAATTTGTCAAGTTTAATTATAATCACTTATTCACCCCCTTTTAGGTGATAGTATTAGCCACCTCAAGCAGTGTGGCAATAACTACGAAAGCACAATCATCATTAGCCAAAGCCTCCTCATGAGGAAAGGAAAACCAAGTGCATTGGGATTCACCAATGGAAGAGCGTAGATATAAACGCGGCAGACTAAGGAGGGGCAGAGTCTTCCTAGTCTCATCGAACATAAGATGAAAAACTGGACAGAAGCTAGCTGAATTGGATCTTCACTCATGTACTCCTGCAAAGTTTGGCGGCAATTTCTTTTTTATTTTTCCCCATCATGGGCCTCAGGGAGACCATCAAGTATACTTTATTGCTAAAATGCAACCTCTGTTAAGGCAGAAGTGTAGGCAACTAAAGTGAAAGTGAAAGTGTAAGCAATATGCTTGATGGGGTCTTCCAATTCAGAAATCTGTACCCAACTCTGATAATTTTACATGCCAGAGATTGTTGTGCTTTTTATGTTGTAAATCTAGTTCAGTTACTTACCAAAAGGCTTTAATAGTACCACGGCTTCTTCATTGATACCCCACGTTTTCTTTCCGCATTAAAACTTGAAATCACTCTGAAGGAAATCTACACGCCTCAAATCACAGGCACTGGATCAACTCTGTCTAAGTGCTGATCAAATCCTTATAACAGCAAAACCCAGATCGCAAATTCTAAACCACAACCAATCTCCTTGGTCAAGCGGCCATCAGTACAAAAGCCAATTATCACACGAATCACAACAAAACTAAACTAAACCATCGTATCCATAGAACTAAGCTCGTCTAATCATTGATTTCCATCTTCCTAAGATCACTAGAAAGAGCGAAGGAGCGCGTAGAAGACCGCGAAAGAAAAGAAAAGGAATAGGGGGAAAGATCAAACCTGAGAAATGTCTGTTCTTGTCTCTGCGACGTACAAATTGAATAGCAGATAAGAGGAATAACCCGAACTAGGCAAAAAGAATGATTGTTTTTTTCATTACCTGAACAGAAACCTGAACCGTACCGAACCAAAATGCACGAAATTTTCAGTTTGATTTTAACACCCCTAAATTTGAGTATATACGTTGCACGTGGTGATCATATTATACTGTAGGGATATCTCATGTTTTTTTCCCAATTCGACAACTAGAAATCCTGAATTAATTGAGATATCTATACCTTGAATATATTTTTTCTTTCTGGGAGATATTCTAAAGACTTGAACTTATCGACTACTTCTGAAATTTAACTTCCCGTCCATCTTGAGAAATCCACGAAATTGGCAGCATTTCCTTACAAAACGCTTGCCGCTCTGAAGTTAAGAAAAGCAATAGAAGCAACAAGACGGGGAAGTCCCATTCGAGATGCTCAGTTTGACTGAAACGAACCAATAGAAAGGAGAGCATAGACCAGCGATATAGCTATATTTTAATCGATCCTTGAGATCGTGCTTGGGGGGCCCCACATCATCCCTTACATTCAACCTGCCCATAGGGTGTTGGAGTAAATCACTTTTTATTTGTGTGTTAAATATACACTTGATGATTCCGAAACACTTAAGTTTTCGCAATATATTAAACATCGTCACCCGATAATAATATAATGTGAACATGCTTAATGTCATCTATTGTTCATCTCTTCAATAATATGATTTCACACATGCTCGCGGGGGAGACATCAACAAATAAATCAAGAATCATGAGAAGTTGGAGGATACGACAATATTCATATTACTTGAGTTTTGGAGGACTATGAAAAAATTATATTAGGTGCCAATTTATACATTTTCAAAGCTCAAGTGTTTTGAAATGATGCTTTATATAAAACAACAAAAAGAAAAAAAGTAAATCGCAAAATGGAAACGTCATGATATAGGTCGCCGCAATCCAAAACATTTGAGTGTAAAATGTAATCCTCTCGGCGTTTCCTTCTTGCCTTCCTAGATTTGTCATCCGCTTAGACAACAAAAAATAAACGTAGATTGTCTAAACGATTCCTTGCAATTATGATGAAAACCTTGTCAGAGGAGAAGAAGCCTGAGTTGCTAATGAAAAATCAACCTCTCTTGTGCTTATAAGATGGAGTTGGCCTCACTGTAAAATCGAGCTTTTTTTTTTTGTCTGTTTGTAAAATCGCGATCGTACCTGTGGGCGCGGAAGGACTTGAAAAAGAAGGCAGGCAACATTGACTTTGCAAAGGTTTGGTTTTTGGTATGGTCGCTTGTCTGTCTCTCTGTGAATCATGTTCCCATTATTAACGATATAATCGTGCTTGGCTTTCAAGTTACATCCACATTGGAGGATGAACAAAGTAGAGATTGCTTTTGGGAGGATGAATTGGGCCCCGCTTTTAGAGACAAACCAGATTATATTGGCATTATGAAGCGTAAGAACTGAGAACTTTGGACTCCCTGAAAGAGACCCCCCCTTAATATCAACGACAAAGCGAAAATAAAAGACCCTTGATAATCAAATTGCATGTCCTTCCCCGTCTTGTGTTAAATATCACTAGGGATCTTGCTGAATGTAATCTGAATTAAGATGGTACCAAAGAAAAACTTTAAGAGTAATCTTGAACGAAGCAATCATTTAAGTATAAGATGTATATCTGAGGCAATATTGAACATCAATGATGATCCGCCGATGATGTTTAAGTTTCTGCCATCGTTCGCCCTTTTGTATCATTTGCAGGTGTTAATCATCAGTTCCAATCAACACATTTCGGTGTAGCGTACGGTAGCTGGGAAATTGGCTTGAGGCTACTAGGGTAATAACAGATCAAGATGCAGCGTTTCTAATGCTATTTCTAGGGTTTTTCTGGGTAGCGTCCATCACTGATGCAGGTGGAACATTGAAAAAAGATTTCCTGAGCATCTTCATAGTATATATCATCAAGATGTTGATTTTAAGGGAGGATTCAGCAACTGCACGTGCACGCATCATTCGACTACATATAAAGCTCTAGAAAAAGAGGAAAAAAATTTACAGTGCAAACTACTTGTTACACAGTAACTCGAATGAGTCCTCAAAACTTAGAATATTTGTCAAAGTAATAGGCTAGAAAAGAAACCTCCATTTGATGCTCAACATTGTGGAATTCATAGTCTCCGGAATCTGAAAGAAGAACATCAAAGCACATGACCATCAGAATCAAATTTTGTTTATATAAATAGAATAAACAGTCCAAGATGATTATTGTCCATAGAAAAATTACTTAAATTAGGTGTTTAATACTACAAAAGCACTCAGTATGTATCACAACCCTAAATTTGTTCGTGAAGATAAGAACTCTGAGGCAAAGGTCCCTGAAACACACCCCCACGATGTCTTCGCCAAACAACACACGTGTCCTAATGAAACAGTATGTAATTTGAAGCAGCAAGCAACAAGAGGAGAAGAGTAGTCCACTCACAGAAACCCACAAGGGCTAGCTTAGCTTTTCTTTTCTTATTTATTTTATTTTTTGCGCTAGAAGCTAGCTTCTTGTAGCTTATTCCCTGTGCACTTGACACCAAAAGACATACAAAGTCTATAAAACATTAGCTTTAGTTGCTGACTACTTTAAAAGTCTAAAGTGCACTGTTTTTTTGTTTTCTCTGATTCAGTTCTAGATTCTCGTGAAGAGTTTAGATTGAATAAGGATGCCGATCATTTTCGTGACTTGATAAGGGACTTTACTAGAGTTGGGTGATGATGTCGGGCATGCAGCTCAGGGTGCCTCCGAGGACCATCCAATCGCCACCATCCTCGCTGTCGGTCGGAGCCGTGAAGGTCACGCCCATGCACGAGACGTACGCATCTAACACGGGCACCCATGGACCCAAGTGCAGACTCCGCTTAGCTTTAACCACCACATCGATGCTCACCTCGCTGCCTTTTAATGAGCTCACCAGGCCCTTCACGCGCCAGTCGTTGATGATTAACAGGGTTGACAGAGCCTTGGCTGGGACTGTGGTAACGTTGCCGGGGCCCTGAGTGAAGTGGGGAACGAGGTAGGGATGAGAGAGCCCGAGTTGGCCTTGGAAACTCAAGAAGAGCTTCATGTGAGTGTACTTCACGGCGATGAGAGGACTAGGGTTTTTGACGGAGAGAGCGATGTTCCATTGGGCGGTGACATGTGAGGTGGAGATGTTGAGGGACGAAAGAGAAGAGGTCGGGTTGATCCGGAACTCCGGGGTCATTAGGGCGGGTATTGCCAGGAAGATGACCATGAGGAGGGTGAGAATAGTGGATGGGAGGAATGCGATGCAGCGGAAGATGATCAGCTTGAACTGGTCGGAACGCGGCAGCGGCCCTGGTGACGGTGGCGCTGGGTTTTCATTCGCAACGGGTGGGATGCCCTGGGGGGCTCTCATCTGGAATCTGTGTTAAATTTTTTTTTTACCGTAAGAGCTTTGTGTGAAGTTTTGTGAGGACTGCGCATTTATAATGGTTGGCTGGCAGACTGCCAGTTGTAGTTGGGTCTACTGCCCCTTGGGAAATTTCCCAGTAACACCCGAGACCCTAAAGAGAAGGAAAGAATGCCATGAATTGACGATAAAATAAGGTGCCCTCTTGAGAATTCTCCAGTGATTATTTTTAATTTGTTGTCAGAACTCATACATTTTAACCTTGGCATGGCATGGCATGGCATGGCATGGTGGTCGTTTGGGTATTTAAAATTCTTCCACGGGGCGACAATATCCTCGGATGGAGACATTACCCATTACCCTTGATTTCAGGATGGCGACCCCAGGACACACGTGCGGGGATGTGCAAGGTGTCATCCTACATTGAGGTAGGTACCTTCCTTAAGTTTTTCTTAAGGAATAATGATACAAATAGTCTCTGAATTTTAGCTTAATATATAATTTGATCATTTAATTTTAATTTATTCAATATAATCCCTGAACTTTAACCTAATATTCAATTTGATCTCTAAACTTTTAATCTGTTCAATGTGATCCCTGGACTTTTAGTACATATTCAGTTTAGTTCCTGAACTATATGAAAATATTCAATGTAATTCCTAAACTTGAATTAATTGAAGAATTACATTGAACATTTAGGGATTAAATTGAATATGTATTAAAAGTTCAGGGATCACATTGAACAGATTAAAAATTCATAGACCAAATTAAATATTAGGTAAAAGTTCAAAGAGTATATTGAACAAATTAAAAGTTCAAAGATCAAATTATATATTAAGTTAAAATTTATGAACTCTTTGTGTCATTTTTCCTTTTCCTAACTAAGGAAGCTCCATAGATGTCCAAACTTAGTCAATGTATGTGCGGGACCCGCCCGCCCATTTTTCACCTAACCTTAAAAGACTCATTGACTATACGGTGAACGGGATTGCCACGCATTGACTATACAGTAGCGTGCCCTCTTATATAAGAATTTTCTCATGAGTTTTAGATTTATTTACAAAAACTCATACGTCTTATTTTATTAGTGCCAAACCTAAAGCAACTCTATGTACAAAACAAGGCATGATTGCGCTTTAAAGTATTTACACTTTGTCGTAAAAATGCAATCCAAGTCATGAAATTTGTCAAGTTGGTGCGATCCAAATTTTAAAACTTATCAAATTGGTACAATCAAGTCTTTTCATTAATCCGTCTAATTTGACTAATGAAAAATTTGATGTGACTTTTTTTTATTACTTTCTTGAAACACATGGTGCGGATATGGAGCTCTTCATAAAAAAAATTGAAAATTAAAAAAGAAAATTAATAAGAAGATAAAAATATATAAAAAATGAAAAAAGAAGAAGCGTTCACTGTTCATCTTCTTTTTAGACCACTCATCTTCTCCTTTCCTTGAATGCGTACTGTTCACGTTTCGAATGCGATGAAATCCAGACATGAAAAAATGAACCGATTTTGTGTCTTGCATGTTTCGCACACCCTTTATTTTCCGATTTGGTATGCATAATTCCAATATCAACCTAGAAAGTTCAACCTAAACATTCAAATTATTAGGTGAAGGGCAACTACAATGTATATAAGGTACCGTTAAATTTAGTAATAAAGTGACGTGGATTTATATTGTTATCATTCAGTGGTGGTGTTTTTTCTTTTAACAATAGTTTCAACAACAACGCTTGCACAGTCAACTCTCAACCGAATCGAAACTCTTTGCATCTCAGTTAAAGAAATTGGACACGTCTATGCTTACGTTTATGCCAAAATTCATAAGCGTAGGTCTCTCGTCCTTCCTCCGTTATTTGAATTCGTTAACGTAGGACGTTTCTCCAATGATACTCAGTTATCCTTTCGGTTATTATGATATCGAGATACAAACCCTATTCATCATTCTGAGAGGGAACCTCGAGGGGCCGCCGCAGTAGTGCCCGCGATGGTTAGATGGTTGGCGCTCCTTCTATTTGTGGCCTCGTTCAAGGAGGAAAAAAAAGAACATTGGTGAATTTTTATGCTGATGTACTCGACACTTTCTTATGCTCGAAGTTTGCGGAATGAAGTGGTAAATTTGGAAGTCGTCGACAACCCTAACCAAGTCGTGAAGGTTAGAGTCGAAGGTTGCAAAGTCAAGCACGTCCCCATGCCTTTCCCATTCCAGCGACATGGCAACGAATATTTTGTCTTTCTTTGTCGCGTAGAGCTCTTGCCGTTGGTTCTACGATTTAAGAAACTCTCATGTTCTACTGAAAAGCATTGGCTTTAATTTGTGGCTACTCTAAAAGTCCGTGTGCTCTTTTTCTATCTCTTGATCAATTGTAAATTCTCGCGAAGAATTTAGACTTATGTTTCGCTCGAATTAGATTCGACAACGAAATATCTTTCACCAAAAGTCGTTCTTCAATTTTCACTAGAGGAGACAGATTGCGGCGTTCGAACAGGAAATACAATAGGTGGATAAGAGAAATCGAGAACCTTACTTTGCCATATACGGCTTTACTACTTAACAGGGATTTTCTCTGTCTTACCCAAACAACGAAGAGAAGTGATCACCGCCACACGCCCATATTCTTATTATTAACGTGATTGATGTGGGGGACCTTTCGACCTAGTAAAGGGGAGACCGTCCTTGATAGCACTCCAACCCAAAGAGGAAAAAAAAAATTAGGGTCTCCCGCATCATTTCGCTCTGCTTGACTTTATCCACTCAAATCAATCAACAGGCTATAATATTTGACTGACCGATGTGAGCTTATGCATCGAGCAAGGTCATGATATTATAATAACATTTTCTAATGCCGTTTTTCCCAATCCAATGACTTCCCGATATAGTCTAACATTAGCTGTACCTTCCCATGCACTTCTTTTCTTTTCGTGAGATGCTCCCCAGATCTCCACCTAATAAACTACTCCACGATTCCGAGAAAAAATTGGTGGTGAATCCAAAACACGGCAGCAATTCCCTACGAAATGCTCGCGGCGGTGAAGTCAAGAGAGGCGAACGAAACCACACGACGCCCCAAAAAGAAGAGAAAGCAAAGGTGTGATTGCCTCCGGTCAATGGATTGTCATTTTTATCGGGAGGTCCGATTTTACTAAGTTGTACTTCCAAGAAATGTTTCACTACATATTTTAGCTGATGCCCCCAATTAATTACGCGCTAATTTTGATGGATTAATCAAACATTTTAGATATCGCTACCCTCTCTCTCCCTTTCTGAGTTTCAACCTTTTTTCGTCTCTTCAACTTCTAAAGGGGATAAGATTTTGACCTAGATCTCTCCCTCCCCTCCTTAGTTGCTTTTCCTTTTATTTAATCTAATTTCTTTCTTTACTCTTCTGATCTAGTTTTAGATTTGGAGCTTTGCTCTCATGATCCTAGATTTGGGAGTTTTTCTCTCTAATCAAATTCTAAATTTATGAGGTTTAATGAATAGGATTAATACCACAAAAAATCTAAATTGATACACCTTTGACAAATTTACCCAAGACTAATTTTTTTACCACAAAAAATCTCAAACTGGTATACCCGTGAAAAATTTAACCTCCGTCAATTTTTGTTAAATTTTATCGTCAAATTGCTAAGTTAGATGACACGTTGCAGTTGACAGGTATACCAGTTTAGAGTTTTACCCCTTTGTTTGTCACAGATTTACAAATTTATGATTTTTCATGGTATTAATCTAATTTAATACAGAGTAAATTTGTCACAAGTATACCAATTTAGGGTTTTTTGTGGTAAAAAAATTAGTTTTGGGTAAATTTATTAAAGGTGTATCAATTTGGGGTTTTTTGTAATAAAAAAATTAGTTTGAGGTAAATTTATCAAAGGTGTACCGGTTTGGAGTTTTTCGTGGTATTAACCCTAATGAATAAGTAGTCCGCCTCCAATTTCAATGATGTTCACAACAGCTTCGGTGTCAAATCCGTACTCATTCAACATGTTTATGTTACAACCTTTAGTGTTTCGCACTTGTTAAAGGGCTCACACTCATAACTATTAAATCTAAGCTTGTTCAATATGTTTATGTTATCTCCGTACGGTGATGGTATTGGGGATACTGAACCTAGGTGCACAATGAGGCAAAGCCGTATTTAGAGATGGAGATCCCAGCGTGTGCTAATCACTAATGATGATGTATGATTTGGTGACTTTTTCACATGGATGTATTCACATCTTTGTTCTTAAAGGACAAATGTGTGATTATCTCTGCCAATTATGATATGATGATGTACCTTAATTTCTAGTTTTTGGTTTGTTTTGGAGCTCTCGTGCTTTATTATGATGACTTTTGATATTTTCTATGGATCCTTTTGTGTATCATTTTGGTAACGAATGAAAATTTCTTTTGACCAAAAAAAAATAATTAGACACATTTTGGGTTTTTGCATGCTAGACTGCTAATGTATTTAGAATGACTTACTCTTTTCTAATTTTTTGTTCTTTTAAATATTTCATCATTCCAAAACACTTAAACTTTTAAAATATATAGATATTGACGCCAAATATAATTTTCTCATAGTTTCTTGAAAATTCGAATGATATTCTCGATTCTAGCATGAAATTGAAAAAGAGACGAGTCTCTTGGCTTTTGAAAGGCGTACGCCCACACGTGTAAATGCTTGACTAACTTTAAATCTCTCTGTGTCAGTTATCATCAGCTTATTCAAAGTACTTTGGCTGGTGTTATTATATTCATATCATTCAATCAAAATGGCTTCAAGATGCGACTAAATCTCGTGTTGACAATTGTGTCTGTATGGAAGTACAGTCTTATGATAAAGATATACAGTACACAAATTATCGGAGCATTATAGCCAGCTCTATGCGCAGGTTTACCATCGATGAATTTTTAAAATATCGTTTTTTATTCATTTGAACAAATTTGTTGAGATGTTGAGATTTATAAATGCAATTCCCGGGGCTCCCAAGCCCAATCTGACTTATTTAAATCTTGTCATGCGCGAAACAACAATTGTTTTTTCGAAGGAAAGTGCGTACCAGCAGATGATCAGCTTGTACCGGTCGAACCGCTGGCGATGCCGGATTATTATTCGCACGGGTTGGGACGACGTGGAGGGCGCTGATTTGGAATTCTTGTGAGAAGTTTGTGAGGACACATAGCTATTTCAATGGGGAAAATTGAAGCTTTGGTGCTCAAAAGTCTCCCCTCATAATGTGATATTCTCTAGGTTGTTTGTTGCTAGCATAGTCGCTTGGGTTGGACTTGTCTTTTTTGTCTCCTTTGCATTGAACTCTATCTATCATTTTGCCACATCATAAGCACACGTACCCCCGCAGCTCGTACCTCAAGCCCCACGGCAAGGGCGAGAGCCGATCACCGGCAGCGGCAAACTGACGTGTGAGATAAAGAATAAATCTCAACATCTCTAGGACATACCTAAGATACTTTGGTACAATGTTTTCTTGTTAGAGTTTGGCGTTAGTTGCTTTGTCCAATATTGTATCTATCCAAAACAGCTATATATGTCGGGGAAAATGGAGGCAAACGAACTGCAGTTACTGGGCCACCGGACCCATCGCAATTTTTCTAATCTTGTCACCACGTGAAAGGCCAATGTTTTTGTAGGCGCCGGGCGAAAGGTACGGGTGATCGTACGTACGGCAGGGAATCTATAGTGTGTCCGATCCATTAAACGCTTCTCCTTTCTACTTTCACGACATGTATATTCTGTGCTAGTATTGTATTGTTGTCGAACTTTATTAAATGTATCCATACTACCCTACAAACGGATACCGGTATTTTTTAAGACCGTGTACCATGCCGCTGCTGCTGGCAATTGAAATTTGGCCATCATCAATTGATTTTTCAATCCCAAGTTAACGATTGCGCTCGAGGAAGGTGAAAATCTATGAACTAAAAGAAAATTTAAGAATTGAATTTCATTCACTCGATTTCGCTAGAAAAATAAGAAATACGAACTCTCTGTCCATGGAAAGATTTAAGCAAATAGCTCGATGATTTTTTGACTTGGAGGGTCATCATATATGCAATGACATGGCGGTTCAGTTATTGTCGGCTATTTTATGTGGCACACCACCGCGTCAACGATTTTCAACGAAAATTGGCCGGAATAGCTATATTAGAATTTCGCTGCTTATTTTTGTCCACTAAATTAGTGATCAAGCTACAATTTTGATATATATTTCACTTGAGGCGATGATATTATCCTCTAGGGATATCTAACATTCTTTTCCCAATCCAACAACTAGAACTCTTGAATTGTGAAGGAATTTGTACTGATGTGAGTATAGCCGTCAAGAATGAAACGAGTGATTGTTTTGCATCGTAAACAGTGGATAGTGTTCATCCTCTCTTTCTTTAGATTCTCTAATTTTTTTTGTTATTTTGAGAAGGTATAATTTTCTTTGGGGTGTTTTTGAGTCTCGTGTGAACGAGAAAACTATAATTCAAGAAGAGATGCCCCCAAAGGAAATTACGCTTGTCTCTTATGGAAGTGAGGTTGCGGGAAAAAGTCTCTATTACAAAGAAAGACTTCATTAGTGAGGAACGAACATGGGTGGTCGAACCAATTCCGATAGCTTTATTCATCACGAAGGAAATTTCCTGCGTTTGCACAGGATTTTCTCAACCTTCTGTGAGTAGTTTTTTGGTCGTCCAAATGGTATCAAATTGCATATTGTCGTGCCTAGGCGTCATACGCAGGTCTTTAGACAAGGACTGACCCCTGTCTTGCGTAAAATCACTGGCGATACTGCTCTATGTTTCTTGAATTATCAACATGGTACCAAAATAAAAGAGTGACATCAACAAATGCTGATGAACTTTCTCTCTCTAGAAAAAAGAAAAAACGAATCAAGCAACTAGCTCGAGACTTTTGGCTTGGAGGTGGTGGGTCATCATATTTGATGTGACGTTCACGTGAGGACATTATATCATTGAATCACGAAGAACATGCATGCAGCATCCTATCCTGATCTTTTAAAGTAGAATAGTCATAAACGCGTTTTGTTTTCCGATTGAAGCAGCCAATAGCCATGAATGATGGCTTGAATTTGCTCAGGCAATGCCAAGTCTTTACATTTGGCTTCGTGTCGGATTTTATGCATTAAGATATTTGGACAGGATAGGTTTGCGTATTGAAAAACTTCCTAATTATTTTGACAAATGCTCCACTCCACTGTTTCAAACCAATAAACACGCCCCCCCCCCCCCCCCCCCCCCCGAAATTAATTTTTCCAAAAGATGGTATGGCTAAGTCAAATTATTTCAAAATAATGATGATCCAAACTTTCTCGAGTATTGTCGTTGAAAAGAACCCGAGAACTTCCGTTTCCCACGCTATTCAAGTGGATGTGCATACAAAAATTTCTGGGGAAGTTATAGTCTTTGGTCCCATTAGTAGACCTTGGTAAAGAATGCTTAATCGATAAGGCTCTTGAAAAAGAAGAAAGAAGACATCAGAGAAGCTGAGCAGGTCAGATGTTCCCTAGTGATAGTATAATTAAATATTAAACAACGCATTCATTAAATAGCTTAAGTTTTTTAAAAAGTTGGCAATTTTTCCTATAAAATCTCATATGGTATAAGAACCTGAGTTTAAATCTTGCCAAGTGTTGCAACCTTACCTCAGGGTACACCACCTAGAGGTTCGACTAATGGATTACTATGGCTAAATCTAGCTCGGGCTCTCCCATGTCTATACTAATTCACGACTTAAGGTTGAAGCTCTTAACATGTAAATCATTTTCATTTTGGAGTCACCACTAATATATTTTTGGTGAGTCGATTAGAAACTCAAGTAAAGTATTCTCCTACGAACCAGGGTACGGGGACTTGTTTACGCTAGATTACCCTAACGCCCTTTCGGTACCTTTTTCTTTTAATTCAGAAAAATGTTTGTCAGGCAATTTGGATTGATTCTAAATTTATTTACTAACTGGATGAATAGTCATGAAATAAACACTCAACAAACCAAAGCATTTAATAAAGACTAAATGTATCTTAACCATGGTTTCTAAAGAAATCTTTTATTTGGTTTTCTTGATTTTTTATTAAAACTAGGCTATATGCAATGCATGATATGCGAACATAATTTTAAATATAGTCTACATGACTTATTCTAACATGGCATGCGATCTAATTAAGTTAACTTAGGATATGTAATTAACTAATGACATGCAAGTGGTATTTTTGGTATTTTCATTTATTAATTAAAAATTCGAAATTAACATTAACGAGGATTAATTATCTATAGTTAGCTATTATTTAATTCAAACTAGGTGTTAACGTATCTAAATTCCAATTTAAAGTAAAATCTTATCTTAACAATGGGTAATATCCTATGAATGCAAACTCTAACTAGAATTATCCTATTCTATCTATTAGGAAAGTTTAAACTAGGATTCTATCCAGAGCTATTCTATCCTATCAGAAAAAAATTTAAAATTTAACTTTATCCTAAACTGCCACTATCTTTTTGGTATTTTCGAATTTAGGAAAAATATTATCCTAATGCTATCTATAACTATAGATAAGCATGCATGACAATCAAAACAACATCAAACATCATCCGCAACATTCAAATCGCATCAAAATATTTAAAAACCAGCACATTCTATTCAAATTTGAAGACATATAAAATCAGTGAATCGTATCCCAGGCATGGGATCAAATTGTCCGATTTTCCGTGTAGTGGCAAGTCGTATCTCGGGCATGAGATCGAACTGTCGACCATGTGCGCGTTGTCAAATTTGGAAAACTTCCTAAGATATGCATCGACACTTGAAAACTCAAATTAGATAACGATATCCATTAATTCAGATAAAATACTAATGCGGATAATATCATTACCTAATTCGTATGTTGGCTTCCAAATTTGAACTAAACAGATGGCTCGGGTGGTGAATCAAGGTGATTGACGGTGCTCATGGTGACTCGCAGCTAACGGTGGTGCTTGGCCAAGGATGGCAAGCCAGTGGGGGGTGTCTCAGTATGGATGTACGCTGGACAACCTGCGAAACAGAAAATCGTCATGGCTCGGCTTGGCAGTGGCGCATGGTGGAGACACAAGCAGTGATGGCTCCACGGTATGGGCTGGCTCACGGCAAAGCTCACGACTCATCCAGGAATCAGTGCCTCGACAAGGGCGCGATGGCAAGGCAACAGGAATCACGATCACTACAATCTCCTGGAAGTTGGCTGCATCACCGAGCACAAGGAACCGCAACGTGCTGGGCTGTGTGTTGAATATGTGCAATGAGTGAACACGTCCAAGTGTGGTTGATTCTATGTCCTCACGCCTAAACTTGGACCCCCAACCTCACCATATTGGCTCTGACATCTTTTTGCATGTCAAAGTGAATATTTGTTCTTCGTGCAATAAGTGAAAGTGTCCCCCTTGGCCAATGGACTTCTGTGTGAGTGCTCTCCCGATTGAGAAGTCTGTCTTGTGCCGTGAATTCTTCTTCGTCTGCATGGTGCGGCTTCTCAATTCTCTCAAAAATTGCCGACCTCCAGAACCTGCAGGAAGAACCAAAAATTTTTCTCCCTCGATATATTTTTTTTCTCCCGATTGACGCCTCCCATAATGGCTGCGGGAGCCATCTATTTATAGGGAGATAATGGGTCCTTATAGATCAGAACTTTCATGAGATAATGACAATCCTTTCAATTCAAACTTCAACTCATCTCACGATCGGATTTTCTCTTTGAAGCTAATAAGATGGCTTTAATGCGGATATTTCTTATCTCTAAAAGCCTTCATCCTCTAAATTCTCCTCCTTTTAATTGATTTCGAAATTACTCAATACTAATCTATCCTTTTTTGATAGAATCGAATTGATAACTACGGACACTCAAATAACCACCAGAGATCAATCTTTATCAGCAAGGAGTTGAGAGTGGAATTTAAATTTGCCACTGTCGACCTTTTCTTTTCAATTACACGCACGACTGTACGTGATAACACCGCGCTCAAGCCATATGATTCACACGTGATGCAAATATGAATAATGCCCTGATATTTTTGTTTAGTGGTCGAATCAACCCCCTAATTTTCTATGCAATTAAATATTGAATAATTAGTCAAAATTTTAGGTGTCAACACCAGGCCTCATTTGCCCCGCCAATTAAATATGTCAATGCTTAATACTAGCCAAAAAGACCAAACTAAGCATGAAAGGAAGTGATAGAATAATTAAATATTAAATCACGCTTTCATCCAATAGCTTAAGGATTTAGAAAAGTTGGTAGTGACAACACAAAATCTCATATCAAGAATGCCACTTGCATGGCAGTGTCGACATAGTGGTGGTATGTTAGTACGAGTATCGTTGGTAAGAAAACGTTAAGACTCATGGGTCGCTGAAATTTGTGCACTTGCTTTTTCGCATCAAGTCACATATTTTTGGCTACCTATACAAGGTCGGAATCGCGAAGTGAGCGTTTTCTGTTAGGCAGATCGGTGTAGGTCTGGAAGAGCTGCTCCTTTTGGAAGCGAACTAGGTTTAAAAGTTGGCTATTCTTCGTCGGGGATCTTAAGCCTGTTATTGCCAAACATGGGTAATTAAACGGGCTTGGTCTTTTTTTGGTTGCATTTTGCAGAAAGATGGAGAGGGGATGGTGAGACTCAAGACAAGCGTAGTCTCGAAGAAGAGTCACTCCGGCCGACTGGGGTCAGCCATCGGCCTCCATTTTCGGCCTCTTCCGACAAAGCCACCCAATTCCATACTCGGTCTTGGCCTAGCTTCAAAGGAGAAGACAGCCTTCTTAATCTAAGCAACCATCATGTCATCAAACTTTTCTTTGCGCTCGACTAATCTCCACCTTGCACAAATCAAGACTCTACTCAGTCGATTCCTTGAGGTTGCCTCCTTTGCAACCGGAAAAGCTACACGTGCTTTGGGATTGTATGCCAATGCATGATCAGAGAACAAGTCAAAGGGAAAAGCTTGCAAAACATGGAATATTGAAGACGTGTATAGTGCAAACTCTTTCTTCGGCAGTAGGTTGAAGATCCAATATTTAGAGAATACACATATTCAAAGGAAGTATGACATAAACCAACAACAACGTATGAGAAAGAGTCTTCAGTGTTTTGAAGTATTTTGCCACAGTAATAGGCTAGGAAAAAAAACCTCCAACCGGTGCGGCAATTTGTAGAATCCAACGTTTTCAGAATCTGTAAAAATAACACCAAAAAACGTGATCGTGAGAATCAAACCTTGTTTATATCCACCAAATAAGCAGGCCAAAATGATTAGTGTTGATGCTAAGCCACAAAAATATTACTTAAAGTAAGCTTTTGATACTACAGAAGTACTCACTATACATCACAAATTGACCAAAAAAAATACATCACAAAACCCTAAATTTGTTCGGATCACTTAATGAGAATCATAAAACACGTGCTTGATTAAGGTTAAGAATTCTTATCCAAAAGTTGCTGAACTACCCCCACAATGTTTTCGCCAAACCTGATTCTACTTGAACCATCCTAAACCCAGCAAAACCCTTGTGCCCAATTGGCCGAGTTCGAAAGCTCCATTAAAACCAGTCATCATCCCCAAAGCCTAAATAGACCAGAGTAGCTTGAGATTGGAGAGGAAGTGTATGAACTCCAGATGAGTGTCATAAAAATGTGGGAGCACCTCTCGACCCCCCACAAACACGTCATCCCTCGTCCCATCTCATTTTGACAAATTATCTGGCAGTATTGATCATTGACAGTTGCTCTCCGCCTACATTATTAGTGGTCTGCCCTAGGAATCAATCAATGTTGATACTCTAATATTAGTTGTGGATTATGTTGTGTCGGAAAAATCGACCTTCACTATACTTAGGTAGTCATAATGTCTTGCTAGAGGCCGCTTATGACTTGTGGGCCAAAAGAGTTTTGGGCACACTGCTAATGTTTAGTAAACCTACAGGGTCGCACACAATAGCAAACGGACTTAATATTTTCTATGCGCCTTGATCTACTTAAGAAGTAGATTTTAATTTATTCTTCTATTTGAATTATCTATTCGGTCGTGCGCGTTATGAGATAACGATTAAACGTACGATTAAGGGTGGACGGTTTGACGGGCCCAAATAGCCCGGCCCACTTCTTTTAATTCCGCTAGATAATGAGACTGTATAAATGATAGAGAATCGTTCGAATTCATATGGTTGATCCTATCAGTATTTAAACTCAACCTATACATACCATTAATCATGAATGCACAACTGAAATAACATGAGTTAACAGATAAAGTTACTTTACCATTCATAGTTGAAAAGGACATACCAGCTTTATCAAGTAAACTCATAGATATCAAATTCTTTTTAAGTAAAGGTACTACTCTAACATGTTTCAGAATAAGTAATTTACCTGAAGAAAGCACCAAATTTGCAGTTCCAGCATGATTCACCTCCATTATAATTTTCTACAGTGTCTTTCACTTCTATGACCTCAGTGAGTGAGTTCTTGTCATTTATAGCATGACAAGTAGCGCCACTATCTAACCACCACTTAGAGGAGACGCTGGCCTTTCCATTCTTCATCATTCCAATGAAGGCTTGAGACTCAGATTTACTAATTAACATATTAGTCGTAATTTGTGGTATGTCATTCTTTGGCTTCTTTTGTAGCTTACACTCTGCTGCCTAGTGATCCCATTTTCCATAGTTATGGCACTTGCCCTTCTTCTTCCTTTTGAAGATAGTCTTTTTGGCCTTTAACTGTGAAGAGGATTCACCTTTTGATGACTCGAACCTTTTCTGAGGTTTATTGGAATGTGAAACTAATTTGGCAACTGACTTTTGTCGTCCTTTTTGTTCCAAACTCTTTCTAGATATGTTTTAATCTTCAATGTGAATATACCTCTTTAATTCATCCAGTCTCATCTGTTCTTTCTGTCTGTGCATTTCAGTCTTGAAAGAACTCCATTCAGTAGGTAGCTTACTCAACACAAGATCAACAAAGAGATTATCGGATATATCAAAGTTATCCTCTTCAACCTGTTCCTCATGTTCTCAAGTTCAATTAATTGAGAGGTGACACTCGAATTCATATTAAATTTAAAGTCAAGAACTTCTCCGCTAGAAGAGTTTTAGAGAGTCCCTCTTGTTTTTGGAACTGAGCGTTGAAAGGATCCCAAATCTCTTGCGCTGTCTTAAACTCGTTATAAGTCATAGCTAGACGAGGATTTAAAGAGGTCAACAAGTAATCTCTACAAAATCTTTATCTTTGTTCCATTGATATTCATCAACATCTTCTATAGTAGATGCAAAATCACTCAGTACAATATAAAATATTTCACGTTCTTTCTTGCCAAATTGAACATGCAATTTCCAATCATGAAATTCAATGACATCAAATGATTGCCACTTGATAATATCATAGGAACTATGTTTTACCATTTCAATTAGAGCAAAGACGTAGAAAGAGTGCACCATAAAGTCCTCGGAGCTCACAAAGTCGAATAAAGCCCCTAATCTTGGTCAAATCGCTCCGTAGAGGTGGAGTTTGCCAAAACAGACCCCAAAAACAAATTTGGTGTGCCAAAAAATCTTAAGATTGACTGCTCTTGTTGGAAGTCGAGAAGTCGCCGGAAATTCGCTAGAAGCCGAAAAATCGCCGGACTTCTGATTGTCGTATCTCAGCCGTCCGACCTCCGTTCAATGCGAGCGACCACTCAAAACGCTCGTATCGACGAGTAGAACAAGACCCAAGTGGTTTCACCCTCTGAAATTGGCTATAATTTATGGGTTCTTGAATCAAAGATTTCGGCCAATCCCACCGTCGAAATCGAAAATAAATAATACCTGCGAGTTTGTCTCGACGAGATCTTCTAGTAGACACTTTTCTTGCTCAAATCCAACACACGAATATAATACTTCAAGATTGTTGAAGGTTATGGGTTTGAAAGAGCAGATAGTGTTTTGCTTGAAGTATTATACCAAGAGACGTTAAGTTTAAAATGCTCAACAGTGTTACCTCCAGCGTAGGTAAACCCTAGAGTTTATATATAAGCTATTGGGCTCCAGCCCATATGGACTCATAATAACCATACTTTAAACCTATTGGGTTTGTATGTGAACATATTATTTGGAATATATTAATAATATATCCAACAGTAGCATCATTATTATAGGAGGGCATTGGGAAAAACCCTACAATGTACTCCGCCATTGCTGGATAGACTAGTTGGTCCTTCTACGTTTAGTGACATTTCAGTCTTGGTCATTTTTCCAAAAGGTATTGGATTTGTTTGCCAAGTTGTACTCCCAATTAATGTTTATGTTTTACTACATCTATTTGTTGATGCTCCGAATGAGATACATTTTGGATTTTGGCCTGCTGGACTGTTAAATGTGTTTAGAATGACATACATTTTCGTTTTTGTTCTTTTATATAATCGATCATATTCTAGAACACTTAAACCAAAAGTAACGTTATACAAAAACCGAAAAAAAAATGAAAGAATGATCTCTTGACAGATTTCTAACGAGGCTCATTTTTACCTAAACTTTCATTATAGGTTTATTTTCAACGAGGCAACGATGACGACAACAACGGCGAGCGACTGAATTGTGACATCATAGGCTACCTATAATACCTGCAAAGAAATCTGGCATTGGATTTTGACCAGTATCACATGATTTAATAGCTGACCTTGGAACATAATGGACGGTTAAACGTTCTCTTTATCTCAAATTATTTAATTTTTTTCCTGTGAAGTTGCGTGTTAAATTTAATTCTGGAGAGGTGTCAAAGCCCACATGCACTAAGGGATGGGGATACATCGTCCATGCAAAAAAGAGGGGGAGCCCTGTTCTCTTTTATCTTTTTTTGCTTCTTTTTTATCAATAGGAGTTTTGTTGAATCAACCCAGAAATTTGAAAGTTAGATTAATAAAAAGTTTAGAATGCTTTTCTCGGTCGAACGTTCGTAAGCTGTATTGCGTTTTCTGGGGCGAAAGGTTCCATGCCGGTATTCACAGAATAACGAGGTGGCTATTGTGGTTATTGAGCCCTGTGCCCTCTCTCTGGTGTCGAGGTCACCGTCGTCAACGGCTTGCGGTGATCGGAAGTATGCTGCTCTCTCGAATCCCTCTACGGAGAAGTGGTCGCTTTTCAGTTGTGGCATGACCTTTCACCACCCCCCACGTCTCGGTACGTTCGTTTGGTGATACCATATGATGTCGTCAACGGCTTTGTGTGTTAGGACGAAACTTCCCGGCCGTTAGACCCTAAACCTAAAGGGCTTTGATAGCATAACAGTTTTCGGGAATAACAGTATGTTGTGAGCTGTAAATTCTTGAAATAGTGAACCCCACAAAAATTTCTATTTTTTTATTATTTATGTTTTATGGCTCAAAATAGACTGCTATTTTCACAATAAATTTAAAACAGTGACATAAGCATTTCTCAAACCCTAAATTGCTTGATCATCGAATGAAAAGTGACACAAAAAGTTGCACCCTATCTGGACGTTTGAACCATTCTTTCTTTTTTTGGTCGGAGGGTTTTTTTTTTTTTGCTAGAATTTTTGGTCGGAGGGATTGAACACCAAAAAACTACTAAAAGAAAGTTGAGATCAAACATCGTACAGCACTTTATTTTTATTTTTTTTAATGAGCAGCAGATTTGGCCACCTTCACATAAGCCACCCCCCCCCCCCTTTCTCTTTTTGTCCATAATTAAATTAATCATATTGCTTTGGCCGATGCTGCTCCATAGATTCGATAGAATTAATTTAATGAGGATGCATGTGATTGAACGGCACGCCCACCATCCCAAAGCCATTTCACATCGGAGGTCAAGCAAGTTGAAGAGTGTTTTCGACGGAAATGAAATGATTGGGCGATAGCTTTTTATTTACTGTGAAAATAATAATATGTCCTGGATCACAAAAAATAGAAATAATAAATAATCATAAATTATTATGAGGTCTACTCTTTTAAGAATTTGTGACTCATAATAGGTTGACGACTTTCTTTTTTTTGCTCTTCTCTTGTTCAGAACGGATACCCTGGTAATTTGCCACGAAATCAGGGCTTAGCCTCCAAAAAAAAAATGAAAGCGGGGCCCACTTTAATTTTACATATACAGCTTTGTCGCAAGGTTTCTTTCATCGTAAAAGCAATGAGTAAAAGAGGTTTCAATGGACGGAAGCTCTGTTCAGTTTTTGACCAGGGGAGCAATCAAATTTAACCAAAGGTTCGCCCGCGAAGTCGACTTCCTTCAATGCCGGCGGGCCCGGTGCGGGGAACACACGGCAATGTTTCATGCCCTACTACTCACGTTCAACCGGCGCTTGATAACCACAACAACCCGGCGCGGGGAACGCACGGCAATGTTTTCTCTGTAGAGATGGTGAAGGCCTGCTCGATAACCATCTTCTTTTCTTTTTTTTTTTGTTCTGTTCTTTTGGTTATCGGAACAGAAGCAGAACAGAAATCCGTTTTGTAACGTCAATTAACTTTTCTATTCCCCGGAATAAATTTGAAACATAAACAAGAAGTAAAAAAAAATATACTTCTTTGTTCCCGGGAATAATTTATGAAACAAAACCATTTTCTTTTTTTCTTTTTTTCCTTCCTTTTTCTTCCTCCTCTAGCCAGTCGCCAGGCGAGGTCGGCCTTGCCATGGCATACAAGGCTCAAGCCTTGCTGCCCAACCAGCGCGAGGTCGAGCCTCGCTGGGGGCTCGCCTGAGGCCAATCCTTGTTTCTGGCTAGTCGCCGGCCATTGCCGAGGCCCGGTGACTGGCTACAGGACGAAGAAGAAGGGAGGAAAAAAAAAGAAAAAAAAACTGGAAAAATCTTGGAAAATTATTAAAAAATTTCACGTCACAATATTTTTTAGAGACGTATCAAACAATTTTCTGTTCTTTTTCTATTCCGAGAATAGAAATTTTGTGTAATTACCAAATGCATTCTTCTGCTCAGAAACTCATCCAAGGAATATAAATAAAAAATACTATTTCTAAAAAGAAATTGTTCTCGGGAACAGAAATATTACCAAACGCACCCGAGTGTTTCCAACCACAAGGCAACTTCTTGGCGATTTATATACTAAGCAATTATGAGAGGCTAAACGCTGGGGGATTGTGCGCGATCTAGAGCCGGGAATCATCTGAGCGTGCGAGCAAATGTATGCTCCGATTGATTAGCAAATCATTTGCGGTAGAGGCTCCCGCATTCTTTATCTGTTTGTTTCTACGAAGATTTCGCGCTCTCTGCAGGATCCCTTGGTTTCCGCATTAAAAAATTTCACGTCACAAAAAATTTTTAGAGACGTACCAAACAATTTTTTGTTCTTTTTCTATTTCGAGAATAGAAATTTTATGTAATTACCAAATGTATTTTTCTGCTCAGAAATTCATCCAGAGAATAGAAATAAAAAATACTATTTCGAAAAAGAAATTGTTCTCGGGAACAGAAATATTACCAAACGCACTGGAGCATTTCCAACCACGAGGCAACTTCTTGGCGATTTATATACTAAGCAATTATGAGAGGCTAAACGCTGCGAGATTGTGCGCGATCTATAGCCGGGAATCATCTGAGCGTGCGAGCAAATGTATGCTCCGATTGATTAGCAAATCATTTGCGATAGAGGCTCCCGCATTCTTTATCTGTTTGTTTCTACGATGATTTCGCGCTCTCTGCAGGATCCCTTGGTTTCCGCATTAATCAATACTAACAAATTTCGCGTCCCTCATCATTGCTAAAATAAGACAGGACACGCGGTTGTTTGAAAACGAAGAGGCGACCGGTAAATGCAAATTATACAGGATTACCAAGGACCTCGAGGAAATAAACTTGAAATAGTGCTAAACCAAGTATGGCATATGATGACCGTCCACTATCTTCTTCTTAGGCAAGTAAATAGTTTTGTCCATGGCATCTTATGGTTCTTATCAAGTGCATTTCACTTCCAGAAGACCACCACCTGCACAAAGTTCTTGTTCTTATGTTTCATATAGCCTCGAATGGAGTAGATTGTCCAAAAAGTCTTCAATCTATTATACAACGACCGATTCAGTCATAAACTTTTTAATTGTACTAATTTAGTGATAAACATTTTGACGATTTATCAATTTAGTCATAAATATTTTGACAATTTGCCAATATAGTCTTTCCGGTCAATTATCCAAATAATAGGTTTATGATTGAATTGACAAATTTTCAAAAGGTTTAGGACTGTATTGGCTGCCGTACAATAGGTTTAGGACTTTGTGGACAATTTTCCCGCCTCGAATGAATAGTCCGCCGAATTAAGGTCACATTCTCATTTTAATAATCCTACTCATCAATGGTTCATCCTTCTTCAACGACTGGCCTACTTATCAGTAAAATTTGTTAGGCGTCCGCTACTCTTCATTTTCCATGTAAACCAACCTCAAAACATGCTGCCAAATCACCAATTAGGGACGTAAACAAATGAGTATTACGACGACGTGACATTCGTACAGTGGGTCTATAACTGGGAATTTTGCCCAAAGATTTAGGGCTAAATTGACAAAATTAAAAAAGTTTAGGGCTAAATTGACATCCATACAGTGAGTTTATAACTGAAAGCGCCATAAAGCATCGCTTTCTGCTCTCTTTCTTTTTAGCCTAATACACTTCATGCTCGGCTTCTTTTGTAACGCCTCGGGTCTACACTGTCTAATATTATCCGCTTTTGGCCCACTAATCCTCACGGCTTTAAAACGTGTTATACAGATATAGAACCCCAAGTTTTATAAGCCAGTCCAAAACTCTCCCCTAGGTGGTGTGGGATAAGAGAGGCTCCTCCTCCCTTCCCTGTGCACATCCGAGGACCGAGATGCGGACATGCCGCCATTCCTCCTCCCCGCGCATCGCCGCCTGGGCTGTCACACTCTCCATCCCTTATGGGCACAGTGCCCTCGCTATGGCCCCCAACGCAGTCGGGAGTCGACTCTGATACCACATATCCAAAGCAAATAATATTACACAGTGTAAGCTCGGGGCGTTACATCTTTAGTATGCATTGCACTTTTGGTTTCTCTAGCAGCGTCTTCCAACCACTACGAGTTTCTAACTAGAGTCAATCTTGCATAAGATTTTAAGTTAGACGGGACCGTTTGCTTCCTTTGTTATGTTGTTAATGAAATCTTAATGGCTAGTGCTTAAGAACTGCGTAAGAAGCTCCTTTCGTGCGTGGCTTCAGCTTCTATTATAAGAGGTTATAGTTAATACAAGTGTCCGATAAATCTGGGGAAAAGTGTTGAAAAAGTCCTAAATTTATTATATTTGTACCAATTTAGTCCCAAACCTTTTGATTTAGTGCCAATTTAGTCATTTAAGCTAATTTTGACTGAATATTACTAACGTGAATGCCAGATGGCCTACATGGCACGACCAGCACTGACGTGAATAACTCTTAATAATATTTTAATATTTTTTATTTCATTTTCTTTTCCATTTCCTTTTTTTTTCTTTTTTTTCTTTCCTTCCCTTTCTTCTTCCTCCGGCCAATCCCTGGACCTCAGCGACTGGCCAAAGGCTAGAGCCGGCAAGGTCGACCTCGCCAAACCTTGTGATTAATTCCTAAATATGACGTCTACTGTGATTAAGCCCCAAATATAACATCCACTGTGGCATAACCATATCAGTTAAGGTTATGTCTTGAAAATCACATCAATTGTGATTAAATCCTAAATATGACGTCTGACCATGATTAAGCCCCAAAACATAGCTGGTCTGTGCAGATGTTCATATCTCATATTATCCGGTAATCTCATCCCACAGAGGCCAATAATGAGCATAAATCAAATAACACAAACTCCACAATGCCGGTATATAAGCATCACCAAAATAAAAATATTTCATATGCATATCTTTTTCAACACATTCCATTGCAGCACCCAAATTATTGAAAGATAGCTAAAGCCCAATTTCAGTTATGCAATAGCATGCCGCAAAACCTTTTGTTTTTCAAGGTCATCATAGAGGACATGCCATAAATAATTTGATTTACTTGAAAAGTCATGCACGTTTATAAAAGCATACAGGTGATAAGAAGCCATTTATCTCGAATTCACGCTAAAAAAAGAATGCAAATTAATCGTGGATTTTCTTCTGCTCCTAATCATAGATTTTTTAACCAAATATCGGAAATATACCTTCAAAAAAATAAAATTGTGTCTTTTGGGCCAAAAGGGCCCGTCTCGGTGAGAACTATGAAAACGGGTCAATGGACTGGGCCTAAGCCTTAAACTAAGCTCAGTATTTTATAAATCGAGACTTATCATACTTAATCTACAAATTCTTTGTTATTTGTTAAATAAAGCTGAAGATCTTCTTCTTCTTTTTCGAGTAACCCCCCTTATGCGTTTCCAGAGAACTAAAATTTTCATAAGGTCAAAGATCATGGACTCTGATTTCATAAAACTTTTGCAAGTACGGAACCATGTCTTCATTTTTTAGTAATTTCTCATAAAATCCAGAAATCAACGAGTATTGACTATAGCTAACTGTGCTAAGTTCAATGGTGAAAACGGAGTCTCAACCGGACAGTGGGGTGAGCTGCACACACCCCTTGAAGTGGCCAAGTGTGGGACTCACGCACCACGCATGAAAAGTATGCTTGGCGTGGAAATTTATAGTTTTGGATTAGGAAAAATGACACTAGAAATGGCATAATTTTTATACGGCGCTCACCTTAATGCCGAAACTTTTTAGCGGATCACTTTATTGGGAGATACCGGAGAGTTTCGTTAATATCATAATCGAAACTTAATATCTAAAACTGCAGGAAGAACGCAAAACTGAGGTGATGTAGATAAGCGGCAGAGGGTTCCAATAACAGGAATTTGTACTCAGTGGTTAAGTTAAAGGAAACTCTTTACTTTAGTTTGTACATCCTTGGCACTTTAATTAGTTTTCAATAAATATTTTTCCTCTAATTAAGTTTTCCGAGTTGAAAGTTCATTTACGAATATAGAAAACTATTTTATCAGATTTGTTGTTGTAGGATGGCTCATAAATTGGATTTTATTTTTGATTTTCTGAAGCAGATTTAATTCTTAAATTTTCTTTTAATTCGTAGATCTTCACTTTCCTCGAGCATTACTTTTCAGTGTCCTTAAAACTACCAAATTGGGATTATTATTAAGACTTTCTTTTTGCAATTTTCTTTTCTTTCTCTTATTTTTCGTTTGTCGTCCATCGCTTTGATTCTTATCTTCCCCTTCTCACTCTTTTTATTTTTTATTTTTTACTTTCCTTCTCTCTGAACTCCCAATTCAATGCTTTTTTCTGATCGTTTTCTGCTTATTTCTAAGAGCTTAGATTTGCCCGTTTATTAAATATGCATATTTCAATATCCTCAACTTAACCAAAACGAACGTAAAAAAAAAAAAGAAAATACACGATTAATGTTCCTAGTAACTTCCCGCTTTCATCACTTTCTTAATTTATTCACAACTACCGAGCTTCACGCGTGTGCCCAAACAAACACTAGTAGTGAAATATGAGAAATGTTGTTTTAACATGCGATAAAGTGACTTAATGTCATAAACACATTACACGATCTACATGTTATGTTCATTATAAATAATTAATCACGAAATCCGGTAATTATATGACTAAAAGAAGTCACCTACAAGTCCCACATCTTTGGCAATTGATGTTCCGCGATCTCATTCTCGGTGTTTGCCTGTCAGAGTGTTCCACGATCCTAACAACAAATCTCACGAAATACTTCATTAATCTCATTGACTGTGTGCAGACACAAATCTGAACAAGAATGAATGGCCAAAACATAAAATCGTTCTCCATTTTGTGGTGTATGGTACAAAATTTGTGTCATGCACCTAATCTTCGTACATGTTATGTCGGTTGCTTCGTCACATGAATTTTAACCAAACCAAAGTTTTGATGTTTTCTTCACTTTTTTTCGATGAGAAGCATAGTGCAATTGGCTTTTGTTTTCCCCACGTAGAAATTATTATATAGGAGGAAATAATTACATATGATTATTAAATAGAGTTAATAGCGTGAAAAACCTCAATTTGGTATACTTGTGACAAACTTATCCTAAGTTAAAATTTTTTTTTTTGGTAACCCGGGGAACCCCCGCACGGCCGACAGCCGGGAGGTAAACCCCGGGGGCGACATGTGCTAGCCACCACACACGTGCACCGATTAAGTCACCCTGCGGCGCCCGGGATTCGAACACTCAACCTTTTGCGAGAGGAAGAGTGCCCTTTCCAGCAGCGCCACCCAGGTGGGTGGTCTGAGTTAATTTTTTGACCACCATAAAATCCAAATTAGTACATCTATGATCAATATACCCCAAACTAATTTTTTGACTACCAAAAACCTTAAACGGATACATTTATGATAAATTTACTCTCCGTTAATTTCCGTTAAATCGGGTTAATACCATCAAAAATCACAAATTGGTACACTTGAGATAAACAGAGGGTAAAATCTAAAATCAGTATATCCATCAACTGTCACGTGTTATTCAACTCAACAATTTGATTGTAAAATTTAAGGAAAAAGATTTTTTATGGTATTATCAACGTTATTAATTATTTACGATGACTGCATGGTATCAAGTCGAGATGGCCGAGTTGGTCTAAGGCGCCAGATTAAGGTTCTGGTCCGAAAGGGCGTGGGTTCAAATCCCACTCTCGACACGTGCGCTTTTTCTTTTTCTTTATCTATTTCTTTTTTTTCTTTTCCAAGGTAACCACGTTTCCAAAGATTTGACTTCTTCTTATTCTACTTTTAAGAACAGGAACGAACAACGACCACTTTGTCACATGAATTCGTCATCTCTTTCTTGTCTGATGATTCCCCAAGAACGCAACCGTTGATCCCCCTCCGTGATCAGTCCGACCGCGAACATCGTACTCATCTCCACGAACCCACCAACTTCCAAGCGCCCGGATCCAAATTCTTGCGTCGTCGACTCCTCGGGATCGTCGCTTTTTCTTGCATCTGCGCGCGTTCTTGGGGCCGAGGGAGAGTGCCAATTCTTGAAAGTTCCCTCATTTTTTCTCGCCAATTCAGGCTTTTTCGGCTCGCGGTTCTGCGCCCGATCGTGGGTCCTTCGCCAAAGCCGTGCTGATGCGAGGGATGGCGGGTCTTTGATCTGATCGAGGCCAAATTTTTGGGTTCCGAACTGGCGGGTGTTCGATTCTCAGATTAAATTTCTTTCTTTTTTCCGACCGCTGTGTCGACTGCGCAACCGTAAGTTGAATTCTTGGTTACGAGGATGTTCTTGGTTTTTTTTCTTTTTTTCTTTAGATGTTTTGCCTGTCGTTTGTTTCTGTCCTGGTTTTTCGACATGAATGACTGCAATTCGGGGCCGGTGCTTGTCAGAACCTATGCAATTTGTCGGAAACTTGAACCATAACGAGAGAGAAAGGAAGGTTTCAGGAGTTTGTCCATATGATAACATTGAATCTATGCATTTTGTTATCAATGCTGCATTTTGACAGTGACATGATGGCCGATCCCTGCTGTTGATGGTGTGGGCTCACTGAGGCCTCATGCCGCATTGGCAATGAATGGCTGGGTCTAAGGCGTTGTCTGCATATTCATTCCATTGACGTAATTGGAAGTGTTTTCTATCTCTCGTGATGACTAGCCTACTTTGTAAATGTGATGTAGTACGCCTTCGCCATAATGTTATGATCTTGGCTGTCTTTGGCTGCATATAGTGGTACTATCTCACATCTGTACTAAGAACTCTGTACATCCATAAATTTATATACATTAGCTTGCATGGTTCAAATTAAGCCATCTATTCAACAGTGGCTGCTGTTGTTTGTAACCTAGAGTTTGAGTGTATATTGATTTAGTCTCTTCTAAAGAATCCTATTTGGACTCTATGGTTTTCCAGGTGCCTCATGGCATATAAGGGCATCCCAAATGAGAGAAGGAGTAGGAGTTCGATGCCTATATTTGTCGTAGTTGGTTTGTGCTGTGTCTTCTACATTTTGGGTGCATGGCAGCGAAGTGGTTTTGGAAAAGGAGACAGCATTGCAGTTGAAATCACCAAGCAGGCAGATTGCAGTATCCTCTCCAATCTACACTATGAAACACATCAAAATGGCGATGCCTTGATAATGGGTGATTCCGACACGGACATCAAGGAATTCAAGCCATGTGGTGATCAATATATTGATTACACGCCATGTCAGGACCAAATGCAGGCTATGATGTTCCCTCGAGCAAACATGAATTACAGAGAGAGGCACTGTCCCAGTGAAGAAGGGAAGTTGCGTTGCCTTGTCCCAGCGCCCAAAGGATATATGACCCCATTCCCATGGCCCAAGAGTCGTGACTATGTTCCCTTTGCCAATGCACCGTACAAGAGCTTAACTGTTGAAAAGGCTGTCCAGAACTGGATCCAGTATGAGGGCAATGTGTTCAGATTTCCAGGAGGCGGAACGCAGTTTCCAAATGGGGCTGATGCTTATATTGAAGAACTTGCTTCTATCATTCCGTTGGATAATGGGGTGGTTAGAACTGCACTCGACACTGGATGTGGGGTAAGTGCACTAGTGTGAATTACAAATATTTGTTTCAAATCAGTTATTCTTGTGTTAGATTTCTGCATTAGGTGGATCAACTGTTCAATAGGTGCGTGGAAGTTAGATTCATTTAGATCTTGTTCCCATCGTGGTGAAAGCTCTCTCACTGTTGCATATGTGCATGTCTAATGCTGTTTTTCAATAT
Source organism: Syzygium malaccense (assembly GCA_031216405.1). NCBI lineage: Eukaryota > Viridiplantae > Streptophyta > Magnoliopsida > Myrtales > Myrtaceae > Syzygium > Syzygium malaccense. Next base: position 2,492,769 of record CM062254.1, on the reverse strand, counting down.
CATTGGGTTTTGTATTCACGTTTGCTCATGTATGTTCATAGGTTGCAAGTTGGGGTGCATACCTGTTCAAGAAAAATGTTATAGCCATGTCATTTGCACCCAGAGACTCTCATGAAGCTCAAGTTCAGTTTGCACTGGAACGAGGTGTCCCTGCAGTTATTGGAGTTCTTGGGACCATAAAACTGCCATATCCATCTAGAGCTTTTGACATGGCTCACTGCTCTCGCTGCTTGATACCATGGGCTTCCAATGGTGAGTTTAATTTAGGAGTTGCTCACATCAATTGGTTTTCAAGATTTTATTGTCCTTCGACTGTAGACTTCTGTTCAGTGTAGTCCATCACCAAGTTTTCACATTTCCCCACATCTTTGTTTCTCCTTTTTCTTTTCATTAAAGGTCTTTTTTAGGCTGGTCGAGGAAGGTTCAGTTTTGTGCTGATATTATGCACGAAGAAATTTGGCATTGGATTTTGACCAGTCTCACATAACTTAGGAACTTTCCTTGGAATTCTTGCCACAAAACACGTGCGGTGTAATATCCCCTTTATTTTACTTTTTTTATATTTTATTGTCTTCCTTTGCAGGTGGAATGTACATGATGGAAGTTGATCGAGTTCTTAGACCCGGTGGTTATTGGGTCCTTTCTGGTCCTCCCATTAACTGGATCAACAATTACCAAGCATGGCAGCGTCCAAAAGAGGAACTTGAGGAGGAGCAAAGGAAAATTGAAGAGACTGCCAAACGTCTTTGCTGGGAGAAGAAGCATGAAAAGGGAGAAATTGCTATATGGCAAAAAAGAACCAACTATGATTCTTGCCATGGCAAAGATCTGGAGCCCACAGTGTGCAAATCCACAAATCCAGATGATGTCTGGTACATTCTTGAACTTCAACTGTATCTGTCAGTTTCTTGTTATCTTGGCATTCAGTCACTGTTCTATGCTTATTTTACTTCAAATTTGGCTGAGGGGGTAATTGATCTAAATAGCACTTGCTAGAGGCAACAAAATCCTTAATGGGCAGCCACCACCCTTGTTTGGTCTTTATAGCGCCTCGAGTTATGTCATACTGTAACCTGGACTTGAGTATAGGTATGGTACATGCTGCTCTGTGCTTGTCATGAGAATAAGAAAGGTTCTATAGGAGCATGTATTGACTGGATAAATGACTGGATACTGTTGGAACATATGCTAGGGTCTGCAATATTTATCAGGAAGATCTATAAGTGCTCATGTTCTTAGAGTTGCTGATCTGCAGGTACAAGATAATGGAGGCATGTGTTACTCCATACCCTGAAACTACTGATCCAGAAGAAGTTGTGGGTGGGGCATGGAAGCCATTTCCAGAAAGATTAAATGCCATTCCACACAGAGTTTCCAGTGGTTCAATACCTGGAGTGTCAGCTGATTCATTTCAGGAGGACAGCAAGACATGGAGGAAACATGTAAACTTTTACAAGACAGAGAACAAGATTATTGGTTCAGGGAGGTATCGGAACATCATGGACATGAATGCTGGTCTTGGGAGTTTTGCTGCAGCTCTGGAATCTCCAAAACTATGGGTCATGAATGTCATGCCCACAATAGCTAAGAGAGACACTCTTGGTGTTGTTTATGAGCGTGGGCTGATAGGCATATATCATGATTGGTATGTTTTCAACCATGAATCCTTTTCGTTCAACCAGAAATCGCTATTTCCTGGGCGGTGGAACTAAATTTTGATAATTCTAGGACCATGTGCTCAAATCGCTTTTCTCTTGTTTCAAAAGTCAGTTTGTGCTGAGATGTGAGATATTGCATCCAGTTCTTGTGGTTCTTTATAGGTTGTAGAACTTATGCATTACTGACATTGTTTTCTGTGCCGGCTATTTATGAAAGCACCAAGTTTTGATTTGTTAGACAGTATGTTTGTCGCTTGGTTGGACGTCACTTTATATTGAAATTTCATCGGTTTGGGGTGGATACAAAAACAGCAATCACTGAAAACCTTAAGCAACTGATTTGCGCAACCCTTTAAGCAGAACCTAGAGTCTGATGACTTCTGTATAGGCGTATGTTCAGTTACCTGTTAGCAAATTTTTTGGTAAGTACTCACTGACAAGCACCAACGGGGCTAATTATTAGATACTCCCAGTGTATCCTCCTCCCCTCTCGCATGCACTGTGGACCATATGGGACCTATGGTAATATAAGAGGAGTCATTATACTCCTGGAGCATGTAAACCAAGGGGATGCAGTCTTTCGAATCTTTTATTAGGGATATAACAGGTGCCTATCAGCTGCTAGTATTCATCATTTTCTGTAGAAGCAAGCCATTGTACATTAAAAACAGAATTTTCGCCACATGCGACCTTAATGTGCAATTTACTGTGCATGCTCCTTTAAGGAACCATAAATCCCAATTATGCTTATTTTCGTTATGGCATCTTCTCAAGTTGTTCTGTTGCTTAATAAGCTTCTATTATGGCTTGAAATTCCTCTGACCTATGGTTTCCGCGATCAGGTGTGAAGCCTTCTCCACATATCCGAGGACATATGATCTCATTCATGCACATGGAGTTTTCAGCTTGTACAAGGATAAGTAAGTGATCTCTTAAACCTTTTCATATGATTCACTATTCAGCTGTAGGTGATTGATTAAAATCTAAGTTTCTACATAAATAGCATCATTAGATGGCAGATTGCAGGAAGTACTGGAAGCCACCTTATGATTGGAGTATTGATTAGAGGTGGTTTAACATAATGATCATGATTAACATCATTAACTTAAGTTTCTCGATTGTAATTAATGACTGCAGGTGTAACATGGAAGACATTCTCCTCGAGATGGATCGTATCCTACGACCAGAAGGAGCGGTCATTTTCCGGGACGAAGTGGATGTGCTGCTAAAGGTGAAGAGGATTGTGGCAGGAATGAGGTGGAACACAAAGATGGTGGATCATGAGGATGGTCCTCTGATCACCGAGAAAGTTCTCTTCGCTGTCAAGCAGTACTGGGTTGCCGGCGAAAGCAGCTCTATGTCCGCACCGCAGATGGGTTAAAGAAAGGATGGCTAGAGTGCAGTTCTTGCATGAACACTGCTGCTTTAGCCGTTCAATGACAAAGAAACTCATTCCGACTCACTTGCGCATCCCCACATAGAGGTGTGATAACGTGCAACCCTTCTAATTTTATGTACAGATGACCCTAATTCTTCAAACAATCTATAGTCCCTTAGCCTTTTCCTTTTTTCTTTTTCCTTTTTGTGCTTCTTCAAATTCTTTTTTTCCTGATGAATTTTGCAGCACTGTTAATGCTAACTGAGGCCGGTATGCGTCTCCCTTGAACATGACTCATTAGCATTCTGTTTGAGGGAAGCTCCCGGCCTCTCTTTTGTAATTCCACTTTCAGATTTCTGGAACAATCATTTGTTATCCGTTTGCTTCTTAGTACGATATGCAAACTGCTTTAGCGTTCGCTGCGGGTGCACCCGAGTCTGTGCTTTTTCCTCTGCTAGTATTAGTCATGGGACAAATATAAAACCTAAGCCGAAGTAGTAACTTAGCTAATTGTGGTGGAGAGACATGCTATAGCAAATAAGGGACTTCCATTGTGATCACTCTGGAGTTATTACATTTGTAGATTGTCTGTCTCATCATTCTGATTTTTCAGCCTACAATGGTAAACGGCTATCGGGAGTATCCTCGGGACTGATCGAGGTTGTACTTTAATTGCGTCAATAACGACCAGATGAGATGCCTTTTTGGACACCATGTGAATAATCCAATTATTGTATTTTTTTTTTTTTGATAACCCAGGGAACCCCCGCACGGCCGATAGCCGGGGAGTAAACCCTGGGGGCGACACGTGCTAGCCACCACACACGTGCCACCGGTTAAGTCACCCTGCGGCGCCCGGGATTCGAACACTCAACCTTTTGCGAGAGGAAGAGTGCGCGCTCCAGCAGCGCCACCCAGGCGGGTGGTATAATCCGATTATTGTATCTACTCAATCACTGCAATAATTACTAACAAAAGTGATAAATTTATTGCACTTGTGCCAATTCAGTCCTAAATCTTTTTAATATATCTATTTGAGTCCTAAACCGTTTGATGATTTGTCAATGTACTCAATCATTGCAATAATTACTAACAAAAGTCATAAACTTGTTGCACTTGTGTCAATTCAATCCTAAATCTTTTTAATTTGGTTATTTGAGTCCTAAACCTTTTGATGATTTGCCAATGTAATCCTCCTGGCCAATTTTGATCGGAAACGCTTATATGGACACTAGACGTCCTATGTGGCATGTTTTGCGCTAATGTGGACAATTTTTATAAATTATTTTTTAAAATTGTTAACTTTTTTCCTTTTCATTTCGTTTTCTTTTCTTTTCTTTCTTTTTTTTTCCTTTCTTTTCCTTTTTCGACCGGCCATAGGCAAGGGCCGCCTTCGCCTAGGTGTTTGTCACCCACACCAGACCTGTCAAGGATGACGGTCCCCTACGGCGGTGAGCACAACCCTTGCCGACCACACGGTAAAAGAAAAGAAAAGATACAGAAAAGAAAATGAAAAAAAAGACAAAATTCGAAAAGGTTTAGAAATTTAAAAAACTTTGCAAAAATAGTTCACGTTAGCGTCGTTCATGCCACATAAGACGGTTGGCATCCATGTCAATGATCACATTAGCACATCGTCAGAAGGTTTGAAAGTCTAGGATTAAGGTTGCGCATGGCAACTATTCTGTGCTTGGAAACATATTCTACTCAGAAATAATTCTTTTTTATTCAATGCCCGGAAAAAATTTCTAAGCATTTGAAGGCGTTTGGTAACTGTCCAAAATTTCTATTCTTAGAATAGAAAAAGAACAGAAATACGTTTGGTAACTACATAAAGTTTCATTTTATTAATAATATTTTAATAATATTTTAAATTTTTTAATATTTCTTTCTTTCCCTTCTCTTCATTAGCCAAGGCCGATCGCCCGTGCCGGCGATCGGCCACAGGCTAGGGCCGGCAAGGGCGTCGCGGCCTTGCCGCTGGCCTCGCCGGTGGCGATGGACCTGGGTGGCGACGGCGAGGTCGGCTTCGCCTTGGCTGGATGAGGCCTCACCGTCGCGACCCTCGCCGGCCTTGGCCCACAGCTGGTCACCGACGGCCGGTGGCCAACGGGTGGTGGGTAGCAGGCCGAAGAACAACAACAAACCAAAAAAAAAAGAAAATGAAGAAGAATCAGAAATGAAAAAATTGTTCCAGAATCAAAAAGCTATTTTTTTTTTACTTCTTGATTCTGTTCTAAAACTGATTCTGGGAACAATTTTTTGTAAAATTGTGCCCGGGCACAAAAAATTTAACAAACGGATTTCTGCTCCCAAACTGATTCTGGGAAAAAAAATAGAAATTTTTACTGTTTTGCAAGTTGCCAAACAGGACCTAAATGGATGTAAGTAAGATAGATTTAGGACTTTCTTGGTAATTTTTCCCAAGACCACTTTCAATTTGACGAGGAGTTACGATGGAGATATAGACATAATAAACATCTTCCTAAAAGTCTCCATTTCACATTCGTATTATGTAGTTTTCAAGTCACTGTGGAATCTGGTCGAAAAATGTATTGAAAAGTACATTCTTTGCACCTGTTTTTGTCCACATTAAAGGCAGAATAATTTGAACTAAATTAATTGCTCGTGGAAGAAATTTATCGATTCCATGGTATTGTGTCCGCGTTAGGAGCTGTTGTAATTTACTGAATGAAGATGATGCAATCTCTTATCTAAACATCTGAGCTAAGATTGAATCGTTGGCCAAGTTTGCAATTAAGTTTTACTTAACAGAACAGATACCATTGTGGAGAACAAGATGATACTTTGGTGGGATCAAGATGACCCATGTCCTTTAATGTAAGTAAGATTAAACAAAACATGGTCTTGGCATTTAAGCACAGTGAGATTCAGATGAAAAAGGATAAAAAGGACACTTGCCTGTCACTCTCCAAGCAAACTAGGCCACGATCCAATTTCAATGTGACCCCATCAAAGATCTAGGCATCGAGACTGGTTGCTACCGATAAAGAACCATGAAATGCCAAGCATAGCAACCCTCTAATGTATCAGTTCCCCATTGCTTAAGGCACATTTTCAGCCTGTCCATGCACAAAAAAAAACCTCCCAATACGATCTGCCTCCCAAAATTCCTCTCTCTCTCTCTCTCTCTCTCCAGAGCTTTAGCTATTGATCTTGCTCTCTCAAAGTTAGTTAAAGCAGCAAACCCAAATTCCTTCTGCTGCTCCTTGTTGGGTTCTCAGATAGATCCATGGAGGGTGAAAATAACTACACTGATCTTCGAACAGCTTCTTTTTCAGTTTATCTGAATTCGGCACAAGAGAGCTTCGTGCAGAAGCTTGGCGAGTCAGCTCGGTTCTCTTCTCCTCCCATCCCTTTGAGTGAGGAGGATCACATTCCGAAAGGCTTGGGGAAAGTCACGGCTAGAGAGGGTGAAATCGGCATCTTTGGTGCCGAAAAGTACTTCAACATGGACATAGATGAAGACTCTGCTCCAACACTAGCGGATGATTACGCAAAGAAATTCAGGTATAAGAAAGAAAGTCATCTTGATCCTTATCCTAGTAGCTTGAAGACCAAGTCTGGAACACCGAGTTTGAGATCTGAGACGAGTTGGAACAGCCATACTTCTTTCTTAAGAAGCTTTCAGCGGATTCCATATCAGGGGAAGCAGAACATCTCCAACGGGAGAAGCTTTTTTGCAGGACTTAGCTGCAACAAGTCTTGTGCAGATAGGAAGTCCATATACGTCAGCAAAAACATTCTGGGCAGAGGAATCCGACGAGAGGCTATCAGAAAAGAGAGTACAGAAAACGAGAACTTATCCATCAGAAATAAGCTGTCTCAATCTCAACCTACATCTCAGGATAAAAATGAGTTGAGCTGCTCGAGTTTCGAAAAGGCCAGAAAGGGTCCAAAAAGAGAGGAGCACTTCGCTTTCCCAGTGCTTCATGATGGGTTGCAGAAACTGGCTGTCGAAAGACAAATGAGAGAGGAGATCAGAACCAAAGTAGCAGAAGAGCCCCGAATCTCTCTCGAGGTATTCGGCTCCCGCACAAAGAAGAAAGGCGATGCGGTGGTGATGAACCTGGAGAGGAAACTATCGATTCTCACATGGGATGCCATTCCAAAAGCCCAAAGCTTTCCGACTTCATCCAAACGCAGCGAAGTAAACGATGACATGGAGAGCGAGGCAAGTTCTGATCTATTTGAGATAGAAAACCTATCTGGCACAAGTAGCGTGCCTTCATTATTCACTAGGCAAATATCCGATGGCTTCTCTGGGTGCATGACTCCCACCACTTTGTACGAGCCAAGTGAAGCCAGCATCGAGTGGAGTGTTGTGACGGCCAGCGCAGCCGATTTTTCAGTGGTCTCCGATTATGATGGGAAGGAAGTTTCGCTTTCATCTGGTTTCCAGGATGCTAGTCTAGTCAAAACTGCTAATGCTAAACTAAGCCAAGAGAAATCATCAACAGAAAAGCAGGGTCCGAAACCCCCATTTAGCGGAGGTGGATTATTGGGGTGCAAGAGTCATAAAGCAGTGAAAGTTGCTGAGACTGCACACAAGGCTAACGACAAACCAAAGATCCCGCAGCCCCACCCAAGGTTGGATGCCTCCATGACAATAAGGAAAATTGCAAGCTGAGGCTAAGGTGAAAGCCCTTGATTTCTCGTAAGAGAGGTGAGGAGAGAACTGAGAAGCATGAGTTTTTCTTTTCGTTGCTCTTTTCTTTTTCCTTGTAAACTTTTCCTAGCATTTGATGTCAATAACAATGAGGAGTGATTATCCTGAGAATACGATTGTGTTTGTTCTTTGAGGGATTATGTAATACTTATCCTTGAAAAAACAGGGTCCATGTCTGGTGCCTTTATGTCATTTCAGAACAGAGCAGCTGAATTAGCCTGTAAAAATCAGGATTTTGATTTAGTTGGAGCTTTCTAGGTAATTTTCTGAGAGTGTTTCTAGAGGACCTGGATTGCTTGACCACCCTTGTCTGTTAAATTTGTAAGTTCTGTTCATTCTTGTCCTGCTTTAGGAATGGAGGTGTTTTCCTATGATGGGGCCTTGTTCTCTACTTTAAACTAAAAGCCACTTTAAGTTTGATAGGCCAGACTCGTCTTTCTCATGAGAATGCGAATGGGTTGTCCTTTTCTGTCTGTAACTAAAGTTGAACAACATGCGAAGTCGGTGCTTCAAGAATGTACAACTCGAGAAAACCCGATCTCTATGCAAAGCCTGTCAATGGTTCCCTAATATACTTAAGCTTTTGAGAAGAAATTTTTAACAGTGTAGGCTGAAAGATGATGATGATGATGCATTCCTCCTGTTATTAGCACTTTTCTCACCTTTTTCTTAAGCAGCATGCGACTGTTAAGTTCAGATACCAAGCTTGGATGCGACGAAGCTTCTTTAGCATAGCGAAACGGCCTGAGCTCACTACATGAAGATTTGGCATTGGAACACAGTCATTATCCTGATCTTTTGGAGATTGTTCCCATCATGGACACACAAAAGATCAAGTTCTTGAACTTTGTGAGAGAATGCAACTTAAATTTACCATGAGTTCAAATTGCAAAAGTCAATGGCAATTTTCCTGTCATAATCCAACAGAAACCAGTACTCTTTTAGCACCTCACCATGTTTCTGCTTTCTTCTTGACCTTATAGATGATTCAATGTCTCCGCTGTTATAAAGACAGTATGCAAAGTGCGATAGAAAATTGTTTAAGGTTCAATCAGTCAGACTGCTTATGTTCTGGTGTACTCGGTCTTCCGGGCAATCTCCGTGTTTCTCTTAAAATGCAAGATAAGGCATCGCTTCCTCTGCGCTACATGATGAGAGGAGTTTCTTTGTTTGGTAAGATGCCTTTAATGGAGGATGCTACTTACAGAGATATGATTTGTCAACGAATGTCATCTGCAATGACAGTTTTAAACCCAGCTCATCATAAAAGCGAATGCTGATATGTCAATTAACACAAGTTGTTTTGCTTGTGCATTTTAGTGGCCAACCCAACAGCTAAATGTGGAACCCATTCATGATCCTTTTCATATTCGTTTTTCCCCACTCAGTACCTAAGGTTTGGAATCTTGCAGACATTCTTAATCTCACATTGGCCTAATTTTTGTTAGAACATAAAACAACAGATATCCTTCTCTTCTTTTTAGTGTTAATACAGCAAAATAAGGTGAAATTGCAACTCGATATAGAAATGAGAAGATCTAAAAACCTTAAAAAATTGGCTAGATTAACTCTGTCGACACACCATTGATAGCAACAAAAAATCAAGTACTTTTAAATTAGGATCGGTCGTTTTGAACCACAAAATGTAATAGCTGTTCAAGTTGAAAGCATGTTTGCTCCGCAAAAACTCCTTTTCACAATTCTTCCAACCTTTGAAAGGAACCCAATTAATGTGAGATCTTAAGCATCCAAGGGCATGATGTGACCAACAAAAAATAGTGAACCACATAGACAAGCAAAGAAACTTAAATGCAGAAAGATGGGGAGTTGGCTGTCACTTTTGAAATCTTCAATGGGGTGGAGAACCAAAATAACAGTACTGGAAAAGAAAAAAGAAAATGTTATATATCCTTGGGACTGTAATCTTAAACAAATCAAGCCTCGGTCCCCACATGAAAAACATGCTGTCTAGAGAGGGATGGACATTTATTGAAGAATTTAATTTCTGACAGAAATTCTCTAGGTATTTTCTTGAGAAATCAGGCCACATATTGGCTTTTGCCAAACGGAATGTCTTGAAGGGGACCTTTATAATATATATATAGAGGTGAGTTTCAGCATCAAATTAGTTTGCACAGTAATGGTTCTCATGGACCACCTAGAAACACATATGGTTGCCATGAGCTACTGGAGGATTGAAGGTTGTGTGATACACAGCAGGCGATCACCAGAGAAAGAAATAGAGATTGAAATGGCAGATCCCCGCAATTTTTTCGTGGCCAAATTGAATATCTCACATTCGGCTTGATGACATGCATGTTGAGCTTGATCTAGAGAGTTCAGACAACTCATAATAAAATAGTACTGCAAGATAAGAACGAATTCAATTTCGAAGGTGATCAAAATCTTTGTATTTTGATTTGATATCCTAAAAAGCCACTTTCAAGTCTGTAGTTGCAATAGTGACCGTTAATAATGCAGGCAAAAGATGCAACAACATGTCTAATGCGAACCGGGTCAGTATGTCTTGTCCCTCTCCAATGTTCACAAGATTTGGACTTCGATGTCTTAAAATAGTAACTTGTCCTCTATCTAGATTAAAAGGTGAAAGGGGAGTGATGATGACCCTTTGGTACCAAAAAAGAAGTTTCTTTATGGGCATCAACAGTACTGGCGGCCCTTTCTAATGAGATAACCACCCCATCAAACTTTTTGAGTTTTTCATAAATCGATTTTCTTCTTTAAAACAAATCGACGCGAACTCGATTAACATCATAAAATAAGTACATATGTAGTAAACAGTAATAGGTTCCATGCATGGATTAACACAACGCTCTTTTAACAGTCTCTTATCCTGCAAATCCAAATGAGGAGTCTGTCAGTTGTTTTTATTGATTACATTGTTTCCCTTCAATTCCCTTCCTGTCTCATGGACCCCCCAAGTGATTCTAAGAATAATAGAAACAAGAGCCAAATTGTCAAGCAAAAGCGAAACAAAACATGTAAGGCCCATCTATCAGAATAATACAACATGATCCAAAGTGATTATTACAGGTGATTTTTCATTTGAGCCAGGTCCATGTCGCTGGCCCATTCTGCTCTCATCAGCCCTAGAATTTCCTTCCCCTTATGATGTCCATTTCTCCACTTATATTAAGGCTATGTTTGGGGAATGAGGGGGAAATGGGGGTGATGAAAATTCGAGTGAAAAACTATGTAAACTTTAAATTCTTCGCAAGATGAAATATGAGGGAAAATATAGGATTTTTAGGTCTTTTTCTTGCATTTACTTCACCTCGGGTGCTATGAAATGTGGCCTAAGAAAACAAACGATCGATTTTCAAAGGAAAAATGATAGACGAACGAAATTGTAAATGCAGATTATACAAATTACCTTCTCATGCATTCTTTTGATTTTTTGTAATGTTACTATGAAATATGTGGGTTGTTTATCCATTTTTTTAGCTCATTTGAAGGACACAATGTATTAATGAATTTACGCCACGTTTGAAATGATGTGGGTACAGTTTAACATAAGGGCATAATTATGAATACCGTTAGATTGTTATATTTGTCGATATGTGTTGAGTTCTTTATTTTAAAAGTGTTTAATACAACAATAAAATTATTCTTGCCTTACCAAAAAAAAAAATACAACAATAAAAAATCTTGAACTTTTAGGATCCAGCAAGCCCCCCGGACGACGGCCACGACCCCGACCACGGCCACGACCGAGCCGTCCCGTGAAGGTTCAGAGATCCGCGCCGTACGAGGTTTCAAGAACTCACACGACTCACAAGACATTCCGATTCTGGGTGGTCTTGGGTTCGACTTTCAAGACTCTGCTTTTGTTGCTTCGACCGAGTTAACTCAGCAACCGCGCACCGTTTCTTTCTTTGGTTGACGAAACATCCGACACTATTAATAAACCCCCCAAAACCCTAGAGTCTTTTGTTCTCTCCTTCCCCCTCTGGGTGCTGTAGGGTTTTAGTTGACTACCTCACAAGCAGAGGCACGAGAGAGAGAGAGACAGAGAGAGAGAGAGAGGGAGGGGTGAGCCGCGAGCCATGGTCGGGGACAAGGGAAAGAGGGTGAAAGGGGACGACGAGAATTCGGAGCAAATCGATGGGGAGCTCGTTCTCTCCATTGAGAAGCTCCAAGAAATCCAGGATGAGCTTGAAAAGGTACATGTTCATGCCTTTTGTTGGGTACCCATTTCACCACCTAGCATGTAAAGCTCCCCGCTCATTTTTCTCTTTTGTTTTCCCCGTTTTGACTGCGTGTGGATTGTTGACAGTCAGGATGAAGTTTGGGAATTACCCCAGTTCTTTTGGCCCTGTTGGTGGGTTGAGTTCCTGAATTCCTTTTCTTTTCTTTTCTTGTTGGATGATTTCTCGGTGTAAAGGGTTGTTTTTTCTTTTGGTTTCCCTATCTTAGTTTGATTTTGTATCCTTGATTGGGGTCAGGAGTGGCTGGCTCTTTAGGTTTCTTGAAAATCATGGAAGCAATTTAGCATTTTGCTGCTCTCTTGATAGAAGCTCGCTGCAATGGTAATGAGGAAAATCCAGCTTTTGGAAACTTTGACAGCAGATTGTAATTGCCATAATGCAGTCAATTTTAATGAAGAACATTGTAGTGACCCTTCTGCGCATCTACATTGTCATTGCAGCGCTGGAATTTGTTAGGTAAACTGTGATGGTGTATCGCGTATTATCATGTTAATTAATCTGTCTGGTTTTGCGTTGTGTGTTGATAGATCAATGAGGAGGCCAGTGACAAAGTTTTGGAGATAGACCAGAAGTATAACGAGATACGCAAGCCAGTATACGATAAGCGCAATGAGATCATCCAGTCGATCCCTGATTTCTGGCTAACTGCTGTCAGTAATTTGACTCTCATCTCTTTAGTCTTTGAATGGACTGACTTTGGCTGCTACAATTCAACAGTGTTTATTCTTCTAATCGAGCTGTCTGTTCATTTGTATAGTTCCTTAGTCATCCTATGCTTGGTGAACTTTTGACGGATGAGGATCAAAAGGTTTGTCTTCTATTCTTACATCAGCTGGAGAAAACTATCTGTGAGCTCATTTCTGTTTTTGTGGTCGACCTTACTAACTCTTTCAAGTGCTAGCAAAGTTGACCACCCATTCAACCATGATGTTTATATTCAATAACTACTACTTGCTATTTGCTTGATAAATTAATCTGTTTTGCATAGTTTGAGTGATGTTTTCTTTTTATCTGATAGATATTTAAGTACCTCGACTCCCTGGATGTGGAGGATTCAAAGGATGTTAAATCAGGATATTCCATCACCTTTGTGAGTTTGTTTCTTTTCTTCACCTTACTTGGCTTGTAAGAGATATTTAAACTTCGTTACCCTTTTCCTCATGCAGATACATTCATCTATACTGATGTAATGCAGTGTAACTTTTTGTTTAGATAATGAATTTGCAGATTCTGTACTTATTGCTTCACTTTTGTTTAGAACTTCCGGCCAAATCCTTTCTTTGAAGATTCAAAGCTTACAAAGACTTACACTTTCCTCGATGAAGGAACTAAAATAACTGCCACGTCAATCAAGTGGAAAGAGGGCATGGTAAGGTTATATGTTTTTGTAGGTCTAGGTTTATTGCTGAGCGTACTATCTTAATGGTACATGGCCACCTCTTTGTTAATGTGAAGGGGTTGCCAAATGGAGTTGCCCGTGAGAAGAAAGGGAACAAAAGACCTTTGTCAGATGAAAGGTCAGTATCTTTCTCAACCTAGTGGCTCCATAACACAGTAAAATTGATCTCCCTTTAGATCTGATTTAATGGTGAAAAGTATTTTCCTGCAAGATTATGGCCGTTTTTTCATAAGACAGTATTGTGCCTTTATAGAACGTCAATTTTTCTTTACTTTCTTTTGTTTTTTTTTTTTGGGATCTATTTTTAGTTTTTATCAAAGGCTACAGTTTCACATTGACTTTTAAAGGATTCATCATTCAAACTATAGGTTAATCCATCACAAAGGCACCTTATTGGTTTTCACGCCCATCTTTGTGGGTTAATTCTAGTCCATGTTCTTCAGCAGCTTGCATTTTGAAATTGTGTGATCCAAAATCCTTCACCAAATGAATGCACTGTTCTGAATTGATATCAAGAAGCACTAAGTTCAAATCATCTTCCAGTGCATTTTCTTGTAATAGTCCTTTTGCTTCAAACAGGCTGAGGATGTGGGATTTCTCAAACTGTTCTGATGTGACACTTAAAAATTGTTTATCACTGTCTTTTCTTCTTTTTCCAATACCTTCTATCTAAAGTAGGTTCATCCAAAATGACTAATTAACTCAGAATCTGTGTAGGCTGTTTCTATATTTGTTGGACTTTCTATTCATGCATTGTGACTCACCACCCACTTATTTATTATGGGATCAGCTTCTTCCATTGGTTCAGTGATGCTCAGCATAAAGATGTTATCGATGAAATCCATGATGAGGTTGGTTTTTTTCCTTAATTTGCTGATGAGAGTTGATGTTGCTGAAATTAATACATTCTCGACTACTGCAGATTGCGGACATTATTAAGGAGGATTTGTGGGCGAATCCTCTTACTTATTTCAACAATGTAACCCCTTAAACTTTTTGCCCCCTCTTATTAGTTGTGCTGTGAAGGTTTCATAATTATACTGATGTGTTGATGATCATCTTGGCTCAGGATGCTGATGAAGATGATGAAGAGGTAAATGGTTTTCCCTCTAACATCAAATGTGTGACTTATACAGTTGGTCTCTGCTAGGAGAGCAAGACATGTACACACGTTGGGACTCAAGCAAAATTCCCTTGCTTCCTTAGTTTTTACTTTGTTTTTAGGTCTTAAATTGCTTTTATGGCAGTTCACGCTTTGCCATTTTGATTTCCAATGTCTGCAATTAGATGGATTAGAAATCGTTGGGTGTCAACTGAATCATCCTTTGATCTTGTCATATTCTGCTCTTCTTTGTCCTTCGCGGCTTCTTGAATGTTGGAATTGTTGCATTGCCCTGTCTATATCTCTCTTGTGCATTACCTTCACAAGCAAATAACTGATCCTTAGGATCTGTCGGACAGTTAATACTAATCTTGATGGTTTGGGCTCTTATTGCATTTTAATGACATCAATTTGTTGCATTAGTTTTTTTTACTCCATCTTGTTTTTAGAGCTCTGTGGCTGTTTTCTGTTATTAGCTTGTGCGCAATCTAAGGCTGTTTTTGTTATGTCGAATTGGGTGTCAATTATCAAATGTCAAGGCTTTTGGGACTGGAGCCGGAAGAGCCTGACATAGTGTATTGGACCTTGTTTTTATGATCTTAGAATTGGTGCCAGCATTCATGCATACTTTCACCTGATTGCTCTTTATAACTGGAAAATCACATACGAGAGCATTTATTTAGAAGAAAACTCTACTAAACTGCCAGATTGATGAAGAGAGTTTTGTAGTTTGAAATTTTCCTCGAATTGCCTGTGTATAAGAAGTCATAATGAAGCTTTTTCTTGCTTTATACTTCGAAATTTAAGGTGATCTCCACCAGAACATTTCCAGAAACATTTCCAGGAGAGAAATTTTTTGCCTGCCCAGAAAATCAGGACTTTCCTTCTAGGGCGATCCTTTGTGGCCCCTGATACTGTTATGATCTGCCGCTGCAGAAATCACTCATGGTCTCTAAAAGCTTGTTAATGTAGTAGACTTGTTTCAGATACGTTTCTTATTTCATCTGTCTGTGCAAATGCAAAATTGCTCCTTGCACACTTGCTCTGGTTAACCTTTATGAGGAGCATACAGGTTATTTTACAGGTATGTTTGTTCCGTATTCTTTTCTTTGTTGATGAGTGATATTATATGGTAACAAATAGTGAGGTTTTTTTATCATTTTGTTCTCTTCAGTGCTGCCATGCAAACAAAGTTGGATTTTTTGAGTTTAGAATTGACCAAACTGGGAGATTTAAACAGTGCAACTAGTCTGGTGAATTTTGGACTTCGTCATATAGTTTCTCGTACATCCTGACTTCTCACTGCTCACAGGGAAAAGATGATGATGGCTCAGAAGATGATGAGGATGATGATGACGACAATGACGAAGAAGAAGACAGTGATGAGGAAGATGGCCAGTGAACTCTTCTCACGGCCTGAACTTCTTGAATACTAGTGTCCAGATGTGTATAGAGGGATCTAAAGATTATGCTGAATTTGACAGGGAAGGAGAATGATACATGCATTCTCTTTTATGTTAGGGCACTCTGTCGTGCCTCAATATCTGTTATGCACAAGAGTCTGCTGGTATTGTTAGTTGAGACTTTGTGGTTCTCTTTCGACTCTTTGGTTTTCCGACCTTTTCTTGTTTGATAGGCTAGCACTATTTAACTCCCTGAACTATCATCATGGTTGATGATGTTATGTCGGCAACTATATTTTACTATACTAGTGAGGAGCGAGAAAAATCTGAGATGAATGTAAAGATGTTCTGACAGCCAAACATTATATGTTCAGAATATTTGGTTCAATATCTCACTCTCTGAAAAAATTCTGATGCATGGATGATTTGTTGTTGGATACAAGTCTAGTATTTTCTTTTGAAGGGTACAATATTCATATACTATCAAAAAGTATAAGACGTTTTGACATTTGCCTTCTGATGTCTGCACGCAGTGTGCATGTATGTATTTGTGAAACAGCAAGTAAAAGATGATGGCAACCATTGACAATGACTTGTGGAGTGCTTTTTGGAGTTAGATGATAATGTTTATGCCTGGTAGCAAAACGACGCTCTTGTGCTCTTGTACATTCATAAGTAGGAGTACAAAACAGCTAGCTTACTTACGGATACCTCAAGAATTTGTTGCCTTTTCTCCTCATCTGTATTACTTGGCGGTTCGTACGACATATTTTGCCCTGAGGGTCAGGCGAGAATTGAACTGCTGTGGTCAAGTCGCAACTCAGAATGAACTTAACTTTCATCGACCCACTTTGTGTTGTTACTCATGATCGATGCTTGTTTCTTGATTGTCGTGGACAGAAGGAAATGAGCCCATAACTGCATGATGATGATCAGTATGGTGAAAGATGAGGATGATTGAAAGGAAACAGCTAATGGGATTACGCCAAAATTTCTCTCGCTGTCATCGTGGGATTTTCTTGTCATCAGGATGAATCCAACACGGTCAAGCAATGCAGTCCAATTGATTTTGTCGGCTACTTCTGGCATATTGTTCCACATTTCAACTTGGCATCGTGCAGAGTCTGTCGGCTTCTTGCGCGAAGTTGTTGACCCCCAATGCAAGATTATGTATTCAAGACGTATTAGATGCTAATTACTTCGTCTCTTTTGAGGTAATCAGTGAGTTAAATATGCGTATGATGGTTTGGACTGATGCAAGACCCTGACATCTTGGCTGCTATTGTCCTACGCATCCTAGTTGTGACATCAGAAGAAATTTGTTGACATTTAGTTTTCGTGAAGTTCACATTTGAACTGAAAATCTTTTCTGGAGATATCCATTTGTTTCTATTAATATATCGATCAAGATGCGATAATACTGGGTTAATTTAAATCAAGTGTGACATTTAAAAACTTGAGGACAGCCATTAGCGAGTCAAAATGCAATTATGTGTAAACTTCTATAAGAAGGAACGGTGGTTGGGACAAGCACTCAAGCAAGAAGAAGCAGAGACTGAGAGACGAACTTGAAATGGGCCACTCAAGCATCCCCACAGTCGATCTCTCTCCTTTCTTCAACTTAGAAGGTGATGAGCATGGGAAGAAGGAGGCAACAGAGACCATAGCCAAGGCTTGCTCTGAGTATGGCTTCTTCCAAATAATGAACCATGGCATGCCCACTGATCTGATGAATAAAGCCCTCCAACTCTCCAAGACATTCTTTCAATACCCACATGAAGAGAAACTCAAGTCGAGTCCTGGATCAGCCGGTCCGCTTCCTGCAGGCTACAACAAGCAACCTGATCACTCGCCGGACAAGAATGAGTACTTGCTGGTGTTCCCACCTGAGTCAAGCTTCAATGTCTACCCTGAAAATCCACCTGAACTCAGGTAATGCTCAGATCACTGTGAGCCTGCCCTTGTTTTTTTTCCCTTTCATTTGCTCGAATCGTACGTCAAATGCTGACAATTCCTAAAAGAGATGTCCTTTTACGCTTTGACAGGAGTGTGATTGAAGTCGTCTTCTCACACTTGGTTAGAGTTGGTTCTCTTTTGGAAAGCGTCATAAATGACTGCTTGGGGCTCCCTCCGAATTTCCTAAAAGAGTATAATCATGACCGGAGCTGGGATTTCATGGTGGCATTACGCTATTTCCCTGCGACAGAAAGAGAGACGAACGGGATTACGGAGCATGAAGATGGGAACTGCATCACCTTCGTGTTCCAGGATGAAGTTGGAGGCCTCGAAGTTCGCAAGGACGGGGATTGGATTCCCGTTGTTCCTGCGGAAGGCAAAATTGTGGTCAACTTGGCTGATGTCATTCAGGTTGGTGAAAGATTCTGACTCTTTTCCCCTGTTTCAGCATGCGATCAACGTACTGATCATCTGGTACTAGATCTTGTGCTGCACCTTTTGTTCTTTGCTCCATCGTTTCATCATATCGTTCAATAGATGCTATATCTTTGTGTTGCATGTCGATGCTACCTCGTGGAAAAGGTGTTGAGCAACAAAAGGTTCAAGAGTGCCACACACAGAGTCGTGAGATCGGAAGGAAGAAGCCGTTACTCATTCGCCTTCTTCTATAATTTGCATGGGGAGAAATGGGTGGAGCCGCTGCCACAGTTCACTACAGAGATCGGGGAGTCACCCAAGTACAGAGGGTTCCTATACAAGGACTACCAGCAGCTGAGGATGAGGAACAAGACTCATCCGCCTTCTAGACCGGAAGGTGTTATCCATATTACTCATTATGCCATTGATACTTAGCAGCAAGGACAATTTTAATCAAGTAGTTCTTGCGTACTATCGTTCAAGATTTGCAAGTGGTCTAAACTAAATAAAGGTTGTGATCAAGATGCGCTTTTTGCTTCACTTTGTTAGTCCCCCACTGTCATTTCCAGTTCTTACTGTTTCGTCTCTCAAGTTTACTTCAGAAATCATCCAATAAAGAAACGATTTTTATCTTCACCTTGTGTATCCACAACCAACATCTCCAATCCATAATCCAAGATATGCAGTGCGAAAGAAGTACAGAGCTCATCCATTGTGGCCAGTGAATGGCAATGGCAATTAACAAGTAAAGAGTAGGTACTACGCATCTTGAGAAATTGGGATATGTTTTAGCATACTATCTTCTGACTTTGAGTAACAAGATCAAGGAAATTTGGAGACATGTCGACACCCACATAAACATTGTGAGGATAATGCTCAAGAATTTAGCTCTTCAACCAAAACAAGATGTGGTGGCCTTCTTAGAAGCATCAGAGGTATGATTTTTTTAAGAATTCAAAAGGAAGTTAGCCTTGGCACTTCGACGCACTCTGCTAATTCCCTTTGCTCATCTGTTCCTTGCAGTATGAAGACTTAGAAAAGCTTCTACTGAAGTAATTGCAATTATCAAGTGATGTAAAATCCTACAAAATTACAATTCTCCAAAGGGTATTATTCGTTAAATTATTAATCCATGCTCTGGATCTCCTAGATTTTTCTGTAAACTACAATTATCTAAAAAAATATCTCTGAACATGCAGAGATAATTTGTGAAGCGTGTAGGTTAACGAGGCCTGTAAATAGGCTTGTAGTGCTCAATTCTCATGTACACAAGAAACCAACTAGCAACACCAAAGTTCTATACGCGTTACCTCTTATATTACCCCAGCTATTCAATAAAAATTCCTATACCTTGTCCCATTGCTGTTGCAATTGCCAAGAAAATCCACATATTTTTACATCCCAAAATACAAATACTAACACGATTCAACAGCAACACAAAATGAAAAGACAGAGTCAGGCCGAACTCAACCTCGTACCAGATATGTCTTGAAGCCTAACCAGCATTGAAAACTGCAGTTCCTTTATACTGTTATCGACTATAAATCTAATGGTGTCATATAAAAAGAAAGATGCTCCACTGGAAGAACCTAATCAGCCTTCAGAAAGATTAGCGCGAGGAATAAATGGATGGAGATTCCACCGTACTTCTTCCAAAAGACAAAACTGTTGAATATTAGTCCTTCCTGTTGTTTATTAGACTCCTTGCACTCAAAATTTAAATTGTAACCATGAATGAAAGTCCCAAATTCTTTCGTCATATTGGATAATGGCCTCATGATCCTCCTACCGACAGAGGATGGATTGTGTTAAAAATTTCAATGAAGAATTTGCCACACGATACCAACTCATCTTGTGTTAAACAATGCGCAATCGGTTGCTCCTGAATTTTTTTTTCTATTCAGGAACCATTTAATCAGTTATGCACAACTGTATTTGCACCCATATGGATAAAATGGTGCTTTTTGGACTGTCGTGGTGACCAATCTGGTATTGACACTGGCCTTGTGCGGAAGCATCAATGGAGTTGGAGGGTGCAATCTGAGTGCCTATGTCTCCTCCTCTGGATTTGGCCAAGAAACACAACTGAGCCACAGGACATGCTCCTAGACAAACAGGGAAAGCGACGCCCCTCACTAGTTCCCTTCTGCAACTATTTCCTTGAATTCCGACCCTTGCTCGGCCACCTTGCCCCCCGTCGTCATGAATCTCTTCCCAAACAGGAGCCGCGAGATGCACTTAAATGCAACCGCGCTCAAGTACTTCCTGACGACCAACCTCCTCCCGTGATCTTCAATATTAGTGCATTCTTGGAAAGTTGACTCCACCATGATCCTAACTTGAATCTTCTCTAATGGGCCTTAAAGCTTCGATTCTTCTTGCAGTGAACAGCTCAAGGACACAGATTTTTCTGAGCTTCACAAAGTGTGGCCCATAATCGGCCCGTACAAGCCCCATGCCATCTCGAGTGATCTTGACTGTAGACTCCATCCTGTGCCTGTTGGCCGATACCTGGTGACCTTTGAGGACTTCCTTGGCCAATTCAGGACTAGACACATGACAATGCTCAGGTTGGAACCGAGCCAAACCGACATGACAGGACCATAAAAGTTGCGACCACTCGGTGAAGCAGTAAGCCGCAGCCGTGTTCGGTTTGATTTGGTGTAAATTGCCTCTGAATGGCAAAGGGTAAGGACCTCGTGGGAGCTTGGGCTTCCTCCGTTTGCAAAGCTTGATGGCCAAGAAGATCAAGATCGTTGGACTGAAACGTTCATATGAATCCATTCTGAAAAGGATGATGGCGATCAACAATTCCACTTTTCTCACAGTTGACATTGGATTAGGAATCATAAAAGAATGTAATATAAGTTTTATTATTATTTTTTGATGAATAAATGTAAAGGAATTTGTTTTATCTGCATGACTCCTCTTGAGAAAACACGCCGATGATCCTCATCGCCTCCTCTAGAGCAAGAATCATGCCCACATAGGCCCGCAGTGACTTCTTGTTGGAAAACAAGTCTCGTATTTTCTTTTGGAGGGTACAATATTCATGTATTGTCGATTAGTATTACAGATGTTTTTGCTATTTGCCTTCTGATATCTACTAGCATTGTGAATGTGTGTATGTGTGATACAGCAGGGAAATGATGACAGCAACCATTGACGAAGTCTTATGTAGAGCTCTTTCGAGTTATATGATATTGTTTGTGCGTGGTAGGAGAACGACACGCTTGTGCTCTTGCACCTCCATAAGTAGGAGTACATAGCACCTAACCAATATTGGAAACTACGGTAAGTTTATACTGTTATTGACTCCAAATCTAATGGAGTCATATAAAAAGAATACTCCACCAGAAGAACCTAATATACATTCAGAAGATTAGCATGAGGAATAAACAGATGAAGATTTCACAATACTCTCTTCCAAAAGACAAAATTGCAGATATATTAGTCCTTCCAGTTGTTTATTAGACTACTTGCACTCGAAAATTTTAAATTATAATTATGAATGACAATCCACAATTATTCTAGAGCTTAGATGAAGGAAACCTTTTGTCATATTGGAATTTGGCCGCATGATCCTACTGTGGACGATGAACCAAGTTAGAAATTTTGATAAAGAATGGGCCAAATGATGTCAACTCATCCTATGTAAAACTATGTACTATGATTTGCTCCCCAATTTTTTTTATTCAGGAACTATTTAATCATTTTTGCATGATTGTATTTTTTTTCAGTCTATTCAGCACTAAGATGTGATTGAGACCAGATCAAATTCATATTGTCGGTCTGGTGAAGAGTCAGGCAAACTATCAGTCAGTAAAACTGTAGGAATAGGACTGATTAAACTTGCAGAAGTTTCAGAGATGAAACGCTGTTGAACCAGATGAATTCAGAACTGGTTCCAGATGATATTGCTGTGAAGGCAGATAAAATCATTTTGCTGTGATTAATAGCATTACTGGTCAAGCAGTGGATCATCTGGGGGGTACTTTGTCGTCTAAACTACATGGAAATTTCATTTCATAAACAATTGCCAAATAGAGGTTGCGGGCATCTCCTCATGAAATCCAAACCAAACAAAGGAAAAGGATGATAGAAGCCAAATGGGTATCTTTGATGTAGCTCTATGAAGCATGAGCAAATATGCTTCAGCCGACACATTATGCCAGCTATGTTTGAAATCTTTTAAGAAGAGGACATACTTGCAGAGATGACTTCCCAAGTTCTTTCTGGCCATGCTGATACCGCAGCATGAAATAAATCATAGTGACAACCATATTACATGTGTATTAACATCTAGTCAAGCCAAATTTATAATTTTACCATGCTTTCGTCGAAAAAATTTCTTATAATTTTTTGAAGATGACAAAATAATAATAAAAAGCTACTAATGTGTGTATTTGAATGTGAGGAACAATTTCTATATACACGGGTTATATGCAGGTGGTGTCAACAATATGACGTCTAACGCATGGAAACTGGAAAGGCTTTGGTTCTATAGGAGCAGAACAAGCTATTGGATGGGAAATATTTATAAGTTGGGGAAAATCTTTGTAGAAGATAAACAAGCAGTAAAAGGATGGCTTGTTAAATATTATCAGCATGACTCCTCTTGAGAAAATATACCGCAGAATGAAGATAAACCTTTATAGAATGAAGGGTTCATATGAATCCATTCGGAAAAGGGAGAGGGCGATCAACAATTCCACTGCTTTCTCACATTTGACATTGGATTTGGAATTATAAAAATACGTAAAAATAAGTTTTTTTGTTGTTTTTACTTTTTTGATGAATATTATCAGCATGACTCCTCTTGAGAAAACATGCTACCCTCATCGCCTTCTCTAGATCAATAATCATGCCCCCGAAGGCCTGCAGTGATTTGTTGTTGGAACAAGAATCTAGTATTTTCTTTTGGAGGGTACAATATTCATGTATTGTCGAAGAGCATTGCAGGATGTTTTTGACATTTGCCTTCTAATATCCACACGCATTGTGGATGCAGGATGTACTTAAGTGCGAAACAGCAGGGAAAAAGATGACAGCAACCGTTGACTAAGACTTATGCAGTGCTCTTTCGAGTTATATGATGATGTTTGTGCCTGCTAGGAAAACGACCCTCTTGTGCTCTTGCACCTACATAAGTAGGAATGAATAGCACCAAACCAGCATTGAAAACTACAGTTCGTTTATACTATTATAGACAATAAATCTAATGGAGTCATATAAAAAGAAATATAATCCACCAGAAGAGCCTAATTCACATTCAGAAAGATTAGCACGAAGAATAAACGGATGATTGGATGAAGATTCCACCATACTCACTGCCAAAAGATAAAACTGCAGATATATTAGTCCTTCCTTGTTGTTTATTAGACTCCTTGCCCTGGAAAAATTTTAAATTATAATCATAATGACAGTCTAAAATTCTTCCCGAGCTTAGATGAAGGAAAACTTTTGTCATATTGGAAAATGGCGGCATGATCCTCTTATAGACGAACAGTGTTAAAAAATTTTGATAAAGAATTGGCCAAATGATGCCAACTCATCCTACGCAAAGCTATATAATATGATTCGCTCCTCAAATTTTTTTTTTTTTTTACTTCAGGAACTCTTTAATCATTTTTGCACCAATGTATTTGTTTCAGTCTATTCAGCAGTAAGATATGATTGAGACCAGATCAAATTCATATCGTTGATCTGGTGAAGAGTCAGGCAAACTAACAGCCAGTTAGACCCATTAAACTTGTAGATGTTTCGCAGACGAAATGCTATCGAGCCGGGTGAATTCGGAACTGGTTCCAGACTCTATGCAATTGTAATACTTTAGATATTGTCGTGAAGGCAAATATAATCATTTCACTTTGATTAATAGCATTACTGGTCAAGCAATGGATCACCTGATGGGTACTTTGTCGTCTAAACTACAGAGGATTTTATTTCATAAACAATCGCCAAACAGAAGTCACGGGCATCTTCCTCATGAAATCCAAACTAAACAAAGGAAAGGATAGAAGAAGCCAAATGGGTATCTTTGATGTAGCCCTATGAAGCATGAGCAAATATGCTTCAGCCGACAAGTTATGTCAGCTATGTTCGAAATCCTTTAAGATGAGGACATACTTGCAGATGAGTTCCCAAGTTCTTTCTGGCCATGCCGATACCGTAGCACGAAATAAATCATAGATGTGACACCCGTAATTTATGTGCATTAACATATAGTTAAGCCAAATTTATAATTTTACCATGCTTTTGTCAAGAAAATTTCTTATGATGTTTTGAAGATCACAAAATAATAAAAAGCTACTAATGTGTGTAATTAATTGTGTAGAACAACCCTAAAATTTCCTATAATGTTTTGAAAATGACAAAATAATTAAAGGCTACTAACATGACGTCTAATGCATGGAGAGGCTTTGATTCTGTAGAAGGAGAACAAGCTATAGGATTGGAAACGTGTATAAGTTTGGAAGAACTTTTGCAGGAAATAAACAAGCAGTAAAGGGACGGTCTGTTAACACTTAAATGGACCAACAGAGGGTAAACAATTTAAAGAACATGAGAAGTCAATTTGCTTGGAAGTACATGTTTGTAGAAGGAAACTGACCATTTAGCAATAACTCGTGAGGAGTCTGGAAGGACTGTTGAGATACACTTGTGAATTGTGTTAGAAAAGTCTCACATCGGATAATTGATATGGTGTTGAGAAGTTAATGTATCCTAATTGGCCCATAACCCATTGACTTAAGCTTTTAAGTGAAAGTAAGTCCAACTAGATATGTTGATGAGCTCGGACTTGAGCTTCCTCTTGGCAATCTTCCTATGTGAAGGTATCAAACTTCTGCTACGCATTTCCAACAAATGATATCAGAGCCGATGGTTGATTGGTGGACTCCCAATCTGTTTCGGTGTTTGGTGAAATCTCATGATTGACATTTGTTTCGAGTGAAAATTGCCATCACAGTTGGTCTAGCAAGAAGTGACCATGGACAGTTGATCTACTGTGCATTTCAAACAAATGGTATCAGAGCCAATGGTTGATTGATGGGCCCCTAATCTGTTTCGCTGTTTGGTGAATATCTCAACAAAGAAATCTCATGATTGACATTTGTTTCGAGTGAAAATTGCCATCACAGTTGGTTTGGCGAGAAGTAACTATGGACAGTTGGTCTAGTGACTACTGCATGCTCCCAACAAGGACCGTATTACAGAAGCAGCTCATGCTAGAGACGAATATGATATGGCTAGTGGACATACAAGCCTCTACATCCTGGTGGGAAGACACAAATCTTTATCAATTTGAATTGGACTCAAACTAGTGTCTCACTACTGTCTTAAAATGCTGGAATCCACATCCAGCAACCCGGAGATATCAAAACGGTTTTCTCCATTATTGTGAAAGGGGAGAGATGTCAAACAGACTGCATAAGCAGAGAGTTATACATTGGGAAAGTATCTCTAATGGTCCGATTAACAGCTATTTGACTGAGAAAGCTTCTAACAGATACCTTTAAAGGTTAACAGATCAAAGTGAGCTGTGAAGATCGGCGAAATTCAAGAACTCTTTCTCTGTCAAGTTCTCAATAAGTGGGCTGTGAACATTAATCCTAGAGGAGTCTAAGCAAATACTTCAAGAGAAAAGATGGACTTAGGCTGAAGTTAATCTCATCCCAGATATGCCTTGAAAGGCTAACCATCATTGAAATCTCCAGTTAGGCTCCATTTATTTTGTGGAAAATAAATAACTTAAAAAACATCTTTCTAAAACTAATCGCTTATATCTCTAAAATAATTAATCAATAAAAAATATTTTCGTTATCGATAATAATTTATGTCTAAATATTTTCGTGAATGACAAAAATATTTTGGGTTAATATCATGAAAAACTCCAAACTGGTACACATGTAATAAATTTACCCAAAATTAATTTTTTTACTACAAAAAACTCCAAACTGGTACACATGTATCAATTTTACCCTCCGTTAATTTTTGTTAAATTTTACCTTTAAATTTTTGAGTTAGATAACACATGGCAGTAGACGGGCGTACCAATTGGGAGTTTGATCTCCGTTTGTCACAAGTGTACCAATTTGTAGTTTTTCTTGATATTAATTTAATTTAACAGAAAGTAAATTTATCATAAGTATACCAGTTTGGGATTTTTTGTGATAAAAAAATTAGTTTTGGGTAAATTTGTCACTTGTGTACCACTTTAGGGTTTTTCGTGGTATTAACCCAAATATTTTTCGTCGAATCATCTTTATAAGTGATACAAGTAATCTTTTTTAGGAAAAAGTTTTTCAAATCATTCATTTTTCACGAAATAAATGCATCCTTAGTTTATACTTTATGGACTCCAAATCTAATGGAATCGTATAAAACAAGTATATACATCACCAGGAAAATCTAACTGTATTACATTCAGAAATATTAGTAGGAGGAATAAACGGATAAAGATTCCACCCCACTATCTTCCAAAAGACAAAACTGTGGGTGGATTAGTCCTTACTGTTCTTTAATAAGTTCAATATACATCATGGTTTGAACAGATGCGATACCTTGATCTCTCTTGCCTGCTAATTGTCCAACACACCCTAGATGTTACCTTAGGAGAAACTTGCTGAAAGACATTTTCTATTCATGACATTCGTAGTTTTGCACCAGAGTACTCCGTCACCCTTTAAAATAAATGTCTGAATAGACAAAATCGGATGTGCTTCCCTACTCATTCATGTTGCGAAATTTATTCTTGCGACTTGATCTAAATTACTTATCTTAAGTCCAGCGATAATCGTAGGTTAATTAAAATGAAGTATGACGCTTTAAAGTTGAGGACAACCAATAGCTTGTCAATATGTGAGTATGTGAACTTCTATATAAAGCAATGGTGATTTGGGACAACCACACAAGCAACCACAAGAAGCAAGGACTGAGAGGGAGAAACAGGAACTTGAAATGGTCTCCTCAAGCATCCCGACAGTCGATCTCTCTCCTTTCTTCAGCGAGGAAGGTGATGAGCGTCGCAAAAAGGAGGCAATAGAGACCATAACCCAGGCTTGCTCTGAGCATGGCTTCTTCAATATAATGAACCATGCCA
Source organism: Syzygium malaccense (assembly GCA_031216405.1). Taxonomy (NCBI): domain Eukaryota; kingdom Viridiplantae; phylum Streptophyta; class Magnoliopsida; order Myrtales; family Myrtaceae; genus Syzygium; species Syzygium malaccense. The sequence continues at coordinate 2,465,434 of CM062254.1, read as the reverse complement.
TCCCCACTGATCTTATGAGTAAAGCCCTCCAACTCTCCGAGACGTTCTTTCAATACCCACCTGAAGAGAAGTTCAAGTTGAGTCCCACAGGCGGTTGCGATTGCGAGCTTCCTATTGGCTACAACATACAACCCGATCACTCGGTGGACAAGAATGAGTACTTCCTGGTGTTCCAACCGGGGTCAAGCTTAAATAAGTACCCTGAAAATCTACCTGAACTCAGGTAATGCTCAGTTCATTGTGGGCCTGCCGTTGTTCTTTTACCTTTCATTTTGGTCTAATCGTGAGTCAAATGCCAATGATTCCTAAAAAAATTGCTCTTTTACACTTTGACAGGAGTGTGATCGAAGATCTCTATACACGCTTCGTTGGAATTGGTTCTCTTTTGGAAAGCATCATAAATGACTGCTTGGGGCTCCCTCCGAATTTCCTTAAAGAGTATAATAATGAACGGGAGTGGGACTTCATGGCCGCGTTCCACTATTTCCCTGCGACTGAGAGTGAGGCAAACGGAATCACAGAGCATGAAGATGGGAACTGCATCACCTTCGTGTTCCAGGATGAAGTTGGAGGTCTCGAAGTTCACAAGGATGGGGCGTGGATTCCCGTTGTTCCCGCGGAAGGCCAAATTGTGGTCAACGTGGCTGATTTCATTCAGGTAAGTGACAAACATTCCAACCCTTTTCCCCCTATTTCGGCATGCGATCAACATATGGATCGTCTATTATTTGACTCTTGCGCTGCATCTTTTGTTCTCTGTTCCATCTTTTCATCATGTCACTCAACAAATGCCGTGTCTTTGTTTTGCATGGCGACGCTGGCTAAAAGGTGCTGACCAACAAAAAGTTCAAGAGTGCCACTCACAGAGTGGTTAGATCGAAAGGAATAAGCCGGTACTCGTTCGGCTTCTTCTACAACTTGCATTGGGACAAATGGGTAGAGCCGCTGCCACAGTTCACTGCAGAGATCGGAGAGCCACCTAAATACAAAAGATTCCAGGTCAGGGAGTACCAGAAGATGAGGATGATGAACAAGCTTGATCCGCCTGCTAGACCGGAAGATGAGATCGGCATTACTTATTACGCCATTGATACTTAGCATGAACGAAAATGTCCCTATCAAGAACATGTGCAATCGTAATGTCTGAAGCAACTAGTACTTGCGTTCCCTGAAGTCAAGAATAAGCACTTGTTATTGTCTGATGGTTCGAATTATGTAAAAATGTGTGAACTAGTTAAGGGTTGTCATCGAGGTGCTCATTTGCTTCCCTTTGTTAGTCCTTCAATGTCATTTCCTAATATTACAGTTCCATTTCTAAAGTTTACCTCAGAAATCCTCCAATGGAGAAACGATCTTCTCTTCACCTTGGGTATCCACGACCAACGTCTCCGATCCATAATCTGAGATATGAAGCGTGATAGAAAGTACAGAACTTATCCATTGTGCCCAGTGAATGTATCTTTAGAAGTTGGGATATGTTTCAGGATTCTATCTTCTCAATAAGGAAATTTGATGAAATGTCCCCACCCACGTAAACATTGTGAGGATAATGCAACTGAATTTAGCTCTTCAACCAAAAAAAAAAAAGATGTGCTGACCTTCTTATAAGCATTAGAGGTATGATTTCTTTAAGAATTCGAAAGCGAGTTAGCGTTTTGGCACTTCATTTTCCATGTATTCTGCTCATCTGTTCCTTTTAGTATGAAACTTAGTTTCTATCGATATCATTACAATTGTCAAGTAGTGTAAAACCTTATGAATTTACAGATCTCCAAAGGGTGTGATTCCACAGCAACACGAAATGAAAAGACGGACTGAGGCCGAAGTTCACCTTGGCCCAGATATGCCTTGAAAGCTTAACCAGCATTGAATATTGCACTTTGTTTATACTGTTATAACTCCGAAACTAGTAGCCATATAAAAAAAATGGTTAATACGATGAAAAACTCCAAATTGGTACACCTATATAAATTTACTTGAACTAATTTTTTTTTTTTTATAACCCAGGGAACCCCCGCACGGCCGACAGCCGGGGAGTAAACCCTGGGGGCGACACGTGCTAGCCACCACACACGTGCCACCGGTTAAGTCACCCTGCGGCGCCCGGGATTCGAACACTCAACCTTTTGCGAGAGGAAGAGTGCGCGCTCCAGCAGCGCCACCCAGGCGGGTGGTTGAACTAATTTTTTGACCATCAAAAACTTCAAATTGATACATCTGTGACAAATTTACCCTAAACTAATTTTTTTACTACAAAAAATCCTAAATTGGTACACTTGTGATAAATTTACCCTCCGTTAAATTGAATTAATACCACGAAAAATCACAAATTGGTAAACCTGTGAAAAACGGATGAGTAAAACCCCAAACTGGTGTCGCGACCTTCTCGAAGGTGAACCATCAGGGGAAGGCTAATGGACTTACTAAACGAGAACGAAGGCTTCCCTCACGAGGCAATCCTTCAAGTTTAGTGCGGGCTCTCCCAAGCCCATCCGACCGCAACTTGGTACTCAATCTATCATGTAATTAATCTTACCTTTCAGAATCGCCACTAATCGGTTATGGGTCGATTAGATACCCAAGTAAAATATGGGAGCGTATTTTATTTCTACGAACCAAAAATTCAATGGATTCAAGTACTCGGTACCTTTTCTCTTTATTTCAAAAAAATGTTTTTACATATTAAAGAATTACATCAAGATAATATTAAGGGTTTGACCTTAGTGTCTAAAGGTCCAAACGCCAATGCAAAGAAAATATAAATCTAAATAAAATCATGTATTAAGTATCCACAAATTTAAACTAATATTATCCTCACCTTAATTATAGTTTTCTATGAGAAGTCGATCTAAAGTGAGGGGATCGCAACAACAATAACGGTGATGTAACAGCAAGCAGTGAATAGTGAGTATCAGCGATGAAGAACAGCATAACAGCGACAATCGAATGGCAACGAGCAGCGGCAACAGAGAACGACAAGGAGCAGCAGCAGCAAACAACCACAAACAACGACGAACAGCAGCAATGCAGTAGACGTCAACGAGCAGCAACAACGATCAGCGACAGTAGCAAATGGTGGCAAGCAGCAACAGCAGCGAGCAACGGCAGTAGAGATGCAGCAGCAGTGAACAGCGACGAATAGCAGCAACGGTAAAGAGCAGTGGCAGGAACACAGCAGTAGCAAACAGCAATAAACAGCAGTGACGAATTGCTGCAATGCAGCAACAATGCAGTAGCAAACAACAACGAACAGCGGCAACACAGCAGTGAACAACGATGAACAACGGTAGACAACAGCGAGCAGCAGCGACGCGGCAGCAAACAGCAACGAACAGCAGCAACGCAGCAGTAAACAGCAGCAATGCAGCGACACAGGATCGAATTTAACAAGAGCAACGCCACTAGGCTCACTAGAACAAAGGAATTTGCTGCGAATTAACAAGAAGAAGGATGTGGTGGAACCATAGCCACAAAAAAGAACTATGTTGTTTCTCTCGTATTTTGAACTCTCTCTATTCCGAGCTCTGCTCCATGTTCTGCAATGGCTCAACTACCCCATTTTATAGCAAAAGACCTGCATTTATCATTGGAAAGTCTGAATCTGTGCTCCTATGATCGTGGGGATTGTTGAATTTTAGACTTGATTTGTCGCCGTGATTTAGTTCTCCAAATCTCGCCTCTCCTCGAAATCTTCAAGTTGCCTTTTCGGCTTCCACCCATATTGCCTTGAACATGTCCACATTCAGTCACCATCGGCCATCTCATTCCATAAGTATTAATCTCTTGTCGATATTCCATTGACTCCTTTCCTTTCTTCAACAATCTTGATTGATCTTTGCCCAAAGAAATCTCTGTACGTGTGGAAGGAGAGGATATGGTGGATGATGATGCACCCACAAATCGCTGTTTTCGTCATATTTGTTTCACTCATTCATTTCCTTCCAAATTGCATATGCGTAATATGGCTCTCCCCTTTTCCCTCATTGTGGCTCGGATTCCTAACTCTTTATTGGGAGTGAATTGCTCAATTTGTGCATATGCCAATCAAGAGAAGAATTCTCTCTTCAATTGCTCTTTTTTTGGGCCAAGAATCATGCTACTCAATCTTGGCAAAGAAAGACCAAATTTCCACCGAATTGATCTCTTCAACTACACCAAATCCCATTGTCTATTTCAATCCGTGGATGTTCTCGATTTTCCAATCATGATTGATTTTCTTCCTCTCTGAATTATTGATCGAGACTAAGATCATGCAATAGGCAATTATTTATGGGAGACGATCCTCCATACGCTTGTCCCTGGAGGTGCGCAACAAAGAGTGATCCAATGTGCATCAGTTTGCGGTAGTATCGTAGGAAGCTCATGTGGCTGTCATGTACGATTGTCTAAGTAAAAATGCAAGTGATATTTTTGTTTAGGGGTCGAATTCGATCCCTAATTTTTATACAATAAATGACTAAGTGGAAAAATTAAAATTTAGGTGTCAACAACTGGTATGTCCATCATCTCTCACGTGTCATCCAACTCAACAATTTAACGATAAAATTTACCAGAAACTAATATAGGGTAAATTTGTCACAAGTGTACCAATTTTGGGTTTTTTACTGTCAAAAAATTAATTCGGAGTAAAATTTGTCACATGTATACCAGTTTTAGGTTTTCGTGGTATTAACCCTAAAAAAAAGGCATAAGTGCATTGAAAGTCCTAAATCTTGTCTTGAAAGTGAAATTAAATCCTAAAACTTACAAAAAGTACAATTAAGTCTTAAAACTTGTCAAATTAGACCAATCAAGTTATTCCATAACCTCCATCCCACTTGGATAACGAAAAATACTAACATGACTTCTTTTAATATTTTTTCTCTCCTCTATGGTGATGATGTGACTAAAACATAAAGCAAAAATGATATCATTTTGGTCCAAATATGATTTTCAATAAATTAAAAAAAAAGTTGAGAAACCAAGAAGGCACTGGCCCACCATCACCAAGAAGGGCCGGCGATGGTAGGGGATGCTAGCGAGGGTTGCCAACTAGGGGTGTGCAAAAGAACTAGTATTCGCCCGAACCGTTTGGGACTGTCCAGAACTGGACTAGAACTGGTCCAATTCCCAGTTCCAATTTTTTGGAACCGGTGGGTACCCGTCCGATTCCCAATTCCCAGTATGGAACCGTCCACTCACCCACCAGGATCGGACCTGTAATATAACAATAATATATTTTATTTTTTAATTTTTAATTAAAAAATATGACCAAAAAATTTAAAAAAAAAAAAAGAAAAACTAAATCCCTAAACTAACATAACTCTTTGCTCTCTCATCTTTGGATGCTCAACAACTCAAGTCTCACGCTAAGCTAAGAAGTGAGAACCTCACGCTCACTCTTCTCTCCGATTCTCTAGCCTCGACTCACGGCCTCGACTCCGTCTCCATCTCTCTAGCCTCGTCTCCGTCTCTCCGGCCTCAGCTATCAACTCCCAATGGCCACACCTCTGGCCCTCGCTCTCGGTCGCTATTAAGTAAGTTCAAATCCCTAATTTTTAATTTACTCACCAAATCCCTAAATCTATAAGTTGTAGGTTTGTTTGTTTAGTCAATCTAAAGTTTGGCTTGAATTTTGTTGATATTATTCTTCTTTTTTCGCCAACCAAAATTGACTTATATTTTCCCTTTTTATCCAAGCAAAGTTCAACCTTTTTTTCCTCTGTTTTTGTATGATATTTGCTGTACTTTGCTTTCGCACTTATTAGGCCTTAAGAGTAGCCCAAAACTCAAAAAATGAAAGCAAACAGAACAATCCCACACTTGAAATAGAAAAAAGTCTCGTGATTTATGAAGTAAGTTGTAATAATGTTTAAGATACATGGGTTGAAGCCCCTACTTAACGGTCTACATGGGTTGAAGCTCCTACTTTTCAATATAGTATGTACACAAAGTCAATTTGCTTTAGTTTTGAATCTTGGATGACCTTAAATTTTATCTGTTAATGACATGTTGCTTGATTTGAGCAGGTGATCTATTAACATGTCAATGGAAGTAGAGAAATCCTATGATGCGATAACACCAATAATGGAATCAAAATCACTAGAACATGGAGGAGGGGAAGATGACTTCGAAGAGGCATCCAATACAGATAAGGTATCCGGTTCTTAATTGTCCTTGGCCTAGTAAGCGAAAATTAGTAGCTTGGCTTTATTTTCGTAAAGGCAAAACTGACGCAAACGGGAAATTTGAAATGTTTTGCAATTATTGTGGGACCAGGTATTTGTACCATGTTGATAATGGTACTTCAAATATGTTGAAGCATTTGAGAAAGTGCCCTAAGTATCGTCATAATATACATAAGAAGCAAAAATTGTTTGCATCACATAGAGTAGATGGGAATTAAATGACAATGGGAAATACTAGTACTAGAAGTGCTAGTGTTTTAACGACATGGAAGTTTGATCAAGAGAAATATAGGCAAATGCTTGTTCAAATGATTATAATTGATGAACAACCATTTTCGATGGTTGAGCGTGTTGGATTTTGTGATTATACCAATCAATTACAGCCTCTCTTCAAGCATGTGTCGCGATTTATGATGGCTAGAGATTGCATGAAGTTGTATTTTTGTGAAAAAAAAAATTTTAAAGGCTTCCTTTCATAAGTTTAATTCTAGAATCGCACTCATGACTGATTCATGGAATTCCCTTCAGAATTTGAACTATTTATGTCTCACCGCACATTTTATTAATGAAAACTGGAAATTGAACAAATGAATTATCAATTTTGCGGTGATTCCTAGTCACAAGAGCAGGGATATTACGAAAATAGTTGAGAAATGTATCTACAAGTGGGGAATAGAGAAAAAAGTGTCAACAATCACCGTGGATAATGCTAGTTTGAATGATATTGCCATTGGTTATTTGAAAGAAAATTTTGCAAGAGATAAGTTATTAATCTTAGATGGTGAAGTTTTACAAATGAGGTGCACAGCTCATCTATTAAACTTGATTGTGAGGGATGGCTTAGCTAAGGTATGCAATTCTATTACACGTATTCGTAACGTAGTTAGGTATGTGAGAAGTTCTCCCATGAGAGCTAAAACATTTCAAGATTATATTGAGAAAATAAGAATCACTTATAAGGGTTCAGTTTGTCTTGATGTCTCCACTAGGCGGAATTCCACTTACATGATGTTAGACACCTCCATAAAGCTAAGAAAAGCTTTTGAAATGATGAATGAAGAAAATCTTTCTTTCTCAACTGAGCTTAGCTCCGATACTCCAAATAGTATTGATTGGGAAAATGCCATTATTCTTTGCAAATTTTTTAAGAAGCTTTATGATGCCACCAACAAGATGTCAGGGACTTTATATATCACTTCAAATGATTATTTTGAGGGAATAGCTTCTTTGTTCAATTATCTGAAAGAAGCGGCAAAGGCTTTTGATCCTAGGGTAAGAGTTATGGGTGCGAAAATGAAAGATAAGTTTGACAAATACTATGGGAGTTTTGAGAAAGTGAATATGATCGTGTTGATTACGGTAGCATTGGATCCTAGAAAAAAAATGAATTATGTGAGGTATTGTTGTAGACTCATTTATGATGATAGTGCGATAGTTGATGAGATATTTGATAAGGTGAATTTCGCTCTGGAACATTTGTTTAAATTTTATGAGAAATCTTCGCTTAGTTCTTGTGACAAGAATTTGGGTGGTGAACTTTTGAGTTCTACTAGTACTGATAGTAATTGTGATCTTTATTGCGAAGAGAGAAATGATAAGAAAGATTGCAGTTTGGATTTCTATATACAAGAGCCTTCGTATGAAGCCTTTCTTAACGAGAAGAAAAAAAAAGTCAAAGGGTGACTTATCTAAGCTTGATCGGTATCTTAAAGCTGAACTTGAAGAGGCTCTCGATCTTGACATTTTGATGTGGTAGAGCACGGCCGGCCAAAAGTTTAAAATCTTATCTTTGGTGGCTCAAGATATTTTGTCTATTCCTGTAATTACCGTTGCTTCAAAGTCTACCTTCAGTACATCTAATTGTGTGCTTGATGGCTTTCGAAGTTCTTTGACTCCTAGAGTAATGGAAGCTTTGATTTGTACTCAAGATTGGTTGAGAGCGATTATTGAGCCGATTAATGTTGAAGAGCGCATTAAGAATGCGGAAAAGTTTGAGTTGGGTAAGGCCATATATTTTCATCTTGTAATTATTTCGTATATCTAATGAGTGAATGCTTTATTTAATATCTTCTTTTTGTTAGATATGGATCATGTTAACGTGGAGATTAACGGTACATAGAGTTTACAAGTTGAAGAAAAAGGAATATATATATCGTGAGATTTTTCAACAATTGTTTGATTTCAATTTCTAGTTCTAATTTATAACTAATGTTGTATGATCATCTTTATCTATACTTATTGTTGTTATTTTTTCAGGAGGTTGGAACTTGGAGTTTTAGAGCACTCAAAGCTTGAGAAGTTGTTTGCTGCTATTATTCATGCATAAGTTCATGCTCTTCAATGCAAAATGTGTATAAATATTAAACACTTTTATTTTAGACTCATTTCATCTATACTCATTACTGTTTTGTTTTCAGGATGTGGGAACTTGAAGTTAAAGAGCTCTTAAAGCTTGAGAAGTTGCTTGCTCTTTGTATTTTTGAGAATATGAGAGTTGTTTTGTTTGCTTGCTGACTATTATGAATTTATGGCAAACTCTCACGTGTGATATATAATATAGGCTACGGATATATTTGATGTGAAGCTTGTGAAATTGTGAACTTTGTGACGAATCTTGTTGTGATGTGTAATTGAACTTTGTGGCGAATCTTGTTGTCATTGTTTCTAAGGGTTTTAGGCTCATTCAATTTGTTAGCTCAAATGAGAGCCTCTTGACTCTTGAGGCTTGAGCAGGTTGTGTAGAAGCTTAAAGAGTTATAGAGAATAGTTCTGCATCATACCATTTTAAATCGAAGTGCATGACTTATGCATCAGACTAGTGAAATCAAATGCCAAAGTAGGGATGTTCTGTGTACACTGAAGATATATTAAGGTAAGTCAAAATAGCATGTGGTGAACACAATCCACCAACGGGCAAATATTAGACCGGTCCATTTTTTGATTTGTTCAGGAAAACTTGGTGAGAATGGTTCCATGGACCCACAGTCCGGTTCCTGGGTGGGTTTATGGAATTGACTGGCGGTTCTCAATTCTAATTTTTTGGAACCAACCCTTGACGGGTGGTCCACGGTTTCGGGGTGGGAACCGCCCACCTAGACCATGCTCACCTACTGCCAACAATCACTTACGATCGACGAGGGTCACCAGCAGTAATATAAAAAACCTAAGCCCATGCTCCTAAGGCTTAAGCCTCAACCCATTTTCCTTTTATCTTCCACAAATGAAGAGAATTGAGTAAAGAAAATAAGAAAGAGAGAAAGAGAGTGCACAACCACGAGAAGGAAAAGGGAAAGAAAATTCGGAAATTTCTTGGTGCGCTCACATTCGAAGCCGATTTCACACCGTTTTGTAACATCAGATAAGTGTTCGAACCTTTTATTCGTCTAATTGAAGAATCATCAAAGATAGGGCTTGAAATTCGAAATTATGTCAATTTTGTATTGCTGCTTCCGACTGGGGATTGTTGGATTATGTATATATATATAGAAATGAAAGTTTAAAGTGTTGTGAAGCTATAGAATCTTATGGATCTTGATTTAAGCTAACGGTTTGCCCAAAGCGAAATTTTGAAGTTTGTCACGCGTGCTGGACAGATTGCGAACAAAAACTTAGGGGCTAAGTTTCTTGGATTTCTGGCTAGGTTTTAGGTTGGCCAAATTGGGGCTTTTGTAGTATATCAAAAGGGCTTTCTATGGACTGTAAGTTCGCTTTAATCGAAATTCGTTGGTAGAAATTCTGGCTCGAATAAGTTCGTCGCGCAAGTTGCACTTAGCAACACTAGTTATCCTCTATGGGCAAGATTGCTATTGACACGTAGTTGTCATTTTATTAACAAATAAGTGTGGTATTATCGAATCACTTGCTAGAATATTAATTTACTCAGTTTTTAATATCAATTTTCGATTAATTATTAAGTATTCGGGTGCGTCGGCTCGAGTAACCACTATAGATTGATTTTTCGGCTTTTCCAGATGAATGATAGTATTTCTTCTTTGAGTTTGTAAACTCATACTTCAAAAATGATATATCATAGATATGTTATGAGACAAGAAATAGCATTTTAGTTGCCTAAAAATGGATTGAGCATTTACTGCTATTTGGTCTATTTGAAATGGAAAGTTACTTTTGATTTTGGTTTGAGTTTATTGAATATAAATGGGTTTGTGAAATCTTTTGGGAAAGAGTCATGAGAAGTGATTGACTTTGAATATGGTTTATAAATGGTTATATATTTTTGTGAGTAAGTATTTATACTTAGTGTCTTTATGAACCCATTGAAGTGTGGGTATGCACATACTAGTCTACGATATCCTTATAGGCTGAGGCACCGACAATATAGATGTAGACTTAGTCAATAGGGAAATTTGATCGCATTGTCACGGGGTGTTATCCGTGATTATGATTAAGATTTCTGAGCATGAGATTGGCCAATTGAATGGACCATTGACGTGTGTTTTAGATAAGATTGATTAATGGACCGGACCATTAGTTTTTGCTTTGATATTATTGATTGAAATGAGTAGTTCTGTTGTGAAAATGTTATGTTAAAGTAGTATATAACGTATTTTAACCTTGACGTTTGTCATATGCTGGAGTTGGGTTAAATGAGTTATGATTTGATTTTGTAACTATGTATAGTGGATGCTAGATCTACTTAGAAAAAATGCATTGCTCATGAAGCCGCAATAGCTCATTTCTCTAATTTTACTTGTTTTTCAAGTTTTTCAACGAGCCGCAAATACGGCGTGAGCGTTTCATTATTAAGGAGGACTTTTTTATAGTATAAACTTTTTGGTACAAGTTATATATAACTATGGAGCTTCTGAGTTAGCTTGTTGATGGATATGTATATAGCCTTTTGATGGTTTACAGGGAATTCTGATATTGTAATCAGACAACATTTTTATTATACATATATGTATGTATATATTTTGATATCAAAATGAGTTTTGGTTATATTTAAGCTGCATCCTTTGGCGAAAGGATGGCCATACCATGCCTTTGTTCTTGTTGAGTTAGGAGTGTGACATCAGCGACTCTTGCCAGCCATCCCTTACCATCACTGGCCCTTCCCAACTATGATGGGTTCTCACCTCTTTCTCTCTCTCTCTCTTTCTTTTTTTTTAATTAGTTTGTTTGTTCATTTAATTTAAATAAACTTGTATTAAAAATTAGATTTGGACTAAAAAGACATCGTTTTAACCACGTCATCGTCACGTAGAATAGAGAAAATATTTTTAGAAAAAGCCACATTAGCATTTTCCGTTAGTCAAGTTGGACAAAATTAATGGAAAGACTCGATTGCACTAATTTGATAAGTTTTGGGACTTAATTGTACTTTTTTGTAAATTTTAGTACTTAGGCTGAAGTCGACCTTGGCCCGAATATGCCTTGAAAGGTTCACTAGCATTGAAAATTACACTTACATTATTATGGCTCTAAAACTAGCAATCCTATAAAAAAAAAAAGGGGACAAGTGCACTAAAAGTTTTAAGTCTTGTCACGAAAGTGCAATTGAATCATAAAACTTACAAAATGTGCAATCAAACCCTAAAATTTATCAAATTGGTGCAATCGAGTTTTCCTGTTAACTCCATCCATCTTGAATAACAGAAAGTGCTAACATGGCTTTTTTTTAATATTCTCTCTCTCCTACATGGCAATGATATAGCTAAAACATAAAACATACACCTAAAACGATATCATCTTGGTCTAAATCTAATTTTTAAAACAAATATTATTTAAATTAAATTAAAAATAAGCTAAATTTAAAAAAATTGAGAAACCAGGTGGCGGCGGTGGAGGGCGTTTCTCTCTCTCTCTCTCTCTCTCTCTCTCTCTCTCTCTCTCTCTCTAACGAGTTAATACCACAAAGAACCTTAAACTAGTACAAACGTGACAAATTTATCCCAAAACTAATTTTTTTTATTACTAAAAATCCCAAATCGGTACACTTATAATAAATTTACCTTCTGTTGAGTTGGATGACATGTGGTAATTGACAGGTGTATCAGTTTAGATTTTACCTATCTGTCTGTCACAGATTTACCAATTTGTAATTTTTCATTGTATTAATCCAATCTAACGGAGGGTAAATTTGTTACAAGTGAATTAATTTGGAGTTTTTGATGGTCAAAAAATTAGTTTTGGGTAAATTTATCACAAGTGTACTAGTTTGGGATTTTTCGTGATAAAAAAATTAGTTTGAGGTAAATTTATCATACATATCAGTTTAAGGTTTTTCATGATATTAGCCCATCTTTAAATTAGCCTAATTTTTTTATTTAATTTAAATAAAATTTGTATTGAAAATCAGATTGACGTCATTTTGGCCACGCCATCACCACATATGAGAGAGAGAAATTTACAAAAAGACCACATTAGTATTTTCCGTTAGCTAAGTTGGACAGAGTTAACATAAAGACTTAATTGTACCAATTTGACAAGTTTTAGACCTTGATTATATTTTTTATTAGTTTTGAGACTTCCAGTATACTTATCTCAAAAAAAGATATGGTTCACAAAATGACCTAATGTTATCACATTTAGAAATACTAGAAAGAATAAACGGATGAAGATTCCACCATACTATCTTCCAAAAGACAAAACTGGACATATTTTCCTGATCTTTATTAGACTCGTTGCGCTCAACAAGTCCAATATTCTTTCGGACTTGGCCACACGATGCCAAACCCTCCTATGTTAAACTATGCAGTATGATTTGCTCGTTAATTTTTTATCCAGGAACCATTTAATCATTTTTGCACGACTATATTTATTTTAGTATATTCAAAAGTAGAGATGTGATTGAGAGTAAATTAAATTCATAGCATTGATCTGGTGAAGAGTCAGGCAAACTAACAGTCAGTAGGACTGTAAGAATAGTAAAGGTGATCAGTTCCTAACAGGTCCAATTCCCAGTTTCTAGAACTGAGAACCAGACCATCTAGTCCTAACACCGGATCGGTCTGGTCGGGTCCGGTTCTCGGGTGGGTAAATGGAATCGATGGCATGTGTTTTATTTTTAAAGCATATAGTTCATAATCCAAATTCATTGCAGGATTGATAATGAGAAGACACATGCCTGAAAAGAATAAGAGAACTTGCAAGAATAGCAGCCGGCAGATACTCTCTTGAAAAGGCAATGAGAAGGATCATTAATAAAAAGGGACATCAATTCGGCTCTTTCGGTGGGAAAGGAAACGTATAAACTAAAGAGACACGAAATGATCAATAGAGCACATTCCAATGTTGCCCGAGTTCTCCATAGTCGTTATGATCAAATGCAGCCACAGTCTACAATGGCGTACGAAACACGGCAAAAAAAATAAAGCATCGGATATATTCCTCGATGAGATGCAATTGCAATCACAATCGACTAAAAACAGAGCAAAAGAGGGAGGTGAGAGTTGAGACTCAAGATGAGACCATGAGAGGGAGGCGTCGAGCAAGAGGGACGCATCAAGTGACTTAAGCAAGAGGGTGGCATCTAAGAGTCGAGCAAGACTGAGAGTGATTGAGTCAAACGAAAGAAAGAGAGCAACTGAGTCGAGCGAGAGAGGCATGAGCGTGAGCGTGAGCTTCAGGCGCGAACGTATTGTTTCAAATTTGGGAAAGAGGCGTGAAAGAGTGAGGTTTGTGAAGATATTGAGGATTTTTCACATTTGTAATAAATAAAAAAATCCGTTTGGTTCGGATGATCTAGGCAAGTGGTTCCACACCTGAAACCATAAACCGAACCGAAATTCACCAATTCCAATTGCATGGAATTGGGAACCAGACCGGTGCCCTCGCGAACCACCTAGAATTGGCCGGTTGGGACTAGCGTTGACAATTCCTTTTGCTCGCCCCTCAGGAATAGGATTGAGTATACTTCTAAATGTTCTAAGATGAAATGATGTTAAACCAGGTGAACTCGAAACCGATCCCAGACTCTACATACAATTGTAATACCTTAGAAATTGTCATGAAGGCAGACATAATCATTTCGCTTTGATTAATAGCAATACTAGTCAAGCAATTGATCGTCCGGTGGGTACCATTGGCGTCTTCACGACATAGTATTTTTTATTTCATAAACAATTGCGAAACAAAAGTCACGGCTGTCTTCCTCATGAAATTCAAACAAGACAAAGGAAAAGGTTAGAAGAAGCCAATTGAGCATCTTTCGTGCCGGCCTACGAAGCATATTCATGCTTCGGTTGACACGTTACGTCAGCTATGTGAAGTCCTTGTAGATGAGGACATACTTGCAGATGACTTCCCAAGCTCTGTTAGGCCATACCGTAAAATGAAAGAAATTATAAGCATGACACCCATGTTTTGTTCTTTAACATCTAATCAAGCCAAATTTATCTGAGCTATATGCACCATAAGTCATAAAACTTATTACGAAGGTAAAATTGAGTAACAAACTTTCAAAAAGTACAATCAAGTCCTAAAACTTATCAAGTGGGTTTGATCAAATCCTTCAATTAACTCCGTCTAACCAGGCTAACGGAAAATGCTGGCATGTCTTATTTTATTACTTATCTTGAGACACATGGCAATGATATGGCGTTCAACAAGCGCCACATCAGAAAGAAAATTAAATAATATAAATTACATTAGATAAAAAAGCTAATAAAAAATAAAAACAAACCACCACAACCAATGACTGTGGCCAAGCCCTCGCTGGTGGCCGCCGCAACAGCCACCGGGAAGGATCGGCAGACGTCGCCTGGGCTTTCCCGAAGCTCGACAACCCTCGGTTAGATTTGGGGCAAGGGTTGCGCCCTCCCCCATATTGGGACCTCACCCGGGGTCGGCGAGGTTCGTCGGGCTTCAAGAAGGCCCACGCGACCTCCGCCGACCCTTCTCGGCGGTTGTGGCGGCAGCCACCGGCGAAGGCTTGGCCACAGCCGCTAGTCATGGGTCTTTTTCTTTAACTATTTACCTTATTTTTAAATTTAATTGTAATAAAATTAGTATTACAAATTAAATTTGGGCCAAAACGGTGTTGTTTTAGTGTTATGTTTCATTATGTAGCCACGCCATCGCTACGTAGAAGGGAGAAAATATTAAAATAAGCTACGTCAACGTCACGTCAATATTTTTCGTTAGTAAATTAGACGGTGTTAACTTTAGGATTCGATTGAACCAATTTGACAAGTTTTAAGACTTGATTTCTGTAAGTTTTATGACTCAATTGCACTTCCGTGATAAGTTTTAAGACTTTCAATAAATATATTCCAATTTATTTATAGTTTAACCATGTTTGGTCGATCCTTGACTTATTTTACAATCGATGTATGCGCTAGTTTAATGCAGTTGAAAGGGGGTCAAAACAACCAAACTTACTGAAGCATCTTTATTTCAGACTCTATATATATAGTCAGAACTGAGGAGAGATCAGGGAGTGGCACAAAAAGCATATATCCTTAACAATGAGTTCAGGAATTCCTACGGTGGATCTCTCTCCTTTCTTTGCACAAGGAGATGAAGAAGGCAAAAGGAAAGCCATCAAATCAATAGGCCGTGCGTGCTCCGAGTACGGCTTCTTCCAAGTGGTGAACCATGGTGTTCCCGTTGAGCTGATGAAGAGAGCCCTGGCTCTTTCCAAGACATTTTTCAAGTACCCGAATGAGGAAAAATTGAAGTCCAGTCCGGTGCCCGGCATGCCGATCCCCGCCGGCTACAGCATGCAACCAGAAAGGTCGGCCGACAAGAACGAGTTCTTCATGATGTTTCCTCCTGGGTCCAGCTTCAATGTATACCCCATCTACCCACCCGGTTTCAGGTACCACAAAGTAATTAACTTCATAGTTTATCATAACGCGGTGTCCCCCTAAGAGGAAAGAATTCGATAGAACTGAAGCACTTTCTGTGTTCTCATTGCTTCTGAACTTTTCAGTTTTGAATGAGTCGATACAGTATTGTGGACACCTATTTTACCACGGGGATGTCGCGACAAGTATGAATCGTATTTGGTAGCGGCATGGTCTAATAGCTAAACAATGATACTTATAGGGTAATCATAAGCTGTGAGCTTTAACTATTTAATTTTTCTTCACAATGTCTTGCAGGGAGGTCCTGGATGAGATGTTCTCACACTTTGTGAACGCAGGGAGGATCACTGAGAACACAATCAATGAGTGCTTAGGGCTCCCGCCGAATTTGCTGACAGAGTATAACAATGACAGGAAGTGGGACCTCATGTCGGCATTCCGCTACTTCCCCGCTACCGAGACAGAAAACACTGGGGTCACCGAACACAAAGACGTGAACTGCATCGCATTTGTGTTCCAGGATGAAGTCGGAGGACTAGAGGTCCGGAAGGACGGGAACTGGATACCAGTGACTCCGCTAGAAGGCACGCTCATCGTCAACGTCGGAGATGTTATTCAAGTAATGACTAATGAAACACACGACAAGTATTGATTATTATTCCTTGCACGTGTACAGGCAATGAGCACAAAAAAATTATAATTTTTTGAGTAGGTACTGAGCAACGACAGGTTCAAGAGTGCGAGTCATAGGGTGGTGAGGCAGGCAAGAGATCGGCACTCGTATGCATTCTTTTACAACATAGGCGGAGACAAGTGGGTTGAGCCATTGCCGCAGTTCACTAAGGAAATTAAAGAGGCACCGAAGTACAAAGGGTTCCTGTTCAAGGAGTATTTGCAGTTGAGGTCGAGAAACAAGACCCACCCTCCTTCTAGGCCAGAGGATGTGATCAGCATAAAGCACTATTCGATCCCTGCCCAATAAGAGCAATTCCGAATTGCCGAAAAAGTGTCCCTTGTTGATGAACTATAAGCGGCACCGAGTCTATTCCTAGATGGTGTAATTTTGGGCTTCAAATTACATTTCTGCAATGGATTTCTCCAATTTCAACCTGCATCAGGGGAAAATAATGTTCACCGAGTTCTGTGCATATGCAATCTTCCTGCTCTTATATGAAAGAAAACACTCAGAGCCTTTGCGTTGGCACCAAAAAACAGCTATAACATGAAAATGAAGGATGGTGAGCAGGATCCTATAAAAGAAAGAATACAGATGGCTCAGCTGTATATTCCAGCAGCAAGAACATAATTATACAGAAGGTATTGATGATAGTAAGAATTTTAGGACCCGTCAGAATTGGTCAATGAGACCAAAGTTTGTTAACGTTAACTGAAAGTATGAAACCGGATGTTATCATCCTGAAACTTTAATACAATAAGTTCATGTCATTTTCATCAATCTTATGTGGTCTTTCTTTTGCATCATTTCTTTATTCAGACATTCGACAGAACTCTAATCTTGACAAGAGAACTGATATGCAGTACTCGTAGAAATTCGTATACGCTAGTATAACAGAGTTTGGAGGTGATGACTATCCTTTATCAACTTTAACTTTTTCACCCACTATATGTTTCTCTCATTAACTATGCAAGTAGAACGTACGTTGCCTGTTACATATTCTACAGCGCAAAAGTACTCGGGTAGCTTCGATATGGTTTTCACCAAGTAAATTATGCAATTGACTAGCTAACAGCTTTTGCCATACAAATTTGCTGGTAGCCTCATGGTTGGTATTGCCTGAAGAGGTTTCTGCATGTAACATACCAATCCTGGGCTTTCCGTCATGTCAATCTCCTCCCCGCCGGCCCAGGAGAAGTGATGTAGTAGCTGGCACAACATTGATGCAACCAAGTTTAAGCTGAGCTGGGCTGCAGGACAGACCCGTCTCCCCGACCCGAACGGCAAAAGCCTGAAATCTTGACCCTTTACATCGATGTTGTCTTCACGGAACCGGTCCGGTCGGAACTTTAGCGGGTCTTGCCAAAGATCCGGGTCACGGCCCATGGCCCACAGATTTATGGATACAATAGTGCCCTTTGGAATGTCATGGTGACCAATCTTGGTGTTGGCGCTGGCCTTGTGAGGAAGCATCAATGGGGTTGGAGGGTGCAATCTGAGTGCCTCCTTGACTACACATTGTAAATAAGGGAGGTTCGAGAGGTCGGATTCGGTCATCCAAAGACCCAGCCCGACAACCCGGTCCAGTTCTTCTTGGACCTTGCATTGCGTTCGCGGATTCTTGATTAGCTCGGCCATCGCCCATTCGACCGAGATAGCAATCGTGTCCATGCCTGCAGTGATCATGTCCCAAAGTAACTCAATCACGGTTTCCTCACTGAGGTCATAGCTTTCTTGCATACCAAGCAAGGCGTCCACAAAGTGTTGCTCCGCAGCGCGGCCTTGTTCGGCTTTCAGCCTGCGCTCTCCGATAATCGCCCGCACGAGCCGATCCCTCCGAGCAACATGCCTCCGCAACTCCTCTTGATCTGGCCGAAAAACCCAACCGAACCACCGGACATGCTCCGAGACAAACAGGGAAAGCGACGCACCTCGCCGGTTCCCTTCAGCGACTATTTCCTTGAACTCCGACCCTTGCTCGGTCGCCTCACCCGCCGTCGTCATGAATTTCTTCCCGAACACGAGCCGCAAGATGCAATTAAACGTGACCGAGCTCAAGTACTTCCTAACGACCAAGCTCCTCCCCTGACCTTCATTCCGGGTGCAATCCCGGAAAATGGACTCCACCATGTTCCTGACTTCGTCTTCTCTAATGGACCTCAGAGCTTCAATTCTCCTTGCAGAGAACAGCTCGAGAACACAGATTTTTCTGAGCTTCACGTAGTGTGGCCCATAATCGGCCCATACAAGCCCCTTGCCATCTTTAGTGATCCTGACTGTAGACTCCATCCTGTGCCTGTTGGCCAATACCTGGTCATGATCTTTGAGGACTTCCTTGGCCAACTCAGGACTAGACACGACGATGCTCAGCTTGGAGCCGAGCCAAACCGACATGACAGGGCCGTAAAGCTGTGACCACTCGGCAAAGCAGCGAGCCGTGGCCACATTCGGTTTGATCTGGTGCAAGTTGCCTATGAGTGGGAAAGGATAAGGACCCGGCGGGAGCGTGGGCTTCCTCCATTGGCAAAGCTTGATGGCCAAGAAGATGGAGATGATCAGAATGAAGGGTTCATATGACATTGGAAGAGGGCGATCAACACTTTCACTTTTCTCACATTTGACATTGGATTTGGAGTTATAAAACGATTTAAAATAAGCATTTGTTTTTAATTCTTGGTTTAACAAATGTAAAGGAAGTCGTTTCATCCGCATGACCCCTCTTGAGGAAACATGCCAATCTCATTGCCTTCTCGAGAGCAAGAATCATGCCCACTTAGTTTGCATGACGATCAAAGGCGCGACGGCTCTTGTCCTATTTTACGTTGGCCTAAACGATTGTCCTCGTTAAGTAAGAACAGAAAATCAGATCTTCATCTGAAACTACAAGCTCTGCCAATTAACTAGCGTAGTCCCGTGTAAATTCAGGCCAACGATGAAGTATCGCCGAAGATTTTATTTAGAAAAAAGGTAAAGAGAGATTTTTATGAGAATTTCTTGTTGAAGGGTTTTTTTTATTTTTTTGGTTGAAAGAAAGTTATACTCATTGCTCACAAGGATGCAGAAAAAGTTTGTAGACTTCAAGAAAAAACAAATCAAAACAGAGAACGACCCAAAATACTGCAAAACAAAGCTAAATCCAGAAATTATGGAGGATCGACCAAGTACCAACAAGGTTAAGCACATATTCGTTAAAAAAAATTAATCTGTTAAGCAAAATAATCAACGGCTAATCCCTGAACTGGGGAGCATGTATGAAGGGTTTGGCACACCGTTCATAGAGTAAAGAAGCCATCCCCCGAGAGACTTGGGGGAGTTTCCAGGGACCATGATTACGTGGCGTGTCCTCATTGGCTGTCCCCAATGTTGTTTGGATAAGATATTTGATGTCCTATGTGGGAGTTTGCAACTTGCAGAAGTGGACCCCAAGAAAATAAAACACAAAACAAGAATCATTGAAGATGACTATTACTGTTCTCCTACGTGGATGTCCGGGTCTTATGTTTCGTACCTCTTTCTCGGTGTGAAAACGTTATTATTTTAATTGATAAAGTTGCATAGGTTAACATAGGAAATGCATGGTGGAGTTTATTTATTAATATATGTATAACATACGTTGCGAATATCCTATTTCTTTTAACATAAATTCATGAAGTGATTCTTAACAAGCCAATGCCACGAACATGACTAGTGCATCTAGCATGTCGTAGCAATGGTGAAAAAGTTATCACCAACGTTATCCGGATGTCAAACATGGTATGATAAACGGCCATAACAATATCCAAAATTGTTTTTCTTTTAAAAGTAATTCTTATATGATGTAGAGAGTGAAAAAGAGCTCTCACAAGTTGCAAACATTAAATGGTGTTCCTTTGAGGGGGAAAATTAGCACATGGCCATACTTACGAAAACTTTCGTATGTTCCAGAAATGCGACTTCTTTCGTATCTAGATGTAATTCTTATCGTGTGTCAAGTAATATGAATTCATCTCTCAATAAAAGGGTAATACTCTATAATCTTGATGTGTGGAAAATCTCGTATTACATGCTAAAACTTTCAAATGTTCTCGAAACTCTACGTTTTCATACCTAAAGGCAACTATTTTCATGCGTCGAGTAATATGAATTCATCTACCAAAAACACGATAATACTTTAGACCTACTAATTGATCTTGATGGATGGAAAATATTGGATTACACCGGAAAGTCTCTCTCTCTTAAAGCTATTGGGCCTTCACATCCCTTCGAAGGAACCAAATATCCATAGGAGGTAGGGACCAATCGAGCAAGAGAAGCCCAAAAATCATGTTCAAAACACTTGAAATAGAAGCATAATCCCAATGAGGATATCTAAATGGTCATGAGAGTTGGATGAAAGGGCTATTTCCCAATAGGGCCATGCAAAAAACCAAGTTAAATTGAAGTTGATGTGACGCATGAGGCTGGCTATTCTAGCTAATATTCATTCTTGAGGCTGTTTCTTGTTCTTTGTGACGTCAGCCCTAGCTACATTTGGAGGCATGAAAGATTCCGACTGTCTAAATATTTCCCTCAACGTGACGTTTGATCCAATCAGCAACAGTATCTCATGAAGCTGGCATATTGGTAAAGTAGGGGCCTAAATATAGTTTTTTGAGTATTTATGGTGCGCACCAACCATGGCCAATTCCATCACATAATAATTTTTTTTCTTTTGGTTCATTTGGTTTGCGAATTTCGTATATGTTACTCCTTAAGAAACTACAAAGAGGATATTTTCCTTTTGGGTCTTTCACTTTTCTCAAATAGCCCGGCTCATCGACAAGTCTTGGGTACGTACAGCAATTATCAAGGGAACGACACCTAAATTTAAAGAAATTAATGATAATGAGCTCTCTGTGTCGGGTCACTTGGTCTTTGGGCTTGACGAGCACAAATTGACTCGAGATCAGTCGAAGAAACACCATAATCATAATGAAAATGAATATGTTTATATTGGAATTACTTAATTATTGTGGAGATACTCGTCTTTCAATTAAAGACAAGTGAACCATTGTTTCAACTCCAAAGCACCATTCAGCTTAGGGATTAGTCAAAATGGGGTTAAGGTCAAGCGTTTGCCCATAAGTAAGGCTCACAAAGTCTACTTAAATTGATCTATGACTGGGTCCTAGCCAGAACATGCCAAAATGAATGAGTTGGGTCCTAATATAACCTCAGTTAATTGGGTTTTTGGAGTTGATCTCGTGAAATTAATTACACGTTCTTGCCTAAATGAAGGGTGTTGAATCTTGAACAACTGCATAGACATTAATATGAGGCGCCATATGTTGTCATCTTCAAACCAAGCAAAAGTAATGTACCTTCAATTGTATTGCTGTCAAACTTACGACTCGGTGACAGAAATCGGGACAAAGATGAAGATGGATGGATGAAAATTAAAGTGAGATTTGACATGAGAGAAAATGATGAAGAGTTCACAACTCAGATTGCTGAGAAACAAGGAGAGGACTTGGTCTATCTCGCTGGCAACACAAGCTGAACCACAAATTCCCTCCTTTTGTTTTTTAGGGCAATTCACTATGCTCTCGGATGATTCAATAATGCAAAAGTCATCAATTTATAAATCTTGTGTGTTGGTACCAGTCCATCCATCTCTCTCTCTCTCTCTCTCTCTCTCTCTCTCTCTCTCTCTCTCTCTCTCTCTCAGCTGGAATACACTCACCCAACATACAGCTCTTTCCGGCAATCCAGCCATTAATGGAGCTTATAGTACCCTCTCTTCACCCAAAAGAACCAAGAAATTAAAGAAATAAGCTGACAAAAGAGCAGACCTAAAGACCAAGGTCAACAAAGAAATTGACAGGAACCCTTACTTTATAAACCTATATACTTTAGCAACCTCCATTTGTCAGCTAATTGAATCAATAATAAACAATTCACCCGACCATGATCTCAGGGGATCAGCCATAGAATAAAGATCTTAGGCTTTCAAGAACCCTTTCAAAGTCCATTTTAAATTTCAAGAACAAGAATCCACTTATACCCTAAGGTTTGGACTTCCAGGATTTCATATATGCATGTATCATATGTATATACAGATATATCTAAATGGGAAAACGAAGGACTGTACAAGAGAAAAGAGAGAAGGTAAGACGTCGATGTCAGAACGGCATAAGGGAGCTGAAGCTTGTGGTCTCAGGAAAGGCAGCATTGACTAACTTCTGGTCCACAATCCTCGGCCAAACTGGTCCACATTGGCGTCATGAATTGGGGCCGTTTTCCTCAGACCAAATACTCATCGCTCCTCTCTTAACTTGTCACTTATCAGACAGCATCCACACAGAGTCCCCCACTAGGTCTTGCCGCGCGTTTGAAAATTTATTGATGAGAAAAAACACAATATCCCGTAACTGCAATACACTCAAACAGTAAGAATTATCGAAACAGTGGTAATTCAAGATCCGTCGACGTCTCGTCTGCTGATTCCTCTTTCTTACTATTTCGCAGGTTTCTCTTGAGGTCGTCTGGAGAGCTCGGATCCGAGGTGCTTAAAACTAAAAACCCATTTTTCGGCGGTAATTTTTCCATTTGGAGAGGGTAAAAGTGGAGAGTTCAGACTATATGGGCAGTAAATAGAGCAGCTAAATTGGACTATGTAGTTATACTCACCATGCAATGTGACGTTCCCTTCATGCTCAATTAGGGCAAAAGTGGAGCAAAGACAGAGCCTCTCTCCTCCACAATCGCGCGACACTGACAACGACATCGAGAAACAATGTGCATGTGCAAACCCTAATGTGACAGCCCAAAAATAATGGAGGAGAAGCAACAACAAAAAAGAAAAGGCAAAAAAAAAAATACCCTTTACAGAAAAGTTACCTATCGGATAAACTCACTTTTCATTATGTTGAAAACGGCATGTGTTTTTACTTATCGATGGAGCCAAAGATTGGAAAAGGTGGGGGTGAAAGTGATTAGCATGAAGTTATTGACTCCCCAATTTGACTGTCGTTTTCAATGCCTCAAGTGTGAATTACCTTGGGCACCAATATCATCATGTCCCACTTCACCACTCCAATCTTTTCAAAGCGTAATTTAGTGTTCTCATGGATACGTTCCATCAATATTTAGTTGTATATTTCCTTTAATATTTGAAAAATTAAACATAAATAATGCCCTTCAAATTTTCTAGTGAGCGTGCTCGAATTCATTTCGATTATTTCACATCATAGCTAAATTTCGGCAGAAATTCAAAACGGGACATAACAATTCACTAAGAGTCAAGCCAGACACGCTTGAACATGAGGTTTAAACGTCGGAGTTAGATGGTTCTTGACGTAGATATAAAATTGTATTAACGCCACCAAAATCATGATCGATATGAATCTTACAGAGAAAAAGCACAGGAGGGCCCCATGCATATTCATGAAAATCACAGTCACGAAAAAGGAACACTAATCAACCAAAGTACTGGCTAATGAAAGGTTATTTAACTTGGCCTGGCACGTAATCTGTCGCCTTGCTAGTGTGACATCATAAGTGCATATTCCCTCCTCTAAAGCATCATTCGAAAAGAATACTTCAAATTGCGGGAGATCGTCATTTATAGACTCCTATATGTTTGATTTCGAGAGGACCCAGATAAGCATCTGCCTCAAACATGGTCCCTTCGAACCACCATCCTGAGAATGCGTCAAAAATAATGGCAAAAAGGCATCCTTTGGTATGATTAAGTTCTTTAAACTTTGCTTAGTTCTTTTTCCCCAATTCATGGTCATAAATACAATATCCCCTCATAATCTTCTCTTTTTCTTGTTGATAATTAGTAATGCTAGCATCGTTTGAATGTTCCTGCGTTCAAGAGTAAATTACCTTTGTCTTTAACTCATCTAAAGAGGTGGGCTACTCAAGATGTGCATATAATTAGAAATGACACTAGACGATGTTGGGGATTGTGCTCCCCGTCCCTACCCCGTCAGGCAAAGCTCCACCTAGTCAAGGCCCCGTGCCTCGTGCGGGGCAAGAGAGTTTTGCCCCAATCCCATATTCCCATGGGGCAACAATGCCTCAGGGGAACCACCCTCGTAGGTTCTAAATACACCTTCGCTAATTTTCAGGCAAGTTTTTAGATTTTATCCCTATTTTGATATGAGAAATTATAATTTACATTGCTCTTTTATGTCTATCAAACATCTAAGCACTCTTATGCCATGTATATCGTTTGCATGCATTAAGACATTTGTTTTCATTTCCAATCGAACTTTAAATGAAGTAATGTCACTGTGATGACCGCTACAATCTACGTCTTTTACTGAATCTTAAATGAAGCAATGTCGCTATGACGAGCGATATAGTCTACGTCTCCAAAAAGAAGATAGTCGAGTAAACAGGTTATTGTCAAATACTTGTAATCAATATATATTTCGAAAAACATACTAGTCGAGCCGAGCAGGGCTGATACCAATCCCCTCACGATTTCTCTTCCCGTCATCCGGCGAACTGTGTCTGACATCCATTTCGACGGGGGCAATTTCCCCGTGCTAAAATCGAGGAGCGCGGGATGCAAAGAATCCGTGCCCTCCACGCCCATCTCCCCAAATAAAAATGCTCCAGGACGGCAGTCCCAGCACCACCCCTTCACCTGATCACATAGGGTGAAAAAAATAGGGAGGCCAAACAATCAAATCCAGCCAAAGGATCCCAAGGAAAAGGCAACATGAATGTTGAGAGATAGCTACTGCCAATGCTTAAGGGTATCCCAAAGATGTGTGTGCTTGTGTTTGTTCTTTCCTCTCTCCCCCTCCCTCCCTCTCTCTCTCTCTTTAGTTTTCTTTTGTTCTGTTTTCTGATCCCCACAAAAACAAAGCTTTGATGCAGAGCAAAAGGCAAAGGGCCAAATGCACCAGGGAATGATTACTTGAATGGGGAAGGGGACCCGCCTCATAATCTTTCCTTTATAAGCCCCCTCTACTCCCCCTCTCTTTCTCTCTCTCTCTCTCTCAAAATTCATCTTTTTGACTTGGGACTGGGCCCCACACCAATTCCAATGCCCATTGTCTTTATGGATTGAATGATAGAAAAAAGAGAGCACCTCACGTGGAGTCTGAACCAATGGCCCTGTCCGGCCACAAATTATAAAATAATAAAAATAATAAAAAAAAAGATAGTAACTTCTCGCTTCCCTCCTTCCTTCACATACCCAAAAAGAAAAAAAAAAGGAAGGTAGGAAGGAAGATTACAGTAACATTAGAACAATGAAAATCAATACCGAACATCCTCTACTCATGTTAGGAAATGTATGGCAACATGAAACTCAATCGGGAAGGACGAGCGGATACCCGATACGCTCGCGTTGAGATGCAGGGTAAATATTCGATGGCTTCATATGAGGAGATCACTAAGAGGAAACCGAAGATCGAGTCAATTGGCATATCTAATTGGACATATATTCACTTTATAACTTAATATAATGAGTGTCAAATTGCTCAACACCGAATTGGTATTTCGAATGAGACTATAAGAGGGAGCCGAGGTCGAGTCCATTAATATATCAAATTGGACATGTATTCACTCAATAACTTAAACTGATGAGTCATGAGTCAACTATAATATAGTTAAGACAAAAAAAAAATTAAAATATATTAATTGCTTTACACCACACTAATTCTTCAAGTGAAAGCCTAAGACCATCGCATACACACTCGAGCATGTTCCACGTGCTTATAAAAATAGACCTCTTGATTAGTGCATATCTTGCCAAACGTACGATATTGAAATCGACGGATCTTGCTACATCTAAGCAGACGATTGCAAAAATGACTTGATATGTTTTACAAATAATTCCGCCGTAAGTTACGGAATAATCACATTTTGAAACCCTTTCCACTTGTACGATAAAATCAAGTAAAAGCACAACATCCATTCAACGAAAAATCTCATTGAATCGACATCATCGCGACGAACAAAACTTGTTACATCAGCACACATCACTTTAATTGCAACGGAACATTGAAAACAATATCATACATCCGCTCTAATCACAACCTCCACGAAAATCTAAAGATAGCGCGACAATTACACATCAAAATTTCGTCGATCGATCTCATCTAATTCAATCCGCCTAATGTCTGGCAACGTAGACTACACTTTTTTTTTCCTTTCTGGCCAGTATCTAGATTATACCTTTTTTTTTATCTAGACTATACTTTTGCCCTGTAGACTATACTTTTTTTTGGGGGAGGGGGGGGTTCAGAAATGGTAGACTATACTTCAAAAGCCTAAAACTGACCTAGTTAGCAGTTGTGACAAGAGTGGTGAACTGGATTTTTTTTTTTTATCAAGAGATAGAGAGAGAGAGAATTAAAAAAACTCAAGAATGTACAGCAAGAAAGCAAAAGGAAAAAATTTAATTTTTTCCAATGGGGGAGGAATTTAAAAAAAAAACAGCTTTTTAAAGCTCACCCATATAATTCCCACTCATTATCTTTTTGTTCCCTCAAAGCCCTTTTTAGCTTTGCCCCTCTCTCTCTCTCTCTCTCTCTCTCCTTCCTTCCTTATCCTCTCTCTCTCTCTCTCTAACTCAGTCGCCTGGTGAAAGCAAAGCAATTCCATACACTCTCTCTCTTGCAAGCTTACTGCAACTCACTCACTCTCAAGGAGGAAGGCGGAGAAGGAGGAGGCGGAGGCGGAGGCGGAGGCGGCGGAGGCGGAGGAGGAGGCGGAGGTGTGGAGGGAAGAACGAGAAGAAGAGAGAAGGTGGGTTAGAGAGAGAGAAGAGAAGGGAGAGCTTCGTTTTACATGTGATAATGGAAGGAGGTGATCACGACCACCACCATCACGACCACTTCCTCCACCACCACCAACACCACCGACGACCCAACTTCCCCTTCCAGCTGCTCGAGAAGAAGGAGGACGAGCAGCCGTGCTCGACGTCCAGCTATCCCTCCCTCGCCATGTCCTCCGACGACGCGGCGCCCCCGAACCCTAACAACCGATCGTCCTCCGCCTCCAACAGCCTCCAGATCGTGTCCGCGGAGGATCAGCAGCAGCCGCTGGTGGCGGGGCCGGGGGCGGCGGGGGCCAAGAAGCAGCCGCCGAAGCGGACCTCGACGAAGGACCGGCACACGAAGGTGGACGGCCGGGGGCGGCGCATCCGCATGCCGGCCCTCTGCGCCGCCAGGGTCTTCCAGCTCACCCGTGAGCTCGGCCACAAGTCCGACGGGGAGACCATCGAGTGGCTCCTCCAGCAGGCGGAGCCCGCCGTGATGGCCGCCACCGGGACGGGCACCATCCCGGCCAACTTCACGTCCCTCAACATCTCGCTCCGCAGCTCCGGCTCCAGCATGTCTGTTCCGTCGCAGCTCCGATCGACTTACTTCAGCCCCAACTTCTCCCTCCCGCCACAGCGCCGGGGCAGCACCGCCTTGTTCCCCGGGATCGGGCTGTCGCCTGAATTGACGCCGACGCTGCTCAATTTCCAGAGCTCCTCGAGCAATTTGAGCTCGATGCTGTTTCAGGCCAAGCAGGAGCTCCGGGAGGCTTCGAATTTGGACCTATCAGAGAGCACCGATCACGAGGGCATGAGCAAGAAGCGAAGGTCCGATCAGCAGCTTGATTTGTCGACCAATTCTCAGTCTCAGCCTCAGCCTCAGTCGCATGTCGGCAGCTACCTGCTGCAGTCGAGCTCCGGAGCCCTGCCGCCGAGCCACGGGAATCTCCCGGCGAACTTCTGGATGGTGACGAACCCGAGCAACCAGGTCATGAGCGGCGATCCGGTATGGACGTTCCCGGCCTCGGTCAGCAACAGCGCCGCTTTGTACCGGGGCACCATGTCTAGCGGCCTGCATTTCATGAACTTCCCCGCGCCCGTCGCCCTATTGCCGGGTCAGCATTTGGGCTCGGCCGCCGCAGGGGCAGGCGGCGGCGGCGAGGGCCAATTCAACATGCTCGGCGGGCTGAGCCCGTACCGGCCCGTGACGAGCTCCGGCGTGTCGGAATCCCAGGCGAGCGGTTCGCACTCGCACCACGGCGGCGGGGGCGGCGGGGGCGACGACCGGCAGCCACCGTTCCCAGATCCCGGCGGCGATTAATTTGGTGGGCTAGTTTGATTGATGTGTTGTACACACGTGAGGTTTTGGGTGTCGTTAAATGGATGAGCTTCCCCCTTTTTTTTTCACCCCCTTCTTTTTTCGAAAAAAAAAAATCACTGATATTACTACTATTATTATTATTATCATCCCCCAATTTTTTTCCCGTGTGATTAAAATATGGATTGATTATTATCAAGGCTTGCAAGAGGACACTTTTAACAGGGTGGATTATGGAGGATGCCCTTTTTGGATTAGGGCTAAATTCTGATCTGGGTCTTCCTTTTTTTTTTTTTTGCCCTCTCTTTTGGGTACCCATTCTAATTTTTTTTGTGCAAATTGCCCCCATCACCCCCACCAAAACATGCTTGTATAATCTACATCATATATGCTTTGCCTTTTGGATCAAACGGGTCAAAATCACCTACATTCGAATGTATGCATTTGCTCGGCACGGCTCCCACCTAACCAGCAAGCAACTCTCTCTCTCTCTCTCTCTGATTTTGCTGGGAATGGAAGGACCGCAAGGGCCTTTTTGAGCACTTTTGGGGAAGAGATGGAACAGTGTCACTTCAATTGTGTAGGATGGAGGGAGGGAGTCTTGGTGAATCAATGTGACTGCCCTTCAGCTAAGTTTTTGTGGATGGATCAATGTGACGCGATGATTCCTAACATGACCCGATGCCGATGGGATGGTGAATGCAAAGATGATGATGATGATGATGGTGGTGGTGGTGATCAGAGAGCCGAGGAGAGAGAGAGGAGGAGGTAGGTGGGGGCCCACAGGAAGAGCAGTTCCGGGTGCTGGTCAGGTAGTGGAGGCCCAGCTGCTGGTCATTGCCCTAACCAATGTACAATTGTCACTGACAAACAGGTGAATCATCATCCCTGCTTTTTTCTCTCAATTTAGTTCTGGTTGATTTATGAAATAAGGAAGATATCGTGTTGAAAAAATTTGCGAGAATTGTCCACCCCGAGATGCATACAAATTCGATTATGCAATGATAGCCCGCGAGAATCGAATATAGGGGTCGCTAGAGAATGCGAGCTATCGCACAGTGACCGACCATGTCGGTCGTGTCCAGTAACGACCATAAAACGAGTCGATGCAATAATTTCTCCTCTTTTTTTTCCCTGGTGGCCACTTGGAGATCAGTGGTGGGTTTCAGTGGCCCTACCCGGGAGGGGGGCGGCCCACCGGGACATTAAATCTAGACCGTTCGTTTGGCGGGGTCCAGGGTCTTGATGGGATCAATGAATGATTGGGTCTCGGCTCAGAGAGAGAGAGACAGAGAGAGAGTGCGGCATCTGGAGCTGAATGTACCCGAGTTTTTTCCTTCTTTTATCCCTCTTTCTTGCTCCGACGAATGAATAAAATTAAATATCGAAATTGAGTCGCCGCGTGGCAAGTGGCGATCGGTGGAATCGCGGACATGACTCGAGGGGAAAAGAGTTTTTTTTTTTTTATAATAGTTGGAAATGAAATGTGGGAAAAAGAAAAAGGCGGATTTGGCAGATCCCAAGGAGAACGCTTTAGTGAATTCAATTAACTAAAAGGCGTCGAGTGTTCCTTTTTATTTTTTTAAAAGCTTTGGGGGTTTATTAAATTGCATTTAAAAAAAAATCAACATTGATCTTTGAGGAGGGGGGAGGGCCATGATTGTTTTGGCGTGCGTGGGGGGAAGCGAATGGGAACATTACACGTCGTCGGGAAGCCTTTCAAAACGGGAAACTTTTGCGTTTTCATTTCATTGATTGTCGTCCGAGTTTTGCCGAAACCAAAATTTTCTGCGAATTCAATTGGCTTCTATAGATCAAACCCGATAAGCAAAGTGCGTGCAGGACACTCGTTGATGTGACCCCGCAAATTAAAAAAAATAATAATAATAAAATAAAAACCGAGAAGAACGAAAGGCTACGACGCTGCAACGCTCGCAAATATGGAGCGCAATCATTGCATTGTGCGGGCGGTGGATTCCACACGAGTCACGATCATGTGCGAGGGGAAACGAAACGACGTTCCGAATCATTGACGATGATCCATGAAAGTTATCGTACCAACAAAATCATCTTAATCCGAGTTGTTCCCAACCGTAAAAAGACTCGACCTTAGGGTCTCTCCGGTGGTTCGCTCGCTCGTCAAATTCCCACAATGCCGACCGCTCGTTACGGGCTTAGTAGATCGCTCTTCCCGACTATCAAAATACTTAGATATTAAAATACGCCTCCATCTGATAATTCAAGGTTTTTTCAAATTGTTGATAGTGATTCTCCACGTGTTTTTACAAGGAACTCGAGTAATAGGTCCCAAATTCAAATATTTCCATGTATCTTTTTTTTTTTTTTTTTTTTGCATCCATTATTTCATATACTGCTGCGCTTGGTATTGACCAAAGTCCGGCCTTCTTAAGGAGAAAGGGGAATGTTAGACCGTTTGAAAATCAAATCAAACCATCATTTAACAGTTTAAGTTTTTGTAACAACTGGCAGTGTCTCACAAGATATTACGCCCGCATCCATACCTAAGCGACGCATGGTTGTGCTACTCGACGAAATTTTTCCATGAAACCGACAATCAAAAAAGAAACGGTCAAGTTATTGGCACGATGCGCGGTGTTTTTGCGAATCGAGCAATCAAGGACGCGAATGATAATCCTTCTGTTTCTCTGTTTTTCTATTTTTCTGTTCTCGGGAACAGGTTTGGAATAAAAATTCGTTTGGCAACGCAACTTCATTCTTTTTTTATTTCCGGGATAAATTTTTAGCTCAAAAATAGATTTGAAAAGAAATGAGAAATATTTTTTTTTTACTTTTCTATTTCTAGAACAGAAACAAAAATAACAAGTCTTTTGTCGCTCGCCCTCGTTAGTCACCATCACCTTTACTGTCGGTGGTCGCCACCTGCCTCCGTCGCCTCTGGGCCACCCCCTGTCGGCCATCTACCGCCACCCCCCAGCCGTCCGTCGCCCCCCCCCCCCCCAAGGGCCTCTCGCCAGCCACCAAGAATAGAAATTTAAGAATAACCTATCAACCGAATTTTTATTCCGGGAACATAAATTTTGTGTCGTCATCAACCGCTACCTTTTGCTCAGAAATCCATCCAAGGAAATAAAATTTCTATTTCTATCCATAAATGGAGGTAAAACAAAAAAAGAATGGTATCCATTCGCACTCGCATCAACAATGTCTCAAAGTTTACAAAGGAAAACCGCGAGCTCAATCCAGCTCGAGACGAAACGACATGCAAAACGTGTCGAGTTTTCTCGATCCCTGGCGACGAAATCAATTGGCGCACAGCATTTCTCCATCCTCGGTGACGATCTTTCAGTCACGACGAGACTGCTACCGAGACGACGCCTCCGCGCATCATGTGCTGCGGAATCTCCCACAAGTGCATGAAATTTGCAGCCGCGTCTGTCCTTTCCCTGTCCTCCCTTCCTTCTTCTTTTGACTTTCTCCGTGCGAATTTAATGCGGATTCCCTTGCCAACGTTCGTTGTCGCACGAGACAAGCGCCGGTCGTTTCTTTTCGTCACGCTAGGAAGTCGCCATCGAGCGATGCCGAGGACCCTTTGAAACGAGCGATTCGGCAATGCGCTACAACCAGTCGCATGTATATCGAGAGTAATTCGAAGGCCGGTGCCGCCCCCGGGTCCCCGATTTTTCCCCTCTTCGATGTCGTCGTCGGACGGTGCCCGGCGCGATTTTCGTGCATCGGGCGAAACCCGTCTTTTCAGTTTGTCCAAAGATCTGGCGAGAGATTCCGAAAGAGTCGAACTTCGTTTTTTTTGGACCCGAGAGATCTCGTGGTTGTTGCGAATTCTTTCGGAAGATCAATGAATTGCACGGGGACGACAATCTAATTGCCGGTGCGGAATCCATCTCCATCGTGCTCTCAAAATCGAGACACGTCTTCCAATCGGTTGTAGATAATTACGTAGTCGACATTGATCGCTATCGAAACACATCCTCCAGCTGGCAAGCCCACAAAATTTTTTTTAATGGATCCCACGCGATGTCGCGTCGCGCGGCCTTATCGATCCCCGTCGCGTTCCTGCGCACACAAGCACGAGAGATTTGTTTTCCCGCGCGCCACGTGTCAATGGAAGCCCCGGCCGATACGAAGGAGAAGACAATTCGGGAACTCGAACGGGAAAAAAAAAACAAAAATTCGGTCGGGGTCGGGACGAGCGCGCCACGGGAGCGATGGGACGGGTTTAGGAACGGCGCGATCACCCCCGTGTAACAGGTGCACGAGAATACTTTTCGCGCCGCGCGTCGCGCGATGCCGTGGCCGGGGGAGTACACGAGCATCACGTGGTGGACGGCGAATCCCAACACGGGGTACGACCCCAGGCCCACCGACCCCCATGGCCCCCCCGTGGGTTCCCCCACCTTGCCCCTCCAAGATGGCCTTTTTGCCAAGGACCCGAGACAGCATTTTCTTTCTCCTTTGTACTCATGATGGTTTCTAAACCCAAATTTTATTAAAATTTAACGGAGAAAATAATAACGATAGGAAATTTGATGGTGTTGCTGAGGCCATTAGATCGAGATGGCCTTGTTCGATCAGGACCAGAAGTTTCCGGTTTGATCCCCGGTCCTTTTGATGCGGATCATGGGGCCCCTCATCAAATCCTTTCTCGAGTGTCTCTCCCTTTAATTGTCATGATGGTGTGGATTTTCCATCGACTTTGGGGAGATCTTTGTCCTTGATTCGACTCGATTATAGGGGGGGCGAGGCTAACCCCTCGTTTGGACTCGGGACCTCGTGCGCCGACACGTGTAGAAGAGAGGAAAGAGGAATTCTCTTTTTCCGCCTCCGGGGTAACCACGTGAATCTCCTTTTGACCAGAGCATATTGATATAGAGAATTCCTCGTGACTTTACGCTGTTGCAGTTCGCGATGATCCTAATTGTTTTAAATGTCGATGATTAGATAGAGTTGGTATTGTTAGTAATTGTCTCGACCTGCGAGAGTTTTTTTTTTCTTTTTGGAAAACCAGACGGAGTATTCGGATATAAATGACCCGCCATCAATTATGACATCCAAACTGAAATTTTCAATTCTGGTGATGAATATGCAAGGTACTTATAATTTGATGTTTGCATGGACTTTAGCCATGCTATCAACAGAAGTAACTTAAAGATTAATGTCTATGATGTACTGTCAAAACGATGTTTTACAGGAAAATCTTACTGTTCCTTCGTTCTCTTCCTTCTTCATCTTCTTCTTCCGAACAGCCAGATCGAGCAACCGTGCAAGCCCATTTCACGGATGGACACCGCAAGTAGCAGCCCGAGGGCATCATGATCATCTCCGTCGTCGTCGCCATCGTCAAAGAAAATGGCGATGCCTAGGATCGGGGCTCGGTTGAACCATTCAAGAGGGAAAGCCGCACTCATCTGGGTTATCTGCTTTGTCCCGTTTCACTTTCGTTTTCGCATGGCTTCGCGCGATTCTTCACAGAGTCGCGCTCCAAATCAGTCTTCCGGTCGTTCATCAGGTGGGGTTTCTCGACTTATATATTTTCCTCTTCTTGATGTAAGCAAATCTATACAAGATGTCACTTAGATGTAATTTTCCCCCAGGCAGTAATTAATCTTATCATTCGTATGTTTTTTTTACCCAATCACCTTGCTCTCACCTTAGGGTAGGAGACGAGAGATTCATTCCGCTCGTTTTCCTTCTTCCTAGAGCTTTCAATTCTACATGGCAGTGATGCTCGAACTGTATCTCTATGCATCGCTGATGGCAGGGATGCTGCGTGGCCATTGTTTGGACCGTGTTATGATGAAGGCAAGCTTTTGCTTAGCATTCAATCGCTTCCCTTGCAGCTGCAGTTTGGAAATGCGTGTCGCTCCAGTTTGTCCTTCGTTCTAGGAAGCCTATAATCTGGTTTCAGTACTCCTGTTTGCATCATCTTGGCATGTTCCAGCCTCTGAGGACGCATCTTTGTTAGCACTCTGGTTTCAGAACTCCCGTTTGTATCATTTTAGCATTTCCAGCCTCCGAAGACGAGGTAATCTACGGTTCACGGGATTTAATTCTCGACATAGATTCTGCTTGTACTCGGTGCTGATTTTTGCTTAAACAGATCGAAGTTGCAGATATTGGATGCCCTTTGAATCTTGGCTAGGGTGGTTTCGCCTTCAGCTCATGTGCTTCTTGGTTGCTGGCAGGTAACTTTGAAGTTTCAATGTTTCGAGGTCTCTCCTCTCTGTCTCCCGCACGACTAATCGCATTTGGTGGCTAACTACTTATCAAAATCTTTGAAAACTATTAATGGGTTACTGAAGAACCCTACTGATGGTATGATGATGCTGCTCAACATATGTTCAGGTCATCTGAGGGACAGATCCTATCTCCACTCGTGCAAATAGAGACAATTCTCGCCCTGTTCAACCTGTGAAGAAGGTACTAGGTGCAGCTCTTCCATGGTGGTTAACATCGGGTTGCGCTTCGTTGCTCGGTATGCTTGTACAATTGGGGAGTTGGTGGGACCTATCAAAACGTTCGATTGTACACCAGGTTTTAATGATGGAAGTGACGTATTGGTGCCTAAAGATTGAGGAGACCGGTCGCTTTGGTATCGTAAAGGCAAGCTTTTGACCATATGTAAGTATGTATACCGAGATGCTAGGTTAATTCTAACTACGTTGGATTCCAAGACGGACATTTTGAGTAGGGTTGTCAAATGGTTGTATCGGGTTTGGATTGGATCGAAAATAATCCGACTCAAATTGGCTCATTTCGCCCATATTAACCAATGTTTATATAATACAATTTTGATGACTCATATCTGAAGTAATCTCGACCCGATTTTTACCTGACCCATAGTACTAAAACACATTCAGACTTAACCCTCACTAATATATATCCACCCATTTAACCCACTTTAAGCTCTTCATCTTAATGTGTTAATTAGATAAAATTTTATATCAAATTAATTAAAAGATCAAAATAACAAAATGAAGATGTAAGTAAATAAACAAAAATGTAAAAAAAAAATCAAAGAATAAAAAAAAATCAAAGATGCCAAAGCCACCCTCGAAGAGCTTGAACGGGAAGACGATCCGCTGCAGATGCACGGTGCCAGAGATGCCCTCGAAGTTGCCAGAGCTGCTGGCACGACGAGGAAGGTGTCTTAGTAGGTGAGGTAGGGGCCTTGGACGGAGACGTGCCCGTGGTCGCCGAAGTATAAGCTGCAGATGGCCTCGAAGCGGTCGTCGTCCTTTTCAAGGAGGTGCTGGATGAGGACACAGAAAACCAAAGGTGACGCCGAGGCGGCCCTGGAGGTCACCGGAGAGTAGAGCCTGTTGGCGAAGGGGATGAGGTCGCCGAGGGAGTTTTGACATTTCTCTGGCCCAACCACTGCTTCGGTTGTTGTCAGAGTGCTAAGCGACGGATCGGCCGCCATCTCCTGGTGGTTCGATAATGTAGAGCGTGGGTCGACCGCAGCACCGCCGCCCTTGGCTCCAGAAGCGACGAAGACCTTTGTCTTAGGGTCCTCGATGGGGAGGAGAAGGTTGATCACGCAGGCGATCGGGGCGAATGTGGGCACGGTAGAAAGGGTGGCGTTACGGTTTTGCGGCGGTAAATACGGTTTTGACGAGGGAGCGGATTGAGGAGACGGACGGGGGGGACGACGATCGGGAGAGACGAACGAGGGAGGCAAGAGAAACCTGCTTTGCTGGGCTAAATGGGTCAAATATGGATCATAAGCAAACCCGTCACGATATGTTTTTTAGGCTTTCATTTTCTTCTCAACCCACTTAAGCCCATTTATAAAAAAAAAAAAAACGAGTTGCCCAGATAGTGTTGGGCCTCCTAAATTGAGACCCATTTTGCCGGCCCTAGTTTGAGACGTGACGTCATGAGAATCTAGCATAGTGAGGGTCAACCTAGCACCATTATGTGCATGCTATTATTTGATCAAAAACTTGCTTGTACAATATCCAAGCCATCGCTCTACTCAATGGTCTATAACCATAGGCACCAGTGCATCACCTTCATAATCAAAACCTAGTGGACCATCAAACGCTTTGAGAGTTCCCACCAACTAGCCATTAATACAAGCATATACCAAGTAACAAACGATAAGGGGTATATTGGAGTAACCCGGTGTCAACCCAAACTGAAGAGCTGCAACATGCTCCATCGCAAAACGAGGTACGGGGACATGCTGATATAAACACTCCATAGATCGCAGTATCCAAAGTCGCGAGCGGTGGCTCCATCACTACAGATTTGTAAAGAAAAGGGTGAGGCAGAGTCTAGCGAATGGAATCTCCAAGTTTAAGGTCCAACGTAGGAGATCGTATTATCACTTACCCAATATCAAATATAACAACATGAGTTCAAGACGAGTCTAAAATATCTGAATATACAAAACGAATATGAGTAGATGCCTTTGCTTTCTACCATGATATGTAACTAACAATAACTTGTCACGTGTTATAAATTTTTTTTTTATTCTAATGAAAGTAAACGACATATTATTTC
The DNA here is from genome assembly GCA_031216405.1 of Syzygium malaccense. NCBI lineage: Eukaryota > Viridiplantae > Streptophyta > Magnoliopsida > Myrtales > Myrtaceae > Syzygium > Syzygium malaccense. The sequence goes on along the minus strand of CM062254.1, from coordinate 2,428,254 downwards.
ACGATACGCGATTATCATCACATAGCTCACTAATATGTATAGGTGAGAATCTAGCCTACTCATCTCTAGCTAAGACTATATCGATTGACAAGACATCATCGTCACCAACTGATGGGGATGGATTCATAAATCCACCCGAGATACCTCAGCGAGGATAAATACGCCACTGTAGAACCTCGGGATGACGGTTATCTCATGCTCATTGTCTTTTATATTTTCTTTTTCAAATTTGGATCTCTTGTCCCTAACATCTCATCACCAGCCACTCAAGCCAATACCATATATTGTGAACGTGAGTTGCGAACTCATCATATGTGAGAATAGTTGGACCTCATGTTCTCTCAACTTTGCAGAGTCTAGGGATGAACAACTGGACTAGTTCAACCCGGAAGTCGGCCCGAACTGTCCTTACTCGATTGGTTCAAGACCGGTTCCCGACTTTAGAAACTGGAAACTGGTCTTGACCAGTTAGGATCCTGACTCTAGACCTTGAACAGGCTACAAGCCGGTTTACTTTAAAGAATCAATTCAACGCACGCTTGAAAAATTAAACCCATGATCTCTTTATACTAAGTGCATGCGCTGCACCACTTGATCAACATCAAGAAGTTTGCTTATGTTTGTATGTAGCAAAAGATTTTACACAATTAGAAAATGTCACGAATTTTGTAAAAGTTCAAACCTTACAAACCTAAACTCAGGGCCCTGTATCTCTTTCGTCACAAAACTCTATCTATCTCCGAGATTGAAAGTATAAAAGAAGTAGCAGGTAAAAACCATAGCCATACTTTCTGCTGATTGTCCATGATGGGCACTGCATTGCATTCGCCTTTTGTTTGATTTCACTTTTCTTTGTTTAACCAGACTTGTTTTCACTGTTCTTCAATCCTTGTGTCCGCAAAAAAAAAAAATCCCAATTCTCAGGTTGAACCAAGAACCAGCTTGGATCTACGCGTTTCGGTTCCAAGGTGGTTCCAAGCCTTGCCGGTATGGTTCTCAGTTCCGAAAAGGAGCTGGGAACTACAGGGTCGGTTTAGAATCTAACATTGAACCAGCTCATCCTAAAATTTTAGACCGTGGAACATTTGTCATTTCCCAGAAATATTAAATACAATCTCATATATAGGGGGAGCATTATTCACATGCAAATTATTACTACATAACAAATACAATATATTCTCAATAATCACAATTGCAACTAATAGTACACTAATTTCTTGACTTTTCCCATCTAAAAAGTGGCAATCTAAGGAAAACCAAGAAGTTGAAAAATCTAAAACAAGAGAACCAGTGAAGCACGATGCCCTGACGTGACACTCCTTTCGCACACGGAATTGACTAATATGATATCTATCCGATTCGATGATCAAATGTTCTGAATGTGACATATCATGTCATGAACTCATGTATATATATATATGTATATATATATATATATATGTTCAAGGTCGGAAATTGTTTATTCATTTGGTGCTCCCTAAATATGTACGAGAATAGAACAATCACCGAAATCTTGGACGAGTAATAACATCGGTCTTAAGCCGCTTCGATATAATTCTATTTAATGATTTGATTTTCTTTGATTTGTCTTGGTATGGCTATCTTTTTGATGGCCCATGAAATTTCTTGGCAACAGAAAAAAAAAACGTCGTATATCCATTAGAACTTAAAATCGAGGTAAAGGTTTCATCCTAAGTAAGACGTTAAACCACTTCATCTGAGGCCTCGTGCAAAGCTCGGCATCCTTTAAACGCAAAACACCCGGAGGGCATTATAAAGATACAGAGGAAGCAAGGAGGGGCCTTCGGTTGCCTGGCCGCCGGGATGTAAAGCAAGGCGCATACGATGTGGGCCGGCTCCTAGTAGGGTTGGTCCACGGAGCCCCGAGGCACGGTTCACAAATAATTAATTTTTTTCGCAATTCCAAATTTCTGAAAATGAAAAGAAAAAGAAAAGGAAAAAGATAAATGAAGAAGACGACTTGAAGGGGCTCATGGCGAGCGTGGAGGGCACACGCTTCGATGGGGCCGGACGGGGTCCGGTGCTCGACATCATCCTCTTTCCTCGGTCACTCCATCCTTCCAGCTCGTGAACGCCACACGCCGTCCTCCCTCCCTCCCTTTCCTTTTCTTGATTTTCGGAAATTGTCCCGAAAGTCCGTAAGCACAAAAAGCTATAGAATTTTCGACCAGAAAAAATAAAAAAAGCTCAAATTTTTATTTCGATTTCATCTCACGGATCGATTTTCTCCGTGACCCATTTTCCGAAAAGGAAAAAAAATGTCATTTTTAAAAAGGGATAATACTATGAAAAACTTCAAGCTGGTACATTTATGATCATATAAATCTCAAATTGGTATATTTATGATAAATGGACCCTCCGTTAGTTTCAGTTAAATTGGATTAATATCACGAAAAATCACAAATTAGTACACATGTGATAAATCGAGAGTAAAATCTCAAACCGGTACACTCGTCAACTGTCACGTGTCATTCAACTTAGTAATTCGACAGTAAAATTTAACGGAAACTTACGGAGGGTAAATTTATCACAAATATACCGGTTTGGAGTTTAGTTTTGGGTAAATTTATTATAAATGTATAAATTTAAGATTTTTCGTAATATTAACTAAAAAAAGAAATAAAAAAAAGGAAAGACCACACGCCTTCCTCCTCACCCAGCCTCGTGAACACCACACGCCTTCCTCCTCCCCCCTCGTCTTCTTCTCCCCTCGTCTTTTCCTTTTCTTGATTTTCGGAAATTTTCCCAAAGTAAGCCCAAGAAAAAGCTCGAATTTTTATTTCGATTTCATTTCATGGACCAATTTTTCTCCACGACCCATTTTCCGAAAAGGTCAAAAATCATCACTTTCTTTGAAATTTTTTTTTTTTGACTCGTTCGAAGCCGCCTTTAGCTTGGCAAGAATCAATCCAATGGGGAGGGAATGTGAAATCCGGGGGCCGAATGCAAAGAGGAGGAGGAAGAGACAAAAGTGGGGAAGAGGAGGGAGGGCACGTGGAGAGAGGGGGAGGACATGATTCTAAGCTTCGCATCGGCAGGTGGCCGCCACGCTCCTTCCTGTGTCCGTGCCCCTCTGTCTCTCTGTCTCTCTCTCTCTCTCTCTCTCTTACCTACTCCTTCCTTCAATCATATGCCTTCTCTCTCTCTCTGTCTCTTTCTCTCTAACCCTAAGAGTCCTTGAAAATCTTTTCGCCTTTTCCTTCGGGAATTGTCCCGATTCGTCGATTGATTGTTGCCCCTGGCAATCTGCACCTTTTCCCCAGGTAGATCAATCGCGCTGTTTCTCTCCATCGGCAGTTTAGTTTGGGGTTTGATTTGAGTCTCTGCTTTGCTTGTTGTGCTCCTTTGTTTCTTGCTCTGGTTTATGCGGGTCTTCATTTTCTTGCCTTGCTAGTCTTGATCTTTGTTTTCTGTTCATCTGGGGCTTTAATTTGATGGTACCCCGATTCCGTTCTGGCGGAAAGATCCTTTTTTTTTTTTGGTGGGTTTTGTGAATGGATACGTGGGTTCTGTGCTATAGGACCTGGGTAGTTGTGTGTTTGGTTGTAGAAGAAGGTCGAATTTTGTAGATTTGAATTGGCTATTACCTGCGTACTTTTGGGCAAATGAAATAGAAGTTTGATGGGCCTCGTTTAGTTTCTTCAGTGATTTGCGTTTGCGCCGCGACGACCATGGTTTCGGAGGCGACGACTTCGTCCGGCGACAATACCAACGGGGCGGTGGAGGCATCCCTATCAGCAGGAAGGTTAGTTCCTGTTTGGCTGTTTTAATTGATCGCGGTTGTTGGGACTGCTGTCTATCTCTTAGTTCATGTAGTCCATGCCGGGCGTGATTGGCATGTGGAATGCACGTAATCACGCGAATGAACCGTGAGTCGTGCAGATGACACTTTCGCTCAACATGATGACCAGATCAGGAAAGAAGTGATCTGACTGAGAACAATTGTCAATTTGCATGATGGTTCCTATACTTTAGCTTATTAGCTCCGAACTATGACAGGAGCCTGCGTAGTTGATGAGATTGACAAGGTTGTTTTGCTTGTGTCAGACATAAGGACCATAAGCTGAACGGTTCAAAATATCATTCGATCCACATAGTGCATAAGTTTAATGGCGCCTTAGGCTTCTGTTAGCTGAATTGGTGCATCATCATAAGCAACTGGTAGTAAGTGTCAGTTGAGATCTGGTGTGTACAGGCTTCATTTATTAATTGCTCGTATTATTACAGATATGCCTACAGGAATAGATGTTCGAGAAGTTTGGTTATACCTGAATCTAAACCTAGTAACTATCACTTGATTTTGAATTTTTTATGGTGAAGTGTAGAAGAGGTACAGTTCTTGGCTTTCTATATTCCGTTTGGAGTTGGCTTTAATGTTACTTTTATGGATATTAAATCTAACTGGCTCATGCATTTTTAGTTGAAATCGGTAATCCTAGATGGAAGATCAGCATTATTGTCATGTAAGGGCCGTTTGTTTTGTTGTCTCCATCTCTAGCATGGTACCCGGAGAGTCAACTTTCTGCTCTGTCTAGTGCATGTTTTACTTGCCACAATTCCCATTTTGGAGTGGGGAGGTGGGGTCAGGACTTGGGGGGAAAGGGGCGCTCAGCAAAAAAGACAAAGTGCTTGTTTTCCTGATTGTTCCTTAGGGCTTCAGACTTTTTGCTGTATAGATCTATTAAAAGAAGACGGTTATCCAGTTTTCAATTTGATAAATTCTCGGGCTATTCATTTTCTTGGCATGGAATGGACACCGCTGTTTTGAATCATTTTGATTCTATGCTTTGTGGTCTTATAAATTTTATTTTGCTTTTGCAGGTCGTCTCCTTGCAAAAAGAATCAGGGTAAAGTACCCAAAAGAATTCACAAAGCTGAGCGGGAGAAACAAAAGCGTGAGCATTTGAATGAGCTTTTCCAAGATTTGGCAAGCGCACTTGGTAATTATCATCTTGTTTAGTGGAAGGAAATCATCTGCTCCACGTTATAGCAAGATGCTCTCTCCTGTTCAGTTTATCTGCTCAGACACTACTGTTCTGATGAGTGCATCAAATCACTCCATTTGGATTTCACCTCATTGTGGTAAGTATCTTGCGCAGAATTGAATCAGCAGAACAATGGCAAGGCCTCTATACTATGCGAAGCTGCTCGCCTGTTGAAAGAAATATATGGCCAGATTGACGGGCTTAAAAAGGAGAACGTTGCTCTCTTGTCTGAGTCTCGCTATGTAAGTTCTCACTTCTATTGGATATCTTTTTATGCTGATGTTCGGGCATGTCCACTGTTTCCAAAATGTAGGCTCCTAAAGTTTTTTGTCAACCACTCTCAGTCTCATGTCCTTTGGCCAACACCTGAAACTTATTTCCACTATAAAAAAAATTTGTACCTGGTAGTTTTCATTTCAATATATTCTTTTAACACCGAGATGAATGGGAGATTTTGCTTTGGAAAGTTCCTGGCTTTTGACCATTTCACTCTTCTATGTGATAAACAAACTGAAAATTTCTTGATGTTTCATTTGCACCAGTTTGTCTAAAGTTTCAGGGGTGATAACTCTGTGAAATGCTGATTCAGGTGACTGTCGAGAAAAATGAGCTGAAAGAGGAGAATGCTGCCTTAGAAGCCCAAATAGAGAAATTGCAGAGCGAGCTAAGAGCCCGGGTAGCCGAGTCTAAGCCTGATCTGAATGCACCTCCTCCTGAATGTACCCAACCTGCAGTGATGGCAAATTATCCCGGAGATGCTACAGGGTTGGCTACAGCAGAACCACCATTGCAGCAAACGCATGCCGTGATCATCGTCCCCCTTCAACCTGATCTCTCGTCGTATCCCATGCATGCCCCGCACGTGAGTAAACCGCACCCGAGATACCCCACGCCCGCAGATTCGTGGCCGTCGCAGCTCCTCGGCGACCAAACCGCTGGGAGGAACGAGCTCCCACTTTGCGGTGGCAATAACGGTAGCAGCAATAGGGAAAATGTCCCTGATAATGGCGTGTAAAAACTCAGTTTTTAGACTCTTTGAGAATCTGTGCCATTGTATTCTTGAATTTGCTCCTTTAGCTTTCTCCCTTTAGCATCTTGGATCGGCAGTCTGTACATGGATGATGGATAAGGGTAAATCTCTCCTAACTATGAGTCGTTTTCTCTCTCCTCTCTTGTCATGATTTGGGGGACGTGTGGGTTTTGATAACCCATAATCAGTTTTCTGGGTTTGTGGAGTACTCTGTTTCTGAACTTCGAAAGCCTTATAAACAGTAATTTCAACTCGATTCAGTTGAAGAAGGCAAATCATAAAGTTGAGCGAAATCAGACGAAAGGAGTATATAAGCTGGGAGAAGAAAGTGTAAATTCTCAAAAATTCATTGATCACGGTAAATTACTGAATCCGTGCCTCTGCTCTGCCGACAGATGTCACGTACGTATGCCCGGAAGAAGACAGAGACCACATGTAAGAGAGGAAATGACTCACGCGGACTTGAAAATTGGATCAATATATAACATGATTCTTGAACTTTATTTTAATATGTAGTATTTTTTTTAAATTTTTAATTTTTTAATATGATTCATGAATTTTTGAAATACGTCCAATCTAGTATTTGAACTTAATACTATCCCTGAACTTGAATTAAGGAAATGAAAATATTAAACAAATTATGAATTTAGGGATGCACATTATACTAAAATTTAAGAATTATATTGAACAAATTAAAAATTTATGGACCACATATGTTATATTGTTTATGTCATCGTCTCGAGGTAATATGACAAAAACTTAGAGCGCACGAGAAGTGGCACTTTCGTGGTTTTGACTGGGAGCAGGGTCTTTTTCCTAGGATCTTTCTTCACATTTGGTGCACCGAACCCACCTCAAAAGATCCGATGGTTTGGGATGCACCCGTAGCCCAGCAACCAAACCCACTGTCTGAAGCCGACAAAGTCAGAGTGAAACTGACCATCCCGCGTGGCGCGTCACGATTGGTGGAACGAATGAGCTCCACGGAACCCCGAAGCACCCTACCAGAACGAATTCCTGGGATCTCTTGCCTTTGTCAAGCTCCGATGTTCTTGTTTTCTTCCGCTTTTTTGCTTTTTTTAAAGCGCTTGTTCTCCCCCGTCTCTCTCTCTCTCCCTCTCCCTCTCTCTCACTCACTAATTTCTACCTGAAACCCTATAATACTACCTTCCCCTCCTGCTACACGCAAGGGCTAATAATTAGAAGAGGAAGAAGGGCCGAGGAAGACGCGCATTTGAGAGAGGGAATAATGGGATCGGGGGTCGGAACGTTTCTCAAGGTGGTGCTGAAAAACTTTGATGTTCTTGCTGGGTATGCCTTCTTTTCCCTTTATTCGCTCTGCCCACTATTTCTTTTTCAGTTTTTTTCCCTGGAGAAACCGGAATTCTTGAGGGAAAAAAAAGGAACACGATGGGGTTTACCGTTGTTGTTATCATGTGAGCTGGAGATGGAAATTTGGGGTACAGAGCTAAAGGGCTTTGCTTGGGATCTCTTGAAGTTGATAATTAGTGTGTAGAGCTAAAGGGGCATACTTGGAACCTGTTGAAGTTGAAGTTTCTATGCGTTTTAGTTGATGGGATGAACTAATTCGGGATCCATTGTGTTTGTTTCAGGCCGTTTATCAGTCTTGTGTATCCTCTGTAAGTCTGGTTTCTGATCACATTATCTGAAATTTTAGCGTCCTTTTGCATTTGCTTTGATATTCTGGTTTAGTTCCTAGTTGGTTTTGTATCTGATTAATGATCATTTTGCTTACAGGTATGCTTCCATCAGGGCAATTGAGACTAAATCTCCTATAGATGATCAGCAGTGGCTTACCTATTGGGTTCTGTATTCCCTCGTTACTCTCTTTGAGCTCACCTTTAACAAACTCCTCGAATGGTAAATTGCATTTCGCTGTGGATGCCTTTTGCTATCCATGAAGTAGGTATTGCAGTTTGCAATCGGCAGTTGCATAAATCGCCGTTTAGAAAGAATGTCGAGATGGTTTTTTGAGTATTATGTTGCAAGTGTTGACCTATTCTTATAGCCTCCAATATACTTCCAAAGCCTGTTAGCCATTTAGCTTTCTGGATTGAGTTGGATGCACAAACAGCTGGGAATGGGATGTGGTAAATACCAACTGCAATGCGGATGTGACCTGGTTCATGGTTATCCCCTGGTGGTAGAAGCTTTTGTCAGAGTCTTCTAGGTCATACAGTCATTGAATGCTTTAGATATAGGACTATTCTACCTTTGGATGTGCTCGGCTGGTAGCTGCAAGTCTTAAGATGGGTATCATCAGCCTCTTACTTGATTAGCTTAGTGACATTTGTAAAAAAGATGACGATTGAGAATGATAGTGTGTGGCTGGTGTTCTTGCATTAAAGTTTCTGCTAAGGTTGTGGAATAAAAAAGTGATCACCAATAGCAAGCATTATTCTCCTTATATTATCAGGGGCTGTTACTCTCGAAATCAGGACTGTGTTTATTTATGTCATGTTAAATAATAGGATGTAATCTGTGCTATTCCCTCGGCCTTTCCTGATTGTATTGCGGACTTGCAGTTCCATGGAGGATTTCCTATAAAGCAGAAGACACGTGTTAAATGTATAGGACATGTTTTTGCATAGCTTTTATGGTATTCGCTTCTTTACAGAGTCTCAAGTCTTTGGCAGGATCCCTATATGGCCATATGCAAAGTTGATTTTGACCTGCTGGTTGGTCATACCATACTTCAGCGGTGCTGCATATGTATATGAACATTTTGTGAGGCCCGTGCTTGTCAACCCTCAGACTATTAACATCTGGTATGTCCCAAGAAAGAAGGATCTCTTTAATAAGCCGCCAGATGACATTTTGACCGCGGCGGAGAAGTATATTGAACAGCATGGAACTGAACAGTTTGAAAGTCTCATCCATAGGGTAAGACCTTACCTAGATTCTGAGGAGTAAAAAACAGTTCTTGATGCAATATCTCCTATGTCTCTGGTTGACTGCCACTGGAGAACCAAATTTTTTCAAAATTTGTGTTTCATTATCTGATTTTGGAAAAAGAAAGTCTCAGGATATCTGTGAAGCCGCTTAATTTCTTCTTTCTGTCCATGCAGGCTCATAAGTCTGGGACTAGCAGCAGTTACACAGTATTTGATGAGGACTATCATTATTCATAATGTTATACTTTGAATTCTAGAGTTGGTGATGCCTACTAACAGAGATGTACAATGCCATGAGCTGTTGTGTTGCAGTACCAGATTTCACTGGCTTTCTGCTTTCTGGTGATAATGTATATGCACCCTTCTGTCATGTGCAGTAGTTCTACCGTTGCGGTTGCTGCTACGGTTCTTTTGCTTCCGTGTATTTCGGGCATGTAATAGTGTAAATTCTTCAGATAAACTATGCAGTACTCGAGGTTGGAGTTGTGTTGCTTTATTCACCTCTTGTTCATGTCAACTGATTCCTCTTGCCTTGTGTGTCCCGGCATCTGACTTCTTTATCAAATGAATATGGATGAGATCGTTTTTAAACTTTTGAGCATGCAAGACATGATCTCAACTTCTTGTGAGTTTTTCTTGGAAGCTGAAGCCGTGATACCCTGATAGGTATCATAGGACTGTTGAATGTGAGTGGGACTTCATTTGAATGGGGAATGTTTCTTTGAATCCCTTTCTTCTTTTAGCCAAAATCTTTGTATTCCTAATATACTAGATATACTTTGTAACTATTTGCAATCCAGCTTCGTTCTGCTATTATCATTGTGGCTTTATCCATGATCCATTCTCCAGGGTATCTTTGACATCGTTGAACAAACTATATTTGTAATGCCATTAAACCAATCCAGGGGGAGTTGTTTGCGGAAAATGTAGGCAAACGGTCGGCCCAAACTCCTGAATAGAATGTGCAAAGATCGTGAATCACTGCAAGTCCTGTTATGGCATAACTAGTACGGATAAGCTGTTAACTGGGATGTTCATCATCAATTTGCAGTTTATTCTCACAGCACATGCAATGTCTGAAAGTACATTGTCGAGATTAAACTGCATGTTCCAACAAGGTAGAGGATATCCCAGTTCTATAACGAAAGATATCACTCGGTTCCGTCATGATTGGATCTCCGCATGTATTCCTGAGCTTCTTCGAGAGCTGATTCCTTTGCATCGGCAGCGTAGAGTATCTTCTTCACAGCTATTGACATCTGTATCGAAATTCATATAGAACGACTTCAATTAAAGAAAAGAACGACAAGATGCATCGTCAACCATAAAAGTACAACGACAAAGGATGAAATGGAGAAGAAGATTTCATCAGAATAAATGAACGAGTTCTTGAATCTCTTACAGGGATATCCTCTAGTTCAGGAGTCTGACAAAGTATCTCTATATCTCGCAGTTTTGCAAAGTAAAAATCCCGTTCTTTTTCCGAAAAATCCACAGATAGCTTGAGATCTGTAACCTGTGAAATGTAAAAAATGTACTCAAGATGATTATCTGAATAGTAGACTGACGATCTAAGAATGGCAATCTGCCCAGACGAGTGGAAAGAAACAACGATATATCCCTGAAAATCCTTTGAAACATAAGAAAAATATGGAATGTAAGTCAATCATCGACAAAACCTTGAACAGACACCACCAATGTGAAGCATGCACGTATAAAAGTGTGCATGCGTCTCTCTCTCTCCCTCACACACACACAGACACAAAGATTGTACTTAATGCACCAGCATGTATCAGCATAATTAGACTACATCTAATGTGATTGTGGTGATAATGATTGTTCACTCAAACTTTCCGATATAAGGAAACAACTAAATGTGGTAACCTCATACCGAACCTCTTGATTAGTAACTCATTTTTATATACATCCAGCATTGGTACAAGGAGAAAGCAGAAACGCTTTGATGCAAACATTTCAAAAACAAAATATGAAATCTTAGACAAGAAAAGTAACTTCCTCAATTCTAATTCGGTTACCTCCTTCAACAAAGCCTGATATTCCCCAGAAGAATGAGCAGCACCTACTGTTTCATTCATCCTCCCTTGACGAGGCCCTACAAAATCATAACCAACTCATCACTATATAATTGTCAAGTCAGTGGGAGAGAGAGAAAAAGTTATAACAGCAGCCGAAATTCCGCAAAGCTAACCAGAAGCTTGAGTTACACCAACTGTATCTGTAGAGCTTATGTTACAAACGTTGTTTACTTGCAGTGATTTTGAATTCTTCTGCAAACTCTTAGAGAATCTTTCCCTGCCACCCTTAGTGCGTCTTTCCACAGGATTGTAGTTTCTGCCGAAGTGAGACAAGAAGGGATTCTTATCAAGAAATACCACCCAAAAATTTAAGCAAAGAAAATGTTATTTGGAAGGAATCATGCATGCAACCGTAGTTAAACAGGAAGTTGCATACTCGTTCATAATGCCACCATTGACAGCATCACAGTAGCGCTTCAACCACTGTAGAAACTCCAAATTGTCCAGGGGTCGGCCTTTGACAAGCCTGTTGACTTCAATATGCTGCCAAGAACGCCATAGATTAGAACAACAGATCTGAATTGGTGGCTCCTCTTTTACGTATGGTGCTCAAGCACAGTGAGCTAGCTATATTACGGATGGTGCCTTTTATCAATTTCTGCAAGCATGTGGCTACAAGTTGAAAAGCTTATTTCACATACCAAAACAGACATTAATCCAGTTAGGGCTTCAAACAAAGTGCTGAAACAGTAACAATACCACTGGGACAATTGGAAGACTAGTTAGTTCACCATTTACACGTACTGAAATGCAACTGACTTATACAGAATGAACTTCAAATTGATACAGTTGTCTATGAACTAAAGGTTCTTAGCAACTCGCAGTTTTTGCTAACCCTGGGTCTTCTAGCTTTGAAGTTGTCTGACAGGAAATGAGCCAAAATAACTCAACTACGCTAGAAAAAATTTTCGCCACAAGCTGCACACACACGCACTTATCATATGTAAGGCAATTCGTTGACAAAAAAATTCTTTAGAGCCAAATGTTTGATGCAGCCACCATTTACACAGCAGGTCAAGAGGTGGTTACCAATCAGAAGCACACAAATGAACCAACATCTGAGTTACCTTTCCCAAATGGATCAGAATTATGTCCTCACTGCATTGTACAACCGTACCAAAACTTTAACTTTAAAAGAATCCGCGATCCGATGCAATATCACGTATTACCTTGTCAATCTTCAACTTGTTAAATGATTCCTGCAGAATCTTGTAATTTTGAATCATATCATATTCTGTCTTTGCATCAAAATTCACCTGCGAAACAGTACAATCAAGTCAGTATGGGGAGAGCTATTCTATGAAACAGAATATAACCTAAAGAGGAAACGCAATTATATTTGGTTGCGTTGTGCTGTCACCTTGTGCATGGGAACTACTCCTGGATAGGTCATGTCCATCAATTGGCATTGGACTGCACCAGATGCAGCCTGTCAAGATATGTTGCATCAAAAGCATTTCAACCAGCTAAGTTTGAACAGAATTAACAGAATGCACCAATTCATCAAACTGAACAATCGCAGATACGCTTCGGACAAAGACACAATGACTAATGTTCTGTTGCAAAGGAAATTCAAACTAGTAATTGGAATTTCTTACAAAATATATAACCGAAGTCAATTTTTAAGTAGGTCATCAATAGAATGAATTATTTTGGTTTTATTCTAAGAATCACCACAGAAAGTGCAATATGGTATAGTTTGATGCACTCGATTTATTATTAACACAATCTTTGCATCAGATTTGATTGACATGACTTCCCTGAAATTGCACTCAGAAGTAAGCATATAAGTAAAATTATTTTTACTTAGAGTATGTCGAAGACTCTAAGACTTGCCCATAGAAATCGATGCACAACAGAATAATTAGATGCTTTCATCGTAATTATCTAACCATATTCCTACCTCGACCAAAATTGACACTTCTCAATAAAAATCTCAACTGGATTTGCAGTTCTAAACATTCCTATGTCTCATTATCAATGAACCATTGCAGTATCCAATTTCAATGGCCAAAAAAAGCCATCACTACAGAAAATCTTCGAATTTAGCAGAGACACCACAACTATGTAAACTTGTCATACAGACATATGGTGATCTCAGCTAGCAATCGCTGAATTGTCTAGAATTTTCTTTGAACCGTTTCCCAGATTGCTCTTGATCGCTCGATTAGATGACTGTAGCCATAATTTGATGCATACAGTGCATAAATATAGACTCGCGCTGGTAACACACTCTTAACTTTTTCCGTACGTAGACCAAAAACTAACCAGGCTTAAGACAAAAAATTTATGAACTGTTGACTATGTTTCATCTTACACCTTGCTAGCAGAGAGAAAAATTTTAAAAGAGGGTTTGATCTAACACTTCAACAGAAGCCTTATTAAGCCTTATCTAATTCATTCTTTTCAGCTACAAAACAGAGGGTTTCGATACTTACACATATATCCATAGATTATTGAAGGATGAACTCTCACCATCAATTTGTGAAAATGGGCAGACAAAAATATACTCCACCGGAACCAAAATGACTCAAATGCAAACAATCCACGTGCTGTATCAACATCTAGATGGAGAGAAATCAGAGTTATACCTCTTCAATGCGAGAAAGATTGAGCTGTAGCCTACTGTTGATCCAAGTCAGAATCTCGTTCCTTCCCACAAAGTAAGCACTGTCCATCATCCCGATAGTACTGGCCATCCTATTCGGGCTTCACAGAAGCAACCCAAAAGAAGACTCCTCCTCTGCCTATTCCCGAACCAGTAGTTGCTACGACAAGATTTCAAAGATTTTCGACCCGCAACGATCTCAGAGACTCTGTATAAACTCGTAGAGCACGCAACGGACGAAAACTCAATGATGGGTCCTCGAGTTCTTGATTCTGGGTGTCGATAACAACAACGAAAACGAAGAAATGGGTTCGTCTCTCTCTTGATTCAAGAGAGAGACGAACGGGCGAGACGAAGAAATGCGAAACCGAAAAGTAGAGAGAGAGGACACAACTGAACAAGACACCGTTCCTGAGCAAAAGGGATTCTTGGGTTTTCCCTCTAACGTACGGAAGATTCTGGAACTGGATGGGAATTGAAATGGGTTTGGAGAGAATCAATGCAAAAACGAGCGTGGGAAGCTTCTCCTCTCAAGAAGGAGAGAGAAACCGAACACGGGTTCGAATCAGTCTTGGATTCTTGATTCCTAATGGGGATCATCAGCAGCTCAGGCCTGATATAGGAAACGGAGATTGAAGCAATTTAACAGGCGGCAGGCGCTATCGGCCGTGTCATTTTCGGGAAGATCGACACTGTTTGTTGGTTTGATTGGACGCTCGTGAATACGCTCTGTGCCTAACTTCCAAGATGGATGGATTGATCGATCCAACGTGTGACCGTAACTTCTTAAGCCCACATGCAATGGCTGCAAATCAAATCAAATCAAATCAGATCGGATTGATGAAATTTGGTAAGGGGATTGGGTCGGGTTACCTCGTTGTACCTCGTTGTATCAATCTATAGTTCTTGCAAACTTTATGTATGAAATTCATTTAATTAGTTTTCGAATCTTTTGTTTATTTATCGTGTTTTTTTTCTTTTGGGGGGCTGGAAAGTGAAATACTTCATCAAATTAGTCAAAAGTGATAGGACGGGCTTCAGTACATAACAGATCCCAAAGAGTCGGGGAGGGGATAAAACCCAGTTTGGAGGTACATAGTTTCTCCTGCGGGCTCTAATGATCCAATCTGCAACGAAATTGGCCTATCTAAAGTAATGAAATATCCCAATGTTTAAAAAGGAGAGTAACATATCCTTGCACTTCATGATATTTATCATGTTTAGTAGTGCTAATAAAAAGCGGCCTAATTAAAAAAAAATACCAACTTTATTTTGAGTGATAATTCTGGTCCGAACTTTTTTTTGTCTCATTAAAAATTGCCAACTTTTATTTAAATCCCAAATCTGGCCCATATAATTTCAAAATTTTACATTACGGGGGCTAAATTTAAAACTCGAGTAAAATTTGATGCTTTTTATTAAGACAAAAAAAGGTTCGTGCGAGAATTGTCATTCAACGTGAAGTTAGTGCTTTGTTTTTAGGAATTAGCACGATAAAAAGCTGGACTTGACTCAAAGAACGAATGAAATTAAACATGGGCCTGAGGCCCAAAAGAGGGTTTCATATGGGCCTATTGATTGGGCCCTTCGGAGCGACCATTGTTGAACTTCGGACCTTTCGCATGTTGTTCTTCTTCGCGGAGACGCAGCATTAGGGTTTTTGAGGGTTCTCCTACCCCTTATAAGGCGAGCTGAGAACCCCCAAGCGGCTAAAAATTGCATCTTTCTCGGGCGAAGACTTGATTTTCCGCCGCCGCCATCCGGTCGGGGCAGCCGCAGAGCTTAGCTTCGCCGGAGAAGAGCCATGGTGCACGTCTCCTTCTATCGCAACTGTAACGTCTCTCTCTCTCTCTCTCTCTCTCTCTCTCTCTCTCTCTCTCTCTTTCTGTGTGTGTGTTTTTGGTCATGAGCTTGTGTCCCTCTGATAGATGTCCGCATGTTCTTGAATTCATACCCTTTTGTTCTTGGGACGTTGGAGATGTGATCTGGTGCAATTCTGAAGGTGGTAGTGTTTCGGGTCTATGATGGGTTGTGTATGTCCCTCGATCTGTTTGGTTTGGAGTAGATCAAACAAGGAGATCTTTTGTTTTGGTTTCTTTTGGGGGGTGGTGGGTGGTTTAAAGTGTTTTCATTTCGCATTTTCATTCACCGTTTTAGATGAAAAATGTAGCAAGCGGAGAAGGGTGTCTGGTGACTAAGCGTTGTTTTTCATGATGTTGAATTGAAAACTATTGTGAACTATTGTAGATGCTCTGTTTGTTGGGTCTCCGATCTTTTCGCAGTTGGATCCAGTTAGTGTTTTCGTTTAGCGACATCTGCTCATTAGAGCAACTGCAAGATTCTGCTAAAAAGAAAATACTTGAATTAGCTCACATTTGCAACACCAAATTGAGTCCCGAGTTCAGTATTAGCAGCTTCAGATGATGGGTTGGATCAAGCATGTGCTTACTATACTACTTAGCTGAAGGAGCACATAGGTTGTACTCCATTGTAAAGAACTTTTTTTCCATAGACTAGGATGGAAATGATGGAAATTGGCACTTTACATATCTCCTTCATAGATACGTCATCAGTCACCTAGATATGCAGCATCTCTGTGGTTGAGAATGAGTGAGTGATTTCTGGGAAACTCTTTACATCTTCATTTGCTTTAACTTCAGATGGGAAGACATTTAAGAAACCTCGTCGACCTTATGAGAAGGAGCGATTGGATGCTGAGCTGAAGCTGGTGGGAGAATATGGCCTTAGATGCAAGAGAGAACTCTGGAGAGTTCAGTATGCTCTGAGCCGCATCCGCAACAATGCAAGGATGCTTTTGACCCTTGATGAGAAGAACCCTCGTCGAATCTTTGAGGGTGAGGCTCTTCTCCGGAGGATGAATCGCTATGGTTTACTGGACGAAAGTCAGAACAAGCTTGATTATGTCTTGGCCTTGACTGTGGAGAACTTCCTTGAGCGTCGCCTGCAGACACTCGTCTTCAAGTCTGGAATGGCCAAATCAATCCACCATGCCAGAGTGCTCATCAGGCAGAGACATATCAGGTTAGATATTTAAAGTTCAAATGGACCCTCGGTGTATCACAGATGCAGATGCATGTGCAAGGCCTGTTTTGTATATTGATGCTATGTATAGTATGGAATATCTTCTCAGGATGTTTACTTCGTAGAGGTCTCATATGATACGGTAGTTTTCACTGATGGGTTGTTAAGTAACCGTTGGAGCATCTTGTTGATCTGAGTTGAATTTTAGATGGCCATATAAATATCTTCTTGGAAAGATTAGATTAGGCAATGGGCAGTGGAGAACTTTCCTTAATGGATATTGGAAAAATGGATTAGTCTTTCTTAGAGGTTTAAAGGCTGTGAGTCTGGGTTATGATGCTTCTGTTTCATTCCTTTGTCATTCAAAATTCTTGGTAATATCATGCAACATGATGTGTGGAATTTCATTAAGTTTCTGTAGTCAGGAGGATGGTGAGACTGAGAGTAGCAGTTTGAACATTCAGTACCACATGTGCTGATCAATCAAAGCAACAGCTTCCTTGCCTATCTCAGGATCCTGCAAAAATCTGAATCAAAAGCTAGCTGCTTGCGTGTTCCCCTCATGCTACAGAATAACATTGCTGTGTTAGATCATGGTTGATGTACTGATTTGATCTTGCTTCTAACTTGGCAGGGTTGGGAGGCAAGTCGTGAACATCCCATCTTTCATGGTGAGGGTGGATTCACAAAAGCACATCGACTTCTCGCTTACAAGTCCATTTGGAGGAGGGCGACCGGGAAGGGTGAAGCGAAGGAACACAAAGGCTGCTGCTAAGAAGGCTGCTGGTGGCGATGGAGATGAAGAGGACGAGGATTAGATGGTTGGACCGGTTCTTGTTATCCAATGCTAGCTGCCATTTCATGGGCCAATTTTTATTCTTTTTCAGCGTTGATGTTGCAGTATAATTTAACTTTGGAACTTCTCGCCGTTCTACTTGGGTAGGGACTCGCTTGCATAATGACTTATTTCAACCTTTTGAACATGGTCAGGTTATTTGTATGATTTGGTTTCAAGGTGACTATTCTCAGCCACTGATCATGACTTGAAGTTTTGCCAATTGCCATAGTTGAATTGATAATTCAGGGTGTTTTTCAAAGGTTTTAAATGCGGCTGAAGGTCCGCTCTTGATCGTAAGGTATAATAGGATTGGAATTTCTAAAACCACACACTGACCTTGAACAAATTACAATGAATGATTTGGAAATTTTGAATGCCGGGTCGGTCTAAATGTGAATTACAGGAAGAATTTGGAGTTCTGATTCAGTTTAGAACGTTGGAAGGGCAAGCTCTCGCCGTTGGTTTGTGAATGGGTCCTAGGTGGGCAGGCCCTTGACTCGGTCATTTGGACAACGACAAACTATTTAGAATCGTGGGTTTTCGGCTGATGTTCGGAGTTCCGAGTCAGCTCGAAAGATGTCAAAACGCTTGTTCAAAAGCCTTCTTCAGCATCCATCTCCATCGTCTCCTTCGACTTCCCTACAAGCACAGAGGAAAGAAGCTAGCAACTCGAGCATGGAATCCATCAACGTCTTGAAGGGCTATGGCAAGCTGAGCAGCCCCGAAGCTCAATCCCCACGTCACAGAGCCAGCAAGAGACCTCTGATACTCGCCGTCACCGTCTCGTCGATCGTTCTGCTGACCATAGGCCTCGGCCTTCTCGTCGGAGCTCTGATCCGGGGGTCGAGCACCGAGGAATCGGAGTCGCGGTCGCTCAGATCCAGCTCGGCCCAGTCGATCCGAGCAGTCTGCAGCGTGACTGAGCATCAAGACTCGTGCTTCACGAGCATATCCTCCCTCAACAGCTCCGTCAAGCCCGACCCAGAAGCCATCTTCGAGCTCTCCCTGCGGGTGTGCGTCAACGAGGTGTCGGATGCTTCTCTGTTCGTGAGGAACCTGGTCAAGAGCTCGAACGACGCGCGCTCGAAGGGCGCTCTAGGGGACTGCGCGGGCCAGCTGGACGACGCGGCGAGCCGGCTCGGCGACTCGGTGGCGGCCATGGACGCGGGGCCGGGGGAGAAGGCGCTGACGGAGTTGAAGATCAGCAACATACAGACGTGGGTGAGCGCGGCCATGACGGATCAAGAAACGTGCTTGGACGGGTTGGAGGAGATGGGGTCAACGGTTCTTGATGAGGTCAGGGATCGGTTGAGCAGGTCGAGGGAGTTCATGAGCAACAGCTTGGCGATTTGTGCTCAGATGAGTGCCATCCTCGACAAGTTCGAGATGGGTATGCATTAATCTTTCGTTGGTCGCAAAATCGAGTTCGAGGGGATACATTGATACAGTAATCACAGATTGATGTTGTGGAGACTGGTGTGCTGGTGCCAGTATTAGAAACTCAGTGTGTGTTGATTTGGTCTGCAATTGTTATGTGCGTTGTGAATTGTGGGAGATTTCCATCTATATGAGCACGATCACTTCTCAATGGCAATGATTTATTTATTTGTAAGTTTGCCTTTGTGAAATTTATGGTGCTCAGTCCGTAACTTTCGTAGTATGCAAAACTTGATTCGATTCACATAAGACCGTGCTAGATGCTGTGTAGAAGGCCTGTGAAAGAGCAGTATAGCATTCGAGTGCCTGAAAACTGACAAACTGACTCTTGCTTGGAAGCAGCTTTTAATTTTCTTGTTTTGCTGCTGGTTTGTCACTGTCCTAATTGCATGATTTGTAGCAAAGGAGCGACTGAAATGAAATCCTTGAGAATGCTTTTTGGTCCATTCTTTCTCTGTGTAGCCTCCAAAGGCGACCACGTAACCGTGTTGAAAGTTATTTGTAGTAGGGCGTTGTGAAACGATGGTTACCTTGAGTTTTCCCCTAGATGCAAAACATACTTTCCTAGTGCTGCCACTTGGCACGACATGGCTGTCCGAACCAGATGGACTACGATGGCATGGATCGATTTCTTTTGTTGTCGCTCACTCCCACAGCGGCATCCTTTATTGTTTGTGCCTTCTTCAAGCAACCGGATGAGGCCTGGCTAGGGACACAGGATGCAGTTTACTCTGTTATTGATTCTCTGCCTTGTCAAGTGATTGTATCTTTAACATACCTTTTTATGAACTTGATCTTTGGCCGGGCATGACTGGCTCTCTCTCTCTCTCTCTCTCTCTCTCTCTCTCTCTCTCTCTCTCTCTCGTTTAGATTTTTATTGGTGTCACACGAATTTGGTTTTAAAGCCAAACCAACAAGCACACTGATTTAAAGTAATCAACACTAGACGGTGACTGAAATTGCTGGCTATATTTGGTCATGAAATTCATCCCCAATACGCCCCAGCTCTCAGTGAAACTGTGAGAAGAACCTGCAGAACCTGTGGCACTGGTTCATCGACCCGCGGTGCTGGTTTGTAGACCTGGGCGACTGCTGATTTGTCCACCTGGACCTTGCGCTACATATCGGGCATCGTCATTTCTCCAAAAAACATGGGCCAACACAAGCTTTGTGGTACGCGTGCTCGCAGCATGCGAGCAGTAGAAGCACTTCGCCGTCCTTGAGATCCCTTGGCAAATACACACAGTCCGTGTTCTTGGCCTTTGTTTCATTGCTGTTTCACGTGACGATCTGCGGTGAGGCCAAAGAAATGGGTTAATTTCAATGAAAGCCAGCCACCAACCTACAAAGAGGAAAGCTAGAGATACTGAGACTTAACTCTAAAAACGTGCAAATTAACATAATGTAGCCGAGATTTATCGCCTCTGGGTTTTTCCTATTGCAAAATGACTGTACCTTGTTCTAAAAGCAGCTTTAGGCACATCGTATGCTTTTATCTTCAATTGATGACACCCAGAAAGAAGGTCGATTTTAAAAAATACCTTAGCTCCCTAAAGTTGATCCAATAGATCATCGATCTAAGGAACTCCCCAAGGCGAAACACTGGGTCTAATGAAACCCTTATCCAAAAGTTCTTGCGGCTGTGTTTTCAATTATTTCAATTCAAAAGGTGTCATTCGATATGGGGCCTTAAAAATAGGTGTTGTACTAGACATCTCAATCTCCCTCTCAGGAGGCAAATCAAGTTAATCTTTGGCAAACACATCTAAAAATTCTTTGACAATCGGAACATTTTTAAGCTTTACGACATCCTTAATTGTGTCTATTACACAAGCTAAATACCCACAACAACCTTCCTCAAAAGTTTTTTCGCTTAAGATAAAATCAATCTTGGAAAAGTGCATTTACAACTTCCCAAAAAAGAAAATTCTAGTTGATTTGGAAGTCGGAAGACATCTTTATTGGAATAGCAATCAATAGTAGTATAATATGTTGATAATCGATCCATTCCCAAACTAACATCGAAATCCTGGATATTTAATGAAAATCCCGTATATTTAACTTCATTAAATATCCAGGCTTTTCAACATTATCAATTTAGTGCACACATCTCTTGAACACATGATCAACAATCAAGAAAGGTAGGAGTATCAACACACAATTCAAATTCAAGAGGCTCAGGCAACACATCAAGTTTCTTTGCGAATTCAGTAGAAATAAAGGAATGCGTTGCACCGGGATCAAACAACACATACGCATATCGCTTTCCCTCGCATGAGGCTAGTAGAGGAAAAAAGAAAAGAAGAGAAAAGGAAAAAAAAAGTAAAAGTAAATATAAGAAAAGAAAATTAAAAAATTCGAAAAACATCCAAATATTATTAAAAATTGTCCAAGTCAATGCCGACCATACCACGTGAGACAGCAAACATCCACGTCAATGATTTCCGACCAAAATTGATTGGATGGACTCAATTTGCAAAACGTAAAAAGGTTTATGACTCAATTAGCATAATTAAAAAGTTTAGGATTGAATTGGCAAAAGTACAATAAATTTAAGGCTTTTTGGACAGTTTTTGCCATTGAAACTCTTAGACCCTTGGAAGTTTCACGGCTTGCTTGGTCATCTTGGCTATCTCCTCGGCCTATTGTGCCTTGAAAACCTCCGGTCTTCGCAAAGTCACTTGGAAAAATTCTAATTGACACGATGCCTATGGCAACGAAGAGTAGATGATAACCATCTCGAGAGGCGTTGTATGGACTCTTGTCGGGTTTGGGCCTAGCCCCAAGATTGGGCTTCAAAGGTCGTGTGTCCAAGCCTGCCCGTTACATAAAAAAAAAAAAAAGAAATTCAGTAAAATAAATGTACAAAAAAAATCAAGATAGGTGGACCTAGTCGAGCCGAGTCGAGTCAAGCCCTTCATGGTGGGGCCCACCTTTTAACATCAAAATGCAACGAGCTGAGCCCGATGGGCAATAGCAAAAGGTCTGGCCCAACTGGGCCGAGTTAGTTAAAGCAGTGGTGTAGCCTGACTCAGAACAAAGGCTCCATATTTTCACCGAATAATGTGTAAAATTTCAATGACTCAGAAGGAAATAAATCCATTTGATCTTTCTCAGTCATTACTCATGGTATCAATTTTGACTTTTTGGTCCTGAATCACAGCATGGTACAGGAGAAGAACCCATGTGACAGAAATTGTCTGAATTGCATGTCATGTTTCCCCGCTCATGTGACAGTACTTGCAGCAGCAACAAAAGAAGTTGGCCCAGCTCACTCTTTTTCCCATGTTTCCACATTCCACAACTGTACTTTCCTTGGATTATGATGTGCAGAGAGAACAAGAAAAATCTAAATCATAGCTATTTTCTTTTTATTGTGGAGGGGGACCAATGTGCAGTACAAGCCAAAAAGAAGTGGCATTTTGCACAATTTCCCGTTTCATTCTAGGTAACAACTAAGAAACTTGGGTTAATAAGACAATGTAGATAGACGCTGCAGCAGAAACCAGTGCGTTCATTTGAGTCCCGGTTGGTGAGTTATATGAACTCTGAAGTAATGGAGTGATAACACATGTTGATGTTGAAGCAAACATAAAGTGCATTCACTCGGTCAATATGTTTAATACCCTCTGAGATTAGCAGCCAAACATAAAACAAAAGGAGTCAGATAAACTCTGCAGTTAATGTCTGCCATTTATATGTTTTAAAAGAGGGAACTTAGATTCCTGGTTTGTGTCATGTAAGAATATCAATTATGCCCTCCAAAGAGAGTATTCTTTTGTAAGGAAATGATGCTAAACATGGTCGCGGGGGATGGTAACCTTGGACATGACTCGATCACAAGACACGGGCATGAGCTCGACCCGAATGTAACGATGGAGAGACCAAAATTGAATTAGCCGCTATGCATAACTTGGATAGTAGCTTTGATTTAAACTAAATTAACAACTTTATTGCTGTGGTGCTAATAAAAACCAATAAGCCCTTCAATAAAATCCCTAATATTTCACAGAAGGCATTTTTTTCATCCTTAATTAATCAGTAGGCTGGAAAGACATGCTAATCCCCGGGAAAAGCAAAAAGTAACAGATATGGTGGGTTAATGCATAATGCGCTGACTACGTGAGAACTGTAACGATGGCTCTCTCTCTCTCTCTCTCTCTCCTCAACTTTTGGTCCTCAATATAAGTTCCCCGCGTTTAAGTAGTTACCAGTTCTTGAACTTCCGCATTAAAAGAGGTCCAAAAGAGCACAACACAGAGATTGACACGCTACAGCTACGTGTGCCTGAATGTTTTACTGGTGTCAATTCATGCAAAGCAAAACGACAACACTCTTCGAACCGTTTCATTCTGAGAGGTTTTCAAAAACAAACTTCACGTAAAATTCGCTCACGAGCATCCCTAGCAAGCAAGCAATAACTCAGTAAAGAACAAGCTTTCTCCAACAGATAGCTATCAATAGCCCAGTTTGCTCTGTTCTTAAACTGTAACTCCCCTCGCATTTTGAGGGATTGTTACCAATTTGTAAGCATTTGCATGAAAAAGAGGCACCAGGTGTGAACCAGAAAGTGAGCCAAAGTACAGCTGTGTGAGTGAATGATCTACCGGTGTCAATTCATGCAAGGAAAGAGAGATTAATCACCATGTAACCGTTTCAATTCCACAAAGAAACCTCCAAACAAAGACTTATCTGCAACCATTATGTTTGAGAAAGCATAATTAAGAAGAAAACAAGCTTTACCAACAGATAGCTATCATGTTTTAATAGTGTCAATTCATGCAAAGCAAAACGACAACACTCTTCGAACCGTTTCATTATGAGGGGTTTTCAAAAACAAACTTCGCGTAAAATTCGCTCGCGAGCATCCCTAGCAAGAAAGCAATAACTCAGTAAAGAACAAGCTTTCTCCAACAGATAGCTATCAATAGCCCAGTTTGCTCTGTTCTCAAACTGTAACTCCCCTCGCATTTTGAGGGGTTGTTACCAATTTGTAAGCATTTGCATGAAAAAGAGGCACCAGGTGTGAACCAGAAAGTGAGCCAAAGTACAGCTGTGTGAGTGAATGATCTACCGGTGTCAATTCATGCAAGGAAAGAGAGATTAATCACCATCTAACCGTCTCAATTCCACAAAGAAACCTCCAAACAAAGACTTATCTGCAACCATTATGTTTGAGAAAGCATAATTAAGAAGAAAACAAGCTTTACCAACATATAGCTATCATGTTTTAATAGTGTCAATTCATGCAAAGCAAAACGACAACACTCTTCGAACCGTTTCATTCTGAGAGGTTTTCAAAAACAAACTTCGCGTAAAATTCGCTCGCGAGCATCCCTAGCAAGAAAGCAATAACTCAGTAAAGAACAAGCTTTCTCCAACAGATAGCTATCAATAGCCCAGTTTGCTCTGTTCTCAAACTGTAACTCCCCTCGCATTTTGAGGGGTTGTTACCAATTTGTAAGCATTTGCATGAAAAAGAGGCACCAGGTGTGAACCAGAAAGTGAGCCAAAGTACAGCTGTGTGAGTGAATGATCTACCGGTGTCAATTCATGCAAGGAAAGAGAGATTAATCACCATGTAACCGTCTCAATTCCACAAAGAAACCTCCAAACAAAGACTTATCTGCAACCATTATGTTTGAGAAAGCATAATTAAGAAGAAAACAAGCTTTACCAACAGATAGCTATCATGTTTTAATAGTGTCAATTCATGCAAAGCAAAACGACAACACTCTTCGAACCGTTTCATTATGAGGGGTTTTCAAAAACAAACTTCGCGTAAAATTCGCTCGCGAGCATCCCTAGCAAGAAAGCAATAACTCAGTAAAGAACAAGTTTTCTCCAACAGATAGCTATCAATAGCCCAGTTTGCTTTGTTCTCAAACTGTAACTCCCCTCGCATTTTGAGGGGTTGTTACCAATTTGTAAGCATTTGCATGAAAAAGAGGCACCAGGTGTGAACCAGAAAGTGAGCCAAAGTACAGCTGTGTAAGTGAATGATCTACCGGTGTCAATTCATGCAAGGAAAGAGAGATTAATCACCATGTAACCGTCTCAATTCCACAAAGAAACCTCCAAACAAAGACTTATCTGCAACCATTATGTTTGAGAAAGCATAATTAAGAAGAAAACAAGCTTTACCAACAGATAGCTATCATGTTTTAATAGTGTCAATTCATGCAAAGCAAAATGACAACAATCTTCGAACCGTTTCATTCTGAGGGGTTTTCAAAAACAAACTTCACGTAAAATTCGCTCGCGAGCATCCCTAGCAAGAAAGCAATAACTCAGTAAAGAACAAGCTTTCTCCAACAAATAGCTATCAATAGCCCAGTTTGCTCTGTTCTTAAACTGTAACTCTCCTCGCATTTTGAGGGGTTGTTACCAATTTGTAAGCATTTGCATGAAAAAGAGGCACCAGGTGTGAACCAGAAAGTGAGCCAAAGTACAGCTGTGTGAGTGAATGATCTACCGGTGTCAATTCATGCAAGGAAAGAGAGATTAATCACCATGTAACCGTTTCAATTCCACAAAGAAACCTCCAAACAAAGACTTATCTGCAACCATTATGTTTGAGAAAGCATAATTAAGAAGAAAACAAGCTTTACCAACAGATAGCTATCATGTTTTAATAGTGTCAATTCATGCAAAGCAAAACGACAACACTCTTCGAACCGTTTCATTCTGAGGGGTTTTCAAAAACAAACTTCACGTAAAATTCACTCGCGAGCATCCCTAGCAAGAAAGCAATAACTCAGTAAAGAACAAGCTTTCTCCAACAGATAGCTATCAATAGCCCAGTTTGCTTTGTTCTTAAACTGTAACTCCCCACGCATTTTGAGGGGTTGTTACCAATTTGTAAGCATTTGCATGAAAAAGAGGCACCAGGTGTGAACCAGAAAGTGAGCCAAAGTACAGCTGTGTGAGTGAATGATCTACCGGTGTCAATTCATGCAAGGAAAGAGAGATTAATCACCATGTAACCGTTTCAATTCCACAAAGAAACCTCCAAACAAAGACTTATCTGCAACCATTATGTTTGAGAAAGCATAATTAAGAAGAAAACAAGCTTTACCAACATATAGCTATCAATACGCCTTTTCCCATGTTTCTCGCCCCTACTTCCCTCGCGTTTAAGCGGGTTACCCATTTAAAGCATCTGCATAGAAAGAGATCCGATTGTACACAGAGAGAGCCAAAGTACAGCTATACAATGAACCTGAATGTCTTCCTGGTGTCTTCCATGCATGAATATCAGACGTCATTGACTAGAAACCGTTTCATAAAGATATGGCCGGTGTCTTTCTTGCCCGTTTTTTCCTCGCATTTAAGCAGGTTACCCCTTGAAAGCTCTGCATCAAAAGAGATCCGATTGTACACAGAGAGAGCGAAAGTACAGCTATAGCATGAGCCCGAATGTCTTCCTGGTGTCTTCCATGCATGAAAATGAGACATCATTGACTAGAAACTGTTTCATAAAGATATAGCCGGTGTCTTTCTCACCCGTATATCCCTCGCGTTTAAGCGGGTTACCCATTTAAAGCTCTGCATCGAAAGAGATCCGATTGTACACAGAAAGAGCCAAAGTACAGCTATAACTTGAGCCTGAATGTCTTCCTGGTGTCTTCCATGCATGGAAATGAAACATCATTGACTAGAAACTCTTTCATAAAGATATAGCCAATGTCTTTCTTGCCTGTAATTTGCTCGCGTTTAAACGGGTACTGATTTAAAGCTCTGCATTGAAAGAGATCCGATTGTACACAGAGAGAGCCAAAGTACAGCTCTAACATGAGCCTGAATGTCTTCCTAGTGTCTTCCATGCATGGAAATGAGACATCATTGACCAGACACCATTTCATAAAGATATAGCTGGTGTCTTCTTGCCCGTAATTTGCTCGCATTTAAGCAGGTTACCCATTTAAAGCATTTGCATTGAAAGAGATCCGATTGTACACAGAGAGGCAAAGTACAGCTATATCATGAGCCTAAATGTCTTCCCGGTGTATTCCATGCATGGAAATGAGACATCATTGACTAGAAACCGTTCGACCAGACTAACTTACTACCTTAATCAATATTGAGATAAAAAAAACTAACTGCACCTTGGAGTTTCTGTTAAACAATGCTTTAGAACACTAAAGGAGAATTTACAATTGGCCTATTATGTTCTTGGGTGCATCCAGCATTACAGCCATAGTGCACAGTGCTCTAAAAATTACATTGCAAGGTATGGCTGATTATCAGCACACGAAAAATCAGTCACTTAAAAAATGAATTGAATTATCTCCTGTATTCTACATGACAAAAAGGCAGCTTAAACAGAGTTAGTTCTCAATCCCTTATACCCAAAATGCTAGATAGATGTATCTTCCATCACGAACTCTTCGAAAACAGACTCACTCGCCATTGCATCCAAGCGATCCTACTGTCACCTTGCTGTCTTCATCAATACCTCAGCTTTTCTGTCATAAAAAAAAATTGCACAAGTGCTTAGAAGAAAGGTACAGTATCCTATTTTTCCTAATATTAACTGGTGGCAAGTTAATTAACTCCGATCGCTTTAAATAAATTATCATTAATTCATAACAGAGTTTCCTGAAATTGAATTATGAAATAAGAGTGTCACAATAACAATGATCTTAGAACAGGCTGTGCTCATTAATGTACTAAAACGAAGAAATGAAAGGAAAACAAATTGTTTTCTCAAACAACCATCCTAATTGATCTTCCTCAACAAGTATCAAAGATCAGCCAGTCTCGACAAACATATAATACTAATTTAGCTTTCTCCATGATGTAATAATGTCACCTAGTGATAGTATGTTCAAACCTTAGAAGAGGGAAGCTGGTATCTAAACTGAAAATACAGATCCACAGCGGCAACCTGCCATAAATAATCAAACAAACGCGATTTTGCACCATACAATAGATTGAGTGAATTGTCAACTGGACCACCAAGGATTTAAAAAAGAGGGCACATGGTTGCACCAAGCTCTGAGACTTCCAAGACACTGGTTGCATGGTCAAATAACCAACTGCGGTCTTAACTGCATTTCATTTCTTTTCCTAAGGGCTTAACTGCATGATCATGAACACAGACTGAGCTTATTGTCGAATGGCTGGCCATGGATCTAATAAAGATGTGGTGATTAAAGAAACATAATTGGCCAAATCTCTGAGACTGTCTAAACACTGATCGAAGCAGAAGTAGCCAAAACTAAAACATGTTTCGATTGAAAAAGTAATTATACACAAAGCAGATAGGCATGATTACAACTGTAATTGTGGAAGGACCGTCGCACCTATTGCGATAAAGATACTTATAAGGATATATAAATCAATAAAATTCATGGCAATTTCCTAAAGATAAATTTACTAGGCATTAGGATTCCAAAATACCATTTATATGCAAAAGCATGTAGATTTGAATTAGAAATTCTTGAAAATTTACTGCATTAGTCTAATCAAATCTTTAGGCTCTTTGATTCTTACCCTGAGAACCATAATGTCTATCAGCCAGTCTTTCAAAGATGATCTAATAGCAACCCATCAGAAATTCAATCGTCGCTTTTATGCTAGCCCAGAACTCAACTTCTACAGCACATTGTTTTGCTTTTTCAATTTTTTTGTGGTGACTTGCCACAGATAATGTGTTGCCTCCATAGGTTTGACATTTAAGTGCATAAAGTGCTGCCTCCATTTGTCCATCCGGGATCTACAATTTCATGGCTAGCACTTGAAGGTCATGAATAACAAGAACACAAGGATTTCAATTTCTTTTTGTGCATAACATGATATAATGTACAAGGGATTGAAGGTTTGCCTTCTAACTCACACAGACACTTGACATGCCACACGTTTCTGCTCATTAGGCAGCTCAGAAAAGATGCATCTTTATATTAACAAAGATCAGTTCATCATTTCATGTTAGGCTGCGCCTTTCCCAGACCCATCTTTCAGAGGATATACAACTTCCTCTTGGTTCACCCATTCATTTAATATCATGCATCTTGTGCTTTGCATTTGGTTCATAACATCTTTTGGGATATGTCGATTATGAATTCGTTCAACCAATTCATCTGGTTGTAAAGTCAAGAACATTCAACACACGAGATTGGCAAAGATTTGAACAGTTTGCGGTGATGCCTCAATTTTCTGTGAAGAGCAGACATTTTTACATGATTTGGTGCTTCTGTTATTCACCTGCACCTCTCTACATGGCACTCCCTTAGGAAAACTTTAGAAGGTGAATACGACAAGAAAGACGCAATGCGACAAAACTAAATATATAGCGGAAGAAAACGAACTCTCCAGACCCTCCTATTAATTTATTTGCAATCTAGATTACTTAAGAGCAGAGATTACCATCCAGCTGACACCCTTCTCTATAAAAGCCGTCCCTTCCATCGAGCTCAAGCGGCGCCACAAGAAGCTGCACCAGAGCCTCAGCATCCCATCACAGCACAGTTGTACACAAAAGTACTTGATGGTTTTCTGGCAAGCAGCTTCCACTGTGGTGGCCCTTCACTGGGAACCCAGGAGTTGAGTTCAATAATTCCACCCCCTAAAGCCCTGGGTCCTCCGAGAACAACTATCCTCTCACCACATCCCCGAAAAGCAATGCCCCAACCATTCATTGACATGGCACGCTCCGGCAAGCTTCCCACCGTAGACCATGAGTTCCTCACCTTGTCATATTTCCTGACCTCCTTTGCTGCATGATCAGCTGCGTAGAGCTCATTGTTCACCACTGCAACCAGGGGAGGAGCCTCAGCCGCAGAAGGAGCCTCAGTCACCCCAGTCCCGCCATTCCGGGCTGGGAACATATTAGGTATCTCCCTCCATGTCCTGGTCTCCATATCGTACACTTCTCCGCAGGTGAGAGACTTTATGTTCCCTGTTCCAGTCCCGCCGATCACGTAAAACTTCCCATCCATGAATACCCCAGAGCACATCTTTCTGGCTTTATTCATGTCTGGCAGCATCTCCCACCTTCCGGTGTCCGAGTTATATAGCTCGGCGGAGCTCAGAACATTGCCTCGTGGATCACAACCACCAGCTAAGATTGCAATTTCTCCGAGGCTGGCTGACCCGAACAAGCACCTAGGCACGTTCATCTCCATGCCCGATGTCCATGTGTTGGTCAGGATGCTGTACTTGTATATGATATGGGACATTATCTCCTTTCCGAAGACAAGGAGTTCAGTACCGACAGCCAGCGACTCCTTATCAGAAAAAACGAAACACTCGTTTGTACTCATCCTGGGCAAGCGCAACCAACGGCTACGAATGGGATCAAACGCCTCCCACTCAAGGAGATTGCAGGAGAAGTACACCCAGTGTTCGACGATCCCCATTTGCCTTCTCAGCCGGTAGAGCTCGCCACTCCTGATCAGAGAACGAAAGCTCCGGTTCACGGATGCGAGGGAGCCATAATCAGACCTCAAGCAGCGGAGGAGGCAATTGATGGAGTTATCACGGCCAATCTGACGGATGAGGGAACTCGAGTCCTCTTTCTCGCCGGCTTGATGCTTGTCACCAACTCGAACAGCTTTAGAAAGAGAGAGATCGCGAGCACCCTGCATTGTATCCCACCTGTAATGTGTGTCCAGTGGCCTGGAAAACTTTGTAAGTGAGAATTCATCTGTATCATCCAATTGTTTTGAAAGCTCAAGCACATGAAAGTTATTATAAATCCATCCCCTCTCTTCCTGGCACGAGCTAGGCAAGTCTCGCACAACAAGGTAAGATAGATCTTCCAGCATGTTGCCAGACTTTTTCTACTTTCCAAGTCCAAAGAGCTTTCCTTCTTGCTCATCAAAAAACACAACGCATTTCGAATCAGTCACGAAAAGCTAGTCCGCATTCATAATGGAACCAAGTACAAAACAATCTGCTCGGCCTAATACGCGATATCCGGTGGGATTCGAGCAAACCCCACTCACGCAATTTTCAGAAGCAGAGACATGAGATATCCCAGGCAGGAACAAGCCATAAACACGCGATAACAAATTAAGAACGGATCTTCGAAACATTGTTCTTTGCTTATCGTGTCTCCTAAACATTCATGCAAATGCTAGTGCAAGAACAGAATCAAAATCCTGAAAGTTCCCGTACCCCGAAATTTAACGTCTGGTTCATTTAACTCTCGGAACGGATCACAATTACGTGGGAATGAGAAAAAATCGGATCTTCATCTGCCGAAAGAAGAGGGAGTCGAACAAAAAGAACTGAAACGAGAGGAACATGCAGGAACCTCACAAACAAACAGAATTCGACCGAGAAACGCATTCACGCCGCTCAAAAACGAGACACGCCAAGCCAATCCACGGGGTTCGACGCCGTAACGAAGAGAAAACCAAAAAGCACGCCACGAACCCAAGATTCCTCCCTCCCTCCCTCACCCACCTGAGCCGACGAGAAGAGGAGAAGAAGGAACGTTGGCGGGCGTCCCCGAAACCATCGGAACCGCAGAGAAGAACGCCACCCGCAACGGCCGGCGAGGGGGAGAGAGAGAGAGAGGAAAAATCTCTCGGGGAACGATTCTGTGCGTGCGTGCGTGCGTGCGCACAATGCATGTAGAGAGAGACAGAGACAGAGACAGAGACAGAAAGGCAGAGGCAGAGGCAGGCAGAACCAGAGGAGGAGGAGGAGGCAGAGAGAGAGAGATAGAGAGAGAGAGAGAGAGCTTACACGTAGGAAAAGGCCGGGGGGGAGGGGGATTTTCCTTAAATTTTTCCCTTTTGGGTTTTTTCCTTAAACTTTTTCCCTGCTCCGTTTGTTCTGTTTTTTTGGTCGTGTCCCGTAATTTGGGTCGTCGATGGTGCTGTCAAAATCCTTCCTTCCTCTCTCTCTCTCTCTCTCTCTCTCTCTCTAGCTTTCTGTGCGAAGAATCACAGACTGAGCCGCAGCAGCAGCAGCAGCAGCAAGAAAGCCCACAGTCTCGCTTCTTCTCTCTCTAGAAAGCGCGCTTTCTCTCTCTATCTCTATCTCTGTAGATTCTCTCTCTCCTCGCTATCTCGCGTAATAATAGTTTATTTCTTTGGGTGTGGGTGGTCCCCCCCCCAGGGCAGCGATGCCCATTTTATACTCGCGGCCCGCGCGTGGGCGAGAGTGGGGGGACGCGCGCGTGGCGTCGCGTGCGGTGGAGCTGCGCGTGGGTCTCGACAACCCCCGTCCCGTTCCTTAACAGAAAGCGAGGGACGTGACGGGGCCCACGCGCCACGTGGCCCCCCCGTTTTCCCCCACCCGCCGAGCTCGCCGTGGCGCACTAGCTGCGTAAATTTTCCTACGGGCGAATATGACGGAAAAAAAGTTTACTTGTATTTACCCTCTGAACTGGTATTCGTGTTACTAAAAAAATCCCAGATTGATGTATCAAGATTGCGTTTACCCATAACTAATTTTCATGTCATCAGGAGCGCGAATGATAATCATTCACTTTCAGAAATTAATTTCTGAATAGAAATAGAATTCTATATTTATATTCCTTGGACGAGTTTCTAAGCCAAAATATGCGTTCGATAACGATATAAAATTTCTGCCTCTTGGACGGTCGACCCCAATCTGGATACAGTGTACTGGATCTAAGACTTGATCCTCAATATCTATTGAAAATTAGCAGTTGGTATTTTCACATTTGCGACATCAGATTTAAAAAAAAGGGGTTGTCTTGGACATCGAGCTAGGGATAAGCATGATCCGGGTAGGGAATTCCCACTATGAAATTGGGAACCGCCTATTAAGAACCGATTTCAAAAAATTTAAATCGGGAACCGCCCGTTGATTTCATGGATCCACCTGAAAATCAAACCGGCGGTCCGGTCCGGTCCAGTTCCAGAGTGGGTCTATGGAATCGATCCCACCAAGCTTCACTCAAACGGAGGTGATTGTGAGCGAGAGAGGGAGGCGCTAAATGGTCGGAGACGCAACCATGAATTGATGGAAGTTGAGAGTCGAGACTGTGAGTCAATAGACAATAAGCTTGAGAGTCGAGACCATGATAAGAAATAGTGAGACGAAACGAGTAATTAGTTAATAGGCATTGAGCTTTAAATTATGGATTTTAGGGTTTTCATTTTTCTTAAAATGTTTTCTTCTTTTTTTATTGGAAATTCTTCTTAAAACTTATATATATTACCGGTTCGGTCCTGGTAGGCAAGTGGGTGAGTGGGTGGTTCCACGCCTAAAATCGGAAACCAAATCGTTCTCCATGAGAATCGCTAGTTCCCGACGATCCAGGCGGTTCTCGGTTCTTTTGCACACCCCTATGTCGAGCGGGAGCGGAGGATGGCAGGTGGCGGGCATCGAGCAAAGATGGCGGCGGGAGGCAGCTGGCAAGTAGCAAGGGCAAACGATGAGAAGAGTTTTTATTTATCATTTTTGTTCCAGAAATAGAAAAGTAAAACATTTTTACTTTTCATTTTTGTTTCAAACCTATTTCTGAAATCAAAATGTGTTCCAGAAATAGAAAAATGAAATTGTGTTATCAAATAAATTTCTGTTCCAAACATATTCCCGGGAACAGAAAAATAAAGAACGAAATGGTTATCATGTGTGCCCCAAAAATCCTAAAATTATTACGCTCTTAATAAATCCACCATTCGTTAGCTTTTAAATTGCAGACATGAGAAAACTCGTGGTCAACAACTTGTTTGATCGGCATGGAACATAGATCGGACTATCGAAATTTGGCATATATGGGCTGAATAAGAAGAAAATGAACCGAGATTGAAAAAAACTACTTTTTCCCTAATAGCTTCTTCATGTTTCAAAATTTTGCTAAAGTCTCTAATTTTGCCGCGACATTACCTTAAGATTGTGATAGATCTGTTATGGGTGCATTAGTTTGGAATTTCTTATTACACGAAAATTAATTTAAGATAAATGTCAGGAGTGTACAAGTTTGAGATCTTTTTGTGGTGCGAAAGTTAATTCGGCGGTAAATGTGTCACGGATATACCAATTTGAGATTTTTTGTGATACAAAATTAATTTACCTTGATATGGCACAATTACAAATTTAGGATTTATGTGTCACGGGTGTACCAAAATAGACGAGATTATGGAGGGACAAGGGAGCCGCGAAGGGGGGAATCGAAACCGGTAACGGCCGTTCGTGCACGTGTTGCGCCCAAGCCCCCCACGCATTCCGTGCGGGGACTCTTGCTTTTTGGTGAATTTGTCGGTTTTTTTGGCATTTTCTTTCTCTCTTTGTTCTTCACTTTTTGCATGCGGGAAATCCGAACTGTCATTTAATAGCAAAGAGAGAACCGGAAAATCGTGAAGCGGTGCAAAAATTTCGTTTGAACGCGTGGGTTCACGATTTTCATGTTCTTTTAGGGTGGGAAGTTCCTTTTTTCTTTTGTCGGTTTCTTTTTCTCGAAAAAAAAACACAAATTGGTGTAATCGGGCTCTTTTTGTTTCCAGAAAAATGAATGATTTGGAAAATATTTTTCTTTAAAAAAATGATCATTTGTATTGCTCGAAATAATTGATATGTGGAAAATGTTTTCATTATCGACAATAATTTATATCTAAATATTTTCATCGACGATGAACATATTTTTCATTCACGAAATTCTTTTTATTTTTTATTTTTGATCAAATGTTTGCTCATTTTTATAAGCAGTACAAGCGATCGATTTTAGGAGAATGTTTTCCAAATTATTCATTTTCTACGAAACAGACGGAGCCTTGGTGTTTTCACTAGTTGGCAGATAATAGGGAAGAAATCGTCCTCACTAAGCACAAGTTCCAATTTAGGGAAACAAAACCGGAGTCAAATTGGCTAATATTCAATATTAAGGTCTAGTTAATTGGGCAAGTACGCAAGTGGCCTCGAAAAAAAATGGTAGGTTCATGATATTTTGCCCCATTCTCTTTTGAAAGTAAAGTGGTGCGGTGGAATGTTCGATTTGAGTCATGACTATTTAATTATTTTTTTGAAGTGAATTTGCATTACGGAGTATTCCATTTGAGTCACAATTATTCCGAAATGCCCCCAACCTGAAGGGCCAAGCATGGCCGTAGTCATAAGGTCGCTCCGCACAAGATATGCCATAAGTAGGAAGATCACACGGCACGAGCCGTTCATAGTATTCTCACGACATAAATCGAACCTGTGATAGATGAACAACTCTTTTACCAATCGCTTTGGTGTTGAATTTAAAGCATTGTATCGAATTTAATTTGGGAATCTCTTGATGCTTGATCTATAAGGAAAAAATTCCACATGCTAAATCGAATATTGGGGTGACGTGTTCCGTTGCTCTCCTTAAAATTTTTAATTAGTGCGCGCGAGTTACTCTTTTTGGTTCAAAATAAGTTAAAATAGGGTTACCTAATAAAATTTAGTAAACCACCAAGGTTTTCCTCAGTGACCAGCCTCCCTACTTGGAAAGGGAGAGGTTGGGAGTTAGATTCTCCACCTTCTTAGGAGATTAAGAATGGGGACGTTTATATTTAAATGTAGGTTTCAACTCCGCAGAGCAAAAGTCTAAGAGTTAGAGTATAACAGAAAAAAAAATAAAATAAAATTTAGCAACAAAATTAGCTCCACAAATCAAACTTGAGGTATAGTCTATCTAGGGAAAGTAGCCTTTGCTCGAAAACTAGAACACAAAGACATTTTCTTTTTATTCATTTTTCGCAAAACAAACGAAGCCTACGGGTTCAACAGCACATAGCTACAAACAATTTCAAAGCCCAATGGTTATGCCACACCTCTTTTTAAAAAGTGATTTCTCGTGTCTAAAAATAGAAATATGCAATCAATAATTAGTAGATACACTGCTTCTGCTAAGGAATTTGTCCCTATGGATCTTCTAAACGTTGAAAACAACGTATCAATGATGACTACATCTAAAATTGCGCTACGCGACTTTTTTGCCTAGCAATCTTTCACGCGCTAATTAATCGGTCTCTATGAAACTGTCTTTGATAGTCACGCTACGCGCCTTTTGCAAAGCAATCTTTCACGCGCTAACCGAAATCGAAACTATCAACGACTAGAGATCCAACAGTATCAAGCCACCGATTGTGAGGAAAGCATGACGGTTATGTAAATTGATTGTCATTTCGTAAATAAAAGAAAGATACGCCAATCATCAGTCGAGCGATACGATCACGTCGAGCATTAATTTGCTCTAATCTTCTTCACATCTCATTCTACTTTTGGTATGTGCGTGAAAATATGAACGTTGAACTAAATCCCTAAAACTAAGCTTTTAGGTAATAGTAGGATCCTTTCACAAAACTTGTAGTTGCTAAATAGCTGAAATTAATGAGCAAGGTTAGCAACATTGATATATATTTTTTAAAAAGGGAATATTTGCACATTCATGCAAATACAATTAATTTAACCAAAAAAAAGGGCAAAAAAGATTAAAAAAGGGGAAAAATATAGACGTAAAATAAACTTAACCACAAGCAAGCCGATTGACTTTCGGGCACAACTTGCGGTGTTACTCTAAACAGCGGTCGCATTTGAATTGATAGTGACTGCTTTAGGAAAATTTCAATTAAAGACCTCAAGTAGGGTCAAATTCTCAAAAAATAGTCTCAAGTGAATATTGTATCAAATAAAGGCCTGAAATGCCCAATTAGTCTCAAATAAGGATCCGAAATGCCCAAAAAGTCTCAAATAAGCACTTCGGTCGCCGGCCAAAATGTTACTGTTCCAGCACCGGAACAGTAACTTTTTAATTTTTTTATTATTTTCTTTATGTTTTTCCATTTATGTTTTTTTTTTTTCCTTTTCCTTTTCTTTTTTTTCTTCTCTTCCTCCGCCGGCCATAGCCGAGGCCGGCGAAAGGCGCTGGCCTTAGGCAAGGGCGGCCCTCGCCGGCGTTGGGCGAGGGCCGCCCTTGCCTGGGTTGGGCGAGGTCAGCCTCGCTGGCCACTGGCGAGGCCGGCGAGGTCGAGCCTCGCCAAATTTGGCAAGGGCTCGGCCCCGCCGGCCGCTGGCGAGGCTCGACCTCACCGGCGTCGGGCGAGGCCGGCGAGGTCGAGCCTCACCAGATTTGGCGAGGGCTCGACCTCGCCGGGCTACTAGCGAGGCCAACCTCACCCAACCCAGGTGAGGCCACCCTCACCGACATCGGGCGAGGGCCGCCCTCGCCTACAACGGCAAGGCCGGCCTCGCCCGATGCCGGCGAGGTCGAGCCTCGCCAGCGACTGGCGAGGCCGACCTCGCCTAGCCTAAGCGAGGGCGGCCCTAGCCCGACGACGGCGAGGGCGGCCCCGCCTGAGGCCGGCGCTGGCTATGGCCGGTGGAGGAAGAGAAGAAAAAAAGAAAAGGAAAAATAAAATAAAAAAAATAGAAAAGGAAAAATAGAAATAAAATAATAAAAAAATTTAAAAAGTTACTGTTCTAGTGCCGGAACAGTAACATTTTGGCCGGCCGGCGGTCGAGGTCCTTATTTGAGACTTTTTGGGCACTTCGAGTCTTTATTTGAGACTGATTGGGCACTTCAGGCCCTTATTTGACACAATGTTCATTTTGAACCTTTTTTTGAGAATTTGACCCTACTTGGGATCCTTAATTGAAATTTTCCCGACTGCTTTTCTGTCATGCTATTTTCAAAGTTTTTTAATTTTTAAAAAATGTAAGAAATATAAAATAAAAAGCTAATAAATTAAAAAAATTGTGAAAGAAGGCACTGATATAAAAGGATAATAAATTATAAAAATGTTTCCTTCTTTTTTTATTGAAATTCTTCTGAAAAATTATATATATTACCAGTTCGGTCCAGGTGGGCGGATGAGTGGGTAGGCGGTTCCATGCCTAAAACCGGGAATCGAATCGGTCTCCGTGAGAACTGCCGATTCCCGATGGTCCAAGCAGTTTCCGGTTCCTTTGCACACCCCTACATTGGGCGGCAATAGAGAACGGCAGGTGGCGGGCATCAAGCGAAGACGGCGGCGGGAGGTGGCCGGCAAGTAGCAACATCAAATGATGAGAATAGTTTTTATTTCACATTTTTGTTCCAAAAATAAAAAAGTAAAAAAATTTTACTTCTCATTTCTGTTGCAAACCTATTTCTGAAATCAAAATTTGTTCCAGAAATAGAAAAAATGAAATTGTGTTATTAAACGGATTTCTGTTCCAAACATGTTCCCGAGAACAGAAAAATAGATAAACGAAGTAATTATCATGTGTGCCCCAAAAATCCTAAAATTATGACGCTCTTGATAAATCCGCCCTTCGTTAGCTTTTTAAATTGCAGACGTGAGAAAACCCGTGGTTAACAACTTGTTTGATCGGCGTGGGACATAGATAGGACTGTAGAAATTCAGCATAAATGGGCCGGATAAAAAGAAAATGAACCGAGATTGAAAAAAACAACTTTTGCCCTAGTAGCTGCTTTATGTTTCGAAAATATGCTAAAATCGCTAATTTTGCCACAACGTCACCTTAAGATTGTGATAGATCTGTCACAGGTACATTGGTTTGGAATTTCTTATGACACGAAAATTAATTTAAGATGAATGTCAGGGGTGTACAAGTTTGAGATCTTTTTGTGGTGCGAAAGTTAATTGGGCGGTAAATGTGTCACGGATATACCAATTTGAGATTTTTTGTGATACAAAATTAATTTATCTTGATATGGCATGATTACAAATTTGAGATTTTTGTGTCACGGGTGTACCAAAATAGACAAGATTATGGCGGGACAAGGGAGCCGCGAAGGGGGGGAATCGAAACCGGCAATGGCCGTTCACCCACACGCTGCGCCCAAGCCACCCACACGCTGCGCTGGGGGGGGGGGGTGCTGCTTTTTGGTGAATTTTTCGATTTTTTTGGCATTTTCTTTCTCTCTTTTTTCTTCACTTTTTGCATGCAGGAAATCTGAATTGTCATTTAATAGCAAAGAGAGAACCGGAAAATCGTGAAGCGGTGGAAAAATTACTTTTGAACGTGTAATCGGGCTCTTTTTGTTTCCGGAAAAATAAATGATTTGAAAAATATTTTTCTTTCAAAAAATGATCATTTGTATCGCTCGAAATAATTGATTTGTGGAAAATATTTTTATTATCGACAATGATTTATGTCTAAACATTTTCATTGATGGCCAACATATTTTTCGTTCACGAAATTCTTTTTATTTTTTATTTTTGGTCGGATGTTCACTCATTTTTGTGAGCGGCACAAGCGATCGATTTTAGGAGAATATTTTTCAAATTATTCATTTTCTACGAAACAGATAGAGCCTTGGTGTTTTCACTAGTTGGCAGATAATAGGGAAGAAATCGTCCTCACTAAGCACAAGTTCCAATTTAGGGAAACAAGACCAGAGTCGAATTGGTAAATATTCAATACTAGGGTCCAGTTAATTGGGCAGGCACGTAAGTGGCCTCGAAAAAAAATGGTAGGTTCGTGATATTTTGCCTCATTCTCTTTTGAAAGTAAAGTGGTGCGGTGGAATGTTCGATCTGAGTCATGACTATTTAGTTATTTTTGTGAAGTGAATTTGTATTACAGAGTGTTTGGTTTAAGTCACAATTATTCCGCAATGCCCCCAACCCGAAGGGCTGAGCATGGCCGTAGTCATAAGGTCGCTCCGCACCAGATATGCCATAAGTAGGCAGATCACACGGCCGTTCATAGTATTCTCACGACATAAATCGAACTTGTGAAAGACGAACAACTCCTTTACCAATCGCTTTGGTGTTGAATTTAAAGCGTTGTATCGAATTTAATTTGGGAATTTCTTGATGCTTGATCTATAACGAAAGAAATCCATATGCTAGATCAAATATCGGGGTGACGTGTTCCGTTGCTCTCCTTAAAATTTTTAATTAGTGCGCGCGAGTTGCTCTTTTTGATTCAAAATAAGTTAAAATATGGGTAGCTAATAAGATTTAGCAAATTACTGAGGTTTGTCTCAATGACCACCCTTCCTAGACGAAGAGTTCGATTTCGCACTTTCTTAAGAAATTAGGGGTAGGGACCTTTAGTTTTAAATGTGAGTTTTGACTCCGCAGAGCAAAAATTTGAGAGTTAGAGTAGGATAGATAAAAATAAATAAATTTAGCAACAAAATTAGCTCCACAAATCAATCTTGAGGTATATTCTATCTAGGGAAAATAGTCTTTGCTTGTAAGCTAGCACACAAAGGCATCTTCTTTTTATTCATTCTTCGTGAAACAAACGGAGCCTACAAAATTATCACGGGTTCAACACTACGGAGCTACAAACAGTTTAAAAGCCCAATGGTTATGCCACACCTCTTTTTAAAAAGTGATTTCTCGTGTCTAAAAATAGAAATATGCAATCAATAATTAGTAGATCCACTGTTTCTGCTAAGCAATTTGTCCCTATGGATCTTCTAATCGTTGAAAACAACGTATCAATCATGACTATATCTAAAATCGCGCTACGCGACTTTTTTGCCTAGCAATCTTTCACGCGCTAACTAATCGGTCTCTGTGAAACTGTATCCGACAGTCACGCTACGCGCCTTTAGCTGAGCAATCTTTCATGCGCTAACCGAAATTGAAACTATCAATGACCAGAGATCCGATAGTATTGAGCCACCGATTGTGAGGAAAGTGCGACGGTTATGTAAATTGATTGTCACTTCGTAAATCAAAGAAAGATACGCCAATCATCAGTCGAGCGATACGATCACGTCGAGCATTAATTCGTTCTTATCTTCTTCACATCTCATTCTACTTTTGGTATGTGGGTGATGATGGAAACATATTCCTAAACATATTACGAAAAATGCGGAAAAACGTGCCCATTCTACGCTTGAATCACCGATCGTTCGAAGTATATTACGCGAATTGAACATACCTCTTTTCCACAGATTAAGTGCACTAATCACAGCCTCGAGAGAGAGAACAATCCTTCGATTGTTGAACAAAGCCCCTTCTTTTGTCCTTTTGTGAGAGTTTGTTTTCTGAAGATGAAAATGCAACCAATGCTTTCACGTGTCTTCATTCTTTCTCACTTTTGCTTTTGTGTTCAGAAAGAAATAACTGCCAAATGCGGTTATTTCTTTCATGGGCTGGGTTCTGGGTTAGCCCATCATGGGCGGCCCAACTTCACAAAGAAAAAACCCATCATCTCCCACTCGCACATGGTGGGCTAAACTTTAACTCTCTCTTCTTTGCAATATTCATACTAGCAAATAATCCGTGCGACCAGCATACTTCGAGAGCTCGTTGCAATGCATCTGTTAGGAATACATAGCAGCTCAAAATTGGGTACAACGTTTTCCGAGTAGATATTGTATGCAGTACCCTAGATCAATCAGTCACATTTATATCTCTCTTGATCTCTTTTAGTATCTCGTATATTGTATTCACAATTATAATTTACTTAAAATCATAATTGGTCGACCTGTGAATACAAAAATAAAATGTGACATCATGATAAATTGATCTTCCTCTTTCTTTAAAGCTCTCTATTTCAGTCCAGCTCGCTTTTCTAGAAATGCCCCGTTAGATCGAATCATTCATGACCTTTGGCAACATCCTAAGATAGCGAACACTGAATAGAAACTTTGAGAATAAGTTAGAGTCGTGAGGGCACTAAATGAGAAACTCATATCCTCAAGAGTCTCACACGGCAAGAAGTTGAGATCAAAAACTTTTGCCACTCTTATTGGTCATCTTATGCATACGTAGTATGAAATACGTATTACGGTATTAACTCCTTTCCCGTGGAGCGTATGTCTCTACATTCAATACCGTACAGATCATAATTCAGACATACCCAATGTCTAAACTCGAGTTCACGTATCTACTCCTCTAAAGAATCCATCAGAACTCACATCTGGCATCATTGACAGATAAAGTAAAATATGTGGGTTATTTTACCTTCGGACATAGTAAATATTATATCCTCATCTTAATATTCAGTTAAGGCGACATTTGTAATTTAAGCTTGAGCTCTCAATTATCACCCAGACAATAAGCTTAAAAAAAATTGTCTCATCTCTATTTATCGCACAGTAAATAGAGGCGATTACCCGTGTAAGTGGGCTAATCTCATCTGTCAGACATACTTACTCGATATAATGCACTAAGCATTAAGATGCATAAATATTAAATAATTCATAGGCATTAATAATGAGAGAGCAACTCCATTAAATGTGAACACTCAGGGAAAAATTCAATATTCAGTACATCACTTTCTACGCAGTCCCAGAGATTTTACATGACCACAGAAAACATCTCTTGGAATTGGCTTCGTCATAGGATCTGCAATCATTCTATGCGTAGATATGTATTGCAAGTTCACATCTTTTCGTGCTACCATATCCTTGACAAAGTTATACTTGGTATCTATATGTTTGGTCTTGCCATGATATTTCGGATCCTTGGTGTATGCTATCGCTGCTTGACTATCACTATTGACTAACAATGAGTTTTCAGCATTCTTAGCAACACCTAAATGATCCAAAAATCTCTTAAGCCAAACACCTTCTTGTACTGCTCCTGACAACGCCACGAACTCAGCTTCCATCGTGGACAATGCTATACATGTTTGTTTCTTACTGCTCCAAGATATGGCGCCATTATTCAGTAAGTAAACAAAACCAGAGGTAGATTTTCTTTCATCTAAATCTCCTCCCCAATCAGCATCTGAGTAGCCTTCAAGTCGCAGATCCTTGCCTTGATAACTCAGTGAATAATCAGCAGTACCCTTTAGATACCTCATGATTCTTTTTACGGCTTTCCAATGTGCTTGACCTGGATTGGATTGGTATCTACTTACCATCCCAACTGCAAAACATATGTCAGGTCTTGTACACATCATAGCGTACATTAAACTTCCAATAGCACTTGCATAAGGAACACGTTTCATTTGTTCCTTCTCTTGTGGAGTCTTAGGACACAATCTTTGGCTCAATCCTTCACCTTTTGCAATAGGAGTATCCATGGGTTTACAGTCTTGCATACCAAATCGTTCAAGAACTTTATTTATATAAGTCTCTTGCGAAAGAGACAATAATCTCTTGGAACGATCTCTTGAAATCTTAACTCCAAGAATATATG
This sequence comes from Syzygium malaccense, assembly GCA_031216405.1. Taxonomy (NCBI): domain Eukaryota; kingdom Viridiplantae; phylum Streptophyta; class Magnoliopsida; order Myrtales; family Myrtaceae; genus Syzygium; species Syzygium malaccense. The sequence continues at coordinate 2,385,265 of CM062254.1, read as the reverse complement.
CAGCCTCACCCATATCTTTCATCTCAAAATTGGACGATAACCAACTCTTAATATTATTAACCAACTCCATACTGCTTCCGGCAATCAGTATATCATCAACATATAATGATAAAATCACAAATTGATCTTTGGATCTTTTGATATACACGCAATGATCTTCATCAATCATTTTAAAATCAAACGCCACTATGGCATTATGAAAACGTATATACCATTGCCTCGAAGACTGCTTAAGGCCATATATCGATCTTAGAAGTCGACATACTTTTTGTTCTTGGCCTTTCACAATGAAGCCAAATGGCTGCTCCATGTAAATTTCTTCTTCTAATTCTCCATTTAGAAAAGCAGTCTTTACATCCATTTGATGTAATTCAAGATCCATGCTTGTCACTATTGCCAGAATAAGGCGAATTGAGGTAAATCTCACTACAGGAGAGAAAGTTTCTTCGTAATCAATTCCTTCCTGTTGATTATACCCTTTCGCCACTAGGCGAGCCTTATATCTTTCTATTGAGCCATCGGATTTGCGTTTTATTTTGAGAATCCATTTATTCCCAATAGCTTTGCGTCCTTCTGGAAGATCAACCAGTTCCCAAACTTGGTTTGATTTCATTGACTCCATTTCTTCTTCCATTGCAATCATCCATTTTTCTTTGTTAGGGCAATTTTGAGCCTCATTTACATTCCTTGGCTCGTCTTCATCTTGTGGAGCGATCATGAAAGTTTCCCCTTCAATGTCAAAACGTCGTCGGGGAATACTTTTGCGACTTGTTCGCCGTATGGGAGATTGTACACGTGGTATATCATTCTCCATTATGCTCCCACTTGGATTAGATAATGACGGAATCGTCTCATCAAAAGGTTGCAATTGAGATTGAGTCGAATTCAATTCCTCACTTCTCACATTGCTTCCACTTGGACGAACTTTATCGATTTCACTATCAAGATCCAAGGTTTCAAATAGAGAGTAGTTCTCACCTATTTCGCCCTTCTTAGGAAACTCATTCTCTAAGAATGTGACATCTCGTGATTCAAATTCAGTTATACTCCCACTTTCTTGCTCACCTATAAATACATATCCTTTCGAGGTTTCTGAATACCTTATGAAGATACTCTTCTTACCTCTAGGACCTAATTTCCCATACTTATGAGAAGATTCATGTGTATAAGCGGCACAACCCCAAGGTTTTAGAAAACTCAAATCAGGTTTTCTACTTGTCCATAACTCATACGGAGTGGAAATAACTGATTTTGAAGGCACACGGTTAAGTATGTAGGCAGCAGTCAATAAAGCGTCACCCCAAAAGGTGATTGGTAAGTTAGCCTGCGCCATCATGGACCTAACCATTTCTAGTAGGGTTCTGTTTCTCCTTTCCGCAACACCATTTTGTTGAGGAGTATAGGGAATAGACAACTGTCTTTCTATTCCCTTTTCATCACATAAATTTCTGAACTCATCAGATAGATATTCTCGACCTCGATCGGATCTCAATGCTTTTATTTTCTTATCTAATTGATTTTCCACCAGGTTCATAAATATTTTGAAGCAACTAAAAGCCTCAGATTTATGAGAAATCAAATAGACATATCCAAATCGAGTATAATCATCAATAAATGTGATAAAATAAACAGCCCCATGTCTAGCCCTCACATTCATTGGACCACAAATGTCAGAATGGATTAACTGCAAAGGAAATTCAGCTCTTGTTCCTTTTCCAAATGGTTTCCTTGTTGTTTTCCCAGCTAGGCAGTGCTCGCAAGTGGGCAAATCGACTTTTTCAATATTGCCCATTAAGCCTTCTTTGGCTAATCTATTCATTCGCTGTTGGCCTATATGGCCAAGCCTAGCATGCCATACGTTCACATCATTATCACACGAAGTAGAAGACATGAAGTGGGAATAACAAATATTGACATTTACAGAATCAACATCCAGTACAATAAAACCATCTAGAAAATAACCACAACCATAATAACTCGTACCTAAATACAAGTCTACGCCATTGTTATGGAAGTTCAAATTAAATCCAAGTCGAATCAACACTAAAACAGACACTAAGTTCCGACGAATTTCCGGAGCATATAATACATCATGTAGGAACAAAGTGCGTCCACCACGCATAATTAACTGGCAGGTGCCAATTCCTTTAACTTCAACTTTTGAGTTGTTCCCTACATAGATCCATTTTGTTCCCGTCGGAACCCGTCGGAACTCCACGAAGGCATCTCTATCCTTCGCTACATGGTCTGTTGCTCCCGAATCTACAGTCCACAAAGGATTAGACTCAGTTAAAAATACAGAACTTGACACATAGACAAAGTTCTCAAGAATGCAAGGGGAGTTTACCTTCTTTGGCTCGCCGCAATCGCGAGCGAAGTGGCCCTTCTTGCTACAGTTGTAGCATTTCACCCTCGACATCTTCTTCTCAAGAGGACGCTTTCCTCTTTGGTGTTGTTCATCTCTTGGTTTCTTCCCCGAAGAACTCGCTCTCTTACCTCTCCACCTTCTGAACGAATCAGGACGCTTGCGCTTAGAGCTCGAAGGCCCTAGTGAGCTAGAACCTGCATAGTAAATGTCAATTACTGGCTTATCCGCCAGGAGGCGGTCCTCCTCTAGCTCCAAGTGGCGCACTGCATCCTCAAAGGTTTTGATGTTCTCATTGTGAGTTAGGTGCAACTTCATATGCTCCCAACTTTGAGGTAAAGAACGAATCACTGCTTGCACTTGCTGCTCATCAGTCAGAACATGGCCAGCATCCTTCAGCTCATTAATCATGTTTGACATCTTCCTTAAATGTTGTTTCATGGACTGACCATGTGGCTTCTTATATGAGTCAAATCTTATAGTGAGCTGTCTAAGCTTGGTTACAGATGTATGACCAAACCTTGCTGCCAATGCTCCCCACATCTCCTTAGCATTTTCAAAACGCCTAAACTCTCGCATGACATCATTGTCCATGCTACTCAGCAACGTGATGCGAGCAAGGGAGTTCTTCCTTTTCCATACAGCAAATGCATCCTTATCTCTTTTATGTTGTGCAGTGTTTCCGTCTTCAGGCTCTTCCATAACCAGGTTAAGAGCTTCAAGAGCCTCTTGCTCTTCCAGCACATATTGGATTTTCATTTGCCATATTTCATAATTATCACCGTTAAGCTTCTCTCCTCTGTTCAGTTCAGCAACTATATTCTTTGATGCTGAAGCCATTGAATCTGAACATATCAGACAGACAAGCACGAATTATTAATGCCACTTATTTATGCATTAATTTTACACAAACTGATTATATTAAAGAATAATTTCACATAGGCTTTAGATTCGAAAGTTCACTATGTTCCCAATCATCATAAAAAATCCTAATGTGAAATTACCGTTAATGTAATCATTAAGGTAAAATTATGTTCTTTAAAGTTACTAAAACTTTTAGAACTCCCACTCAACTCCATATGATACTAATAAGGTAAATATTAAAACAGAATAGTACTGTAAACTATTCGCAACATGAATATCCATCAACATTCATTTACCCAATATTATGTACATAAGGAATGAATTCATCAAAGAAAATAAACATAAACACCAATATAAAAGGAACTATCCACCCATGATATCTAACACCAACCTATAGTGAACATATCCATAAGAGCTTACGAAAAATAGATAAACACAATCAGGTGGTGATCCTCTTTCTATAAACTGGAAATGACTCAAGAAAATCCTCAGGAAATTCTATTTTCTTCGGCATCCAAATGGAGGCACCCGGATAACCCCTAGATTCGGGCAACGTATTGCGCCGAGACCGATTCAATACAAGGGTTGATGTCCTTCTTGCCCCGACCCGTATGTACTCTATCATGAATTGCTCCACAATCATCTTATAGCTCGGACCTTCTAAGGTGTCCCAAACCCTATCAATCATTCTTCCCAACTCATCAGGAATGGTGCATTTAAGGGCTCCGACCATCACATACTCTGGCATTACGAAACCGTTCCAAATGACATCTTGTATCATTTGGTTGACCTTGATGATGTGTGTCATCATGTCATCATCAGCATCCCACCGGTAAAGAGCAAGCTTGATTCTTAGTTTCTCAAGCTTCTTCTTTTGAGCCTCCGTTCTAGGGATAATAGGAGTTTGATATCTTCGCACCATTATTCCTGCAACAAATGCAGAAAAAATAAAAGGATTACTCATAATCCAAGGTACGATATTGCAAGAAACACATTCTGCCCCCTAACATCACCTCCTTTTTTTTTTTTTTCGCCGGTCAACGCCGGTCAACGGTGGTCAACGCCGGTCAACGGTGGTCAACGCCGGTCAACGGTGGTCAACGCCGGTCAACGGATAACCGGGTCAGGTCAACGGGTCGGGTGGACTATCGGGTCAAGTCGGATCCGGGTCGGGTCGGGTCTCTAAACCCGGTGGGCAACCGCGTGGCTGACGTCACGCTGACGTCAGCCACGCCGCACACGCCCCATGGCGCGTGCGGCGCACGCGCGCGGGGAAGGAACCGCCACGCACGTGCCACGCACGTGCCGGCGAGACCGCCACTAGCGGCGGCGCGTGGGGGCGCGTGCGGCCTCCCCCGGCGGCGTGCCACCCGTCATTTTGCTCGTCTCAACGAGCACTACGACCTTATGCCTTCAAAAATAAAATTTATCACACGGAATTTCGAGAAACGATCCCGAACAGTACGGTCGGGTGTCGGTTTTCATACCCGAGCGTTCGTTGGCGCCGTTTCACGAATTCCGGCCATCAATACGTGTTATGCACATCTACTACGATCAGGAAACAAGAACAATGCTCTGATACCAATGATGGAAACATATTCCTAAACATATTACGAAAAATGCGGAAAAACGTGCCCATTCTACGCTTGAATCACCGATCGTTCGAAGTATATTACGCGAATTGAACATACCTCTTTTCCACAGATTAAGTGCACTAATCACAGCCTCGAGAGAGAGAACAATCCTTCGATTGTTGAACAAAGCCCCTTCTTTTGTCCTTTTGTGAGAGTTTGTTTTCTGAAGATGAAAATGCAACCAATGCTTTCACGTGTCTTCATTCTTTCTCACTTTTGCTTTTGTGTTCAGAAAGAAATAACTGCCAAATGCGGTTATTTCTTTCATGGGCTGGGTTCTGGGTTAGCCCATCATGGGCGGCCCAACTTCACAAAGAAAAAACCCATCAGGTGAAAATTTGAACGTTGAACTAAATCCCTAAAACTAACCTTATAGGTAATAGTAGGATCCTTTCACAAAACTTGTAGTTGCTAATGTAGTAAGTTTATAGCTGAAATTAATGAGCAAGGTTAGCAACATTTATATATATATTTTTAAAAAGGGAATATTTGCACATTCATGCAAATACAATTAATTCAACAAAAAAAAATGTGCAAAAAAGATTAAAAAAGGGAAAAAATATAGACGTAAAGTGAACTTGACCACGAACAAGCCGATTGACTTTTGGGCTCAACGTGCAGTGTTACTCTAAACAGCGGTCTCATCTGAATTGATAGTGACTGCTTTTTTATCATGCTCTTTTCAAAGCTTTTTAATGCTTTAAAAATGTAAGAAATATAAAATAAAAAGCTAATAAATTTAAAAAAAATTGTGAAAGAAGGTACTGATATAAAAGGATAATAAATTATAAAAATGTTTCCTTCTTTTTTTTTATTGGAAATTCTTCTGAAAAATTATATATATTACCAGTTCGGTCCAAGTGGGCGGGCGGGTGGGTAGGTGGTTCCACGCCTAAACCGGGAATCGAACCGGTCTCCATGAGAACTGCCGGTTCCCGATGGTCCAGGCGGTTTCCGGTTCCTTTGCACACCGTTACATCGAGCAGTAGCGAAGGACGGCAGGTGGCAAGCGTCGAGCGAAGACGGCGGCGAGAGGCAGCCGGCAAGTAGCAAGGGCAAACGATAGAAAGAGTTTTTATTTCACACTTTTGTTCCAAAAATAGAAAAGTAAAAAAATTTATTTCTCATTTCTGTTTCAAACCTATTTTTGAAATCAAAATTTGTTCCAGAAATAGAAAAAATAAAATTGTGTTATCAAACGGATTTCTGTTCCAAACATGTTTTCGGGAATAGAAAAATAGATAAACGAAATAATTATCATGTGTGCCCCAAAAATCCTAAAATTATTACGCTCTTGATAAATTCGCCCTCCGTTAACTTTTTAAATTGCAGACATGAGAAAACCCGTGGTTAACAACTTGTTTGATCGGCGTGGGACATAGGTCGGACCGTAGAAATTCGGCATAAATGGGCTGGATAAAAAGAAAATGAACCGAGACTGAAAAAAAACTACTTTTGCCCTAATATAGCTTCTTCATGTTTCGAAAATCTGCTAAAATCGCTAATTTTGCCACAACCTTAGCTTAAGATTGTGATAGATCTGTAACGGGTGCATTAGTTTTGAATTTCTTATGACATGACAATTAATTTAAGATGAATGTCAGGGGTGTACAAGTTTGAGATCTTTTTGTGGTGCGAAAATTAATTCGGCGGTAAATGTTTTACGTATATACCAATTTGAGATTTTTTGTGATACAAAATTAATTCATCTTGATATGGCACGATTACAAATTTGGGATTTATGTGTCACGGGTGTACCAAAATAGACGAGATTATGGCGGGACAAGGGAGCCGCAAAGGGGGGAATCGAAACCGGTAAAGGCCGTTCGTGCACGTGTTGCGCCCAAGCCCCCACGCACTTCGTGCGGGGACTCTTTCTTTTTGGTGAATTTTTCGGTTTTTTTGGCATTTTCTTTCCCACTTTTTTCTTCACCTTTTGTATGCAGGAAATCCGAATTGTCATTTAATAGCAAAGAGAGAACCGGAAAATCGTGAAGCGGTGGAAAATCTCGTTTGAACGTGCGGGTTCACGATTTTCATGTTCTTTTAGGGTGGGAAGTTTCTTTTTTCTTCTATTGGTTTTCTTTTTCTAAAAAAAAATGCAAATCGGTGTAATCGGGCTGTTTTTGTTTCCGAAAAAATGAACGGTTTGTAAAATATATATATTTTTAAAAAATAATCATTTGTATTGCTCGAAATAATTGATCTGTGGAAAATGTTTTCATTATCAACAACGATTTATGTCTAAATATTTTCGTGAACGACCAAAATATTTTTCGTTCGCGAAATTCTTTTTAAGGATAAGTGCACTATAAGTCCTAAAACTTGTCAGAAAAGTGCAATTGAGTCCTAAAACTTTCAAATTATGTTATCAAGTCCTAAAACTTGTCACGAAAATGCAATCAAATCCTAAAACTTTCAAAAAGTGCAATTAAGTCCTAAAACTTATCACGAATGTGTAATCAAGTCCTAAAACTTATCACAAAGGTACAATCAAGTCTTGAAACTTTCAAAATGTACAATCATGGAAGGACTTGATTGAATCAATTTGACAAGTTTTAGGACTTGTTTGCACTCTCGTGACAAGTTTTAGGATTTGTTTGCACTTTTTGAAAGTTTTAGAACTTAATTGTACTTTCCTAACAAGTTTTAGGACTTAATTGCACATTATAAAAGTTTTAGGACTTAATTACACTTTCGTAATAAGTTTTAAGATTTTTGAATGCACTTATCCCTTCTTTTTATTTTTTATTTTAGGTCGAACGTTCACTCATTTTTGTAAGCAATACAAGCGATCAATTTTAGGAGAATGTTTTCCAAATTATTCATTTTTTACGAAACAGACATAGCCTTGGTGTTTTCTCTAGGTGGTAGATAATAGGGAAGAAATCGTCCTCGCTAAGCACAAGTTTCAATTTAGGTAAACAAAACGAGAGTCAAATTAGTAAATATTCAAAATTAGGGTCCAGTTAATTGGGCAGGCACGTAAGTGGCCTCGAAAAAAATTGGTAGGTTCCTGATATTTTGCCCCATTCTCTTTCAAGAGTAAAGTGGTGCAACGGAATGTTTGATTTGAGTTATGATCGTTTAGTTGTTTTTGTAAAGTGAATTTGTGTTACGGAGTGTTCGGTTTGAGTCACAATTATTCCGCAACGCCCCCAACCCGAAGGTCCGACCGTGGCCATAGTCATAAGGTTGCTCCACACAAGATATGCCGTAAGTAGGCAAATCACACTGGCACGAGCCGCTCATAGTATTCTCGCGACATAAATTGAACTCGTGATAGACGAACAACTCCTTTACCAATTGCTTCGGTGTTGAATTTAAATCATTGCATCGAATTTAATTTGGGAATGTCTTGATGCTTGATCTATAAAGAAAGAAATCCAAATGCTAGATCAAATATCGGGGTGACGTGTTCCATTGCTCTCCTTAAAATTTTAATTAGTGCGAGTTAATCTTTTTGGTTCGAAATAAGTTAAAATATGGGTAGCTAATAAGATTTAGCAAACCGCTGAGGTTTATCTCAGTAACCACCTGTCTTAGGTGGAGAGTTCGATTCCACACCTTTGTAGGAAATTAGGGATAGGGACCTTTAGTTTCAAATGTGAGTTTCGACTCCGCAGAGCAAAAGTTTGAGAGTTAGAGTAGGACAAATAAAAAAAACTTAGCAACAAAATTAGCTCCACAAATCAAACTCAAGGTATAGTCTATCCAGGGAAAATAGTCTTTGCTTGTAAGCTAGCACACAAAGGCATCTTCTTTTTATTCATTTTTCGTGAAACAAACAGAGCCTACAAAATTATCACGGGTTCAACACCACATAGCTACAAACAATTTCAAAGCCCAATGGTTATGCCACACCTCTTCTTAAAAAGTGATTTCTCATGTCTGAAAATAGAAATATGCAATCAATAATTAGTAGATCCACTGCTTCTACTAAGCAATTTGTCCCTATGGATGTTCTAAACGTTGAAAACAACGTATCAATGGTGACTATATCTAAAATTGCGCTACGCGACTTTTTTGCCTAGCAATCTTCACGCGCTAACTAATCGGTCTCTGTGAAACTGTATCCGACAGTCACGCTATGCGCCTTTTGCTGAGCAATCTTTCACGCGCTAACTGAAACCGAAACTATCAATGACTAGAGATCGGACAGTATCCAGCCACCGATTGTGAGGAAAGTGCGACGGTTATGTAAATTGATTGTCATTTCGTAAATCAAAGAAAGATACGCCAATCATCAGTCGAGCGATACGATCACGTCGAGCATTAATTCGCTCTAATCTTCTTCACATCTCATTCTACTTTTGGCATGTGGGTGAAAATTTGAACGTTGAACTAAATCCCTAAAACTAAGCTTATAGGTAATAGTAGGATCCTTTCACAAAACTTGTAGTTGCTAATGTAGTAATTAAGTTTATAGCTGAAATTAATGAGCAAGGTTAGCAACATTTATATATTTTTTTAAAAAGGGAATATTTGCACATTCATGCAAGTACAATTAATTCAACCAAAAAAAATGTGCAAAAAAGATTAAAAAAGGGAAAAATATAGACGTAAAATGAACTTAACCACGAACAAGCCGATTGACTTTCGTGCTCAACGTGCAGTGTTACTCTAAACAGCTGTCTTATTTGAATTGATAGTGACTGCTTCTTTATCATGCTCATTTCAAAGCTTTTTAATGCTTTAAAAATGTAAGAAATATAAAATAAAAAGCTAATAAATTTAAAAAAAATTGTGAAAGAAGGTACTGATATATAAGGATAATAAATTATAAAAATGTTTCCTTCTTTTTTTATTGAAAATTCTTCTAAAAAATTATATATATTACCGGTTCGGTCCAGGTGGGCGGGTGGGTGAGTAGGCGGTTCCACGCCTAAAACCGGGATTCGGACCGGTCTCCACGAGAACTACCGGCTCCCGATGGTCCAGGTGGTTTCCGATTCCTTTGCACACCCCTACATCGGGCGGCAACAGAGGACAGCAGGTGGCGGGCGTCGAGCGAAGACGGCGGCAGGAGGCGGCCGGCAAGTAGCAAGGGCAAACGATAAGAAGAGTTTTTATTTCACATTTTTGTTCCAAAAATAAAAAAGTAAAAAAAAATTTACTTCTCATTTCTATTTCAAACCTACATTTGAAATCAAAATTTGTTCCAGAAATAGACAAAATGAAATTGTGTTATCAAACAGATTTCTATTCCAAACAAGTTCCTGAGAACAGAAAAATAGATAAATGAAATAATTATCATGTGTGCCCCAAAAATCCTAAAATTATGATGCTCTCGATAAATCCGCCCTCCGTTAGCTTTTAAATTGCAGACGTGAGAAAACCCGTGGTTAACAACTTGTTTGATCGGTGTGGGACATAGATCAGACTGTAGAAATTCGGCATAAATGGGCCGGATAAAAAGAAAATGAACCGAGATTGAAAAAAACTACTTTTGCCCTAATAGCTTCTTCATGTTTCGAAAATCTGCTAAAATCGCTAATTTTGCCACAACCTTACCTTAAGATCGTGATAGATCTGTCATGGGTGCATTAATTTGGAATTTCTTATGAAACGAAAATTAATTTAAGATGAATGTCAAGGCTGTACAAGTTTGAGATCTTTTTATGGTGCGAAAATTAATTCGGCGGTAAATGTGTTATGGATATACCAATTTGAGATTTTTTGTGATACAAAATTAATTTATCTTGATATGGCACGATTACAAATTTGGGATTTATGTGTCACAGGTATACCAAAATAGACGAGATTATGGCGGGACAAGGGAGCCGCGAAGGGGGGAATCGAAACCGGTAACGGCCGTTCGTGCACGTGTTGCGCCCAAGCCCCCACGCACTTCGTGCGGGGACTCTTGCTTTTTGGTGAATTTTTCGGTTTTTTTGGCATTTTCTTTCCCTCTTTTTACTTCACTTTTTGTATGCAGGAAATCCGAATTGTCATTTAATAGCAAAGAGCGAACCGGAAAATCGTGAAGCGGTGGAAAATCTCGTTTGAACGTGCGGGTTCACGATTTTCGTGTTCTTTTAGGGTGGGAAGTTTCTTTTTCCTTTTGTCGGTTTTCTTTTTCTCGAAAAAAAAAACACAAATTGGTGTAATTGGGCTCCATTTGTTTCCAAAAAACTGAATGATTTGGAACATATTTTTCTTTCTAAAAATGATCATTTGTATCGTTCGAAATAATTGATCTGTGGAAAATGTTTTCATTATCGACAATGATTTATGTCTAAACATTTTCATCGACGACCAACATATTTTTCCTTCACGAAATTCTTTTTATTTTTTATTTTTGGTCGGACATTCACTCATTTTTGTAAGTGGTACAAGCAATCGATTTTAGGAGAATATTTTTCAAATTATTCATTTTCTACGAAACAGATGGAGCCTTGGTGTTGTCACTAGTTGGCAGATAATAGGGAAGAAATCGTCCTCACTAAGCACAAGTTCCAATTTAGGGAAACAAAACCGGAGTATAATTGGTAAATATTCAATATTAGGGTCCGGTTAATTGGGTAGGCACGTAAATGGCCAAAAAAAAATGGTAGGTTCGTGATATTTTGCCCCATTCTCTTTTGAAAGTAAAGTGGTGCGGCGGAACATTCAATTTAAGTCATGACCGTTTAGTTGTTTTTGTAAAGTGAATTTGTGTTACGGAGTGTTCGGTTTGAGTCACAATTATTCTGCAACGCCCCCAACCCGAAGGGCCAAGTCATAAGGTCGCTCCACACAAGATATGCCATAAGTAGGCAGATCACACGGCACGAGCCGTTCATAGTATTCTCACGACATAAATCGAACTCGTGATAGACGAACAACTCCTTTACCAATCACTTCGGTGTTGAATTTAAAGCATTGTATTGAATTTAATTTGGGAATTTCTTGATGCCTGATCTACAAGGAAAGAAATCCAGATGCTAGATCACATATGGGGTTGACGTGTTCCGTTGCTCTCCTTACAATTTTTAATTAGTGCGAGTTACTCTTTTTGGTTCGAAATAAGTTAAAATATGGGTAGCTAATAAGATTTAGCAAACCGCTGAGGTTTGTCTCAGTAACCACCTGTCTTAGGTGGAGAGTTCGATTCCGTACCTTCTTAGGAAATTAGGGATAGGGACCTTTAGTTTCAAATGTGAGTTTCGACTTCGCAGAGCAAAAATTTGAGAGTTAGAGTAGGACAAATAAAAAAAAAATTAGCAACAAAATTAGCTCCACAAATCAAACTCGAGGTATAGTCTATCTAGGGAAAATAGTCTTTGCTTGTAAGCTAGCACACAAAGGCATCTTCTTTTTATTCATTCTTCGTGAAATAAATGGAGCCTACAAAATTATCACGGGTCCAACACCACATAGCTACAAACAGTTTCAAAGCCCAATGGTTATGCCACACCTCTTTTTAAAAAGTGATTTCTCATGTCTGAAAATAGAAATATGCAATCAATAATTAGTAGATCCATTGTTTCTGCTAAGGAATTTGTCCATATGGATCTTCTAAACGTTGAAAACAACGTATCAATGATGACTATATCTAAAATTGCGCTACGCGACTTTTTTGCCTAGCAATCTTTCACGCGCTAACTAATCGGTCTTTGTGAAACTGTATCTGACAATCACACTACGCGCCTTTTGCTGAGTGATCTTTCACGCGCTAACTAAAACCAAAACTATCAATGACTAGAGATCCGACAGTATCGAACCACCGATTGTGAGGAAAGTGCGACGTTTATGTAAATTGATTGTCATTTCGTAAATCAAAGAAAGATACGCCAATCATCAGTCGAGCGATATGATCACCTCGAGCATTAATTCGCTCTAATCTTCTTCACATCTCATTCTACTTTTGGTATGTGGGTGAAAATTTGAACGTTGAACTAAATCCCTAAAACTGAGCTTATAGGTAATAGTAGGATCCTTTCACAAAACTTGTAGTTGCTAATGTAGTAATTAAGTTTATAGCTGAAATTAATGAGCAAGGTTAGCAACATTTATATATTTTTTTAAAAAGGGAATATTTGCACATTCATGCAAATACAATTAACTCAACCAAAAAAAATGGGCAAAAAAGATTAAAAAGGGCGAAAAATATAGACGTAAAGTGAACTTGACCCCGAACAAGCCGATTGACTTTCGGGCTCAACGTGCAGTGTTACTCTAAACAGCGGTCTCATTTGAATTGATAGTGACTGCTTTTTTATCATGCTCTTTTCAAAGCTTTTTAATGCTTTAAAAATGTAAGAAATATAAAATAAAAAGCTAATAAATTTAAAAAAAAATTGTGAAAGAGGGTACTGATATAAAAGGATAATAAATTATAAAAATTCAATATTTTTTTCTCAATCGCTATTTAACTCCCTTGCTTGCTTATATAGTTGTGAGTCGAGTTGAATTTAGTCACCTGTTACGATAAAATAATACGAATAAATATATTTCAAAATTTCGGACGGAATTGCTCGGTCACCATTCGAAAAAGCTCAAAAATTTGAAATTACCCAAGGTGATGTTAACTTGATATATATATATTTGGTCGAAGATGTTAACTTATTTAAAATCCGTAGAAAACCCGTTTTAAGGAAATTTCCTCTAATAATTAAAATCTAAATTATTCTGATTCTTGCATTATAAGAGGTCCCCTAGACACAACCAAACCCTAGATCACATTCACTGTCAAATCCCTATGCACAAAGAATCACTTTTTTTTTCGAATGTCTAATATTGCATCTGATGCTAAGGGGCAAAAAAAGAAGAAAAATTTAGATTTTGTGAACTCTATTCGATGGCAACAGAGTATTTTCTCAGACGATCGATAATGCTCCTGCCAGCAGAATAACATGCAACTTTATTGTTAATTATTCATTATTTAATATTATATCCCAAAATGTACATAATAACAGAATCGAATAATTTAAGTTCTGGAGATTTTATTGCCTTTTTGTCATCTCATGCTTAGGTCATTTTTCACATCATCTTATTCCCTTTCATTAGTGTTGGATGTCCCAAAAAAATTCAACTATACACTTTTTAAGAGCAATGCTTTTTGCAAGGAGCTTTCTCAAGTTGACACCCAACCCGCTGGAATCCAGCTTTGGGGCAATGATTTAGGATATCCACAAGCACACTAATTTCACTTAAAGGAGACGTGGAAAGTTTATAAAGATTGAAAAGCCATTACATTGCACTTTAAAAATTCTCCAGATAAAGATCGTGATTTTTGCATGAACAGGGTTGGCACTTGGATAAAAAAATGTGAAAATAGGAATAAGAAGTGCCAAAAGGGGGCCATATTGATTTTAGGGCTAATACCATGAAAAATCCCAAACTGATACATTTGTGATAAATTTACCCAAAACTAATTTTTTGATCACAAAAAACCCCAAACTGGTACACCTGTGACAAATTTATCCTATGTTAATTTCCACTAAATTTTGCCGTTAAATTGCTGAATTAAAGGACAAGTGACAGTTGACAGGTGTATCAGTTTGAAATTTTACCCCTCTTTTTGTCACATGTTTACCATTTTGTGATTTTTCATTGTATTAATCCAATTTAATGGATGATAAATTTGTCACAAATGTATCGATTTGGGATTTTTTGTGGTCAAAAAATTAGTTTGGGGTAAATTTATCACAGGTGTATCAATTTGAGATTTTTGGTAGTCAAAAAATTAATTCAAGTTAAATTTGTCACAAATGTATCAATTTGGGGTTCTTCGTGGTATTAATCTATGATTTTATTGATCCATTACAATCACTGAGCTAATTCCCACAAAAGGGTTTTATTTGAATTGGTGAAAGAAAAGTTTACACCTCAAGAAGAAAAATCATGGGGGGAGGTCTAATGATAATTAAATCATGAAGATGTCTCTCTAAAATGCATTTGGTTTCTATTCTTTATAAGCTGATGATGGTTTTCAGAACATAACAACAAGAATAAGAATAAGAATATTTCTAATAATAATAATAATCATATTTTTATTAGTATTATAATTATGATAATGATGATGGTAAGACAGTCTTGGGCTGATTGCTATCACTGTCAATGAACTATAGGGGCATCATTCATTAACAATTTTCAGCCACTATAAGAATAGTTGTCCTTATGTGGATTTGGTTAAATAAAAAACAATAATAAAAATTTCCTCCCTTTTTTTTTTAAAGATTCATGGACAAGAATATTCTACATTCCCTCTTAATTATTTAATAATCTAGGCAGCCACTAGGTCACTGACAGCGGACTTTTTTATTAAACCCCCCCCCCCCTAAATCAGAAGAACAAAAGGCAAATGGACGAAAAGCAGCACGTAGGAAAAGCATCACATTTATTTAATTAAGGGATAATAACATAAATAATTATTAAATTTTAATTTAATATATAATTTAATTCTTGAACTTTTAATTTATTCAATGTAGTCCATAAACTTTAGCTTAATATTCAATTTGATCCCTGAACTTTAAATTTGTTCAAAGTAGTCCCTAAATTTTTAGTACTTATTCAATTTAGTCCTTGGACTGTATGAAAATATTCAATATAATCCTTACACTTGAATTAGTGGAACGACTACATTGAATATTTTCAAATAGTTCAGGAACTAAATTGAACACATACTAAAAGTTTAGGAACCACATTGAACAAATTAAAAGTTCAAAGACCAAATTGAACATTAGGCTAAAGTTTATGAATTGCATTGAACAAATTAAAAGTTCAGGGATCAAATTGTACATTTGGTCAAAGTTCAGGTACTGTTTGTATTATTTTCCCTTTAATTGAACAAAAAATAAATAAACTAATAAATATTTATTTTTAATTTTTTTTAGCATTTTGATTGTACCCACAGAATCTTTGTCAAAACCCTAGTGGTGGGAATTTTGCAGTTTAGTGAAGCGCAATTGGCTGCAGCAGAAGTGAATTTAGCCTATGCGGGAACTAGTCATAGTCAATGGCATGCGAGATAAATTTTTATTATTTTTCAAAATTTTTTGTATTACAACTCGACTATTTTCATGAAGAATAAATGATTCAAAAAAATTCCTCAAAAATATCGCTTAAAATAATTATCCAATAAAAAATATTCGTATTAAATATTTTTCGTTTATTCATGTATTAAAGCGATATATAAATAATCATTTTCAGAAAAATATTTTTCAAATCGTTCATTTTCCGTGAAACAAACAGATCTTGTTTGAAATATTTAACAAAATAAAAATATTTATATGGACGGTAATTATATTTTTTGTTTATTCATTTTTCAAAACGATATATAAACGATTATTTTTAAAAAAATATTTCTCAAATCGTTTAATTTTCACGAAATAAACAGAGCCTAAGATTTTCGACCCGGCATTTTTTGGGTATAGCACTTTAGGATCAGACAATATGGTCTAGCCATTAAAAGTACAAAAGGCAGTCGTAGGTTTGCGCCATCTATTATTGTCTCAGACCACATTATTATACGACCAAGAATGCTGGAATCGGACACACCAATGGTCTTTTGCTCATTATTGTTTGCTTGTTTCAATGAATGATTGAATCTGTAAGCCAACGTGTGATTTCATTGTGATCAAAATGCATGGCTAAGGTAATTTGTTGTAGCAAGTGAAATTTGAAGACGACCCATTCACTTATTGGTTCAATCGCCTTCCTTTTTCATCTCCACCGTGTTATCGGCATGGTTTCTACTATCGAGCTCGTCGAATCCATTGCCCAACAAATAGTTACACCGGGAGATGAAAACTTCATGTTGTTGAAGAGCAATTCTTGTTTAATTGGGTATTCCATTCCCTAAATTCTTTAACTTGTCGTTTTCTTTATTACGTTTTTCGTTGGGAAATGCAATTTGATTTCAAAAACTATGTCCCATTGCTTATTCAAGAAACTTCAAATTGGCATCGGTAAATTAGCATGTGTTTTTTACGCTGCGTGAACCGCATCCTGTCGTTAGCCACGAGCAAACCGGGCTTTACCCCTAGGGGGTAGAAAAAGAATGTTCAAGATCAAGCGCTTCGTTGCCATTATAATTATAAACATCATCGCGGAAATCATTTTTTTTTCGGTTTAAACAAATCCAAAATCCCCCCAAATCGTGCCTTAACCCGCATCACGAATTCACATTGAAATTTTTCTTGCTCTTGGCCATCTAATTCGCGCGGATTGAATGCAAAGAATAATGAGGAAGAAGATGAATGGGCCGCTTGAGAAGCCCAAAAACATCATCAATTCTTCCTCAATTGACAATCGCAACCAGCCATTAGGATCCGTTTCTTCATGGACTCGGGCTCGCTTGATTGTTGGCCCGAACCGAATCCTACTGCCGGCTTGGCAAAATTTGCTTGCTTATGAATAGTGGCCTCGTAGGTTTCGTCATATAATCGCACATCTTGCTGCCCCATTCAAAATCTTAGCAAAATATCAGATGTCGCGCGACATATGACGTGCCGGGTCAGCGATTCTCGTCTCGGATGAGACGCTAGCGTCGCATGTTGGTCTATGCCGGACTTGCTCGGATGGGCGAGCGCCGAGCTGGGTCTGAGGATGATCTCGAGGAAGCCCGACCCGCGCAGTTTCGTTTGCTCGAGGCGGCGATTTATGCGTGCTTTAGCGGTCTCAAGACAATTTCCTTGAAAAATTCACTCGATCCTAAACTCGGGACAAGACGGATTCCTATCTAGATTGATTTTACCTCTTGTTTTTGTCTATTCTAACTTTTGCAACTCACATGTTTTCACCCTTTTATTTTTAAATCAAAGCTCCCGAAACTTTCACGACACTCAATGTCAGTACGCAGATTCATATATAATAATTTCTTGAAATTCAATTGATATTTTAAATTTCATGAGAGAAAAAACAAACAGTTCTTCAGTCTATCTAATTTAAGAAAAATGACACAAATATTCAATGTCGGTCCAATTTGCAATATGTGATTCCTAAACTTTGACATTCTATCGTGTCTTTCCATTCATTTGCCCTTTGGACCTGACCGGCCGAGCGCATCATGGCTCAATCCGAACTGTCAATACTGTCGTCTTCCAGAAGTCGAAGTAGAACGACCCAAGAAAGAGGTCGAAGCCAAAGAAATGACGGGCCGACATGGCAGGTCGCCTGAATCCTGATGCCACCGAAGCTGCCATGCCCGCGCTTCTCCAGACCGCTGAATCCGAGCGCCGTCAAGCGCCTCGACCCGTTTCAAGAAATCGCCTCCCGCCTGCGATCATGCAGGCACCCGACCCGCCTCGGCCAAATCCACGCGCACCTGATCACCACGGGGCTCATCCTCAGCCCCGCCATGGCGGGCAAGCTCGTCGCGGCTTTGTCCGCGAGCCCGTCTCCGTCCGCGGCTTCCGCGGCTCATTCCGTCGCTCGCGGAATCGAGGGTCTCGACTCTTTCACGTGGAACGCCGTCGTTAGGGGCTATCTGGAGAGGAACGATCCTAAAAATGCCATCTTGGTGTATACCCAGTTGAGGGGACTGAACGTGGCGGTGGACTCTTACACTGTTCTGTTTGCGATCAAGGCTTGTGGGTTGATTCCCGCGATTGATGGAGGGAAACTGATGCATGCCCAGATTTTTAAGCTGGGTTTTGCGTCGGAGATCATCGTGCAGACCGCCCTCCTTAATATGTATGTGGTGTTCGATGAAATCCAGAGCATGCAAAAAGTGTTCGACGAAATGCCTCTTAGAGACGTAGTTGCTTGGAACTCTCTTATTGCCTCATATATTGGACGGAACTACCCTAAGGAAGCGCTTGAAGTTGCTCGCGCTATGGTCTGTGACAATGTTAGCGTGAATGAAGTGACTGCAGTGAGCATTCTCTCTGCTTGTTCAGCGCTAAAGGCCTCGAGAGAAGGGAAATCTGTCCATGGTTATTTGCTAAAAAACGATGTCGATCTGGATGTCTTTGTTCAGAATGCCTTGATAGGGATGTACTCCAAATGCGGCTCTTTATCGAATGCTTGCAGGATTTTCCATTCGATGGCTACGAGGAATGTTGTTTCGTGGACTACAATGATCGATGGCTATGCATGCAACGGTTATTTTAATGAAGCATTGTCTGTTTATAGACAAATGGAGTCTGCCAATGTAAGACCGGACGAGGTTACTCTGTTGAGTGTTATTTCGGTGTGCTCGGAGTTGGGAAGCTCTGAACTCGGTGAATGGATTGCTATAATAGTTGAGAAATGCGGACCTAAAAGGGAGAGGACCGCTCTGGCTAATGCACTTATGGGAATGCATGCAAAATGTGGTAACGTTCTGAAGGCCTGTCAAATGTTCGATGGGATGAAGGAGAGAACACTAATAACTTGGACCACTATGATTCGGGCTCTAGCAATGCACGGGCACGGCGTGGCTGCTTTGATGAGGTTCGTTCAAATGCAGAGGCAAGGCTTAAAACCTGACGGGGTTGTCTTCCTCTGTGTACTATTTGCTTGTAGCCATGCCGGTTTGGTAGAATATGCAAGAAAATGTTTCGATCTAATGATAAAGGAATATAATATCAAGCCATGGATGGAGCACTGCGGCTGCATGGTGGATCTATTATGTAGAGTTGGGCTAGTTGAAGATGCATTTGACTTTGTGGCGAATATGCCAGTTGAACCAGATATGATTCTGTGGCGTATGCTCCTCCTGGCTTGTCAAAGCCACGGACGCCCCGAACTAGTGAGTCAAATTATGCATCATGTACATGAATACGGGCCTAAAAGTAGTGAGGACTACGTGCTAATGTCGAATCTGCGCGCTTCAGTGGCTGAGTGGGATGTCGTGAAAGAAGTAAGAGAGGAGATGAAGCAAAGAGGAGTTACTAAGGAGGTTCCTGGTAGCAGTTTTCTCGAAGTAGACGAAAGTGTGCATGGATCCTGATTCCTGACAAGATTGAAAGCTTGATAATCACTTAAAAGATGAAAAAAAAAGCCTGAAAATTTGGCTGTGTAAAGAACATCGGTTTCGGCATTGCAATTCGGAACATGGATGCTGTTTTGTAGTTACAGCAGAATTAGTTCCTTTTCTTGTGTTTACAGATGCAATTGGCAAATGAAATTTACTCAGAATCTCACTCATTCGACACAACAAGTCCGTTCTTCAAGATCATATGGTTCCCTCCCTCCATCAGTGCCTTATGTTCTTTCTTGGCCCGCTGTAATTCTAACACCAACCAGCAGCAAAAAGGGCAAATGCAAAAGAAAAGAAGGGTCAAACATTGTGGAGATGGAGGTCAATGCTCATCCTGAGTTTCTTGTTTCTTTTTCGCCTTATTTCACATGAATTACCTTATTTCTTGCTTTTCACGTATATTTCTTGAACCGCATCCGACACGACCATGCCCATTCAAGAACTCTGAAAGGCAGTAAGAAACCTTTCCTTTTTTTTAAATGCCATTAAAATTGGTGAAATATCAGTCAACCAACTCAATTATGAACAGATAAGTGGAAGTCAACGCCTACCAGAAAAAAAAAACAAGCAAGATTCTTTAATTTAACGACATATTACAATCGACCCTATCAAATTGCGTGATTCTGTTCCATGTTATACCCCACTTTTATTAAACTGTTGGCAGAAACAAAAGAAACAGATTAAACTCGGTCTGAAAGCGACGGTCTTTCCGAATCCAACACCAACACCAACTCCAACACCAACACCAACGTCCCTAACTGGAATTACTACGTTCTCCTGCTTCGCTTCAAAGTCACTACTTACCTGTCTGATTGGTTGATTAATTTCGACCAAAGTAATGCTCCCAAGATCCAATATATACCGTTCACTATCCACAAGTGCCTAAAAAACAATTTCTCTCTCTCTCTCTCTCAAGAAAGATGGCAAGCACAACAATGTTTCCACATCTCTGTGAGGCATGGCAGCCTCAAGTTTCTGTGCCTGAGGAGACCCTTTTGCAACGCGATGAGTTCTTGATCGAAATCTATGCAAATTTCGTGTATGTAAGGATGGGGAGTGATGATGCTGATAGCAGCAATAATCCACATATAAGCCCCACCACTTACAAGCCCTTCAGGCACAGCCGTGACCATCTGATACGAGACGCCACATCCTGGTCGACCATCTCCAGCATGCTCTCCCAGGTGGACGTGCCATACCATGTTCAGCCGCTCATGATCAGGAAAATCCACGAAGCAGCTCAGTCGATCGCCAATGCGCCAGTAAACAAGGACTTGAGGACTCTTCCAATGGTAGTGTCCATAAGGGTAGTTCAAGAAGTCACTGGAGAGACATTGCCTGTTTCTGAGGCACAGGCCGAACCGATGAGCGCTAGTGCGGGCGTATTGGGGGCTGCGAGCTGGTCATCGATCCAGGCTTTAGAGAAAGTCAAAGTTGGAGGGTCGGAGGAAAAATGCGTGATTTGTTTGGACCGCGTTATGGTCGGGTCAGAAGCCGTTCAGATGCCCTGTTTGCACAACTATCACGAAGAGTGCATTGTGAATTGGCTGCAGAGGAGCAATCTCTGTCCATTGTGTCGGTATCCAATGCCTATGTCATTCGCAGCCTTTCTTGACAAGGAGTAGTGGCTTTAATCAATTGTTTGACATTGATTTGAATTCGGGAGCAATATCTGCACGTATAGTCCTTTTCAAGTTCCCGTTAGGTTTCTTTTCTTGCAGTAATCTCTAAGGTCAATCTCAATCATGAGGTTGTTGGCCTTCATCTTTAGTAGCTGCTCAACGGACAAATAAAGTTTAGCATTATTTCTTTTTTGATTGGCTAAGGTATTCCTACACACAAGTTTTTCATTGTATTCTGGTCCGTATGGGCAAATTGAAATGCTTTATAAGCCTTTTCTTGCGGTTCTTTTCTTGCGGTTCTTGGTCTTCTTAATTTGCTAGAACAATAGTTCCCTCTGATGAATACGATAAGGAGATTTTCGAAGTCCCGAGATCCTGACAACAACACAGAACCCTTGAAAGGTTCCCTTTTTTCCGTATGATAAAGAGACTTTGAACATCCATGTTTCTGGCAAGTCTCATACCAAAACGAAGACTCGATATGAAGTCTGTTCTGCTATGTGATGAGATATCTAGTAACCTATTTCTCTTCTCAATCATTTAGGTAGTTAGCTATCTGTCTAGTCTCTTTCTACTATTATCAGACCAATAAATTGGTTGGCCAGTTCCATCATGGCCTGGTGATGTTAAAAGATTGGCAATTGGATAGACTATCTAATATAGACAGGTGGATCTAATTCAACAAAAGCTTCCATGCTGATGTCAACAGATTGATAAGTTATCAATACCAGTTTTCTGAAATGTCATAAATTGGACGAGATCAGTGCATAGCAAATATTCTTCCTGAATGCATATAACCATCGCTCTCAGCCAGAAATGAACATAAATATATGGCTCGCGATAGGTCGATAACATCGACAAGGAAATAATGGAAAAAGTTACTGGTCTTGAGAATGTCTCAAAAAACAACTTCTAACCAAGCTGGATTTTAATAAGCTGTGAACCTATAGACCATGACATTCTCATAATGCTGTCCAGGATTCACTATCTGCGAGGGGAAATTTGGGTGATTCACTGCATCCGGGAACCCCTGAGTCTCCAAGCAAAGACCGGCGTATTTCGTGTAGACAAATCCGCCTTTCCCGACCACGTGATCAAGCTGATTGCTTGTGTAAAACTGCACTCCGGGTTGATTGCTCCACAGTTCCAACTTCCTCCCTGAGAGGTTATCTTGCACAACAGCGACCTTCTTCAAGTGCTTGGTTCCGGTGTCATCTAGCACGTAGTTAATGTCATACCCATAGGGAAGCTCATTGATCCGGCTCCCAATCGTGCGAGGTTCTAGGAAGTCGAACGGCGATCCTCGGATGTCACGGATTTCACCCGTGGGTATAAGTGTATCGTCAACTGGAGTGACTTTGGACCCGAAAAGCTGGATATCGTGAGAGAGGATGTTGCCACTGTTTTGGCCTGCGAGGTTCCAATAGGTGTGAAGGGCGAGATTCACCGGAGTCGACTTGTCGAGTGCCTTGGCCTCCAGTTTGACTCCTAACTTGTTGTTCCCAATGAGCATATAGGTGACGTATACAGACAGATCACCGGGAAAGCCTGCGGAGCAAAAAAAGTCCAACCACGGCTCATTTGATCTCTTTAGGCATAGCCTTTTCAAGGATATTGTACTAAGAACCAAACTTAGCAGAAATTATGGATTGGAGTTCAGATCATTCATCGCCAGTCACATAAACAATATGTATATCAGCACCTCAAATCGGATAAAAGCAAAACAAAAGTAATGATTTGGTTGAAAAGCAGACTAGGATTCAAGTTAAGTGGTTGGAGAACATACAAAACGTCTAGAACATCATAGAAAAATTAAGAAAAGGATTTTACCTTGTTCACCATTATAGCTGTCATAAGTGAATGTAACATGACTCTCTGTGTCATAACTATGCACACTCCAGATAACATCGGCGAACCCTTTGCTGCCACCTGATATTCAATTGTGAAAAAGTTTCAAGCCCGAACAACAGTTTACACCAAACTAAATTAAGAGACAAATCACGGACAAGAGAGTACAGTAGGTGAGGGAAAGATATGAGCTACCATGAAGAGTGTTATTGCCATCATTGGCTACCAATTTGTAGACAGTCCCATTCAGAGTGAACCGAGCCCCTCCGATCCTGTTGGCAACACGTCCGACTACTGCTCCAAAGTAGGTAGTATCATTCTGCAGCAGATTCAACAAATAAGCGCAAGATATTTCGTGGACAGATGCAAAACGAAAATGAACATTTCAAGGAGACATCCCCCACGTTCTCGTGGACCCGTTAATATAGTATTTTCTATCGATCCGCCAGCTTTCTTTACTGCGAAGGTTCAACACGAATGCGCGGTAATTGAGTTGTTGAAAATTCCGTGCCATTTAGTATACACTGATTTTGGTCAATCCACATAATTGATCTTATCAAGTCACTGATGCCAGAGAAGTCAGTGATGCAAAAGAAGATGGGCAAGGCCATACCTTGTAGCTCTTGAGCGAATCGAACCCAAGAACGACATCATCCCATTTACCTGAGAAAGAGAAGGTGTGAAAAAAGTGTCTGCAGCGCACCAAAAAACAGCCGGCAACATTCGAAACAAGGCACACGGACCGGACCTCGGAAGGCCATGTGAAAGCAATTACAAGAGACAATGGCAATGGCGTATCAATGCCCGCTGAACACACGGCAATACGGCATTATTCAAGCAAGAACGATGAACCTGAACATGATCAAACTAGAGAGAGGAAGAGGGTGTGGAAAAAGGTACCGTTCTTATCGGGGAGAACAAGAGAGAGCATAGTTGCGCCATAGTTCGTGAACTGCACGGTGAAGTACCCGCTCCTGAGCTCATACACACCAATGCCCTGATGGTCATGTGCACACACACCACCAGCAAGCAGGAATGCCACCAGAAGAAGGCAAGACGGAAAGCCAACGTAGCCCATCTTTGGAGACCGTAGAAAGGCAAACAATCAGAGCGATGACATAGAAAATTCGTTTGAGAGGTAGGAATGAATAAATAGGGGGGGAGGTGAGTAAAGAGATAAGAGATGGGATTCGGTTGAGGTAAACATTCGTGCTCTGGATAAGGATTAATAAGCAAACTTTATATGGTAATCTAATCGAAGCGCGCACGACGACGATGACGACGACAGACGACGATTAAGTGCGTGGCAGGATTCTTGCGATAGCTACTGGCCGGTCACGTGTTTTTACTTTGGCAAGAGGCAATGAAAAATCGTGATTTGGATGGGGCCAAAAAGCATGGAGTCCTTGTTCGTGCTTTTTTTCTCCTAAGGATGATGTGGGTTTTCTTTTTCTGTCGAGACACGCGATGCTCCTAGGACCGAAAGTTCAAGAATTGGGTTCGCAACGACATTATCAAGCGCATGACAAGTCGTGTTTTTTCCCGAAGAGCACGTGAAATGAGATGGGGAATGAATAGAGAGAGATGAGCACACGGAGGAGGGTCCGGCGATGTCGAAAAAGGCGGGCGTCTCGAGTTCGGTCCCCCCCGCTCGGCACGATCTCTTGGATCGGGTCTAGATTAGGAAAGCAGAACGAAATTTGGTGAGCAAAAATTGGCTTGAGACCCGTATCTTTCGAATGGGTTAGGACTGATCTATCGAGAAATTGGAATTTGCACGTTCATTGTTCGTGGACATGGATGGCTTCGGGGCAATTATTACTCATTGATGATTCGATCACATCTCATGTTGCATCTTCAATGTTCGGATTACGGCCTTAATTAGACGATAACCCATGAATACACACCAATTTGGAAAATTCAAGAATTTCATTGGACGAGAAACTTGAAAATCTCAAGAGGATATGGTTTGATCTTAGTACAATTATCAATTGTTTGACCGGATTTGCTTAAAAAAGAACAGAAATCTCAGAAGATACGGTTTAGATAACTGTCTCTCTTCGAGTAGATTGGACCTTTTCAACTGACAATTATACTTTTCGAGGATTGTCCTAAACTCCATGCGTTTGAATATACACGCATAGAATTTATACACGTAGGCTTATGAAGCATGAAAAGTGCCCTAATTTTGAAAAGGCAAATGTTTGCGAATGAGTAAATTTCAAATGTAAAAGTAAATCTAAAAGATACTCCAAAGTTAGAAAAACTAGACAAAAAAAGGAGCGAGCACGCACAAAAGAAAAACAAAAATTGGGAGAGACTCGTCGTTATTGTCGTGGATCTCCTGCATTAAGCTCTGTTTGTCTCACGAAAAATGAATAATTTGAAAAAATATTTTTCTAAACATGATCGCTCAAGATAATTCGTCAATAGAAAATTTATCATTATCAACAACAATTTATGTCTAAATATTTTCAAGGACCGTGAAAATAATTTTTATCTATTCATATTTGTAAACAATATAAACGATACTTTCTTAAGAAAATGCTTTTTGAATTATTGATTTTTTACGAAACAAACGGAACATTGAAATTTTATGGATCCAAGACCAACTTTTCCAAAAATTGTTAGATAAATATATGATTTAATATTTAAATATTATAACACAACGCTAACGATGAAGATAGATATAGAATCATCGAACAACAATATTAATCCAATAAGGTTTCTAAGCATGAAAAGTCACTAAAAAAAATTTTCTACATCATCCGACAAAGGTAACGGAGGGGCGATCGCCGCTACAAGAGCCTCCCGACCCAACTTAATGCCCCGCTCGGAGTCATATGCCCCCAATGATGTCCTATCGACATTGCCTATTACAAGGATCTAAGTCCGAACTGCTCACGAGATTTTGCAAGCAAAGAATGTTTAACAGGCGAAAAGAGAGTCTAATTTCGAATAAACCAAGCACAATAGAAACATCAGTAGAATTAATCATCAAGCCGTGCCACACGTTACAGACGAAAATGTTCGCGATGCCTAACATCAGCAGACCAACAGAGGTTGCTAAACAGATGCACAACTATACAAATATGCAATGTAGAGCACCATAGTACAGATCAATAATGAGTTCAACACTAATTTGAGACATTTAACATGGTGAGACTCCAAAAACCATGATGTTACCCGCACTAACAAATCCAACTCAAAAGTCTAGAGAACCAGGAAACCAGACGCCGTGAATCAAGCTTCAGAACTAATACTTCTTACACCAGAGAGCACGAACCGAAATCTGCACACAATGTTGCTCCTCAAGTTAGATTTGAACTGCAGTGTTTCTGAAAGTCACCTTCTCCACTCAGCCTTTCCTGTGAAATTAAACAATAATTACTATCCCAGATAAGTAGCTAAGGAACCAAAAAGAAAAGATTTCTAGTTTCGGAGTTTAATGATCCATGCATTCAGATAATTGTTTAGTGTGTGTGTGTGGGGGGGGGGGGGGGGGGAAGTTTCCTAGGATCTTTACTATTCACCTGGCTTTCAACAGGCTGATTTCACATAGATCAGTAAAGGACAATAAGAGAAAGATTGCAATATTAGTTTCTCTAGAAATCCTTCTTATCAAAACAAGCAAATATCATGAAAATTTAAGTCTGTAAGGGTGACATGCATTTGGGACCACTTCTCCCTTGCCATCTTCACTAGCATAATGTGATTTCACTTAGGTAAAAGATTTGGAAAGTACACAACCAACTTCACTGATAGGATTGCCTTACACAGAGAAAATATGTAGTTCCAAAAGAGAGTTGAGAGCAAGCATTCTTTAAATTACTTCATCTATCCTTCAATCAAATCCAGCATTCCAACAAAACAGAATGACAAACAAACTACTCGAGCTGTCAAAGAAATAAATAGTTTCGTACCATTCGCATCTCTTGATGATCTGTCGCTTTTATTTCCACCTTTGCCACTTCCCTGATTAGGTTTCTGGGTTCTCGGTGACTGAGAATTGATTTTGCTGTTAGCTGGGGAAGGTAGAGAGTGACGTCTCGACAGATTACTCTTCTCTGCCCCGTCCTGCCCAAACATTGGAGAACCTTGCGCTTTCAGTTTGGCCTTTGCAGATTGAGTTGCTGCCATATAACTTGGAAGCGCTGGACTGTTACGTGAGCCATTCTCCTCATATTCTTGCTTTGAGGGTGTGGAAGACTTACGGCCTGATCTACGTTGCTCATTGCTCACTGGATCATTCGTCTGGACAGCGACTTCTTGGTTTTTGGGTTCCTGATGCCCATTCGTTACAGGACCGCTGTCATCATCTACATAGTTCTCCATTGAAGCATTTGAGTCAAATACTACTTGATCATTAAAAGGAATATCAGCTCTGTCATCTATTTCCATTGGTTCCTGAACCTTTTCTGCATCAGGGAAATTTGATGAAGCCAAGATCATCTCACTCTCCATTTTCTCATCAGAAGTTTTGTTGTTCTGCTCAAAAACATCATCTCCTCTAGTGATGGATGGCCTTTCTGAACTGTCCTTGGGCTTTACACTTTCAATTTCAGACTGGCTTACAGCATTCTCTACAACAGGATTATGGACCTTTCTCAAACTCCGTTTGACCTTTTGGATCTCATTTTGTGGACTATCCTGCGAAGGATCCGTAGAATGGCCAGACACCTTCCGTACATTGCGTTTGGGCATCTCTGTGGTTGCGTGCGCTGTGTCAACATTGGAAGCAGGAGTTTTCTGGACACCACGCTTCGTCCTACGAGTTTCAGTTTCTGAAATTTGAGAGAAACCCTGCTTTTTCTGAGATTTGGAGATTCTTTTCGGTTGGGGAACTGGTTTCCAGAAAACAGACGCTGACCAGCATGCTAACCAACTCGGAATTGAATTTGGTTCCGCAGAATCATAATTGAGGTGCAGAGGCATGACAGTTGGTGATGAAGCAACAAGCTACAACATCATGCAGTGGTTGCTCAAATGGAGAGCATATGGGAACAAAATCACAAGAGTACTTGAAAAAAAGCAAACTTGCAATTCAATGCTATACATGATGCTGTATTACCTTTTGAATGAATGCATTTGCAGAAAAATTGGCAAGCTGAGTACTTAAATCAACTTTGGCAGAATCCCCAGACATGCCCTGTCAGAAAATTTATGAGGACGTAAGTCAGTCATCTATCATCATGAATGCAGGAGAAAAATAAAAAGGCCGCAGATGAGATTCAAAAGTAATGTACTAAGCATATCCCCGGCCTCCTTCCCCCTCTCTCTCTCTCTCTCTCTCTCTCTCGCACGCAAATACAGTTAAATCCTTCCAAGCAGGCACTTGTGTCACACATGACTGTTCAAAGAAAAGACAACTTAAAGTACCTCCAACTAACCAGAGAAGTGACATGTCAGTAAACAAGTAGCAGACACCCAAAGAAGCAAGTTGCAGACATCACTGTTTGCTATAATTATGTATAGCTATACAAGACTGTTGGCATATTATCATTCGGCAATGCGAAGTCAGAAATAGGCAGATATATCTTAGAGTGAATGATCCAAGCAGTTCACAGGATAACAAAGATTTTAATCTGACTGTCATGACACGTCAATTTTACTGATAAACACTATGTTAACTTCTCTTTTGTCTATACTGGTTATTAAAGCCAACCACTCCAAGGCATGTGAGGCATAAAGCCCCAGAAACAGTATAGTCCGATAGGATGCCATTTTTGTCACGAGTAAAAGACATATCCAAATGAAGGAAAAGGAGCTATTCTATCATCCGTTACAAGCATTGCTTCACCCTGAAGTACCTGAGATATCAGTAAACTGTGTACTTCAAGCCCAATGCTGGATTGCCTGACATTTCTCCCTCGAACAAGTGCCTGCAATTTAACTATTCCCAGCATACAGCACAAAGTAGCAACTGCCTGTCTCCGAACCAAATGCCCACGGATAAGTGCTTGCAACCGAATGATGCCCTTGAGAGTTCGGAATGCACGGCGAGCCTTCATCAGGACAGCAAAACAAAATCCATAAACAAACCTTATCTAAATAAGCAGTGACTATTAAAAATAAATGAAGTTTTATTGAATAAATAAACTATATGGAATCCAGACTACGTTTCATATTCAGATAGTTATCCATTCTTCAACTGCAACGAATGTCTACAGACAGTAGGGATGACCAGATGAGTAGAGAAGACAAATGTCAGAATAGATACCAAATAACCCCTGAAAGCAGCTTGCGTCTTTGTTGCTGCTATCTCTTGCCTGATTATTTCTGGATTTTGAGGTGCATCCTGAGTTATACTTAGTTGAGCCATGTCCATGTCCTCGTCGGTCTCAATCCCTCGATCTTGGAGTAGAATTTCCTCATTCTTTCTCTCTGATTCTTGTTTCCTGCTATTCCAATCATCACTTTCAGTATTAGGCTGAGAAGCCACATGATAATCAGCTTCGGGTGCCCTAGCACCAACCAGGACCGCTGCGTCACTTGTAATTTTCTGCACAGTATGGTAGTGGCATATAAGTTCAAAAGAGAAGAAATAACCAAGTTACTTCAGTCAGATGAAAAGAACACAAGTTTGTGGCAGGAACTGGCGTATAACTATCATTCTTTTATTTAAAACACACAAGAAAGTTGGAACACAAGGAAATAGGATTTTCAATAGTTTAACTAAGAAGTTGTAGCAAAAAAGAATACCTCTCTTCCTTTAACATTGTGTTTTGATGTTTTTTTCCCAAATAACAATGTCTTGATCCATCTTCCAGGTGATTTAGCTCTACCCATGGCAGGAAGGCAGGAACCGATGCAGCAATAACCCGAACCTCAGCTCCTGCACAATTCGAAGTAAAAAGCTCAGGCGTGCAGAAATATTTGTGATACATGCCGGTTTTCATAAAGGAAAAGCCCCAGCTGGAAAAGTTGAAGTTTCTGCTCATCACTGAACAAGACGACCAGAACAAACCAAATTACTCATCAAGAAGAATAATAGTCAAGAAATTTAAACTAGCGTGCAAAACAGGGACCTACTAGGACTGTCAGCACTAGAATCCCGACTCCACCTTGACCTTAAAACAAATCCCAAATCCTGACTCGAAGCTTTGCTCATTATGCTTTGTCTATTTCACTGAGCGGCCACATATTGTAAGACACTCAACAATACAACAGTTAAAAATGGGAACGTACTAGATCTCCACCCATCACCATGACCTACATCAATTCGTTCTGCACTCCCTTCCACTTTCAAAATGGATCCGAATAATGGCAACCTACTCTTTTTGCCATGCCCTTCGTGGACTGTCAATTCTTTTGCAGGGCCGCCACCTTCTTTGCCCCTATTCTATTAATTGGTCTAAAGCCGCTGAACTTAAAACAGGTCCACCTCTCACAAGCGCAGTTTCTCATTTCAAATTTAATCACCCCAGACCAACCAACAAATGCAGCCTGTCCTGGCGATCTCTCAGTCAACATTGAAGTGACTTAGAAACAAGAAACACACAAGTGACCCCTAAAAAAAGGCAAGGTTACTCCAAACGGAGCTCGGCAGAACGCAACCCAGCAAAACCCAAGTCAAACCACGCACCGGGGGACGACCAAATCAGTCGAACGAAACTGCGAATCTAACTCGGAAGCCGAAACACAAGCCCGGAAAACAGCACACTTCCGGCTCGAAACCCGGAAACGAAAATGGCCAATGCAGCTGAAAACCAAGCCAGATCTGCACTTACCTGCCCGTCGCGCTACCCCAGAACGCACCACCAGCACCACCTAGCATTCCTGGTACAAAGCCACAACCAAAATCAAGAAAGACGCCACAACCACCATTTTTGACGCCAAGAACGTTTTATACAACCGCGGGCACGCAGAGAGAAAGAAGGGGAGAGAGAGTGAATGGTACCATGAATGGCTGAGCTTGCAAATCAAGGAAGCCTGCGATCTAGCTGCGGCATCAGCCCCACTTTCGCTTCCCTCTCTCTCTCTATGTCTCAGTGAAGCTGGTGGAGTTACTACTGAAATTTTTTGAAAAGAATATCAATAAATAAAGGAGCGGTCCTAAGGTGGCCTCGCGCTCACGGTAAGCCCGGTGGGCTCCCGCGAGCATTCCCGGCGCGATGGCTCCGGCCGCGGGCCCCACGGCCGGGATAGGCCAACCGGGGCTCGACGCGTGGCGGTTGCGGCGGATTCGATCTGGGCTCGAGCGCAGGGGAACGACAGCCCGGTGCTATAAAGTGTGTGCTTTTTGTTTCGGACACCAAAGTGCAGTTACTTCGGCGCAAAGTGTTCGGCTTTCTTCGGTCCGACGGCACCGCGCGAATTTACGTGTCTGCCCTTCGCCGCGGGGTGGACTCACTCCCGCCCGACTCGCGCTTGGAGGGCGTGGATGGCACGCGCGGCGAGGATCGCCGGGGGAGAACGCGTGGGAGAGCGTTTCGCGGAGGCGATGGTCGCTGCGAGTGGGCCGAGGAGTTCGGTCAGGACGGAGATTCGCAGCGACGAGGAGCGCCTGGGTGGTGATGATGACCGGCGTCAACTGCCTCAGCGGGTGTCCGTCAGCCTCTCCTCTCCATTACCTTTTCTTCTTTTCTTTGTTTCTTTAAAATTTTGTTTAACAATAATATTTTTTTGCTTTGTATTTCCACGTGGATCGTCATTAGGGGATCATGGGATTTGCTTTTGAAGGTTATAGATGTGTACGATGGAAAATGATGGACTACTTTTGAGAGTCCACCGTGTGCGCATGTTATTACCCGTTGTATTGCCACGAGATCTTTTGAAATTATGCAAATAGAAGATTTGTCATTAGCGACGCATTGGATGAACGTGATCATCGAGAATATATATATATATATATATATATATATATATATGTTTGATCCGAATAATTGGATTACCCAAGTAATTGTATTTTTATTTTCACCATCAGAGTAATAAAATATTATTCAAAGTTTAAAAATTCAAGAAAAAAATTATATGTGAATCTGCCCATGAAGACCTATAAATTGAGAGAGTTTCAAATGCCTAACAAATTTAAAAAGACATTACGTAAACTGCAAGATTTGCAAAACAAAAGAGTCAAAAACTTAAAAAGTAATAGTCACTAGAAACGTGCGCGAAATGCATTATGATAACTGTACTCTCAAATCACATAATTCATAGGGATGGACAAGTGGTGGGGTGAAAAACATGCCCCCCTTCCCTGTTAGGGCCGAGATGGGTGCTGAGGTAGTTTACTCTTCTTGGGACATTGAATCCTCACGGAGCATCGCATTATATTTGGCATTCGTCTATTATTATATTTGGCATTTTTAATTATTATTATTACAGTAATTATGTGAAATGATAGAGTAATCATAAGAAATGGCTTCATGGGCAGGTTTTGAAAAAGAACAAACTCATGAACTGATTTTATTGAGTCAAACAAGCTCTAAATATCACAAACTGTGGATGCGAAACAATTTGAAGATGGAACACATGGGAAACAATTGTGCCGCGTTGCTTACGTAGAAAACTTTCGCGCTTGCATCTCCTGTAAAAGCAAGGCTCGTATGAAGAAGAGATTGTTCTTATAAGCCCTTTTTATGTCTATATCTGTTTTTATTTATATACAATAAGAACTACACAAACAGGGCGGATTCATGGGACAAGGCAAGGCTAATGCTAGCCCCACCCCACCCTGCCTCTTGCCCCGCGGTGTACCCATAGACCCGTGAAACGGATAAATTGGGTCCGGTTTGCGTTGAGTTGGGTCATAAATAGTCCGATCCAAATTGACCAATTTAATCCGTTTTGACCCATTTATTTGCAATGTAAATTTCTCGATCCATACCCAACCCGAACCATATCTAATCCATACTCGACCAAACCCGGGATTCATTTTTTCTAGCATTTTTCTCCTTAAATTATTGCCTTTGAAGAATGAGCAGCTTCGTGAACCAGCTCGTTGAGTTAGTGAGGGAGTTCGAGTAGGGTTATGAACAATGGCAAGAAGGTATGGTGAAAGTTTGGCCCTCGTCATATCAGGCTTTGGTTTTGGATTAAATATAGATGGGTTTTGGGCCGTAAACTTACTGATAAACAAAACCCCACCATAGATTGCTCTCCATGTGAATATGGTTGCATGCAAAAGGCAGAGTAAGTATTTGGATCCAAACTAACCAGCATCTTGGACAGTGCGAAGTATCAAATATATTCTAGATGCTGAAATAGGGAGGCTTTATGAACATTCTGATTTATGCAACCGACTTGA
The DNA here is from genome assembly GCA_031216405.1 of Syzygium malaccense. Taxonomy (NCBI): domain Eukaryota; kingdom Viridiplantae; phylum Streptophyta; class Magnoliopsida; order Myrtales; family Myrtaceae; genus Syzygium; species Syzygium malaccense. The sequence continues at coordinate 2,351,793 of CM062254.1, read as the reverse complement.
ACTATATATGCTGAAATTTTTAAACTTTCAAGTCAAATTCCTTCAGACATTTTCACGAACACTTAGCGGGCAATGACGAGAAAGTTGAAACAAATTTCATTGTCCAGCTCTAGTCATCTTCTCTGAACTGCAGAGTCAGATTAACCCAAGAAAGAGTCCAAGCAATTTTGTCTTCCTATACCGGCCATCTTCTCAAAACCCACCTTCCAAACCCAGAAAAATGGCTTAAAGAAAAACCAAAGCAAGCTTCATCTATGGAAATCTCATGGTTGAATAAGAAATAATCCAAACTTAAACAAAGCAGCGATACCACGAGGATTATGAATACATATCAATCATCAACAACAACCAAGCACACATGCTATGAACAAACAATCAATAGCCAAGCACGCTGCTGACTTAGGAATTTCATCAAACACATTATAGGCACCGAACTCTCTCCTGACCTATCACACTTACAAGTTTCACAGATTTATCTGAGAGGGCTTTGTTGAAGAAAAATCACGAACCTGACGACCAATGCAAGCGATTCCCAAATATCAACAGTTTGATTTCAATTTGTTCTCAATAACAGGACGATTCTAGCTGTTTTTTTTCCATATCAATAAACTGCAACAATGCAATTTTGAACAAAGCTCCTACCCTTGGCCCGAATTTCAAACATACACATCATTAACAAATGGAAGAGAAACAACGTGAAGCTTGCTCATGAAGTCACGGACAGGGAATTAAGAAACTTAGTACGAACTCAAACTCAACGTCAACACACATGAATCTTTGAAAACCATATCTGTATAACACAAAATGCCATATCCGATCTACTGAATCATAGATTCGAGCTGTAAGCTCGCGATGCGTGTGAGGGCAAAGCAAACTTCGATCCTTCAATTTTCTACTATGACTAAATTCGTCGAAGCCGCCGTCGCCGAGCTGACCAAGATCTCCTCCGAGAAGGCCGCATCCGGCAGCTCCTTCAGCGCCTACTTCCCGCACTCCTTCGCCCAGGTCTAGCCCCGCCCGCTACACATCTCCGAGCTCCTCCGCCAGCGCGAGCCGCGCCTCAAGACCGAGCTCCTCGAGCACAAGCTCGTCCGAGAGACGGCGTCCCTCATCCCGGTGCTAAAGGGCGTGATCTGCTCCAAGAACGCCGAGACTGCCGAGTCGAACGAGAGGCTGAGCACGAACGGAAGGTGTCCGGGGCTCGGTTTGACGATGAAGAGATAAGAGGGAGTGAAGAGCGAGAGAGAGGAGACGTACGAGTCCCAAACGGGTTAAACGGTTCATTTTAAAACCCATTTAAATCCATTTATTGTAGGCCTTTTTAATTTAAAACTCATAACCCATATCTTAATTTTAAGTTGACCCATTTAGGATCCACTTCCATAAATTTGGATTAAAATACGGGTCGTGGATCATCTTGACAGTCCTAGACGTAACTTTATTCCATTTACTAAAAATAAAATATGCGACGACATTCAAAATACTACGCACTACAGTGTCCCCTTAGGCAACGAAGTATGGCATACGAAGAAATTGATTCACATGGCGACTTGAGTTTCCAGGAAAGCATGCTTGAGTAATTAAAAGAGTAGCTGAAGGCCTTTCACTAGACTTCTTCGAAAGCAGCATCGGAGGATTCACTTCCGCTTGCGGACGATTCTGCAAAAGCCAGTGTCAGAGCTGCATGACCCTAGTTCTGATCATAGTCTCTACAGCTACATGACTATAAAAAGAAAGCTACATCTTCGTAACGATTTTTAAGGAATGAAGGAAATTATATCGATTACTCACCCAAATTTGCGTCGGCTTCCTAGACCACACGTACTGCCACGGAAAAGGAGACGAGATTGAAGAATAGCCTGAGCATCGGGATGATCCCATTTCAGCGTCTTCCACTTTTCCTCACCTTCCACCCTAATATACGGAAGGTCCTCAATATCACGTAATTGCAATTGCAAAGGAATCATGTTCAATTCTGGGCATTTGGACACCACCAATTTTTCCATGGAATCGCAAGTTATTAGGGCTTTACATATGCTCTTCAGCTCGGGTAGATCGACTAGCAGCAGGCGCTTCAGCTTTGGGAGAGAAATTGAAGACTGGAAGGATGAAAGGGCGTTGTTTACAGGAGTCGTTATACTTCCTTCTTGGCCTTGTCCCGCTCCGCTAATCATCTCCACCATTCCATGGCAGGAAAAGACTTGGATAGTTTGAAGATTTCGAAGATGGAGCATCCACTCATGTGGAAACAACTTTCTCATGTTATCACAACCTTTTAGCTCCAGAGATTCGAGAGAAATCTCTTCAACTAGCATGTATGGGGGAGGACCTCCGATTATCTCCTCCATATTCTCACAACAGAATACTGTAATTTTTCTTAGATTAGGGAAGTTGGGCAGCCACTCAGATTCCACCACTCTCTTCATTTTATCACACTTGGAAACAGAAATCACTTCTAGACTAGGGAAGGCTGGGGGCGGATGCGGTGGTGATGATGTAACTGCAACCGTTATCCCGACCATTTCCTTACAATTACTTATATCAATCTTTTGTAGATGTGGAAGGTAGAATTTAGACCCATGTCCAAAGAGATACTTCAGTTTCGGACATTGACATATTTCCAAATCCCTAAGGCTTGGGAAGAGGGTAGGGGTAGGGATTGGGGCTGGGGAGTCATGGATTTCGATTATTTCTTTATCTTGCCCTCCACAGAGCACCCACAAGTTTTTCCAGTTTTTCATAGTTAGCTTCTCAAGGTTTTCAAGCGGACCCATGTCAGACAATTTTGTTGTTCCATCGTATTCGATCGCTGTCAATGTCTGCACATCTTGGGGAATCAAAATACAAATGCCGCTGCATTCCCCTCCCGCGCTCACAATGGCATGACTCCATGTCTCAATGTAAACACTCCTCTCACGATTTCCAAATCGAGCATCACCACTTACTTCCCCATTAATCTCCGTCGCTTCTTGACTGACGCTGAGGTTGTAATAGCGAGGGTTATTCCTCTGCTTACTAGCCGCCCTCACAAACTTGTTGAAACCATCCACATCTTCAAAGCGGCACACAAGCATCTCCAATGCCCACAATTTTGTAATTTCTTCTCCATTTACTGCCTCGACTTTAAGATATTGCAAGTTTAACAAAGCCCCCAATGTTCCTTTGGATAATCTCTTTATGCGTGTACCACATAGGTCAAGATATCTCAAGTTCACCAGCATTTCCAGACCCTCGAGCGCTTCAACCGAATAACAGCAAAAAATGTCCAACTTTCTCAAAGATCTGAGCTTCCCTAAATAAGGAATACGGCGCAATTTCACACATTCTCTAAGCAATAGTGCTCTCAAGTTTACCAAGTCTGAAATGGAATTTGGAAGTTTTCTTAGCCCACAGCCACTCAGGTTTAGAACCTTTAGCCCCCATAATTGTTTGAAGAAAGAATAAGGGATGACCTCACACGACAAGCTTGCATTCAATAGGAAAGTTGATAGTTTAGGACAATTCGGTGACATGTTCAAGGGAAATTCTTCAATTTCATTCTCCATCAGAGAAACTTTCTCCAAAGCATCCGTCCAATATTCCTCGGATGGTATCCTCCTCAACCACTTTCCTGCTTTTACAAGCGAAGTCGCACTCATGACGTGCAATGCCATGTCTCTAATCAAATCGTACATCTTCATTGTACTCCCATGATCTTCCAATAGGCAAACATTTTCAAGTTTGTTCAGTATGGTCAGGCCTCTATCGTACTGTTTCTCCCTCGTATTCAATCGACCAATCAATCCTTGGTCAATGAAGAGTTCTATTAACTCAAACTTATCAATCCATTCATCTTCCGGATAAAGTGCACAAGATAAGAAACATTGTTGAACTTCATGATTGCTAAGGCGATTGTAACTGAATTCTAGCTTCATTAAGACCTCCTTTTCCATATCTGTTTGCCCCATATCTGATTCTTTCAATTTCTCCAAGTAATCCTTCCATTCAAACACATCGGTCACTCCTCGCATGCTTCTTGCCATCGTGATGACTGCTAGCGGCAAGCCTGCACATTCCTTAACAATGAACTTCACAATTGCTTCAGTGTCCAAATTAAGGGCCACTTCGGATCCAAGCTCTTCCAAAAATAAACTCTTGGCTTCTGTATAAGATAGAGGTTCAATTTTTATCTTTTTTTGACAAAGCATATGGCGACATACCTCAAAGGATCGAGTGGTTAAGACCAACTTAATTCCATCCGCTCCAACTGGGATTCCCACCTTTTTAAGATCAAAGTATTCCCACACATCATCGAGAATTATTGTACAATTGCCTCTTTCCGTTAAACAACCGCACAACATTGCTGCTCGTTTCATCACATCATTTTCTTGCAGCATGCATAAACCTAGTTGCTTCCCAATGGCCTCCTGCAACCTCTGTGTGTTGAAATCTTTTGACACAGTGATCCATAACACTTCGCCATAGTTTGCTTTTTCGAGGAGTCTATTATGTATGTGTACCATAATAGTCGTTTGACCAACACCCCCCATTCCATAAATGCCTAGTTGGGATATTTGATTCCCTACTAGGTACTCCAAAATCTCTGTAGTATTTCTCTGAAATGCCTCTCCCACCATCTTTCCTTCTAGCAATTTGCTAACTTTGGTCTCTCTTGCCTCAAATAGTCCTTTGCCTTGTCTACTAAGGTCTTTTGCCTCACGCATCAATATATCCACCTGTTGATGTGGTGGCAAACGACCTCACTTGCTGCTGCAGTACAATCATTTCTAAGCTTCTTCACAATCGCCAACCAATTCGCAACTTCCATCCTTGGCTTCTTTAGGGATATAGATGCAGCAAATTCTAACTCATCCCTTATGCTAGCTTCTTTACTAAAGAGTAGTTCTACTTTCCTTTTCAAAGATCTATTCTCTTCAAAGTTGTTGCCTGTGTTTGGATGACTCGTCATTGGCGCACCCTCGTCCACATCTAATTCTACAATTTTAAAATTCCATTAGTTAGAGTCTCGTGATAGCATCCTTGCTACCCCATAATAATGTAACATGGTGACACAAAGGATTAGTTTTGGTAAAAAAACCATAGACCTGGTAATGATGATGGGCCACTAGTTAGAATTCGAGCAAGTGGAGGAGCATTATTTGGAGCTTGTGATGATGATGGCATACATGGATCCATGTCCATTAGAGCTTGTGGGTGACATGTGACTGAATGGTTTTTCCATGATGATGATGGCACAATTAGATTCTGATGTGCTGTCTCAAGATTAATGGATTGATGTGGAACACTTTGACGCTGAGGGGGCACCGAAGCTGCTTGTAATAAAAGATTCAATTGTGAGATCAACCAACAATTGGGACTTCCAAATCAAGCCAGGGGTCTAGGTAAAACAACATCTAGAACTCCATCACATGACATATCTACGGTGAAAATCAACATCCGTAAAAGTTAAATATTTTAACGAAAGAAACGGAGCAATAAAAAGAAAGTGATATTGGACATTTAGGATATGCAATGATGCTCAGCATGTTCCTGATTGGAGAACCCCCGTTGATATCTTGTTTAAAAACACATCATATGTATATGATTTCGATAAAATAACCTGGGGATATTGAAGGATCTAACGAAACCATAGTAGCGATGTAGATTAATCCAAACACACCGTGTGATGATGATGGGCCTATTGTATTTGTTGACGCCTCTGGAACTAGCGAACCAACGACACTCGAATGCTGTGTATGTGATGCAGTCGAGTGATCTATGTCCATTGGAGTTCGCGAAGGAAATCGACAGCTATCATTCCCATCTTCCTTGTCACACCTTGGGGGAAGCTGACCAGGATGCTGGACAGTGTCGGTCGGACTTGTATTGCTGCGTACAGGAACCACTTTCACTGCACACGGTTGACCACAATCCTGCAAACGATTTGCACCGTCCACATCAAGGGATGAATCAATTTGTAACGATGATCCCACGGTTGGACTGCGCAGTTCGTTCGTTTGTATTTCCTCGGAAGTGTTTACAATTACATCACGAGATTCAGGAAGATTCTCTGACGGAGAGTGGAGAAGATATGACAAGCCTGTTGAATATTGCGGTGAATCTGGAGTGATTCCATCTGCAGATTGTTCGTCAAAGCTTATTAGATATTGTTCATTTGAATATTGGGGAATGCTGGTCGTAGTTATGTTACTGAGTAGAGGAGTGGGTAAAACATCACCTCCAATGAACACCTGCAGCCTATTTGACATACTGTTGCCAAGGACCTGATCATTTGGGAATGATGGTAGCCCTCTTGAATTTTGTTGTTCCCTCCCTGATTCAAGATAAGTTTGCAGCTCAAGAAGCACCGGTAGCTCACTTGGATCAAGGGACGATAGCTATACTCTCAAATCACTTGACATGTGCGCAAAATGCATTATGATAGCTATACTCTCAAATCACGTAATTCATAGGGATGGGGATGTGGCGGGGCAAAAAACATGCCCCCTTCCCCGTGAGGGCCGAGATGGGGGCTGAGATAGTTTTCTCTTCTCGGGACAACGAACCCTCATGGAACACTGCATTATATTTGGCATTCGTTTAGCATTATATTTGGCATTTTTCATTGTTATTATTATTATTATTATTATGTAAAAAGATAGAGTAATACTAAGAAATGGCTTCATGGGCAGGTTTTGTAAAAGAATAAACTCATGAACTGAAGCTCTAAATATCACAAATTGCGAATGTGAAACAATTTGAAGACGGAATACACGGGAAACAATTGTTACGCGTTGCTTACCTAGAGAACTTTCAAACTTGCATCTCCTGTGGTGCGGTTTTACTGGGAAAAAGTTGGAAAGCACTTGGCTGAAAACTATAGAATGAATGCTTTTCGGGATTGTCTAGAGGCCTGTTCATTGATGGACATTGACAGTAAAGGGTGTGCGTTCACTTGGGCCAATAATAGAGAAGGGGATGAGTACGTTAAAGAACGACTTGACAGGGTGGTATGTACAATTGAATGGAGGTTGATGTTCCCTGAAGCGGAAGCTTATGCTCTCCCAGCAATAGGATCAGATCACAGTCCTATACTTCTATCTCTTTGGGCCAACCCTGTAAAACGAAAAAAGGAATTCAAGTTTGAAGCCTTCTGGCTTGAGAGTGATGAATGTAGAAAGGTGGTGAAAGAAACTTGGAGCTCTCCTACTCACTTTGAAAAGGATTTAGTCGGGAAGTTGCAGGCCGTCACTTTTGCTCTTTCCAAATGGAGTAAGAAGAAATTTGCGAATGGACATAGGGAAATCAACTTGCTGAAACGGGAACTGCAGTGGCTGACAAACAATACCATGGGGTCCTTTGACAAAATGAGAATTAAAAACCTGCAAGAAACTATTGATTATTTATGGAGGCAGGAAGAGATGTATTGGGGGCTGCGATCGAGAATTAATTGGTTGAAATGGGGAGATAGAAACACAAAGTTTTTTCATGCAACTACCATTCAGAGGCGACAGAGGAATAGGATCTCTATGCTTCAAAATTTAGAGAATACATGGCTATTTGAGCAGTGCCAGTTGAAAGAACACACTCTACTTTTTTTCCGAGATCTATATCAATCTACTGGCCCTCGAAATTTCTCCCCAGTTCTGGATCAGGTATCTCGGGTGGTAACAGAAGAGATGAATCACCTCTTGCTGGCTGAGGCAACCTTGGAAGAAGTAACGAATGCAACTTTCCAGCTCGGCGCAGCAAAAGCGCCGGGGCCTGATGGCCTTAGTGGTTTGTTTTATCAGCAGAATTGGGAAGAGATTAAATGGGATATTCTAAAGGAGGTGAGGCATTTCTTCAACACTGGATCCCTGCCACCAGATTTAAATAAAACACACATCTCCCTTATCCCGAAAGTCCCGAACCCAGAGAGACTAGATCAATACCGCCCAATTAGTTTATGTAATTTTGGCTACAAGATTATCTCAAAAGTGCTGGCCAATAGACTCAAACCACTTCTACCAGAACTTATTGCAATGGAACAAAGTGCTTTCATCGGCGGGAGGCAAATTCAAGATAACATCTTTATTGTCCAGGAGGTGTTGCATCAAATTAGAATTCGAAAGAGAAGAAAGAAATTTCAAGCGGTTCTCAAGTTAGATATGAAGAAAGCCTACGATCGAGTGGAATGGGATTTCTTGGAGGCATGCCTAATCAAGATTGGCTTTGATGAGAAATGGGTGGGATGGATTATGGAATGTGTCACAACAGTTTCATTCAGCGTTAAGTTTAATGGAGAACCTCTCCATTACTTCAAACCTTCTCGAGGGATTAGGCAAGGGGATCCCCTATCTCCCTACCTTTTCATTCTGGTGGCAAATGTACTGTCCTTATTAATGAAGACAGCTGTGGACGATGGAAGTATCACAGGGATTAAACTGAACAGGTGGTGTCCTACCCTTTCTCATTTACTCTTTGCGGATGACTCAATATTCTTCTTGAATGGTACAATTCTAGAGTGTCGGAATTTGGCATCTATCCTGAATCAATATTGCCTAGCATCTGGACAAGCTATAAACTTAAACAAATCGGGGATTTTCTTTGGTAGGGATTGCCCCCAAACTCTGAAAGACAATATGGCAAGGGAATTGAGAGTACCCATTATTGACAAAACTGGCAAATATCTTGGAATTCCTTCGGATTGGGGAGTATCAAAAAAACAAATGTTTGCTTGGATTTTAGGACGAGTCAATTCCAAACTAGAAGGGTGGAAGGAAAAACTAATGTCAAAAGCTGGTAAAGAAGTTTTGCTTAAAGCGGTGGTTCAAGCATTACCACAATATGCCATGTCTATTTTTAAGATCTCGATTTCTATTTGTAAGGCTATTGAACAAAAATTGCTTCATTCTGGTGGAAAACTAATGAGAACAAAGCCGGAATTCACTGGAAGAGATGGGATATTCTGAAGACAAGAAAGGATAAGGGTGGCCTGGGATTTAGAGATCTGCTCTCCTTCAATAAAGCAATGTTGGGAAAGCAAGCTTGGCGTCTGAGTAACAGTCCCAACTCTCTCTGGAGCATTCTTTTTAAAGGCCTTTATTTTCCTCATAGAGATTTCTGGCATGCGGAAAAGGGACAACGCCCCTCATGGGGTTGGCAAAGTCTGATCTTAGGAAGAGATACTATCTCAGCCCAAGTGCTGTGGGCAGTAGGGGATGGCTCACAGATCAGAATCCGGGAGGATAAATGGCTGAAGAGGGGAATCATAGGAGGTCCTGCTAATAGAAACGAACCATGTTTTGTCTCTGAACTCATCACTCGTGAGGAGGGCATATGGGATGAAACAGTTTTAACTGCACATTTTGAGGATCAACTAGTGAGGGAAATCCTTGCTATCCCGATTAAACCCCAAACAGAGAAAGACCGGCTCGTATGGACGAGAACTCAAGCAGGCAAGTACACAGTTAAAAGTGGATACAACTACACTCGAGAGACAGCAAATAAACAGAATGAAAATCAAGCCTCAACTTCTTTTCAACCTCCTCCCACCCTCTGGACAGATATATGGAAATTGCAATCTCCACCCAAGGTTAGAATTTTCATGTGGAATTTATGCCAGAATGCTCTCCCAACTAAAGAGAATTTATTTAGAAGAAAAGTTATACCCGATCCCACATGCTCTTTATGCAATCGAGGCGTGGAAACGGTGGAGCACCTGTTTTTATTGTGTCCTTGGACGAAGGAAATTTGGTCGAACCCTGTACTGAATGTTCATATATCAAGTCAGGGTCTTACTCGAATTGAAGATTGGTTCGGAAGCTTGAAAGAAAAGTCAAGCAACTCACCTAATCTAGAGCTAGTTGCTGCAACACTATGGAATATATGGAAGGCACGCAACCAAGCCATCTTCAAGAACAGAAAACCCAACACAATCAGCCTCCTCGACTCTGTTCTAGCTGGGTTGAAGAGTTTTAACAGATGGAACCCCAGATCAAGCAGATCTGGGAACAAAACTGAAGATCTTTCAAGGACTTGGAATCCACCGTTGTGTGGAACTTATAAGATAAACATAGATGGAGCGTACGAACCTGGAGCTTCGGATGGTTCGATCGCCTGCGTTTGCCGTGATTCCGTCGGAAGGTTGCTGGACGGAGCAGCTCGCAAGGTGGCAACGTCGTCCCCGCTGATGGTCGAGTCTCTTGCTCTGTTAGAAGCCCTCACTCGCTTCTTTCCCAAACGATATGAAGCCCTTATAATTGAGTCTGACAGCTTGGACTTAGTCAATGCCTTAGAGAGTCCAAACCAACTTAGTTGGGAAGTTCACGTGCTTATCTTGAAATGCAAAGACCTGCTACAGTCCTTCTCTAATATCCGGATTACTCACTGTTATAGAGAGGCCAACTTTGTAGCGGACTGGGTTGCTAAAGCCCACAAAAAACACCACCTACCTTTGAATTGGGTCTTCTCCCCTCCCCAAGCACTTTGGGAGCTCTTATGTACTGATGCCCATTTTTCGGGCCCTACTATCCTTTCTTAGCGAATGAAATTTTTATCTTTCCGACCAAAAAAAAAAAAAAACTTGCATCTCCTGTAAAAACAAGGCTCATAAGAAGAAGAGATTGTTCTCATTAAGTCCTTTTCATATCTGTGTTTGTTTTTATTTATATACAATGAAAACTACACCAACAAGGCATTCGACAAAAAAAAAAAAAAACAGGGCAGATTCATGGGACAGGGCAATGCTAATGCTAGCCCCACCCTACCTCTTGCCCCGCAGTGTACCCGTAGGCCCGTCAAACGAGTATTGAGTCATAAATGGTCCGACCCAAATTGACCAATCTAATTACAATGCACATTTCTCGACCCATACCCAACCCCGACTAATATCCGATCCATACATGACCAAACTCGGGATCCATTTTTTTTTAGCATTTTCTCTCCTTAAATTATTACCTTTGAAGAATGAGCGGCTCCATGAACTGGCTCGTCGAGTTAGTGAGAGGAGTATCGGGTTATGAACAACGGCTTGAAGGGGGTGGTGAAAGTTCGGCCCGGGCCACATATAAATCATGAAACAGGTTCGGGCTTTGGTTTTCGGTTAAATATAGACAGGTTTTGGGCCGTAAACTTACTGATCAACAAAACCGCACCATAGATTGCTCTCCATGTGAATATGGTTGCATGCATAAGAAGAGCTAAGTATTTGGACCCAAACTAACCAGTATCTTGGACAGTGTGAAGGATCAAATAGATTCTAGATGCTAAAACAGGGAGGTTTTATGAACAGTCCGATTTACACAACTGACTTGAACAATATATGCTGAAATTTTCAAACTCTCAAGTCAAATTCCTTTCAGAAATTTTCACGAACGCTTAGCGGGCAATTACGACAAAATTGAAACAAATTTCATCTTCCAGCTCTAGTCATCTTCTCTGAACTGCACAATCAAATTAACCCAAGACAGCGTCGAAGCAATTTTTTCTTCCTGTACCGGCCATCTTCTCAGAACCCACCTTCCACGCCCAGAAAAATGGCTTACATAAAATAAAGCAAGCACCATCGATGGAAGTCTCACGGTTGAATAAGAAATAATCCAAACTAAAATAAAGCAGCGATACTATGCTATGAATAAACAATCAATAGCCAAGCACTCAGCTGAGTTAGGAATTTCATCAAACACGTTATAGGCGCGGAACTCTCTCTCGACCTATCACACTCACAAGTTTCACAGATTTATCTGAGAGGGCTTAATTGAACAAAAACAACGAATCGCACGACCAATGCAAGCGATTCTGAAATATCAACAGTTTGATATCAATTTGTTCTCAACAACAGGACGATTCCAGCTGTTTTTTTTTCAATATCAATAAGCCGTAACAATGCAAGTTTGAACAAAGCTCATGCGCTTGGCCCGAATTACAAACATACGCATCGGTAGCAAATGGAAGAGAAACAACGTGAAGCTTGCTCACGGAGTCACACAGGCAGGGAATTAAGAAACCTAACACGAACTCAGACTCGACGTCAATACCCATGAATCTCTGAACACCAAATCTGTATTAACACAAAATGGCATATCCGATCTACTGAATTATGGATCGGGAGTTGTGAGCTCGCGATGCAGTGCGAGGGCAAAGCGAACTTCGATCCTTCAATGTCCTACCATGACTAAATTCACCGAAGCCGCCGTCGCCGAGCTGCGCAAGATCTCCTCCAAGAAGGCGGCATTCGGCCGCTCCTTCAGGGCCTACTTCCCACACCCTTCGCCCAGGCCCAGCCCCGCCCGTCGGACATCTCCGAGCTCCTCCGCCTCGTGAAGGACCTCCGCCGGCACGAGTCGCCCCTCGAGACCGAGCTCCTCGAGCACAAGCTCATCCGAGAGACGGCGTCCCTCGTCCCGGTGCTGGGCGGGGGCGGCGTGATCTGCTCCAAGAATGCCGAGATTGCCAAGTCGGTGAAGCGAATCGAAGAGCTCGAAGTGTAGAACGAGAGGTGTCCACGGCTCGGTTCGAGGAAGAGACGAGAGAGAGCGAAGAGGGAGAGAGAGAGAGAGAGAGACGGGGGAGACGCATGAGTCCCAAGTCGGTTGACCATTTAAATTTATTTATCGTAGGCTTTTTAATTTCAAATCCGCCATCGTAACCCATATCTTAATTTTAAAATTGACCCGCCTCCATAAATTTGAGTTAAAATATGGGCCTGTGGATCATCTCGACAGCCCTAAATATAACTTTATTCCAATTACCAAAAATAAAATATGCCACGGCATTCAAAATACACACTATAACGTCTCCCTTGGGCGATGAAGTACGGCATACGAAAGTAATTCATGTGGCGACTTGAGTTTGCAGGAAAGCATGCTTGAGTAATTAAAATGGCAGCTGAAGGCCTTTCATCATTCTTCTTCGAAAGCATCGTCGGAGGATTCACTTCCGCTTGGCGAGCAATCCTGCAAAAGCCAGTGTTAGAGCTGCATGACTCCAGTTCTGATCCTAGTCTCTATAGCCGCATGACTATAAAAAGAAGAGCTGCTGCATCTTCGTAACGATTTTTAAGGAATGAAGGAAATTATATTGATAACTCACGTGAATTGCACCACCATCTAGAACACAGGTATTGCCATCGAAAAGGAGACGAGATTGAAGATTAGCCTGAGCATCGGGATGATCCCATATCAGCGTCTTCCACTTTTCCTCACCTTCCACCTTAATATACGGAAGGTCTTCAATATTACGTAATCGCAGTTGCAAAGGGATCCTGTTCAGTTCTGGGCATTGGGACACCACCAAATTTTCCATGGAATCGCAAGTTATTGGGACTTCACATATGCTCTTCAGCTCGGGTAGATCGAGTAGCCGCAAGCGCTTTAGCTTTGGGAGAGAAATTGAAGACCGGAAGGATGAAGGCGCGTTGTCTATAGGAGTCGTTATGCTTTCTTCTTGGCCTTGTCCCGCTCCGCTAATCATCTCCACCATTCCTTTGCAGCGATAGACTCCGATATCTTGAAGATTTCGAAGATGGAGCATCCACTCATGCGGAAACAGCTTTCTCACGTTATCGCAAGCTTCTATCGTAAGAGATTCAAGAGAAATCTCTACAACTAGCATGTATGGGGAAGGACCTCCGATTATCTCCTCCATGTTCTCACAACGGAATACTTTGATGCCTTTCAGATTAGGGAGGTGGGGTAGCCACTCAGATTCCGCCACTCTCTTCATTTTATCACACCACATAACACGAATCTCTTCTAGACTAGGGAAGGCTGGGGGCGGATGTAGTGGTGGTGATGTAACTGCTACTGTTATCCCCACCATTTCCTCGCAATGTTCTATTGTAATCTTTCGTAGATGCGGAAGGTTGAATTTAGGCCCATGCCCAAAGAGGTACTTCAGTTTCGGACATCCATATATTTCCAAAACCCTTAGGCTTGGGAAGAGGAGAGAGGCAGGGATTGGGGCAGGGGAATCATGGATGTCGATTATTTCTTCATCTTGTCCTCCATAGAGAACACGCAAGTTTTTCCATTGTTTTATTTCTAGCTCCTCAAGGTTTTCAAGCGGACCCATGCCGGATAAATTTGTTGTACCGTCGCAATTGCTCGCAATCAGTCTCTGTACATCTTGGGGAATCAAAATACAAATGTCACTGCTTTCCCTTCCCGCGCTCACAATAGCATGACTCCACATCCGAATTTGAGCAATCCTGTTCGAATTCCCAAATCGAGCATCATGACTTACTTCCACAATAATCTGCGATGCTTCTTGAAAGACCAAGAGACTGTAATAGCAAGGATTATTCCTTTGCTTACTAACCACCCTCACAAACTCGTTGAAATCATCCACATCTTCAAAGGAGCATGCAAGTGTCTCCAATTTCCACAATTTCCACAATTTCCACAATTTTGTAATGTCTTCTCCATTTATTGCCTGAACATTAAGATATTGCAAGTTTCGCAAAGCCCCCAATGTTCCTTTAGGTAGTCTCTTTATGCCTGTATAAGATAGGTCCAGGTATCTCAAGTTCACCAACATTTCCAGACCCTCGAGCGCTTCAACCCTCTCACAAAAAGAAATGTCCAACTTTGTCAAAGATCCGAGCTTCCCTAAATAAGGAATACGACGCAATTCCATACATTGGCTAAGCAATAATGCTCTCAAGTTTACCAAGTCCGAAATGGAATTTGGAAGTTTTCTTAGGTTGTGACATCCACTCAGGTTTAGAACCTTTAGCCCCCATAATTGTTTGAAGAAAGAGTCAGGGATGACCACACACCACAAGCTTGCATTCAATAGGAAAGTTGATAGTTTAGGACAATTCGGTGACATGTTTAAGGGAAATTCTTCAATTTCATTCTCCATCAGAGAAACTTTCTCCAAAGCATCCGTCCAATATTCCTCGGATGGTATGCTCGTCAACCCCTTTCTTGCTTTTACAAGCGAAGTCGTGCTCATGACGTGCAATGCCATGTCTCTAATCAAATCGTGCATCTTCATCCCTTCCCCACAATCTTCCAATAGGCAGACATTTTCCAGTTTGTTCAGTATGGTGAGGCCTCTATCGTATTGTTTCTCCCTCGTATTCAATCGACCAATCAATCCTTGGTCAATAAAGAGTTCTATCAACTCGAACTTATCAATCCATTCATCTTCCGGATAAAGTGCACAAGATAAGAAACATTGTTGAACTTCATGATTCCCAAGGCGATTGTAACTGAATTCTAGTTTCATTAAGACCTCCTTTTCCATGTCCGTTTGCCCCAAATCTGATTCTTTCAATTTCTCCAAGGAATCCTTCCATTCAAACACATCGGTCACTCCTTGCATGCTTCTTGCCATCGTGATGACCGCAAGTGGCAAGCCTGCACATTCTTCAACAATGGACTTCACAACTGATTTAGTTTCCAAATTAAGGGCCACTTCAGATCCAAGCTCCTCCAGAAATAAACTCTCGGCTTCTATATGAGATAGAGGTTCAATTTTTATCATTTCTTGACAATGCATCTGGCGGCATACCTCAAAGGATCGAGTGGTTAAGACCAACTTAATGCCATCTGCTCTTACTGGGATTCCCACCTCTTTAAGATCAAAGCGTTCCCACACATCATCGAGGATTATTGTAGATTTGCCTCTTTCCTTTAAACAATCGCACAACATCGCTGCTCGTTTCCTCACATCCTTTTCTTGTAGTTTGCCCAAACCTAGTTCCATCCCAAGGGTGTCCTGCAACCTTTGTATGTTGAAATCTTGTGACACAGTAATCCATAACACGTGGCCATAGTCTGGTTTTTCGAGGAGTTTATTATGTACATGCACCATAATAGTAGTTTTACCAACACCCCCCATTCCATAAATGCCTAATTGGGACATTTGATTCCCTACTAGGTACTCCAAAATCTTTGTAGTATTTCTCTGAAATGCCTTTCCCACCATCTTTTCTTCTAACAATTTACTGACTTTGGTCTCTCTCGCTTCAAATAGTCCTTTGCCTTGTCTCCTAAGTTCTTCTGCTTCATGCATTAGTATATCCACCTGTTGATGTGGCGGCAAACAATCCTCACTTGCTGCTTCAGTACAATCATTTCTAAGCTTATCCACAATCACCAACCAATTCGCAACTTCCATTCTCAGCTTCTTTAGGGATAGAGATGCAGCAAATTCTAACTCATCCCTTATGCTATCTTCTTTTCTATAGAGTAGTTCTAGTTTTCTTTTCAAAGTTGTATTCTCTTCAAAGTTGTTGCCACTATTTGGATGACTCGTCATTGGCGCACCCTTATTCCTATTTAAGTCTGCAATTTAAAAATTTCATTAGTTAGAGTCTCATGATAGCATCCTTGCTACCCCATAATAATGTAACGTTGTGATGCACAAGCATTAATTTTTGTAAAGAACCATAGACCTGGTAATGATGATGGGCCACAAGGTAGAATCTGAGGTGGTGAAGGAGCATTATTCGGAGCTTGTGATGATGACGGCACACATGGATCCATGTCCATTAGAGCTTGACACGTGACTAAATGGTTTTTCCATAATGATGGCACGGTTGGATTCTGATGTACTGCCTTGAGATTAATGGATTGATGTGGAACACTTTGACATTGAGGGGGCACCAAAGCTGCTCGCAATAAAATATTCAATTGTAAGATCAATCTACAATTGGGACTTCCAAATCAAGCCATGGGTCCAGGTAAAACAAAATATCTACAGTGAAAATCAACAACAGCAAAAGTCAAATATTTTGATGAAAGAAACGGTGCAATAAAAAGGAAGTGACATTGGACATACGGAGATTGGAGAAGCCCCGTTGATATCTTGCTTAAAAACACATCATATGTTAGATTTCGAAAAAATAATCTGGGTATATTTATGGATCTAACGAAACCATAGTAGCAATGTAGAATAATCCAAACACACCATATGATGATGATGGGCCTATTGTATTTGTTGATGCCTCTGGAACTAGCGAATCAACGATTGTTGCCTCAAAAATGTGAGAGTCACTTGTATGCTGTGATGCAGTGGAGGGATCTATGTCCATTGGAGTTCGCGAAGGAAACCGACGAGTATCATCCCCATCTTCCTTGTCACACCTTGGGGGAAGCTGAGCAGGATGCTGGACAGTGTCGGTCGGACTTGTGTTGCTGTGTACAGGAATCACTTCCACTGCACACGGTTGACCACAATCCTGCAAATGATTCGCACTGTCCACATCAAGAGATGAATCAATTTGTAACGATGATCCCACGGTTGGACTATGCAGTTCATTTATTTGTATTTCCTTGTAAGTGTTTACAGTTACATCACGAGATTCAGGAAGATTCTCTGGCAGAGAATGGTGAAGATTTGACAAGTCTGTTGAACATAGCGGTGAATCTGGAGTGATTCCATCTGCAGATTGTTCGTCAAAGCTTATTAGATATTGTTCATTTGAATATTGGGGAATGCTGGTCGGAGTTATGTTACTGAGTAGAGGAGTGGGTAAAACATCACCTCCAATGAGCTTCTGCGGCCAATTTGACATACTGCTGTCGCCAAGGACCTGATCATTTGGGAACGATGATAGCCCTCTTGAATTTTGTTGTTCCCTCCCTGATTCAAGATTAGTTAGCTGCTCAAGAAGGGCCGGTAGCTCACTTGGATCAAGGGACGATGAAGCCGGCGAGTACATCAGAAGTTGCTGGAGGGATGAAGCAATTTCATTTCTACGTGCTGCATCCAACCCATGGTTCGATAGATCGGGTTGCTGGGTGGTATATAGATTATCCAGAGGCATATCACCAGGAGGCACAGACACTTGATACTGAGGACATGCTGAAGCAGTGCCGGTTCCGGTTGGCCAATTGCAAGATGGTTGCTGTGGCGCGCACCCGGGTTGATTCAAGTTCTGCGTGTCATTGCGATTCGACGCGTCGTCACCTTGGAATACAATTTGACTACGGCCAAAAGCTGTTCTTTCCGTTCCTTCCCCCGATGTGCCTCCCGTGCTTTCAGCCAACATGCGCCCGGGATAATCTTCTTTCACACAGTCTTTACCATTAAATGTCTGCCGGGCTTCTTCTTTCACACGATCATCAACTTTCTCACAGTCTTTGATACCATAGCCCGGCTTTCCAGCGAGGTGCGCCCGAATCCTTGTAGCACTTCCGCCATACTTGTTGCCGCAAAACCCGCACCTCCACTTGTTGTTCTCCACAGCTTCCACATACTGACGAAATGGATCCGACTCTCTAGGCATTCTTTTTGCTATTACCTACCGAGAGGACATGATCTAAAAAACAGAGACAAGGCCAAGCAAAAGCATAGAACGGTTAAAAACAGACAAGATCGGTTAAAAAAAAAGATGCATACAGAAACACAAAGGATTCCCAAGTGATGTTAACAGTTAGCTGACCAGATAGACTTGATACCGATGCAAAATCCTTGAATCCTCCTCCAAACAGAGCCAAACCGCCTGAGTTGTGTATGCCCAAAGTATAGAGATCTCTCTCCTTATTTCCACCAGGAACAACAGCGCAAGTAGAGAGAGACGCACTAGATCTACACAGAGGAAATTAACAAAGGAAAATTAGATGATGCTCCTCGAAAAAAAAGGAGGAGAACTTCTGGATTATCCGAGCAGGAGAACGCACCATGGAAGGAGAATCTCAAGGGGCCCTTACACATTGAGCATGGATCCAGAGGAGCATCAAGACGACTGCAGGGTAATGGTCCTCCATCTCTTTGGGGTCGAAAGGAGTGGGCGACGACCTGACTCAAGAAAAGGCGTTTGCTTTTGAGTCCATTCCAGCTTTCGGCCGTGAGGAAAGTGACGTGCAAGTGCAGCCAAGAAACTTTGGAGCCCGAAATAGTACAAATTATATAAAGATTTTAAAAAGCCAGTGTACCAAATGAGGTGGAAAGCTATTATTGAACGTTAAAATATGGTTTTTCGATTAAAAAAAGTTAAAATTTCGACCGAGTGATTTAAAAAGAAACATTAACTTGCTAATCTTTAAGGAAGATTATCGTGACACCTACATTTTTCTCTCAAAGGCTCATTCACATTTTCATGAACATTGGCGATCAAATCCGCCGGTAATTTGACTCCTGATAAAAGTACATTTATAATGCCGCATTCTCAATCTCTATCGTATTCTTTCACGTTCAATATCGTAGATCCTTTATGATAAGATGACGAATTCTAGTAAGCTGACATGTTACGCGACCCGACTCCGAATTTTCCAAGACGAATTTAAGCGAGGAATTCCTATAAAAGTTTTTGGACGCGGTCGTCCGCTCTCCGAATTCCAAGTCCTGGCCGCTCCCTCCTTTCGGATGACCGAAACGGTCGACTTGGGGCCACTTTCGACACGGACATTCATGCGTGTGTGAATGAAGGAAATTAGTAGTGGGAAAACACGCAAGGAACAAAAAGGGAGGCCACTTTTCACTGAGTTGCTTTAAGCAAGACTCCCGTCGAAAGCATTCACACCGTGTGAATCTAGAAACCTAATACGAATTCGGATTCAATGTCAATACTCACGAATCCCCGAAAATCATATTTGTATAACACAAGATGCCATATCTGATCTATCGAATCTGTGTACACCAAAAAATGACCAAGTCGTCGGCGTGGATGAGCATGGGGCTAATGCATGGATATTACCGTGCACGTGACGCATTGTCGACAATTATTAAGATCGACATCGATATTGGTACACGTTGATATTCACCCTCAATCGGTTGTCGATATATGGCGACGAGTGACTAACAACGATGGACAAGAGTATTGATAAGATTGGTAAGTTGTCAAGGTGCTAGAAGAAGACCGAATACATATGGAGCCTCGAAATATGGTTACTAGCTCAAAGTCATCGGGGAACAAGGCAACTAAGGTCGTGGAACAACTGGCATGCGTTTTTGGAGGAGCATCCGTCCGAGAATAGGATCGTGGCGTCATGAGAATATGGGCGCGAAATCCACAGACATGGAAGAAAGTGGATATAACGACTGAGAACTGCTCAAACGCAGTTATGGTACTACCACTATAAATACTATCACTCATCTACCGAAGAGCTCACCACGCGTACAAAACAAATTTACTATCTTTAGTGCGATTTAGAAACCAGAAGCAGACAAGTGACCCCTTAATAAGGCAAGGATACACCAAATGGAGCCCCGCAGAGCACAACCCAGCAAATCCAAGTTAACCACGCACCCGTGTGGACCAAATCAATCAAATTGAAAAGGCGAATCCAACCCAGAAGCCGAAACACAACCCCACAAAAACAAAGCTTCCAGCTCGAAACCGCGAAACGAAAATCGCCAATATAGCTAAAGACTAAGCCAGGTCTGCAATTACCTGCCCAGCGCGCTACCCCCGAACGCACCAGCACCACCTAGCATTCCTGATGCGAAGCCACAACCAAAGTCAAGAAAAGACACCACAACCACCATTTTTGACACCAAGAACGTCTTATACAATCGCGGGCACACGCAGAGAGGAAGAGAGATAGAAGCGAAAAGGGGGTTGATGCTGCAGCTGGTGGAGCTGGTGGAGCAAGAAAGCTACTGAAATTTTTGAAAAAAAAAATATCATAAATAAGGAAGGAGTCCCAAGATGGCCTCGCGCTCACGGTAAGCCTGGCCAGCTTCACCGCACGACGGCTTAGGCCGCGGACTCTCCGGCTGGGCCCCAACTGTGGCTGCACGCGTGGCGATCTTTTGAAATTATGCAAATGAAAGATTTGTCATTATTATCGCGTTGGATGAATGTGGTCACCGAACATATATATAAAATTGGATTCCAAGTAATTGTATTTTTATTTTCTCAGTTGGAGTATAAAATATTGTTCCAAGTTTAAAAATTCATGAAAAAAATTATATGTGAACTTGCGCATGAAGGCCTATGAATTGAGAGAGTTTCAAATGCCTAGCATTTTTAAAAAGTCATTGTGTAAACTGCGAGATTTGCAAAAAAAGGGTCAAAAAATAAAAAAGTAACAGTCACTTGACATGTGCGCGAAATGCATTATGATAGCTATACTCTCAAATCACGTAATTCATAGGGATGGGCATGTGGCGGGGCAAAAAACATGCCCCCTTCCCCGTGAGGACCGATATGGGGGCTGAGATAGTTTTCTCTTCTCGGGACAACGAACCCTCATGGAACACTGCATTATATTTGGCATTTTTCATTATTATTATTATTATTATTATTATTATTTTGTAAAAAGATAGAGTAATACTAAGAAATGGCTTCATGGGCAGGTTTTGTAAAAGAATAAACTCATGAACTGATTCTATTGAGTCAAACAAGCTCACAAATTGCGAATGTGAAACAATTTGAAGACGGAATACATGGGAAACAATTGTTCCGCGTTGCTTACCTAGAGAACTTTCAAACTTGCATCTCCTGTAAAAACAAGGCTCATAAGAAGAAGAGATTGTTCTTCTTAAGTCCTTTTCATATCTATGTTTGTTTTTATTTATATACAATGAAAACTACACCAACAAGGCATTCGACAAAACACAAAAAAAAAAAAAAAACAGGGCAGATTCATGGGACAGGGCAAGGCTAATGCTAGCCCCACCCTACCTCTTGCCCCGCAGTGTACCCGTAGGCCCGTCAAACGAGTATTGAGTCATAAATGGTCCGACCCAAATTGACCAATCTAATTACAATGCACATTTCTTGACCCATACCCAACCCCGACTAATATCCAATCCATACCTGACCAAACTCGAGATTCATTTTTTTTAGCATTTTCTCTCCTTAAATTATTACCTTTGAAGAATGAGCGGCTCCATGAACTGGCTCGTCGAGTTAGTGAGAGGAGTATCGGGTTATGAACATCGGCTTGAAGGGGGTGGCGAAAGTTCGGCCTGGGCCATATATAAATCACGAAACAGGTTCGGGCTTTGGTTTTCTGTTAAATATAGACAGGTTTTGGGCCGTAAACTTACTGATCAACAAAACCGCACCATAGATTGCTCTCCATGTGAATATGGTTGCATGCATAAGAAGAGCTAAGTATTTGGACCCAAACTAACCAGTATCTTGGACAGTGTGAAGGATCAAATAGATTCTAGATGCTAAAAAACAGGGAGGTTTTATGAACAGTCCGATTTACACAACTAACTTGAACTATATATGCTGAAATTTTCAAACTCTCAAGTCAATTTCCTTTCAGACATTTTCACGAACGCTTAGCGGGCGATGACGACAAAGTTGAAACAAATTTCATCTTCCAGCTCTAGTCATCTTCTCTGAACTGCACAGTCAAATTAACCCAAGACAGAGTCGAAGCAATTTTTTCTTCCTGTACCGGCCATCTTCTCAGAACCCACCTGCCACACCCAGAAAAATGGCTTACATAAAATAAAGCAAGCACCATCGATGGAAGTCTCACGATTGAATAAGAAATAATCCAAACTAAAATAAAGCAGGGATACTATGCTATGATTAAACAATCAATAGCCAAGCACTCAGCTGAGTTAGGAATTTCATCAAACACGTTATAGGCGCTGAACTCTCTCTCGACCTATCACACTTACAAGTTTCACAGATTTATCTGAGAGGGCTTAATTGAAAAAAAACAACGAATCGCACGATCAATGCAAGCGATTCTGAAATATCAACAGTTTGATATCAATTTGTTCTCAACAACAGGACGATTCCAGCTGTTTTTTTTTCCATATCAATAAACCGTAACAATGCAAGTTTGAACAAAGCTCATGCGCTTGGCCCGAATTACAAGCATACGCATCGGTAGCAAATGGAAGAGAAACAACGTGAAGCTTGCTCATGGAGTCACACAGGCAGGGAATTAAGAAACCTAACACGAACTCAGACTCGACGTCAATACCCATGAATCTCTGAACACCAAATCTGTATTAACACAAAATGGCATATCCGATCTACTGAATTATGGATCGGGAGTTGTGAGCTCGCGATGCAGTGTGAGGGCAAAGCGAACTTCGATCCTTCAATGTCCTACCATGACTAAATTCACCGAAGCCGCCGTCGCCGAGCTGCGCAAGATCTCCTCCAAGAAGGCGGCATTCGGCCGCTCCTTCAGGGCCTACTTCCCACACCCTTCGCCCAGGCCCAGCCCCGCCCGTCGGACATCTCCGAGCTCCTCCGCCTCGTGAAGGACCTCCGCCGGCACGAGTCGCCCCTCGAGACCGAGCTCCTCGAGCACAAGCTCGTCCGAGAGACGGCGTCCCTCGTCCCGGTGCTGGGCGGGGGCGGCGTGATCTGCTCCAAGAACGCCGAGATTGCCAAGTCGGTGAAGCGAATCGAAGAGCTCGAAGCGTAGAACGAGAGGTGTCCACGGCTCGGTTCGAGGAAGAGACGAGAGAGAGCGAAGAGAGAGAGAGAGAGAGAGAGAGACAGGGGAGACGCACGAGTCCTAAGTCGGTTGACCATTTAAATTTTTTTATTGTAGGCTTTTTAATTTCAAATCCGCCATCGTAACCCATATCTTAATTTTAAAATTGACCCGCCTCCATAAATTTGAGTTAAAATATGGGCCTGTGGATCATCTCGACAGCCCTAAATATAACTTCATTCCAATTACCAAAAATAAAATATGCCACGGCATTCAAAATACACACTATAACGTCCCCCTTGGGCGATGAAGTACGGCATACGAAAGTAATTCACGTGGCGACTTGAGTTTGCAGGAAAGCATGCTTGAGTAATTAAAATGGCAGCTGAAGGCCTTTCATCATTCTTCTTCGAAAGCATCGTCGGAGGATTCACTTCCGCTTGGCGAGCAATCCTGCAAAAGCCAGTGTTAGAGCTGCATGACTCCAGTTCTGATCCTAGTCTCTATAGCCGCATGACTATAAAAAGAAGAGCTGCTGCATCTTCGTAACGATTTTTAAGGAATGAAGGAAATTATATTGATAACTCACGTGAATTGCACCACCATTTAGAACACAGATATTGCCATGGAAAAGGAGACGAGATTGAAGATTAGCCTGAGCATCGGGATGATCCCATATCAGCGTCTTCCACTTTTCGTCACCTTCCACCTTAATATACGGAAGGTCTTCAATATTACGTAATCGCAGTTGCAAAGGGATCCTGTTCAGTTCTGGGCATTGGGACACCACCAAATTTTCCATGGAATCGCAAGTTATTGGGACTTCACATATGCTCTTCAGCTCGGGTAGATCGAGTAGCCGCAAGCGCTTTAGCTTTGGGAGAGAAATTGAAGACCGGAAGGATGAAGGCGCGTTGTCTATAGGAGTCGTTATGCTTTCTTCTTGGCCTTGTCCCGCTCCGCTAATCATCTCCACCATTCCTTTGCAGCGATAGACTCCGATATCTTGAAGATTTCGAAGATGGAGCATCCACTCATGCGGAAACAGCTTTCTCACGTTATCGCAAGCTTCTATCGTAAGAGATTCAAGAGAAATCTCTACAACTAGCATGTATGGGGAAGGACCTCCGATTATCTCCTCCATGTTCTCACAACGGAATACTTTGATGCCTTTCAGATTAGGGAGGTGGGGTAGCCACTCAGATTCCGCCACTCTCTTCATTTTATCACACCACATAACACGAATCTCTTCTAGACTAGGGAAGGCTGGGGGCGGATGTAGTGGTGGTGATGTAACTGCTACTGTTATCCCCACCATTTCCTCGCAATGTTCTATTGTAATCTTTCGTAGATGCGGAAGGTTGAATTTAGGCCCATGCCCAAAGAGGTACTTCAGTTTCGGACATCCATATATTTCCAAAACCCTTAGGCTTGGGAAGAGGAGAGAGGCAGGGATTGGGGCAGGGGAATCATGGATGTCGATTATTTCTTCATCTTGTCCTCCATAGAGAACACGCAAGTTTTTCCATTGTTTTATTTCTAGCTCCTCAAGGTTTTCAAGCGGACCCATGCCGGATAAATTTGTTGTACCGTCGCAATTGCTCGCAATCAGTCTCTGTACATCTTGGGGAATCAAAATACAAATGTCACTGCTTTCCCTTCCCGCGCTCACAATAGCATGACTCCACATCCGAATTTGAGCAATCCTGTTCGAATTCCCAAATCGAGCATCATGACTTACTTCCACAATAATCTGCGATGCTTCTTGAAAGACCAAGAGACTGTAATAGCAAGGATTATTCCTTTGCTTACTAACCACCCTCACAAACTCGTTGAAATCATCCACATCTTCAAAGGAGCATGCAAGTGTCTCCAATTTCCACAATTTCCACAATTTCCACAATTTTGTAATGTCTTCTCCATTTATTGCCTGAACATTAAGATATTGCAAGTTTCGCAAAGCCCCCAATGTTCCTTTAGGTAGTCTCTTTATGCCTGTATAAGATAGGTCCAGGTATCTCAAGTTCACCAACATTTCCAGACCCTCGAGCGCTTCAACCCTCTCACAAAAAGAAATGTCCAACTTTGTCAAAGATCCGAGCTTCCCTAAATAAGGAATACGACGCAATTCCATACATTGGCTAAGCAATAATGCTCTCAAGTTTACCAAGTCCGAAATGGAATTTGGAAGTTTTCTTAGGTTGTGACATCCACTCAGGTTTAGAACCTTTAGCCCCCATAATTGTTTGAAGAAAGAGTCAGGGATGACCACACACCACAAGCTTGCATTCAATAGGAAAGTTGATAGTTTAGGACAATTCGGTGACATGTTTAAGGGAAATTCTTCAATTTCATTCTCCATCAGAGAAACTTTCTCCAAAGCATCCGTCCAATATTCCTCGGATGGTATGCTCGTCAACCCCTTTCTTGCTTTTACAAGCGAAGTCGTGCTCATGACGTGCAATGCCATGTCTCTAATCAAATCGTGCATCTTCATCCCTTCCCCACAATCTTCCAATAGGCAGACATTTTCCAGTTTGTTCAGTATGGTGAGGCCTCTATCGTATTGTTTCTCCCTCGTATTCAATCGACCAATCAATCCTTGGTCAATAAAGAGTTCTATCAACTCGAACTTATCAATCCATTCATCTTCCGGATAAAGTGCACAAGATAAGAAACATTGTTGAACTTCATGATTCCCAAGGCGATTGTAACTGAATTCTAGTTTCATTAAGACCTCCTTTTCCATGTCCGTTTGCCCCAAATCTGATTCTTTCAATTTCTCCAAGGAATCCTTCCATTCAAACACATCGGTCACTCCTTGCATGCTTCTTGCCATCGTGATGACCGCAAGTGGCAAGCCTGCACATTCTTCAACAATGGACTTCACAACTGATTTAGTTTCCAAATTAAGGGCCACTTCAGATCCAAGCTCCTCCAGAAATAAACTCTCGGCTTCTATATGAGATAGAGGTTCAATTTTTATCATTTCTTGACAATGCATCTGGCGGCATACCTCAAAGGATCGAGTGGTTAAGACCAACTTAATGCCATCTGCTCTTACTGGGATTCCCACCTCTTTAAGATCAAAGCGTTCCCACACATCATCGAGGATTATTGTAGATTTGCCTCTTTCCTTTAAACAATCGCACAACATCGCTGCTCGTTTCCTCACATCCTTTTCTTGTAGTTTGCCCAAACCTAGTTCCATCCCAAGGGTGTCCTGCAACCTTTGTATGTTGAAATCTTGTGACACAGTAATCCATAACACGTGGCCATAGTCTGGTTTTTCGAGGAGTTTATTATGTACATGCACCATAATAGTAGTTTTACCAACACCCCCCATTCCATAAATGCCTAATTGGGACATTTGATTCCCTACTAGGTACTCCAAAATCTTTGTAGTATTTCTCTGAAATGCCTTTCCCACCATCTTTTCTTCTAACAATTTACTGACTTTGGTCTCTCTCGCTTCAAATAGTCCTTTGCCTTGTCTCCTAAGTTCTTCTGCTTCATGCATTAGTATATCCACCTGTTGATGTGGCGGCAAACAATCCTCACTTGCTGCTTCAGTACAATCATTTCTAAGCTTATCCACAATCACCAACCAATTCGCAACTTCCATTCTCAGCTTCTTTAGGGATAGAGATGCAGCAAATTCTAACTCATCCCTTATGCTATCTTCTTTTCTATAGAGTAGTTCTAGTTTTCTTTTCAAAGTTGTATTCTCTTCAAAGTTGTTGCCACTATTTGGATGACTCGTCATTGGCGCACCCTTATTCCTATTTAAGTCTGCAATTTAAAAATTTCATTAGTTAGAGTCTCATGATAGCATCCTTGCTACCCCATAATAATGTAACGTTGTGATGCACAAGCATTAATTTTTGTAAAGAACCATAGACCTGGTAATGATGATGGGCCACAAGGTAGAATCTGAGGTGGTGAAGGAGCATTATTCGGAGCTTGTGATGATGACGGCACACATGGATCCATGTCCATTAGAGCTTGACACGTGACTAAATGGTTTTTCCATAATGATGGCACGGTTGGATTCTGATGTACTGCCTTGAGATTAATGGATTGATGTGGAACAGTTTGACATTGAGGGGGCACCAAAGCTGCTCGCAATAAAATATTCAATTGTAAGATCAATCTACAATTGGGACTTCCAAATCAAGCCATGGGTCCAGGTAAAACAAAATATCTACAGTGAAAATCAACAACAGCAAAAGTCAAATATTTTGATGAAAGAAACGGTGCAATAAAAAGGAAGTGACATTGGACATACGGAGATTGGAGAAGCCCCGTTGATATCTTGCTTAAAAACACATCATATGTTAGATTTCGAAAAAATAATCTGGGTATATTTATGGATCTAACGAAACCATAGTAGCAATGTAGAATAATCCAAACACACCATATGATGATGATGGGCCTATTGTATTTGTTGATGCCTCTGGAACTAGCGAATCAACGATTGTTGCCTCAAAAATGTGAGAGTCACTTGTATGCTGTGATGCAGTGGAGGGATCTATGTCCATTGGAGTTCGCGAAGGAAACCGACGAGTATCATCCCCATCTTCCTTGTCACACCTTGGGGGAAGCTGAGCAGGATGCTGGACAGTGTCGGTCGGACTTGTGTTGCTGTGTACAGGAATCACTTCCACTGCACACGGTTGACCACAATCCTGCAAATGATTCGCACCGTCCACATCAAGAGATGAATCAATTTGTAACGATGATCCCACGGTTGGACTATGCAGTTCATTTATTTGTATTTCCTTGTAAGTGTTTACAGTTACATCACGAGATTCAGGAAGATTCTCTGGCAGAGAATGGTGAAGATTTGACAAGTCTGTTGAACATAGCGGTGAATCTGGAGTGATTCCATCTGCAGATTGTTCGTCAAAGCTTATTAGATATTGTTCATTTGAATATTGGGGAATGCTGGTCGGAGTTATGTTACTGAGTAGAGGAGTGGGTAAAACATCACCTCCAATGAGCTTCTGCGGCCAATTTGACATACTGCTGTCGCCAAGGACCTGATCATTTGGGAACGATGATAGCCCTCTTGAATTTTGTTGTTCCCTCCCTGATTCAAGATTAGTTAGCTGCTCAAGAAGGGCCGGTAGCTCACTTGGATCAAGGGACGATGAAGCCGGCGAGTACATCAGAAGTTGCTGGAGGGATGAAGCAATTTCATTTCTACGTGCTGCATCCAACCCATGGTTCGATAGATCGGGTTGCTGGGTGGTATATAGATTATCCAGAGGCATATCACCAGGAGGCACAGACACTTGATACTGAGGACATGCTGAAGCAGTGCCGGTTCCGGTTGGCCAATTGCAAGATGGTTGCTGTGGCGCGCACCCGGGTTGATTCAAGTTCTGCGTGTCATTGCGATTCGACGCGTCGTCACCTTGGAATACAATTTGACTACGGCCAAAAGCTGTTCTTTCCGTTCCTTCCCCCGATGTGCCTCCCGTGCTTTCAGCCAACATGCGCCCGGGATAATCTTCTTTCACACAGTCTTTACCATTAAATGTCTGCCGGGCTTCTTCTTTCACACGATCATCAACTTTCTCACAGTCTTTGATACCATAGCCCGGCTTTCCAGCGAGGTGCGCCCGAATCCTTGTAGCACTTCCGCCATACTTGTTGCCGCAAAACCCGCACCTCCACTTGTTGTTCTCCACAGCTTCCACATACTGACGAAATGGATCCGACTCTCTAGGCATTCTTTTTGCTATTACCTACCGAGAGGACATGATCTAAAAAACAGAGACAAGGCCAAGCAAAAGCATAGAACGGTTAAAAACAGACAAGATCGGTTAAAAAAAAAGATGCATACAGAAACACAAAGGATTCCCAAGTGATGTTAACAGTTAGCTGACCAGATAGACTTGATACCGATGCAAAATCCTTGAATCCTCCTCCAAACAGAGCCAAACCGCCTGAGTTGCGTATGCCCAAAGTACAGAGATCTCTCTCCTTATTTTCACCAGGAACAACAGCGCAAGTAGAGAGAGACGCACTAGATCTACACAGAGGAAATTAACAAAGGAAAATTAGATGATGCTCCTCGAAAAAAAAGGAGGAGAACTTCTGGATTATCCGAGCAGGAGAACGCACCATGGAAGGAGAATCTCAAGGGGCCCTTACACATTGAGCATGGATCCAGAGGAGCATCAAGACGACTGCAGGGTAATGGTCCTCCATCTCTTTTGGGTCGAAAGGAGTGGGCGACGACCTGACTCAAGAAAAGGCGTTTGCTTTTGAGTCCACTCCAGCTTTCGGCCGTAAGGAAAGTGATGTGCAAGTGCAGCCAAGAAACTTTGGAGCCCGAAATAGTACAAATTATATAAAGATTTTAGAAAACCAGTGTACCAAATGAGGTGGAAAGCTATTATTGAACGTTAAAATATGGTTTTTCGAATAAAAAAAAGTTAAAATTTCGCCCGAGTGATTTAAAAAGAAACATTAACTTGTTAATATTTAAGAAAAATTATTATTGAAAGTGGCCCCAAGTCGTTGCCGCTCCCTCCTTCCGGATGGACCGAAACGGTGGACTTGGGGCCACTTTCAACACGGACATTCATGCGTGTGTGAATGAAGGAAATTAGCAGTGTGAAAACACGCAAGGAACAGAAAGGGAGGCCACTTTTCACCGAGTTGCTTTAAGCAAGACTCCAGACGAAAGCATCCACACCGTGTGAATCTAGAAACCTAATACAAATTCGGACTCAATGTCAATATACACGAATCCCCGAAAATCATATCTGTATAACATGAGATGTCATATCCGATCTATCGAATCTATGTACGCCAAGAATGACCGAGTCGTCGGTGTGGATGAGCATGGGGCTAATGCCTGGATATTACCGTGCACGTGACGCATTGTCGACAATTATCAAGATCGACATCGATATTAGCACACGTCGATGTTCACCCTCGATCGGTTGTCGATATACGGCGACAAGTGATTAACAACGATGGACAAGAGTATTGATAAGATTGGTAAGTTGTCAAGGTGCTAGAAGAAGACCGAATACATATGGAGCCTCGAAATATGGTTACCAGTTCGAAGTCGTTGGGGAACAAGGCAACTGAGGTCGTGGAACAACTGGCATGCGTTTTTGGAGGAGCATCCGTCCGAGAATAGGATCGTGGCGTCATGAGAATATGGGCGCGAAATCCACAGACATGGAAGAACGTGGATATAACGACTAAGAACTGCTCAAACGCAGTTATGGCACTATCACTATAAATACTATCACTCATCTACCGAAGAGCTCACCACACGTACAAAACAAATTTACTATCTTTAGTGCGATTTAGAAACCAGAAGCAGACAAGTGACCCCTAAATAAGGCAAGGATACACCAAATGGAGCTCAGCAGAGCACAACCCGGCAAATCCAAGTTAACCACGCACCGGTGTCGACCAAATCAATCAAATTGAAAAAGCGAATCCAACCCGGAAGCCGAAACACAACCCCCACAAAAACAAAGCTTCCAGCTCGAAACCGCGAAACGAAAATCGCCAATGTAGCTCAAGACTAAGCCAGGTCTGCAATTACCTGCCCAGCGCGCTACCCCCGAACGCACCAGCACCAGCACCACCTAGCATTCCTGATGCAAAGCCACAACCAAAGTCAAGAAAAGACGCCACAACCACCATTTTTGACACCAAGAACGTCTTATACAATCGCGGGCACACGCAGAGAGGAAGAGAGATAGAAGCGAAAAGGGGGTTGACGCTGCAGCTGGTGGAGAGGAAAGCTTCTGAAATTTTTGAAAAAAAATATCATAAATAAGGAAGCAGTCCTAAGATGGCCTCGCGCTCACGGTAAGCCCGGCGAGCTTCACCGCACGACGGCTTAGGCCGCGGATTCTCCGGCTGGCCCCCAACCGTGGCTGCACGGGTGGCGATCGCAATGGATTCGATCTGGGCTCGAGCGCAGCGAACGACAGCCGGGGCTTTAAAGTGTGTGCAAATAGAAACTTTCTCATTATTATCACATTAAATGAACGTGGACATCAAAAATATATGTTTGAGCCGAATAATTGGATTACACAAATCATGTCTAAGTAATTGTATTTTTATTTTCTTCGTTGTAATATAAAATTTTAGTCAAAGAGCAAAATTTATGAAAATAATGATATGTAAATCTGCACGTGAAGACCTATAAATTGCGAGAGTTTCAAATGCTTCACATTTGTAAAAAGTCATTGCATAAATCGCAAGATTTGCATAAAATAAAAATAAAAAATTAAAGGGAAAATTTCAAAAAGGGACTCGAAGTGGAGTCATTTTCTCAAAGAAAGGTCTGAAGTGGATATTGTCTTAGATAAAGATTTGAAATGGCCAAATAAGGACCTTTGGCTGTTCGATAATTATTCCATCATCAGAAAAGGGCTATTTTAGTCAAAAAAAAATTATATGTATATATTTTTTATTTTTTACTTTCTTTTTCTTTTTCTTTTTTCTTTTTCCTTTTTTCTTCTTCCCCCCTAATCGCTCCTGGCCGGCAACCTCCGCCGATGTCGGCATCGAGTGAGGGCTGCCCAACCCGTGTCGGGCGAGGGTTGCCCTCGCTCGCTCGTCCCAGGCGAGGGCAACCCTCGCCCTAGCCTGGCCTCGCCTGCCCAAGCAAGGACAAGGGTTGCCCTCGCCAGTGTTGGGCGAGGGTCGCCTCGCCTGGGCTAGCCTCGCCCTCACCGACGCCAACAAGGGCTGTCTTCGCTTGAGGCCGGCAAAGGAAAGAGAGAAAAAAAGAAAAGGAAAGGAAAACAACAAAACATAAAAAGGAAAAAAAATTCAAAAAAGTAAAAGACGAAAAAACCCTTTTGGCCGGTGATGTCAAGTCTTTATTTGAGACAGATATAGTCATTTCAAACCTTTATTTGAGACAAGATTCACTTCAGGATCTTATTTGAGATAATGTTCACTTTATGTCCTTATTTAAAAAATGACTCCACTTCGAATCCTTTTTTGGAATTTTCTCAAAAATAAAAGTGCCCCGGATGCATCATTATAGCAGTACTCCCAAATCTCGTAATTCCTAGGGAAGGGCACGTGGCCGGGGCGAAAAACATGCCCTCACGTTCCCGCGAGGGCCAAGGTAGTTTTCCCTTCTCGATACAATGAATCCTTGTGGAGCACTGCATCATATTTGGCATTTTTCATTATTATTATTGCAGTGATTATGTGCTAATACAATAGAGTAATAATAAGAAATAGTTTCATGGGTAGGTTTTGAAAAAGAATAAACTTGTAAACTGATTTTATTGAATCAAACAAGCTCTAAATATCACAAAATTGTGGGCTTAATTCCCTAAAAAACCTAAAATATTAAGTCTAGTCTTAATTTTTCCCTGAACTTTTTTTTTGTTTCGAAAAAAATATCAAGCTTTAGATCTAGTCCAAATTATCCCTAAACTTTTCTTTGTAAAAAAAAGCCTCAAACTTTATGTTTATTCCAAAACCTACCACAAACCTTTTATTGTCTAAGATAAAAATCACTAATTTTTATTCCAG
This sequence comes from Syzygium malaccense, assembly GCA_031216405.1. Classification (NCBI taxonomy): domain Eukaryota; kingdom Viridiplantae; phylum Streptophyta; class Magnoliopsida; order Myrtales; family Myrtaceae; genus Syzygium; species Syzygium malaccense. The sequence goes on along the minus strand of CM062254.1, from coordinate 2,318,974 downwards.
TTCCAAATTTGCCCTTATTAGCACTTGTCCAAAAATCATAGTTAGTTGCCTTTAATTTTCATATCCTCGAACGGTTTCATTTTTTAAATAATTTTCCACGTCACCTTGCTGATGTAGATTTGTTATCGATGTGGAAATGCCACTTCAAATTAAGCTATGATGAGAGATTTGAGGATGGGTTGAAAGTTGGTGATTCTTTTTTTAGAAAAAGCAAAATTCATAGCAAATTTGAGATTAGACCTAAAGTTCTAAGTATTTTTCTAAGACAAAAAAAATACCCAGGGCAGATTTGCAACATAACCTAAAGTTTGGAATTTTCTCTTAGATAAAAAAGAAAGTTTGAGGCAGAATTAGGATTACACCTAAAATTTAGGATTTTTTTAGGGAATTAGGCCCAAAATTGTGGATGCGAAACAGTTTGAAGACGAAATACATGGAAAACAATTGTCCCACGTTGCTTACCTAGAAAACTTTCAAACTCGAATCTCTTGTAAAAACAAGATTAGTAAGAAGAAGAGATTGTTCTTAGGCTCTGTTTGTTTCGCTAAAAATGAATAGTTCAGAAAATATTTTCCTAAAAATGAGCCTGCATCGCTTACAAAAATGAATGAATGAATAAAAAATATTTTCATCGTCCATGAAATTGTTTAGACACAAATTATCATCGATAGCGAAGATATCTTTCATTGACTAGAAGTCCTATTTATATCCATATTTGTTTTTTTTATATACAATGAAAACTACGCAAACAGAGCGGATTCACAGGACGGGCCAAGGCAGGGCTGATACTAGCCCCACCCGACCGTGCCTCTTGCCTCGTAGTGCACCTCGCCCAGTACTCCGCGTTGCTGTGGGGCTTGTTCGGGACGATGCCCCCACGGGGGTACGGATTCGCCCTGCGCCCCTCGCCGTCCCCTAGCGATCCGTAGGGGTGTCAATGGGTCGGGTCGGGTTTTCATGATACCCGACCCGACCCGAAACCAATAGGGTCGCGCTTGACCCGCCTAGACCCGGCCCAAGACCCTGTTCAGCGTACACCATAAGGTCCGGGTCGGGTCGGGCGGGTCGGTGGGTTTTTTTTTTTTTGGGCCTTCGCATAACTTCCTTCTCTAAGTTTGATATGCTTGAAGTTTGTTTGCAAGCAAGCAACCAACTCTACGGCGTTCATCCATCTGGCTTCCAAATTAAAAAACCATAAATAGAAATAAGTGAAAGCGAGACATTCTTGTACTAAGTTTGTTTGCAATTTTTACTGCCGCTGCAATGTAATCCCCTGTGGCTAGGTTACCAGCTGAGCTCATTTCAGCAAGAAGCAATAGGCCTCTACCTCGAGGAATAAAGAGATGCAAAACACATTGTTCCATTCTATGGACAGCACAAAGGCTACAAGAAAACATCAATTCAAGTGAGCCTGATAATAACATGTATTATTGGCATCAATAAGTAAATAGAATAGTCTTCACAGTAACAAACGGATACATCAATAAGTTCAGTTTTCTTTTTTTTTCACTTATCTTTGAAGGACAGGTTCAAAAGTACAATATACATGAAATGAAGGAAGTTCCAAACCACAATGGACAAGGCTTGGCCATGATACAATATCATAAACCAAGTGACAAAGCAATGTCCATGGACTTGCTGTTCACGCGTCACCTTGGGTGGGTAATTCAGGGTTCATCATTGACTCCATTAAAGCTACTGGTGCCGCATGTGAACCCAACAAGGCTTTGTGTTCTTCCCAAAAGCCATATGTGCCGTGTCAATGTCTTCAGGACGACACACTTGCCCTTCCTTTGCTAGTCCAGATCAATATTGGCACCATCTTCCTCAGCCTCATCCTCAGGGTTCATCTCAAGAATCTTTAAGCACAATAAATTCCAATCAGAGGATAACTCAAAGCAAGAAGGGAGACAACGAGCATATTATACGAGGAACACATTATCATCACTCGTCAGCCAAGAAAACACACTACAACTATAAACTCTCGGAGAAAAGACCTCAGTCAGCCCAAATTACAAAGACATCATGCGAGACGTAACTTGCCACACCCCAAATTTTCAACAGAGATTTGTCAGGGACAGTCCCTAAATCACGAGCACAACAAGAGCCCTTCAATCAGACCCGTTTTACAGTCAAACCAATTCCGAAAAATTACCTCCACAATGTTGCCGACCAGGTAAGGGAGTTGCTTGTTGAGCTTAAGTCTCAGGCATATACAATACTTATCCTAACGTAGATCCTTAGCAACTGCTAAAGACGATGAATACAACCCAAAAGAACTCCATCAATTTGCAGAATCAGGCACATTTCCCCACCGACTCAGCTCCAAGTCCAACCAACAAGCAAGGAGAACACTCGAAGAAAAGAAAAATAACGAACACCGAACAGAGATTACCGGAGCTCTCACCATTCTCTTGGCGCCGACGAGGAACGGAAGGAAGCACCGGGACCCGGCCTCGCCCGACCCCGCCTTCCGTGCGGCCCAGTCCCCGACGTAATCCCTCAGCGTCCTCGCCGCGTGCCTCCTCGGCGCGGCGCCTCCGTTCTGTGGATGCGGGTTCCTCTCCCACGCCGGCTCGCGGTCGGGGACGACCCCGGCTAGGGCCCTCGGGGCCGATTTGAGGCCCGCCCCCGTGGCGCCGCCGCCGCCGCCGGGAGCGACGGCGAGAGGCGAGGAGAGGGAGGGATTGCTGTTGTTGGCCAAATCCGGCATGGTTTTCCCTTGCTCGGGCTCTGCACCCCACCCGCCTCGTTGCTCGCGGAGGAGGAAACCCTAGACGGATCCGATGAATGTGTCTGAAGGATGAAAGCTCGCGCTACAAGCCCTAGCAATCCAATCGAATCCATCGACATCTGCACACGCAGAGGGAGATAGAGACGACGCGATCGACGACAGGATATGGCTGAGGACGGCGAATCGGAGAGGGGAGAGGCGGTGGTCGGCATGGGGTCCATGGACCCGACGGAGTCCCGCTGGGTGTTTCAGGACGAGGACAATTCGGAGATCGAGGGCGACGAAGAGGACGACGACAACGACGTCAGCCGACTTAGAGAGGGGAGAGAGAATGGGAGAGAGACTGAGAGAGGGAGAGTAAATGGGTCGGCCCAGAGTGTCAATGGATGGGCCCGATTATACCCCAACCCTAATGGTACCATAAGTTTTAGGGTCAAATTGAGACCCGACCCCAAAATACCCCAAATTTTAGGGTCGAGTCGGGCCGAGGCGGTCCGGGCCGGGTCAGCCCGGGTCTTGTTGACACCCCTAGCGATCCGTCCGCCGACACGTCGAGCGACATCACGGGCCAAAACGGGCCTAGCACAACCCCGCAGGCGCCCTCAAACGGGCCCCCGAAAAAAAACCGCATGCTAACTAACAAGTCCAAGCCCAAGTTCCAATCCAACGGCCGTCCGGCTGGCCCACCAAGAGCGAAAAGCGAGGATCCAACGGCCGTGCGTTTCGAAATTTGAATTTCGAACTTCGGCGAGCTTTTTCTCTCTCTTTCCGGGCCCTCCATTGAAACGGCACTCGGGGCCCCATTTGAAGCTCCAGCACTCCCAACGGATCACTTCCGCCTAATCCTCCCCGTAACGCCGTTTGAGGGGAACCCCCCACCCCGTTCCAATCCACACGTGTCGGCATCGGATTGGCCCCAGGAGGGGCAACAGCGGGCGAAGGTCACACCACCACGGGGGCATCCGGAGCGGTTTTGACAGGAGGGGCGAAAACTTTCCCGCCTAAAAATAGGAAAAAGCGTTTTTCCTCTCTCTCTCACTATTTCTATTTAATTTAATTTTGAAAAAAAAATTTGATTTAATAGACTCTTTTTTTTTTTTTTACTTTTTTTGTTCCTTCTTTTGGTAGTTCTGGAGCGCCGAGCTGTATAAGAAACCGCTCGTTGAAACCTTCAAGCAAGCACAAAGCGACGCGAGACGCGATCATTCCTCAGTTCCCCCCGTCGGAGCGAAAGAGAAGATCCGATCGGAGGCTCGCCGGCGAGAAGAGTGAAGGAGCCGGACATGGAAGAGGCCGCCGCCAAGGAACAGTCCGCCGGTTCCGGTGATCTCTCTCTCTATCTCTATCTCTATCTCAATCTATCTCGTGTTCTTGGGGCGGCGGTGAGGCCGAGTCGTGGCGTTTCCCGGCGGTCCTTTTTTGCGTGTTTTCTTTTTTTCCTTTGCGTCGGTTGGTGACGGCGGCGAGTTTGTTGCTTCTTCTTCTTCTTCTTCTTCTTCTTCTTCCTCAGGGAAGCCGAAGCTGCTTCGCTACGGGCTGCGATCGGCGGCGAAGCCGAAGGAGGAGAAGCAGGATGCGGCGAGTTCTTCTTCGTCTCGGAGGTCAGTTTTCCCATCGATCTCCTCTCCTTTTTTCTGTTCGGGGCTTTTGACGGTTTCCTATTCCTCAGGCGGTAGTTTGTGTGTGCGTGTGTGAGTGAGTGATTGATTTTCCAGAATCTGACCGAGTCGAGTGCGTTCGTCGCGAGCGGAGATCGAGCTGTCGTTTGCTTTTTGCTTGTTTCGGTTAGGTTTTCTGTAGGATGTACGATTTGCGTCAGTTTGAGCAGGATCGTTTGATCTTCGAGTTACTTCGTATGCGAATGGAGTGCTGCATACGTATGCCGTGCGGGGACCGGTATGCCGTGGCGCGTTCTGGAATTGCTCTCGTGCTTGTCGTGACGATGGAGGGAGGGTTTCGAGTTACATGTTACATTTCATGGTGCCTGAGGACTTGTCTTTCTTCAGACAGCGTTCGCATGATTTTCTGGGCGTTTAAGCTACATATGTGCTGGTTAAGCATTTAACGAGTCGGTTTGTGTTTGCTAGGAATCTTGATTGGTTCATGTAATGCTGATTTAGACATTTTAATGGGGCGACAACCATGATAAGCAAAACAGAACCATATAATATGCTTACTTGTAGCTGAATTGAAACTGCCGCTCCACCATCTACGTAAACTGCTTAGTGATGATGCTGCAATTGCACTGTGTTTAGGACGAGACCCTCACCCTCGGTGAGTAAAAGCATGGGCATTCTTGATCTCTCTGGGAAGGAGAAATCTACGAAGCCACCCAGAAGGCTTTCCATCCCTGCTAAGTCCGGTGTGAATCCAGCTCCTAGATCGGGTGGCAATGTGACTCCAATCTCCGAGGCAAGGGTGAGGAGACCCGCGAATGGTCAAGCAAAGAACGAAACGCCGCTCTCTAGTGTCTCCCGACCATCCGTGCGGAAGAAGTACAATCTCCTCGCTTCAACATCATATTGGCTATCGCAGATCAATCTCTCGGAATCTGATAACAAGCACTCTATTTCTCTTGGCTTTTTCAAACTCGCTTCTGAGGCTGGATGTGAGGTATGCTATCTTGCGTTATTTGGTCATATAAGGACTTTCAGATATTGTTCTGATTAGGACCAATAATTTCTGCCGAGGTGTCTTTAAATGAATCCTGTAACTGAGGTTCATTTCAGGCCATTTGACCCTTGCAATGCGCTTGATGCTTTATTGATATATGTATGAATGCAACTGGTCCAATGAGGCTTTGTCATCTATTCCAATCTGATAATCTGGGACTAGATAATTTGCACAATGGACAGCAATAGACGCTAGTGACTTCTTCAGTAATATGACATGCAGCCACCTGGTGCTTACCATAAAGCTGCAGATGTCAGTCACGGACTTTTTTTAAGGAAACATAATTTTGACTGTGTATTCTTATTAGTTATATCTATCATATTTTCTGATTGGGACAATTTCATTTTGCCGGAAGAAACACACTTTAATGTAGAGTAAACCACTGCATCTTCAGACAGTAGCTTGCACTGATCAAAGTTTTATTTTTCTGGATGGACAATCAGAGGGCACGTTTAGATAATTTTGACAAAGTTGACCTTGTTTGTTAATTCACAAATTTGCAGCCCGTTCAGAAAATGCGGGAAGAGCTCAAATCTTATGCACAACGTCACAATCTGGCTGAATTTGGAGAATCTCTCAAAGAGTTATTTGAAACTTACAATATTGCGGAGAGTATAGAGCAGATGCAGGTGTCTCAAACCTGTTCTCAGGAGCCAGAAGAGGAAACTAGGATATCTGATGATGATGTCAATAGCTCTGTTTCAGTGACGGGGGCTAGGAAGCTTAAACCTAAGTCTTTGAATGATGAATCTGCTCAAACTTCCCCAGTAGCAGATTCAGCTAAGGACTCTAAGATCAAAGCTGCCACTAGGATTAGAGAACCTGTCAGCAAGAATTCTGCTAACTCCAAGACTTTCAGAGATAGAGAAACTCGAAACGTGCAGAAGAAGCCCCAGAAGTCTGTTAAACAAGAACTCAACAAAGAGAAGGTGAAGAAGCCAGGAAGAAAATCGGCTGCTGAAGGTGGTGAGAAATCTTAAGACTCGCCATTGCTTTGAAGTTATTTCATACATGAAAAAAATTTAAGTCAGCTTGCCTTCTTTACAGGTCAAAATAAGGGTTTACCCGCAGAGGACAATGTTGAGAACAAAGAAAACATGGTAAACTTCTGTTAATGTTTGCCATTGGTCTTGCTCCATCTGATCTTATGCATTATGATCTTTCTCGAGTATTTGACAGGCATTGCTAATGCTTAGATTGTTCCAAAAAAATATCATAGTACCATTTTGGTCTGATGATGAACTAGGCTTCTGTTAAATCGCTTCCCCTTTTTTACTTGATGAAATTTTCTGTATGTTTGTTGAATCTATGGGATTCGAGGTGGTCTTTGTTTCTTTGTTTTCTTTTGATCTATCATTTTCTAACGACTAGAACCATTCTTCTGTTTTAGGACACAGCTCCGGTGAAAGAGGAGGGTCTGTCCGAGGCTGTTTAAGCAATACATCGCACAGAAGATGCTTCACTTCATGTCCAATCATCCCGCAACGAGGAACTCTTTGTTTGTATAGATAGAAGTTTCTACAACGAGTGTGTCAGTGTGGTTTGAAAACTGAAATCATCTTTCCTTTTGCTGATTTTATATGCAATTCCTATAGGTGATATCTAAGTGTATTCAAACATTCGGACCGCTCTTGTCGCAGTGTGGTTAACGTTTGCTGGCCTGAGGCCTTGTTTGAGATGTGGTTTTAGATTCGTTGAAATGGCAAGATGAGAGGAACATCTTGGAATTCTTTTATTTTTCTATTTTCAATGTAATAAAAAATATAGTGTTGTTCCTAAAGGCGGTTGCGTGGTTTCAAGAAAATATTTTCCATTGAGAAATTCATTTTCCCAACTTTGAGTATGCATATCTTTTTTTTATTACAAATGATTTTTTGCTGACCAATCATTTTTGGCAAATTGAATATGTAAAAGTTCAGAAAATTGATTTGCGAATTTTTTTTTCACTCAAACATGCCCTTAGCTAAGCATGCTCTCACCAGATGTTGGTCAACAAGCTCGCTCGCCTACTGCACTAGGGGTGTGCAATGGGAATTGCTCGAATCGAGAACTGCCCGAACCAGATCGGACCAGTCGGTTCTAGACGATGCAGTAGCTTTTCACTCGTGAATTTTTTGTTCACTTAACTAAGCAGGCTCGCACCAGATGTTAGTCAACAAGAGCTATTCCAGGTTGCGTAGAAAAGGCAATAATTTCATGACATGAAGTAGATCTTTGAAAATTAACATCAAAGGAAGTTACTCAGCAGCGGTTCGAGTGTTTACAGACTCAAGTGATTGCTACAAGATACTTCTTGAAAATACGTCTTCCTTTTCAGTTCAGAGCAGAAGATTAAAATGATTTCTCGTCTTTGTTTTATTTTTATGGTTCTCAACACAACATATGCTTGATAGAGTAGCAATAATTACGAATGCCATTACTAATAAACTAAAGGAATGAGGGATGTGTTGTGAGTAAACTTTTTTGGATTATTGACGTAATTTTTCGTAATATATCGGACCAAACTTTTTTTTTTTGATAACCGAGGTGTCCGCGCGGCCGGCGAGTTAGGGCTCAAACCAGCGGTGATGCCCGACTAGTCCTCGAAGGGGGCTAGCGCAGCATCCCACCGCCACGACCCCCCACTTAAATTACCGATGGGCGAGTTTGAACCCAGGACTTAGACTTTTATCTCATGAAAATCCTTTAATATGGAAGAATGTTATAATCACCAATTCCGTCGGACTGGACTGAGTCGGTCTGCTCCTCGGTTCCCAGAAACTAGGAACCGGTCATCCCGGTCGGATTCCCGGTTCCTAGGTGGGATTGGACCGAACCAGAAACCAATCACCTCTATACTACACTCGGTCCCAAGATCTACAGCTTTTGCAAACCACAGTGGTTACTACTTGGAACTTGGAAGTTCCTAGCCTGAAAAGAGGCTTACCGGTAGTTCAACCAGAGAACCGTCCTTAATCTGAGTAAATTGCCAAATATTGCATTGAACAGTACCTTTTGTTTTGTTAAGGCACCGTGGAAAACAATTTGTTTTTTTCATTTTTCTACGTTTGGCTAGCTTAGGAAATTAAATTTACGAAAAATATTTTCTTAATTAATGAAAAACCTACCTTAAACTTATGTGAATGATTTTCTCTTTAAAAATTCGAAAATGACTAGGTATTACTATTTGATTCGAAATTCTATGCTTGGACACAAAAACCCGATTCCCGAGTCCCCATTGTCTAGGATCCAGTCTCCAACACTCGAGCTAGGGCCATCGAGGTCGGGCCCATGACTCTGGTGCCGATGCCCGAATCCCTGACGCCAATGCCCAGATCCAACGAAGCGAGCTCGAGACCCCTGTGCCCATACCTAGGCCCCTAGCACTCGCGCCCGGGTCCATCAAGGTCAAGCCCAAAGCCCTGATGCCCCGACACTTGAGCATAGGTCCCACCTAATGCAAGATCCCCATACACGAGCTCAAATCCCCAACAACCGGACCTCGATCCACAAAGGCCATGCCCATGTCCATCAAGGCCAGGCCTGGGAGCCTGGTGCCCGCGCTTGAGTATATCGAGGGCGGGCCAAAGACTCAGGTGCCCGTGCCCCAATCTCCAAGGCTCAGGTCAACGTCCATCAAGGCCATGCCCCAATCCCCAAGGCCCAAGTCAACGTCCATCAAGGCCAAACTTGAGACTCTAGTGCCCATACCTGGTTTCCCGATTGCCCGTACGCAAATTACTAGTACCCGAATAATGTATATCTATTTAAAAAAATTAAATCAAATTTTCCATACCAAAGGTCGGAAATATTTTTCAGTTCATTTTTAGATTTAAGCCAAACACAGAAAAAAATTCTTCCTAAAAACATTTTTCAGAAATTTCATATTTTTTGTCAAACAAAGGAGCCTAAATGTTACTTTAAACTACATCTGCAATCAAATAAACCCATATATAACATTACCTTCACCAATACACTGCTGATAGTTCAACTCTACCTTTTACAGAGTTAAAATTCTGGCCAAGCTTGGAAAGACAATAGCACCACAATAAATGATTTTTCAAACAATGACAAAACAAAGCATTGAAGTGAGGCATTTTACTACAGGATACAAGTTACACACCCCTTGTTTCGATTGTGGATTACAATCGGCGAATGAAAACCCCCAAACTTGACCTACTCTACTGCTGCCCCCGGATCGAATTTAATCGGCAGTCCAGCTCTGCTCCACTATCTCCCTTACTCTCCGGTTGTATTCGCGCTTGTTCTCACTGAACATTCGAGCAGCTTCAGAGTTTGCAGGAGAGTTCGGATTGGGATCACACAGTAAAGACTGCAACAAAGAACAATGATATTACCAAAGATCGGCATTGCTTGAGGATAACCGAGTAAATTATAGATGAAGCTGTAGCATTAATCGGAGGTCAAAGCAGAAATATATTGGGGATTTCTAAGCCTTTCATGAGCCAGAACCTTAAGAAGAATCTTGACAATGATTACCCTTTAGCAAAGTATTTCAACAAAGACACGGCCAGCTTGGACCTACTTTTGGCCAATAATGCCAAGAAACAGATGTAAGTTTCATCATTCATCAGAATAATCAACTTAAGGAAATCAATTCTCCTCCCACTGAAGAGGCCAATTCTCAAGTGCCTAAAAGTAAGTAACATCTGATGGAGTGAGCCCTCTGCTTACTCCACCCACTAGTACTTATGTCCCCATATCTCCTAGGACTTGAAAAATGTAAGCCAAATCAAGTTTAGACTGAAAAAACGGGCAAATTGCTAAGCTTAAGCAAGTATCGTGCGCCCATCACATATCAGCATACAACACAAGTGAGGGCAAAAAGACTTAATTGCCAGAAAATAATTACCAAGCCACAGAGCTTCAGGTCGCGGTCAAGAAGAGTCCACATTAAAAGATGAAGAGAGGCAGCAGACTATATCTCTACAGAAATTATTACTCATCCCGAAATACCACTCTCTGGTAATGAAAGCACAGGCAGAGCTTCGGTAGTTGGTTCACTGCAGGACTAGATACAGTTTGGCCTTATCCCCTTTACCGTCATAGCATTTCAAATAACTGCATTTTCAGATTTCTAATAACAAAGCTGACAGACAACGTAAAAAGCTCGAAAATGAAGTACCATAACTGTTTTTTGGATTGCAAAAACTCATTACTTTTATCATGATTATCCTGATTGATCAGTCAAAACCAATCTTGCTCTAAACTTCAATGGCCAAAATCATGACCTATTAAGCACTGTCAATATCACTAAAATTTATGGCCAAAGTGTCAGGCAAACAAATATTAGACGTGGAAGCTTCTAGAATTTAATCAATTGCACATGATCATCCAGAAATCTTTACCTCCTACAGGCAACATACATTCCACAACTCTAGTACCAGATTTTCAGATTGATTTCCCGTTGCCATGCATCATTAAAAGTTGAAGAGTGCGAAATATGCTAAGGGTCTCATCAAAACATGTATACTGTCGGCAATGGAAGTTAACCAAAAACAAAGAGGCGCATATCAAAGCCAAGAACAACTCAATGAATATCGATGCATTGTACGGTGAATGAGACGAAGACAATAAATGACGCCACTAAATAAAGCTATGTCTACCATAGAGTAATAACAGATTTCATGGATATAGAAAACACACGATGCCAAGTTCAAATTCAAAACCAAGATATCCATCCAGTACATGTTCCAGTTGCTTTCTTATAGAAAGCATGCTACTAAAAACAGGAAAATTTATAGTACCTGGATCGATGTGAGTATTGCTGCAACATCATAGATAGGACTCCACTGGTTTTGCAATATATCCAAACAGATACTTCCATCGGCATAAACTATAAAAATTTCAATAATGAAACAAGCCCATCAGAATCATTTTACATCATGAGAATAGATGCTCACTCAAGGCGGCTTGTAACTTGATTTTCCTGCAACTTACTATTTGGGTGAAACATTCGAGAAACAAAGCGCACCGTCGGAGGTTTATTTGGATAATCCTCTGAAAACTGAAGAGTCAACTTGAACGTACCTGTAAAACTCTTGCAAATATTTAAATGTAGAATCAACAGGTGCAGAATATTACCAAGAATGTAGGGAGTAAAACCAACAGAAGCAACCAGAAAGAAAATATAAAGAGAATGACACAGCCGATCATCTTCCTTTTAGTTCAAAGAGGGTTCATCATGTGGTCCCACATGTAGAAATGCGACACACCCATGGTCATAAGGCACCCAATGCCCGTAATAGGGAAATAACTAGTTGACGCACTGTGCGGGATACTTTTTTTCACATTACTATGTTTATCTCATCCTAACTGTTTAACAATTTGTACTCAAACAATACTGTTAAGAAAAGCGATTATGATTTGCAAAAAAAAAATTTCCCTAAATGAGTCATAAAACTCATTAGCAATCCCTTACTATCTTTCACATTTAGTTCAAATGTAATATTTTCTTTGGCGTACAACATTTAAGTACTTTCTTTTAATGATCTTTCATGTATTGCACCTTCAATACAACCACAATTTAATGACATTTTTTATGAGAATCTCTCAATCAAAAATTTCTCGTTAAAGTGCGTGAGAAATTAAAAACACGACGCTTCTTTAGTGAAAAAAAAAATTAGCTAAATTCTACTCCTGAAAAGAACCCTCAACTAGCCAAAAAAGGTATAAAAACGAATAAAAACTACAATTTGTAAAACAATTGGCTCTATACTTAAAGGATGCAAAGGACATCAAGAGCTCATTAACCGGAAATGGTCAAGCAAACAAAACGAATTTCCTCAAAATTACTTTTTACATTTTTATTACAATAAATCTTATGGCAAACGCACTTCTGACTTTCTTTAACCCATACAATTGAAACTTTCACCACACTATGTACATTTGCGTATAGTTTTTTGTAATTATATTTAATTTGTGTAATACTTTAAGTTTTCACAAAATCATAAAAAAATTTAAGTTTTGCTTCTGCTGAAGTGTAAATAAATGCGCCCTCTAATTGTCGAGAATTGTGCAACCTACATGAACCTTATCCCGCAACATAAGGAAACTAAGATAACACTATTTCGCCAAACCATCTCATAGATTGACAACTGTCAACATGCCATGTCTTTAAAGCCCTCCTTTATATAATAGTAAGATGTATTGTTACTAGAGCAAGTAAACCACAACCATAATCTCTACAAATATATAATCTTGCAACGAAAATAACAGCACCGCATTCTCAATATGAACGAAGGTCCACATAAGCGATGAACAATCAATGGAAGGCTTACCTCCATCCCATGGAGTATCGTCAGGACTGCAATACAACCACAGCAAGAAACAACAAACAGGTTATCCAACCATACTGATGATACGGGAACCAAATGAAAGGAGGCAAATTTATTAGAAGAATCTAAGACCACTAATCAACATACCCGAATATCACGGCATTCCAAAGCATAATGTTATTATCTTGGGGCGCACCACTAATGCCTGCCGGCGGGTCCTGTTGCAACCTCTTGAAATCCCTCATCAGCCTCTTCCTCGAAGGAGTTGACATGGCGGTCACTGCTCACAGTAGCAAAAAATCACAACATTTCCGAAGCCAAACAACGAATTCGACCAAATGGACTCCGCTCGCTAGCTGAAAAAAAGCTGAATTTCATCCTCAAAAGTCGAAAATGAAAACAATTCAGGCGATACGCGCTAAATTCACCTCAATTCTCCCGAACTTTTTAAACCTCACAAAAGCAAGTAGCAACATCCTCCAAGCAAAAACAAAAGTTCAAAACTTCAAAAGCGAAATTCCAACAACCACGCGCACAAACCAAAACCCAGACAGCAAAAACGGAATTCAAGCTAGGGTTTCGGCCCGAACGAGCCCAAAAACCCTCGATCCATAAAACCGAACCCTCAAGGTCACACGGAAACGAAACGGATGCACGAGGAAAACCTAGAAACAGCAATCAATTCACGAATTGGGCACCAAGAGCCGAAATTGAAGCTGCGGAACCGCGTCGAACCTGGTGAAGGAGCGCGAACGACAGACCCCGAGGCCGGTCGGAGCCCGGAAGCAGCAGCACAAAGGGAAGAGCTAGGGTTTCCCTATGGGCCTGGCGATCGGAGAGACTCCACACGCTCGCAGAGAGAGAGAGAGAGAGAGAGAGAGAAGGGGACCGGCTTCGCTTGGTTTATGCGGAGAGAGAGGCAGAGAGAGAGAGCGATGTGATTGGGTTACTGTGTGCCGGCGTCGCAGGCGATCGTCTTCCTCTCTCCCCGCGCGTCGAATCTGGGCCGCACATTCGTTTGGGCCTCCACGGAATCGGCCCATATCACAACGACAGGCCCATGATTCGCGTGAAGTTGATAGTTTTCCTAAATAAATTAGTCGTTTTTATAACACCGGGGGTCCATTTTCTTCTTCTTCTTATCCTTTTATTATTATTATTAGTCTGCTCTCTGCACCAGCTTCCACCACCACAAGATCACCTCCAGTGATATCAAAACCCTAACTTCGTCTAGAAACAAGCTACTATTGTTCATCAACGCATAGTGACACGATGCGGCTGTCGATCTCGAGCCAATTTAAAGAGTCGAAATTTACAACAAAAAGATCACAACTGAGCAAGCTCTGAGCAAGATTTACATGTATCATATGTATGATCAGACTTACTGAAGCCATACCCTTTTCAGCCTCCAATAGAGTCTCAATCTTGTTATTAACAAACTGCTAGCAGAAGGGTACAAAAGAACATAACCTAAAAGAGGAAGATACAAAGACATATCACTAAGGCACACCATATCGCATCCACTGTCTACTTGTTTCCAATCGAAAGATGGATATTGCATCTACTTGTCAAGCTCCGGCACAACGCCTCGATCCTCTACGATGTCAAGGGAAAATATCTGTTAGTTCGTAAGACATGTATTTGGCAGAGGGAAAGATTGAATTTTTAGTAAGTTACATATGTCCTTTTCTTGTTTCAATATGAACGAACCAACTCATTTGTGCTTTTCAGATGTAGTAAGCGCAAAAGGAACAAAACATTGACACAAGAAGGCCCTAAATCGATGATTAACTGTGGGAGCTGACAGTTCCTCCAGCCATGCTGGTCCACAAGCCCGGATCGCAGGGGCCGCGTTGTTCTTGACCAGCACGAAGGGAAGTACCGCCATCTCGACCAGTCATCATCAGCGCAACCAGGTGGTGATGGCTCCAAGAAGGTGATGATATTAAGCATCGACAGCTTCTCTTTTGTTTCATTTTGTTCATCAACAACTGCCACGAGGAAGCAATGCAAAACTAAGTAGGAACTTGGAATTTTTTCTTACCAGAGGTGAGTGATGATGTCGGGCGTGCACCTCGGCGTGCCTCTAAGGATCATCCAATTGCCGTCACCCTTGCGGTCGGTCGGAGCTGTGAAGGTCACACCCATGCACGAGACATACACACGAAACACGGGCACCCACCACGGACCCAAGTGCAGCTTCCGCTTGGCTTTCACCGTCATGTCCATGGTCACCACCCCGCCCTTCAACGTTCTCACCAGGGCCTTCACGCTAAAGTCGTTGATGATCGCAATGGTCGACAGGGCCTCAGCTCGGACCGTGGTCACGTTGCGGGGACCCTGAGCGAAGGTGGGAATGAGGGAGGGAAGAGAGAGAGCGAGATCGCTGTTGAAGCTCAAGAGGAGCTTCATGTGGGAGTACTCGACGGCGACGAGCTTACTGGGGTTCTTGACGGAGAGAGCGATGTTCCATTGGGCGGTGACGTGGGTGGTGGAGATGTTGAGGGACGAAAGAGAAGAGCCCGAGTCGAGCCAGAACTCCGGGGGCATGACAGCGGGGATCGCTAGGAAGATGACCATGAGGAAGCCGAGAAACGTGGGTATGGCAAATACGATGCAGTGGCCGACGATCAGCTTGCACCTGCTGGGCGGCGGCGGTGCCGGATTGTTATTCGCAGCGGGTGGAGTGACGTGGGGGTTTGCCATTGGGGACTATTGTGTCGAGTGCCGCTTTCTTTTGGGTTTTGCGTGAGGTCTTGCGAGAGATGACGGCTCAATTTATGAGGGTCGTATTGCGCACTAGCGATATCGAAACCTCTTTCGCCTTCGCTCGCTCGTTTCGGTCGGGTAAATGGAGGAACCGAAGCACGGAACGCGAAAGTCTCGCAGCGACCGACGGGGGAGGAAGAAGAGAGAGAGCGGGGGAGTGGATGGTCGGAGTTTCTCTTGGGTTCTTGCAGGAGAGAGAGAGAAGGGGGTTGCTGAAGGGGGCTGCAGGAGAGAGAGAGAGAGAGAGAGAGAGAGAGAGAGAGAATGGGGTTGCAGGAGAGAGAGAAGGGGCTGCTGAGGGAGAAGGGGGAATGGGGTCGCTTTTATAAGGGGTTGCGTACGGGTGGAATTCGACGCGACGTCCGATTTGTGGGTTTGAGACGTCCGATTTGTGGGTTTGAGGACGGGATGCGTCGAGGTAAGGGAGCGTTGCTTCTAGAGAATCCTACTGTTTATCACCCTCGCGTCTCCTGGTGTTGCGTACCATCGTTTGAACACTATTGACTGGTGCTCCACGCCCCCTCCCCGCGTCTCCTCTCTTGTTTAATCAGTCCCCGGGTCCGAAACGTCATCGGACGGTCCAAATTGCTTCGGTCGTTCGAAGGTGGAACCATTTTCCGTACGTTCTTAACTTTTATTTTCTCAAATTTACGACACTTTTTTTCTATGATTAATACCACGGAAAACTTCAAACTGATAAACTTACGGCAATCCACCCAAAATTCTAAATTGATATATTTATGACAAATTTATCATCCGTTGTTTCTGTTAAATTAGATTAATACCGTAAAAAATCACAAACTGGTACACATGTGATAAACGGAGGGTGAAGCCTCATATTAGTAATACCCGTTAACTGCCACATGTCATCCAGCACAGTAATTTGACGGTATAATTTAACGGAAAGTAATAAAGGATAAATTTATCACAAGCGTATCAGTTTGGAGTTTTTCATGATACTAACTGTTTTTTTATACTTTCAACCTGCATTAGCCTATTTTACATGAGTTGTTAGATCATTCAGAACGACTCATTTGAAGTTGACTAACTAGGTCAGGAGCATTTCCCAGTTTTCTTTATGTGATCTTTCTTTTTTACTTTTTTTAGTTATATACTAATGTACTTGCATTAAAAAAATTTATATTTATTGAGCAAAAACATCTTCCATGAAACTAGCCCTGTGTTTAATCTTCTTTCGAAATGTATTTTGAGTCTCTTCCATCTGTAAATCAAGCTCGGAGATAGCTTTAATATCCGAAGCATATCTTGAAGGGCCAAGGCAAGACTATTCCTTTTTTGGACTCGGGCTTGCACATTACGGCTCAATTAGGCCAGCTCATTTAATATAGAAATATCACGGGCAGGTTAGGCAAATGACCGTTACATTAACTGTAATCGGATAATAACAAAATGATCACAATACTGTTTTCTAAGCTTCGGCCAATGATGAGCTTGCACCGGTCGGACCGCGGCGGCCCTGGTGATGGTAATGGTGACGCTGGATCACTGATAGCATGGGGCGGGACGGGGCTCTCATTTGGAATTTGTGTGTTGTGTGTCTGTTTTTCTGCAAGTATTCCTGGATGAAGTTGTGTTGGGACACAGGAATATGAAGGAGGAGAAGCAGCTTTGTGTAGACGGAGGAAAGAGAGGAGAGAGGGTTGCTTCCTCTATTGATATTGATAGGGGAAAAAATAAGGAAAGGGGTGATGTTGAAAAGTGTTCATCGAGGGACTTACTTCCAGTCTGAAAGTATCCCCCAGCGTTTAAATTCCCCCGGAGTCATCGGGGGACGTTGCTTTCCGGCGTTGCTTTCAGAGGGGGACGTTAGCTTTCAGGCGTCGCTTTCAGAGGGTGGCGTACCCGGGAGTCATCGGGGGACTTTGCTTTCAGACCAAAAGTTATTTGCCTTCGGTCTGAAAGTATCCCGGAGACATCGGGGGACGGTGTTTTCGGAGTGAAAGTTAAATGCTTTCTGTCGGAATTCCAATTACTTACTTTCAGTCGGAATTCCAATTGCTCACGTTCCTCCTCTTGCTTGATTTGAAACTAGCCACATCCCAACAGTGGCTCCGACGACGAAGACATCCGTGAGTTGATGGGTACAAGTGAAATGATACGTTGAATCTTTAATGATATCACTGGACGGAGAATTAGCTAGAGCCAAACTTGATTAAAGACTGAATCGATGCCCATGCTAAGTTTGGTCTGATTTTACGTGACAAAAATAAAGTTCGGGCCATAATTGGTAGTCGTCACAAGCGAAGCTATGAGCCTTTATGTCGGTTTGTTTCACAGAATTGCAAAATTCAGCTTAGTGTAAGCGCTTTGAAATGGAACGGCGTCATGAGATGAAGTGAGAGTTGATGTTAATGCCACTTGGATTTATGGAAGAAATTATGTACAGATAGAACAAGCATGATAAGTTTTGGATAGATGTGCAATGGTTTGTGGATTTTCTGTAACACGAAAATTAGTATGGGGTAATGCAGTACGGATGTATTAGTTGGGAATTTTTTGTAACATGAAAATTAATTTGGGGTAAATGTGTCATGAGTATACCAATTTAATATTTTCAGTGATATTAACTCTTTAAAAGAATAAACTCAGTAAGTAACTCAAATGAGTAACTTAATCACACAATTGGCAAGTCAGTTGGACACTATCAATCTAAAAAAAGTTGGTAAATTAAAAGCATTGCTAAGTTAGCAAATACTTGGCGTTGGTAACTTAAAGCTCGCTTGTGCGCTCTTAGTGCGTGCAGGTGGAGAGAAGAGGCCGCCGCAAAGAGTTTGGTGCTCAACCTCGAATTTTGGCCGAAGTCGTTAACTGCAGCTTCGCCGCTAACGATGGCGATGATCGAATTGAAAGCGGCTGCCAAAGCAGATTGAAAGTAAAGTCCGTGAAGACCGGACGCACGAGTGGCGGATGTGCCGCGACACGGCCCTAGCCGTGAGGTTGAGGAGCCGGACAAAACAGCACGGAAGGTGCTCGACCTCAATTTTTGGCCAAAGTTGTCGAACTTCTTTGACGCCCGGATGATTATTTTCCTATAGCCGCCGCCAGCTCCGCCACTAACGCTGCCGACGATCGACTGGAAAGCTGCTGCCAGAACGGGTTGGAAGTAAAGTCTGTGAAGACTGGACGCGCTGGTGGTAGACATACCATGACCCGGCTGCCTTGGCCGCCGTGAGCTCAAGGAGCCAGACAACATCACAGAGGCGGCCGCGGCCGCGGCGGCGGACAGAAAATATGTATTATTTCATGAATCGGTCGATATCTCATTGGCAGGCCCAATGACTGAGCACTAAGAACACCGAAATGCTTGACTATTATCCACGCGACCTATTAGCTGGCCAAGAAAGAAATTCCTTCGAAAGCTCGAAGACATCTTTGTTAATGCCTAATCTTTCAAATTCAAGTATAACCGCACATTTTATATCCTTATTAGTTGTGCGCAACACCTCGGTAATTTTCGATTAGGCATGACGCGAATAAGGAGGAGAACTGCACGAGGAAATACGATTCTCTTGTGACAAGGAACGTACGATCAACGCAAAGTAGATTCAACATTGTTTTACCCGAATTATTTTCCTTTCTAAAAAGCACACGGCTCTAGTTATAACTAGAAGAAGTTATTGTAAGCACCCGGTTCAATTAGCACAACACGTCGACCCAAGAATGACATGCATTGGATCCATATGATTCGGGTGCGGTCAATGGTTTTCCTATAACCAAATATTAAAAAGTTTAGTCATTTTTGTAATAGAGGAACTGGAGAAGGACGTGGCATGACGTGAACTATTATGTATTGTAGAATGTTTTTTGTGGAAAAAAATATGAACGAAAGATCCCATTAAATTAATTTGGGTCCATGAATCCAAGAAATAGTTAGGATTCTTGATCTCTCTAATCCTTTTGTGCTTTTCATCATAAGTTCATCCCCTTATACTTATGAGTATTGAATATTCATATTAATGTTTAAGTTAGTTACTTCCGAAAGCCTCGGGTCCCAAATTATAAGAGTTAATCAACGACGTAGGATGTCAATTTCTCTAGCTATGCTCGTACAAGTTGGATTGAGAAATAAACTAAGCCCCATACATGTAACGTATCTAACTTCATGTTTGCCAGATGAATGATCATGCACAAGAAAATCCAATAATATCAAACCCTCGCTTTCGTCGAAAATCCAGCTCCTTTGGTCATCAACGGCGGAGTCACTCAAATCCAGCCGTTGATCTCAAGCAAATCCAAAGAGTCGAAAGTAATATCAAAAGGTCACAGCAGAGCAAGCTGTTAGGCAAGAGCTACATGCATCATGTGCTTATTTTTATGGTCAAACTCGCTGAAGCGACGACCTTGTCAGCATCCAAGAAAAGTTCCTATCTTGTTAAACCATACAATACGCTAGCAGAGAGGGTACAAAAGAGCACAAAAGAGGAAGAAAGAAGAATATATCACTATGGCACACTGTAGCAGCATCTACTTGTTGGGCTCCCACACGAGGCCTGCGTCCTCTGCAATTTCAAAGTAAAAAAATGTATTATTTCATGAGACGTGAGTATGGCAGAGGGACAGATCAACTCGCTAGACAGACAATAACACGATACAGAGTATCACGGGTGGTTATATCTTAGACTACTTCAAGCACGTGATAGAAGAAAATGTTCCCAAGGAATGAACCAAATTTACACATCAGCAGCGGCACCACAGCAAATCCATGTCTTTGACCCAAAAAAAAAAATCCATGTCCTTCTTCATCAAAGCTAGGCAGTATCTTGTAATTTTCCAAGGAAAATTGCTCCGCAAAACCTAAATAACGTAATCGAGTCCTGAACTTTTCAATTGTTCGATCAAGTCCTAAACCTTTACCGAAAGAGCAAATGAGTCATGAATCTTTCAATTATTCAATTAAGTCCTAAACTTTTATAAAAAAAAATTGCAATTCATAAAGTGAGCAACTTTAGGATTTGATTGCATCTTGCGATAAAATTTTAGAACTTAATTGAACTAAGTGAAACGTTTGGGATTTAATTGCATTCCTTACATGAATTTGGGTCTTGCTGTGTAATGTTTCCATAATTTTTCTTACCAGATTAGAGTGAAGATGTCGGGCTCGCAATCTAAGGTCCTACCGAGGATCATCCAATCACTGCCACCCTCGCTGTTGTTCGGAGCCGTGAAGGTTACGTCCATGCACGAGAAGTACACATCCAACACGGGCACCCACCACGGGCCCAAGCGCAGCCTCCGGTTGGCTTTTGCAACCACGTCGATGGTCACCACCCCGCCCTTCAACGAGCACACCAGGTTCTTAATGTCCAAGTCATTGACGATCAGTAGTGTCGACAGGGCCTCAACTCGAACTGTTGTCAAGTTGCAAGGGCCCTGAGTGAAGGCCAGAATGCGGGAGGGACGAGAGAGAGCGAGTTCACTGCCGAAACTCAAGGGGAGCTTCATGCGGGTGTACTTGACGAGGATGAGCTTACTGGGATTCTTGACGGAGAGAGCGATGTTCCATCGGGCGGTGACGTGGGGGTGGAGATATTGATGGACGAAAGTGAAGAGCCCGGGTCGAGCCTGAACTCCGGTGGCATTAAAGCGGGTATTGCCAGGAAGATGACCATGGCGAGGCCGAGAATAGCGGGTATGGCAAACCCGATACAGTAGCCGATGATTGGCTTGTACCTGTGGGGCGGCGGTGGCGGCGGCACCGGCGATGGTGATGCAGGATTATGACTCGCGGCGGGTGGAATGGCGTGGAGGTTTGCCATATGGGACTGTCGTGTGTCCGGGTGCTTTTTCTGGTTTTGCTGTGAGGTCTCGTGAGAGAAGTCAGCAATTTATAAGGGGGCCAAAATCGTGGACCTGTAGCAATTGTGTCATAGGAATGCGCGGGAGTCGGTGTTAAAAAGTAATCGACTCGGATGACGCAGGGAGATTCTGCCGAGAAATTACGTGGAGGGAAGCGATTTCGATAACCCCGTGATGGAATGGAAACATTAGAGAGGAGAAAAGTCGGTAATCTCTCTCGAACGGGTCCCATTTAGAGAGACTTTAGAGAGAGGATCAACCGGAAATGAATGCCGTGTCGGAAACATTAGACGGGTCCCATTTAGAGAGACTTCAGAGAGAGAGAGGATCAACCGGAAATGGATGCATATGCATCCGGAAATGGATGCACGTGAGACTTTAGAGAGAGGATCAACCGGAAATGGATGCACATGCATCCGGAAACCGGAAAGGGATGGACGTGCATCCAGAAACCGGAAATGGACGTGCATCCGGAAACCGGAAAGGAATGGACAAAGGAATGGACGTGCATCCAGAAACCGGAAATGGACGTGCATCCGGAAACCCGGAAAGGGATGCACGCCCATCCCTTTCCGGTTTCCTCTCTCTAAAGTCTGGTGTTTGGATGCACGTGCATCCATTTCCGGTTGATCCTGTCTCTAAAAGTCTCCCTAAATGGGACCCGTCTCATGTTTCCGACTCTCTAATGTTCCCTCTGACGTTATCTCCTCTCTCTAGTGGGACCCATTTAATGGTCCCTCTAAACGGGCGGACTTCAAATCCTTAATGGAGCGATGGAAACACGAATGAAACACATTCGGAGACTTGACTTATACCTCGCCCCCTTGAAGTTTGGATTAATACCACGGAAATTTCTAAACTAACGTACTTGCAACTCCAAATTAAGTTTTTTATCATAAAAAATTTCAAATTGGTACATTTATGACAAATTTACTCTCTGTTGATTTCCGTTAAATTTTACCGTCAAATTGTTGAGTTGGATGACACGTAGCAGTTGACTGATATACTTATTTGGGGTTGCCAGTTTATGATTTTTCATGGTATTAATTCAATTTAAAGGAAACTAACGGAAGGTAAATTTTTCACAAATATAACAATTTGGAGTTTTTTATGGTCAAAAAATTAATTTGGGTAAATCTGTTACAAGTATATCAATCTGGGATTTTTGGTGATCAAAAAATTAGTTAGGGGCAAATTTGTCATAGGTGTACTAATTTGGGTATTTTCGTGGTATTAACCCTTAAAGTTTTTTGGATTGTGGCAAGGCACATTTTGGATGTTATAAATTTTTTGCAAATTACACGCCTAATTTGGTGAAATCGATGCCGATGTTCCCTTGGCATTGATTCCAACCAAAAATTTCTCGCGTCTATTTTACTGAGTGACTACATTCGACTAGTTATGGAAGGAAAATCAATTATATATCATCTATACATGCAAGAAAAAAAATAAAGAAGACTAATAAAAAATATAATCCAAAACCATACGTTAATATGCATTTGGCATTGACTCCGATTAAATTCTCACCAAAGCTTTAGTCACATGTTCTCACAAGCGATATTTCCGAATTATTCTTCTACTTTTTCTAAGGTATATACTTATATCACAAATTTATCCTAGTAATAAGTCGTGTGCTGCCACATGGTCGGAGCTCTAAGCAAAATTTGTTTGGAGTCGATGTCAAAGAATCCTCTCGGGCAGTTGTGCAATACAATTCTATTTGATCAAGTATTCTTGTTTTACTAGAAAAAAGAAGTAAACACCAAAATATTTTTAAATATTAGGCTCCCTCTGTTTCGAGGAAAACGATTGATTTAAAAAATAGTTTTTCTAAAAATGATCACTTGTATCGCCTTAAATAATTAGTTAATGAAAAAATATTTTCTTTATTGATAATAATTTTATGCGTAAATATTTTCGTAAATAATGAAAATATTTTTCGTTCATTCATTTTGTTAAGCAATAAAAGCGATCATTTTTTGAAAAATATTTTCAAAATTATTTATTTCTCGTGTGAAACAAATATACCCTTTAAGTTTTTTTTTTTAACAAAAGAAGTTCCATAAATGTCCATACTCATTATTGAAATGAACTGTTGGAACCCACCGGCGCTTTTCACCCAACATAAAAAAACGATATTATCAAAGATAATAAACTGAATTTGAATAGTGAGATGACCATGAATTGTCAATAAATTAATGTACTGTTTTGAGAATCTTCTCATCATTCTTAATTTATTTTCAAAACTCATACAGTTTAATCTTATTATATTCAAACTTAAAGTTACTTTATGTAAAACATGAAAAGAACGGTCTAGAGAATAAAAGAATGATGAGGTCTCCTGACAAGTTTTTAATAAGATTTATTCTTACCCAAATTTCCATTATTTATTAAATTGATAATTTTTTTTTGCAATGTATAAGTACTTGGAAAAGTGAAGTAAAACCATTCTTGACATTACTAAAATCTCAGGAAAAAAAAAAGGGTTTTCCCGCATCATCATTTCACTACTTAACTTTGACCATCCAAGGAAGCTACTTTATCAACGACAATTTTGATTGATGTGAAAATATACATCACACGAGATAATGGTATTATACTTTAGGGTTAATTACTATATCCTTCTCCCGATCAGGCACCTAAAACTCTTAAATTCATTGAGATATGTATTCCTTATGTTTTTTTTTTCCTTTTGAAATACTCTAGCGATCTCCAACAAATCAACTTCTTCCTACCGAATTACTTCCCGTCCATCGACTCCATCCTGAGAAATCCAAGAAATTTGGCAGCAATTCCTTACGAAACACGTTCGATCGAAGCAACACACGTGGCAAGAAGCTGCTCAAGCGGAAGTCACTTTCTAGAATTAAATTAGTGATTCTCTTTGTCGGCCCTTAGCCTCCCTCGCCTGCTTAAAGTCTACAAAGCTCCCTCAAAGAACAGGGACAGAGTTTCCGTCAAAGGATACGGAGCTGGAGCTAACCTTTCAAGAATTAAATTAAGAATTCTCTGGGTTGCCGAAGTCGAGCAAAGCGACAAAAGCAAAAACATTCCTCAAGCGGCGGCTCAAGGGGGGAAGACTTACGAATTAAACTAGCTATGCTTTAGTGGCACTAGGGCCCCATCCTTCGGTGGAACGGTGATGGTGTTTAAATTGACGAAAATGACCCGATCCGGTGAGGATGGGAGACTTGATTGCGAGGGCGAGGGGTCTAAGTAAGTAGCAGCTCCTGACAAGCTTCTAGGATGACGAAGGGGAGGCAGGATTGAACCGAATTGTACATTGAAGTGAGAGAGAGAGTTTCTGGATTATATATGTAAAATTAAAGTTGACTGAAAGAGGCACATTTTAGTATAAGGATAATGATTAGCACTAGAGCTCAAATGTTAAGAGTACTCATGTGAGAGTATAACCAGGATAGGTGTCATTTTGGGAAAGTAATTACTTGTAAGCCAAAAGATAAAACCACGAGACTCGGTAAGGGATAGGCCAAAGCCGACAATATCTTAAGTAAGTTAATTCAGGAATGCCACAATAGGTGTGTAGTTCAAGGAACAACTATGTAGAAGTTGGTGAGCTTATAGTGACCTGGTCCGACAAAGGCGGAGAGTGATTGCAATGGGCCCCGACAAGGAGTGGCTCTCGATTTCTAAATGGCGAAAATGGTAGGAATTAACCAAATTACTCACCAAACTGGGGAAAAGCATTCCTAGATTATATATGCGAAATTGAAATTTAACCGAACTCCTAAAAAATGCTTACATGTACAACAAATGACAAAAAAAAGAGGCTAAGTGAGGGATGGACCACAACATATAATACATCGAGTTAATTAATTTAGGAAGGTCACATTTATCATCATTGGAATTCATTGCATTTGTACAAATTTTTCGTTAACATCCTTTCATTTTTTTTTTCTTGTCATCGAATCATAACTCATCTTGCACTTCCAATGAATGTCTTACTGCATATTTTAGTTGATTCTTCGCAATAGGTCCATTTTGGGTTTTGGCATGCTAGACTGCTAATGTTTTTATAATCACTTGCATTTATTTTTTGTTCCTTTAGATTCTTGATCATTTCGAAATACTTAAACTATTAAAAACATCTAAATACTAACGCCAGAAATAATTCTTTCATTGATTTCAAAGTTTGAAAATTATTTTAAAATTCGGGCATGAAAATGAAAAAAACAATGAGTCTTTTGGCTTTTGAAAAGCGTACGTAAACACACATACAAATGCTTGACTAATTTAAAAATGTCAACATCGGTAATCGTCAACTTGTCATAGATTTCGGCTAAAGTAATTATATCTTAATCTTATTAAACATTGCATAGATTAATTTTCAACACTTAATTAAATTACTAAAATATATCTAATTAGTCTATAGTTTCCATATCAAATTCTTTTTTTCAAGAAATGCATAGGTTTTCCCGCATCATTATTACAGTGTTACTTTGTCCATCCAAATTAATCATCAAGCTACAATATTGACTGACGCAAGTATATCCGCCACACGAGGTGATGGCATTATACCCTAGGGATATATAATGCTTTTGTTTCCAATCCAACAACTAGAACTCTTGCATTAATTGAGATATCTATGCCGAATGATTTTCTTTTTTTGGGGAAAAAATCATATTTTTCACCTTAGATGGACATTATGATGAAAACTAATATTTTCATGCAAACTTTCTAGATAAAAAATCATGTTATTGCAAAGTTGAAGAAAATTCATGAGAAATATATTGCCCAATTCATGTGAAAGCTATTTCTTATATTACTCAAGGTAAAATATAGTGACAAATAAAAATGAGTGAACAAATTGTGATATCGTAGGCTACCCAATATACCCGTAAAGAAATTTTTTCTTTCAAATTTGTCGATTATATATCTGAATTTTAATGTTTTAATAAAAGACATACTATATAATCATATGGATATTTAGAATTAATAAGAAAATAATTATGAAGACAATTATAGACTAAAATAGGATGAATAAAATTGTGTTACCAATTTCTCGAAGGGAAAGTGACACAAATGGTCACTAAACTTTGGTCTAATGCACAATGTCATCTTTGAAGTTTTAATTTGTTTATTATGGTTCCTGAACTATTGATAAATTTTTAATGTAGTCCTTCCATTTACTTAAACGATAAATTAGACGTTATTTGATTACTTGGATTGCTATATACATAGTTGAAGCATAAAAAATGATGAGCCAAGAAGTCTATATTTTAGCCATCTATTTTAGAAAATGAAAAAAAAATAGAGCATTAACATGTCCATCGTTATTTTATGACATGGGATATTATATCCTAATTTAGGATGAATATCTTATTTGGATAATCCACACATGACCTTTTTTTTGTCCATTATTTAAAATTATTCGATTGGAAGCCACATCAGCAAATTTTGTTAAATTGAATCCACGGAAGAACGGCATTGAACATTTTTATATAGTCTTCGGACTAGATTGAATATTTACTAGTAGTTCAGGGTTTACATTAAATAAATTAAAAGTTCATAATGATATTGCACATTAGACCAAAGTTTATGGACCATTTGTGGCAATTTCCCTTTCTCAAAGGATCTAGAGGTAAATAACATGTAATGTTTAATTTGATCAAATTAGTTTGTCGTTATTTTTGTCACACTGCATGACCAACCAAAAACCAACTTCTAGTACCAAAGAGAATGACAATTCATTTATTCATTCTAAATGCCGACTATAAGACATGATTAATTTAGTTCGATAAATTGAGACATATCAATGGATAGCAAAATCCGTAATCCATATTGCCTCTAAAAGCGACATATATGACTCTAAATTGCAAGGGATTGATCATTTTCCGTGCAAGATGTTACTTTTCTTGTGCTCTCCATTCATTTTGCTTCCAACTAGGATTTGTGTTTGCCTCATTCAACACCATGAGTTTTGGTCAACAAGAAAATAATTAGTTTTAATGAGCTTTAATGTTACAAATGAGCAATTAGTGAAAATTCTAAAATTTCTTTGAGTATTTCGTTGAAAGTTTTGTATTATTGTCTTTGAGTATTATGATAATGCGGTTGATTACTTAATATATCCCCCTATCATTTGACGACAACAATAAGGAATTTTATATATAAGAGTTTTTCTGATGTGGCCTATATTAATTGATATTATAATTTACCATTTTACGGTGTTGGTCTAATAAAGCAAGATATAAAGTTTCTTAAATAGTCTAATAGAAACTAGCTAATGTGGGCCGAGTAAGGCTCGGCTCATAATGAGAGAGCATGGCTTAAAACTCTATAAATAGAGCTCAAGTCCCTCCTCTAACCCTGACACATTATTTCACATAAAGAGCAAACGCTATCTGCACCCTAACACACATTATCTCACATAAAGAGCAAACATTATCTGGGAGAGGCGGTCTCATTGAGCTAGTGCCAGTGATACAGAGGGTAATAAAAGAGAAGACTTGCGCTGAAGATCGTCGCTATTCCGCATCAAGAACGATGGATTCCAAATTAGGTGCGCAAATCTCTTTTACTCAATTAATGTATTCTAGATTCTAGTTATGGAGATCTTGGGTGTCGTTTTATCGCGACCAACATTCTATTCATCGTCGAGTCCCTATGTTTTACGTTGATAGTATGAACTAGGAATTTCTCCTTCAACGAGAAAAGTGGGTATGGCAAATATGCTACAGTGGCCAATGATCAGCTTGTACCTGTAATGCGGCGGTGGCGGTGGCGGCACCACCATCGCCGGTGCCGGATTGTTATTCGCAGCAGGTGGAATGGCGTGGAGGTCTGCCACTGGGGACTATTTGTGTCGAGTGCTTTTCTTTTGGTTTTGCGTGAGGTCTCATGGGAGAAGACAGCAGTTTACAAGGGGCGAAATTATGGGCCTGTAGCAATTGTGTCCCCGGAATGCGTGGGACTTGGTGTTAAAGGGAAGACGTTACAAAGTATGGACGCAGCGAGATTCTGCCGAGAAATTACGTGGAGTGCAGCGATGGCGATAAACCGTTTTGGTGGCCCAGCAATGCATTAGAGAGAGAGTCTCTCTAATGTTTTAGCACGTGAAATGGATCCTCTCTCTTGGGAACTTTCAAAATGGACCTCCAGATTCAAAACGGCGTTTTGACTCTGCAGGTCCGTTTTGAAAGTTCCCAACTCTCTAATTGTTGTTTCGACTCTGTAGAACATTTAAAGCTCCATTTTGACTCTGGAGAGGTCCATTTTGAAAGTTCCCAACTCTCTAATTGTTGTTTCGACTTTGGAGGTCCATTTTGAATGTTCTCAACTCTCTAATTGTTGTCCGTATTGAATGTTCCCAACTCTCTAATGGGACCCAATAGATAGAGGGTCCATTTCGTGTGCTAAATCCTCTCCAAAGTGGAGAGAGCATATTTGACATCTTTGAAAGCGAAATCTTCATGAAACTCCTCCAATCTCATTTGAAATTGGACTTCTACACCAACGAAACCCGAGAGAAGCGAAACCCCGAAATCATACATGCAAAAATCCCCAAATCTAGATTAGATCAAAAGAGAAAAGCAAGAAAAAGAGAACAAAGAACCAAATCAGCCAAAGAAAAGAGAAAAAATGAAGGGGAGGGAGAGTTCGAGCTCAAAACCTTCCCCTTCATGGAGGTTGAAGAAGAAAGTTGTGTGAAGATGAGAGAGGGAGGAGTAAACCTTAGGGAGGAGAGAGGAAAATCAATTTCATCAATTCGCAACTTGGTTTAAGTTCTTAATATGCAAATCGATTTTATCTTGGAGTCACCACTAATCAGGTTTTGGGTGAATCGATTAGAAACTCAAGTAAAATATCAAGAGAATTACTTTACTCCTACGAACCAGAGATTATGGATTTGAAGACTTGATTAAGTGAGATTACTCTAACGCCCTTTCGGTATCTTTTCATTTTTTTAAATATTTTTTAAAGGGTTAATACAAAGAAAAACTCTAAACTTGTACACTTGTGATAAATTTATTTCAAACTAATTTTTTGACCTCAAACAAAGAGCAAATTTGTCTTTGGCAAATCTCACTCTGTATTCCTTTGTCCGTCCAAATTCATCGTCAAACTACAATATTGACCAATGTGAGTATATACGCCACAAGAGGTGATGGCATTATATTCTGGGGATATATAACGATTTTGTTTCCAATCCAACAACTAGAACTCTTGCATTACTTGATATATCTAAACCTTATCTTTTTCTTTTTTGGCCAAAAAAATTCATATTTTTCACCTTGGATGGATATTATGATGAAAACTAACATTTTCATGCAAATTTTCCGGATAAAAAATCATGTCATTGCAAAGTTGAAGATTATTCATGAGAAGTGTATTGCCCAATTCATGTGAAAGTTATGTCTTATATTACTCGAGATGAAATGGAGTAACAAATAAAAATGAGTGGACAAATTTGCGATATCATAGGCTACCTAACATACCTGTCAATGATTTTTTTTCTTTTAAATTTATCGTTATATATCTAAATTATGATGAGTTAATAAAGGACATATTATATAATTAATATACGGACATATAAAAGTACATGAAAATGTTTATGATTACATTTATAGATTAACAAATGATGGGCAACATTGGGGAAAAGTACAACAAAAGTCATAAACCTATTGCATTTGTATTTATTTATACATAAACTTTTCGATTGAATCAATTTAGTCCTAAACATTTTCACATTGATACCAATTCAGTCCATTCGGCCAATTTAGGCCTGAAATCACTAACAAGGCCACCGGTTGTCCTACGTGGCACGGCAGGTCAGTGTTGGCGTAGACATTTTTAATAATATTTTGATTTTTTTAATAATTCTTTTTAAAAATTCCCTTTTTTTCTTTTTTTTTTTTCCTTTTTTTCTTCTTTAGCTTGTGGCTGGTACTCGGCCATGGCCGGCCACAAGCAAGGGCCAGCGAGGGCGTTGTGGCTCTCGCTAGCTCTGGCAAGAGCTGAACCCTCATGGCCTAGGCAAGGGTCACCTTTGCTGGCCCTCGCTTGTTGCCGTTCACCGGCCACTGGCCAAAGAAGAAAGAGAAGGAAAAAAAAAAGAAAGGAAAAAAAAGAAAAAAGAAAAAAGGGAGATTTTTTTAAAATATATATATTTAAAATGTCTATGTTAGCTTCGGACGTGCCATGTAGGATGGCCGGCGTCCATGTCATCGATTTTTTATCTAAATTTGCTAGATTGATTGAATTGGTATTAATGTGAAAATGTTTATGATTAAATTCGTTTAATTGAAAGGTTTAGAACTAAATTGATACCAATGCAATAGATTTAGGATTTTTTTGGTACTTTTCCCGACAAAATTGTGTTACCAATTTCTCAAAGAATTGACTGATAGATGACATGTAATGTTTAATTCAATCAAATTAGTTTGTTCTTACATTTTCGACACTCTGTGACCAACCAAAAACCATCTTCTAGAACCGAAAAGCGTGACAATTCGTTTCTTCATCCTAAATGCCAACTACAAAAAAATATTTAATTTAGTTACCGGTTAATTGATTTCTTGGTAACTTATTGATAACTTAATGACATTTTTATGAAATTACCAATTCTTTTTTACAGTTTGCAATTTATTAGTTTTCTTATTTTTTACTAATTTCAGTTTGTATTTTGTACCAATGCCTCAAATTTACTCACTCTCGTTTGAATTTATCAATCTTAATTTGAGTGATCTACCAACTCTAATAAATGGCAAGTCACTCCATTTTAAGGTTAGTATTGTCCAAAAGAATTTGGCAAATTAGAGGTTTTGTTAAGAATGCATATGCAAGTTTGCAAACAATAAAAATGTTAGCAAATACTTGGCGCTTGAAATTCAAAGCTCGCCTGGCCGCCGCAGAGAGTTCGGTGCTCAACCTTAAATTCTGGCCAAAGTTGCTGTCTCCGAATCCTCAATGACAATTTCCCACGATCGACTCGAGAGTGTCCGCGAAAGCGGATTGGAAGTCAAGTCTGTGAAGACTGGCCGAGCTGGTGGCGGACGAGCCACGACACGGCCCTGGCCGTGAGCCTGAGTAGCTGGACAACAGCACGGAAGCACGCCACGGAGGTGGTGGAGAAGCAACGACCTGGATGTCCCCGCTAGGATTAGAGAACTAGTTGGTACGAATTCTGCTAACTCCTAAGTCCTTTAGAGAGTGAAACTCAACTCGCAGAAGGCGATTAATCTTCAATTGCGCTAGTATTGCTCGTTTCTTAGTGAAAACTCTCCCCCCCACCCCCCTCCTAAACCATGCCATAACCTCCGCCGGTCGACATGGTTTCCAAACCTTGTTCCGAGTACGGGAGCATAACATTGCTCCAAAATCTCTTCTGTTCATCCGCCAAGTAAAGCTCGTATTATTCCGGATGTATCAAGTTCAGTTCAGATGTAAGCTTAATTATTTAATACATAGCTAAGCAGACTTTCAGTCTACAAGCTCACTCACCTAAAGTGAACACTGAACTCAGGCCAACAGAGTGGCCACTGCTTGGAAGTTTGAAGCTCCAAGCCTGAGAAGGAGGCTTACTGATGCTTCAACCAGAGAAGCACCCTTTACTTAACCTAAGCAGTTTACCAAATATTACTTTGAACTTAAGCCTTTCGTTAAATGTTGCTTTGAACTACATCTGCAATCAAACAAGCCGATATTACATTGACTTTTACACCAATTGTTTGTTGACAGTTCAACTCTACCTTTTACAAAGTGAGAAGTCCACCCGAGCTTGGGAAGACGCTTGGGAAGACGACTATAACACCATAAATGGATTTCAAACAATAACATAACAAGCATTCAAGCGTTGCGTTTTACTACAGGATACAAGATAGACACCCCTTGTTTGGATTGTAGATTGCAATCGGCAAATGAAACCCCCAAACTTGACCTACTCTACTGGTCCCCCGGATGGGACTTAATCAGCAGTCCAGCTCTGCTCCACAACCTCCCTTACTCTCCGGTTGTATTCACGCTTGTTCTCACTGAACATTCGAGCGGCTTCTGAGTTTGCAGGAGAGTTTGGATTGGGATCGCACAGCAAAGACTGCGACAAAGAACAATGAGATTACCAAAAAGGCAGATTGCTTGAGCATGACTGAGTAAATACAGATGAAGCAGTAGCATTAGTAGGAGGTCAAGGCAGGGAAATATGGGTGATTTCCAAGCTAACTATGAGCCAAAATAATAAGCAGAATTGACAGCAGTCACCCTTTAACAAAGCATTCCACAAAGGACATCGATTCATGTTCAGTTTAAACCTACTGTTGGCTACTGGTGCAAAGATACAGATGTAAATTCCATCATTCAACACAGCAATCAACTAAAAGAAATTCTCCTTCCCGATGTAAAAGCCAATCAAGTCTCCAAAAGAAGGTAACATTATGATGAGAGCACGCTCTGCCAGTCCACCTACCAGTACTTGATCTTGATGTCTAAAAGGACTTCAAAAATATCAAGCAGATAGCAAACCCAAATTTTAATTGAAGAGAAAAAAATGGCCAAATTGAAAAGCTTCAGGCAAGTATTCATGTACCCACCACATGCCGGCATACAACACAGCTCAGTGAAAAACGGCTTAGTTTTCAGAAACAGGATTACCAAGGCACAAAGCTTCAGTTCATGGTCAAGAAGAGACTACATTAAGACAAAAAGAGTTAGAAGAGACCTTTACTCGTCAAAAAGGAGCCAGCAAATGAAATAACTGGCTTTTGGATTGCACAAACTTAATGATTATATCTTGATTATCCTGTGTGATCTGTAAAAGCTAATCTTGCATCAATTATGCAAGAAACAAGAACATTGCCGAATTCATTACCTATTCACCACTGTCAACTCCACGATACTTTAATGGCCAATGGTGTCGAACAGAAATATATAAGAACTGGTTTCTAAGATCAATTTAATTTTATATAATCACATATGATCATGCAGAAATGTTTCTCAAGCAACATGCTTTCCATATCTCTAGTTCTAAAATTTTCAGGTCGGTTTCATGCTTTAATTTCAATTTTTGAACTATGGATAAAAGTGAAAAGCATTCAATATGTCACGGTAGTATAAAGGCTTAAAAAATAAGATGTTCAATGGTTACAAGAAACATGTATATGGTCGACAGTGAACGTTGAATGAAAGAGAGGAACATAAAAAAGCCACAAACAACTCAATAAGCACACACACTTTGCATGGAGTAAGAAATAAAGACGGTAAGGGCCAGTTTGTTCGATGAAGACTCTAGGAAATTGTTTTCGGACGTTCTAGTGTTTGGATAACGAAAAACTACTCGATCACCGGAAAGAGTTTTCTATGGACTGAAAACAAGAAGCTTAGATTTCTAGCAAGAAGGAAATCATTTTCCCTGATTTCTTGCTTCATTTTCAAGTGAGAAGAATAGGTCTCTATGTCTGTTTCCTATCTCTCATAAATTTTTTTCATTTGTTTTTTTTGGATAATTCTCATCTATGTTTTCATAAATCTTTTCTACCATCTCCCGAGTATAATTAATGCTCATGTTCCTCTACATTCTCAAACAACACAATCATTTTTAATATTATACAAACATAATTTCATAATTTCTTTCCTAATATCTCTGTAATTCATGTTATTTTGATGGAATACAGACTAAACAGAGAAGATGTTGATTTCATTTTGAAGGCCATTACATTTCGTTTTTAACAATACAAGCTGCCTCAGTGGATTCGCTTATTATCAAATAACATAAAACCAACTTTTCAAACTTGTTTTCAGCACAAACAAAAGCTAGAAAATGGTTTACTTCCTCTGCAATTAAATTTCCGTAAAAACGTTTTTCAACGACAAGAAGTTCTCAGTGAAACAGACAAATCCTAAAGGATGAAGCCATTTCAATGTACATAGAAACACAAGATGCAGAGTTCAAATTTAAAACCAACAGATTCATCCACCATTATCCAACTAGCTTTCTAGTATAGATAGTAAATACGAAAATACCTGTATAGATGTGAGTATTGCTGCAACATCATATATCGGACTCCACTGGTTTTGCAATATATCCAAACAGATACTTCCATCGGCATAAACTATATATTTTTCAAGAATAAAAGAAGTCCATGAGAATCATTATACATGATGAGAGTAAATGTGAACTGAAAGCAGCTTGTAACTTGTTCCTGTAGCAACTTACTATTTGGATGAAACATTCGAGAAACAAAACGCACTGTCGGAGGTTTATTTGGATAATCCTCTGTAAACTGCAGAGTCAACTTGAACGTACCTGAAAAACTCGAGCAGATGTTTTCATGTAGAAACAACTAAAGTGGGATATTCTCATGTAGACATCGAATATAACCAATGGAAGCAACCAGGATGAAAAGACAAAAGAGAATAAGACAGTGAATCATCTCCCTTTAGTTGAAAGAGGGTTCTTGATATGGTCCCACTTGGATAAACACAACAAGGTCATGAATATAAAAGCCCACAATAACCATAATAACAGTGATAATTTATTACTAGTGCAAGAGATCATTGCCACAATCTCTGCAAATACATAATCTCACAGAAAAAAACAAGAGCACCACAATCTCAACACAAATGGAGGTCTACATAAGCAAAGAACAATCAGTGGAAGACTTACCTCCATCCCATGGAGTATCATCAGGACTGCAATACAACCAAGAAGAAACAACAAACAGCTTAACCAACTGTACTGATGATACGGGAACCAAATGAAAGGAAGCAAAGATAGTAGAAGAATCAGAGAGCTATCTTCAACATACCCGAATATCACGGCATTCCAAAGCATAATGTTGTTATCTTGGGGCGCACCACTAATGCCTGCCGGTGGGTCCTGTTGCAACCTCTTAAAATCCCTCATCAGCCTCTTCCTCGCAGGAGTTGACATGGTGGTCACTGCCCACGAATTCCAAACACCAGTCAATGAAACGAAACGAAAAAAAAGCAGTTGCAGGCTACAATGTATAAAATGTGCTGGATGCGATCCGAGGGAGCTAAAAAGTTTCGTTTTCAATTCATCAGTCACACCACTACTACTATCCTAACAGCTACCGATTCCCGAAGAACGGTACGTTTGCATGGAGCTAGAGTCTCTATTCAATTCATCCCTATCCCTAAACGAGTAGATGTCATGCGGAACCCTGAACTCCATAATTCTGTGGTGGGTTCATCATGGATTAAGTTTGGACGACCGAGAAGACATCATCAACTCCACCCTTAGGGCATTAGGAGATGACAAATGCGAAACAACGAATACAACCTAATAGGTTCCACTCAGCGGCAGACACCAGCTGGGGAAAAGCAAAACTCCAACCTCAAAAGTCCAACACCCTTGAATCCCAACCTCAAAAGTCCGATACCCTTGAATCCCCTAAATTTCCACGAAATTTTAAACCTTCTAAAAGGAAGCAGCAATACCCTCCAAGCAAATTACAAGTCTAGACATCAAAGAACAGAAATTTCTAACAGATGCATGCACAAGCCAAACACCAGACAGCTAAAAAAAAGGAGAGCTTGAGCTAGGGTTTCGGCCGGAACACGCCGCCCAAGGATCCCTCGATCCATCAAACCGAATCCCTCAAGGTCACACGAGGGGTGGCTAGAAATCGCAACTGGACCCGCAAATTTCACAGAAAAAAAAGCGGAAATTGAAGCCACGATGGGGGCTGCGCCGAACCTGCCGGAAGGGAGAGCCGATGAAGAACACCCCCTCTCTCGAAGCCGTCCAACCCCCAGCAGGACAGAGGAACGAGCTAGGGTTTCCTCTAGCGATCGGGAAGGCCGCCGAGCGAGGAGAGAATCGGTCCCCCACGAGAGGTGAAAAGCGGGGGGGGGAGAGATTCTTCTGCGAACGCTCGGTCCGGGGAGAAAGATCGAAGGAAGCTTCGCTTTGGTTTATGCGGGGAGATAAAGAGAGAGAGAGAGAGAAAGGAAGAGAGAGAATTGATGTGATAGGCGGCGCCCGCTGTTGCCGTGCGCCGGCGTCGCACCCGATCTTCTCCCTCGTCCCTTGCGGCAGCTGGTCGGCTGGGCCGCGCCCCGTTCATTTGGGCCTTTCCGGAATCGGGCCCATAGCTCACCGTGGGCCGAATGGGTGCTAACGGTCGAAATCTTCCTCGCAAGTGTCTGTTCCCCGATAGGTCGAGCCGAAAATCGATCGATCCAAATTGACCCATTTAACCCGTTTTAATACTTTCTTATGGAATATATGATCAACTCGAATCATATTGCTAAAAATTTTTTATGCTTAACTTAATCTTGGAAAATCCATACCTAAATTGGGCCGAGAGCGTGAAGCAAGCGAGCGCGAGATCGAGGGAGGGCGAGAAAGGGTGAAGAGAGAGTCGTAGATGTGGGTTGAGTGTAAGCAAACTGTGAATCCATTTAACACCCATATTATTTTGATTTTTACCATTTCAAATCCATTTATGATCCATTTACTGAATATAACTTACTCACACGATAACTCAACCCATCAATATGTATGAAGAAATAGGTCTATGATCCATTTTGATAAGTCTAATCATAGTATGAGTGATCGGTTTCAAGAGAAGAACCCTAAACCGATTGGGTTCTTCTCGGTTCCAATAATGAATTGAGTAGACGACCTAAAATTTAAGTGCCCCATTTTCGGTTCTATTCGAAAATTGGGCTTCACTTTCCATTTTTCAGATTTTTTTTTAAAAATTAAATAATAAAAATAATTTACTGAATAACAAATGAACATCGGTTAGTTTTTTTCTTCTGATCACATCGTCAGGTCAAGTGGCCTTTAATAGCGCATATGTCAGTTGTGGTTTTGCAAAACACTTTTCTTTGTGGTTTTTATTAAGGATATCCACCACTAGTTGACATTCCACTAATTAAAATAATTGCAAAGTCACACGAGACTAAAGAGCGGCCCAAAGGGAGACTCGAAATTGAGACCTCTTGATTCTTGAGGCAAAAGGGCTAATGGTGTTATCAGTTGCGGGCCAACCAACTTGGGTTCGCCATTCCTTAACTACCATGGATACGACACAGAATTGTCAATCATGTTGAGAGAGCTTAACAGAAACCTAATACATTCATCTAAGGAGATCGTCAAGATAGAGCCCAATCCAAACCTATTAATATATCCAGTCGAACCTGCATTTACTTAAAATTATAAGTCAATTGGTTATGTGCAAATTATTATATATTAATTATTCCACACCACACCAATTCTCCGATATAGGATTTCTTAGATTACAACTCATTCGTATTTCTCAAAAATCTTTCCCTCGTATGTGAGGTCAATATTAGGTTTACTCCCCTTAATTCAAGTATCTTTATCTACCAATATGTCTTAACTTGAATCTTCAACTCCCACCTTCATACTGAATCTCTTTCTTCGAAGGTTGTCATCAGGGTTACGTTGCTACCCCAAAATGCCCAGCTCCACTCATTCATCCGACCAAAACTAAGAAGGCTGTGCGGAAATCACATTGGTCAAATTCTTATCACCAATCAACTATCGGCTATGATATCAATTGTTAAGAGTCTACAATAGAAACCCGATACCTTAAATGGAGAGATCAACAAAAGAGAATCCAAGTCCAATTGCGTTAACATATCCAGTTGGAAGTTAGTATAAAAAAGACACCAAAAATTCCTTTTGTCAACAATTTGAGACACATAACAATAATTATTGAAATTTCATCATGGAAAAAAGAATCAATCTTTTGAGCACCAATCAATAGATTTTTGCATGTATTATTATACGAGAGAAATGATTGAGTAAGAGCCTTTAATTTACTATGAGAATAACAGCACATTCTCAATCACACAAAAAATAAATAATTATAAATTATTGTGAGTACCACTCCTTCAAGAATTTGTGGCTCACAGCTCACAATGTAGTGTTGCTCTCCCAGTGACCCATGGACTGTTACACTAGCAAAGCCCCTTGTACAATATCTCTTTGCTTGTTGAACCATCACGATGGTACACCAATTTGAGTAAATTAGAAACGACCCTTGCCTTTTGAAATGAAGCTACAAAACACTGCAACTTAATTTGAAGGACCAATAGGCCAACGATTTTCCACCTCAAACAATAGCAAATCACCAATGTAAGTCTGCAGAGTAAAGAAACAAATCGTTGTTCCGGCTCTTCTTTGTGAACAAAAGCTGTTTGCTCGGAACAGCCACATATTTTATCATGCTGCACAACTTTCTCCATCATGATACAACTAAAGTCTCCGAAATATGCACAACTAATGAAATGCCATCATCTACTTAGCTCACAAATTTGTGCGATCCCCGTTATCGTTTAGGGACGTGGATGCACTTTTCGACAGGGAACGGCAACGAAGGAGGTGCAATCACAAAACTTCCGGGTTGAGAAGCGCCCGTCGAGCTCGATTTGTTCAAGGAACTCGATGCACACCTGTTTGCTTGTAACGCCTGGGGGAGGAGAGAAGAGGCCGTTGAAAAGGGTTCGGTGCTCCACCTCAACTTTTGGCCGAAGCTGTTGTTGTCTCCGACCCCCTGGTGATGATCCCCTATAGTCGCCGCAGCAGCTCCACTGCTACTGTTGCCAATGATCGACTTGAGAGCGACTGCCAAAGCGGATAGGAACTTGGGGTCTGCCGTGATTGCCTTGGTTGCGGCAGCAATGGTGTCTGGTAGAGATTGTTGAGTAGGGCTAGGGTTATTCTTGATTTGCAAGTAGGGTTGATAAGCTGTGTGGTTCTTGTTTTGGAGCTCAGTGGCGTAGTTAAGAAGCCCATTGTTAGCCCATGACATGGGAAGATTATTATCAGATGGATCGGGCGAACTAAAGCTTAAGCTTGTGGAAGAGTATCTTGACGTTGTCGAAGGGTAAGTATGGGAGGAGAATCGATTGAAATGTGACGAAGTCGGCGATGCCAATGGCAGGTTCGAGGAAGTGAGGTCAAGAGTGATTGTTGGGCAGGTAGGACCAGATGACATGGCCATGCTGGGCAGGTAAAATTGCTTCGATTTCGAAGCATCGGACAGATAAAAGTTAAGCCCGTGAAGGTCGGCCCCAGTAGTGGTGGATGTGCCATGACTCTGTCCTGGCTGTGAGCTTGAGGAGCCGGACAACAGCATGGCAGCGGCCGCAGAGGTGGTGGAAGCCATAGCAGTGGCCGACATTGGAAGCGGGTGGTTATGCGCGCCTTCATATGTGGTTATCAAAATGGACATGTCCTCAGCACACCTTTGCACCTGATTGTCCACAAAGGAAGATCTCCAATTAGAAGGGCGAGCTATAAGTTCATCCTATAATTTCTTACAACGTGATGAATGAATGACTTAGGTTTATCCAAATATTTTCAAGTCTTTACAATTATGATTTGTCAATATGGCGAGAGTAAATTAAGCTACCTGTTTTCTAACAGGGCAGGATGGCGCCACCGTACACCGATAGTACGCTCGAGGGCATGGGTTTCCTTTTGCAATCTTTTGGCCATACTTTCGCCATTGACATCCGTCGTTTATCTGTTGAAGAAATACCATAAACTTTTCTAGCTTAGTTTGCAACATTCAACTATACAAATAACTTGATCAAATAATCAACGAAGAACAACTGAAGAGAATATGTCTCCCGACGAATGTACAATAATATAATTAAGCTCCAAATTACTAACCGTTGCCGTGTCGCATTGAGCCCGCACCGAAACCTTAACTTTCTTGGGCGGGTTTTGCTGGGAAACCTCATCATCCCCATCTGATCTCATTGTTTTGAGGACTTTGCTAGGTGGCCAAGTCTGTCCGGCTTCTTCCTTTAGATGATCTTCAAAGCTAGTCGCAGGACTACTCTTGTTGTTATTATTATTCTTCAGCAAAGCTTCGACCAGACTCATTCTCGATGCATCGGATAATTTGCAGTCCAATGAGAGACCCAAGTCCTGATCTTTGCTAATATTCTCTAAGAATAACAACTTCCCCTCGCGTGATGAAATCGATGACTTGTTTTTCTCATCATCTTTCTCTGAGTGCTGGCTTGAGGTGGCTCTTCCCAGGCTGAGAGAAACAAGCTCTTCAGACTCTTCAGTTTGTTGCCTGTCATCGTTACCATTAGCGGCTGCTTCATTATCTGAAGGTTTCTTTTGCTCCCGATCGGGCTTGACGATGTGGAAGAACTGCATTTGGAGGGTCTTGTACTCTTTCATTATGCGGTCCAAGTACGTCTTCAGCCTTTGATTTTCTTCTCTCACCTCACCCATTTCGGCTCGGGCTGATTTAAGTGGATCTTGTTCCTAAAGATACGAAATAAAAACCAAATGTAAGCTATAGTAATTAAGAGTATTCATCTTATAAAGTGAAAGGGAACAGGTAGTTCAACAAAACTCTGAATTGTGGTTTTTGAGATGTGCGTGTTAATTGTAAGATTAGCATATCCAAATCGGAAATAAATTGGATCTCATACAAGTCATTGTCCACGTTCTTTCACAGCTGGACAAAGAGGGTCAATAATGACAGAACTCAGGATCTTTGACAAGGTTTAATATTTGGACAGACAAGTCAACTCCTGGACCTCTTGAACTATTGAATCTCAGCACCTTTTGTTTGAAGTAAGATGTATTCTTTTTCCTCCAATTTTTTCACCGCAAAATTCATCCTTAGCATAAATCAGCTTACATCCGCGCTTTTCCATCAGTAATCGGTAGCTGGAACAGGAAAGCGAAGAAGTTGTTTTTCCGAGGATTTATTTTGGATAATATATGAGGGAAAACCTAAGTATATGTCCCTCAGTATCAAGAATTTTATGCCTTGTAAACTTAAACATTACCAAGATCTGTGAATCTGTAAACCTAGAATCCATGATAACACGTAGAACATATCGAGCCAAACATGTCATAGATCAATTTACCTGCTTACTGGTGCTTATGTTTTTTGGCTCAGGAGAAGATCGCTTTGAATTATCATGCTGGTTCTTTTCTCCATCTTCTACCTGAAAAGTGAAAACGCAAGAAGTGCCTTAGAATACTGCATCAATGCATGGGTTTGACGATGTGCCATCCACCACGAATGCATGGTTTGCTCGTCACTTCCTCATCATGCTGTTCAAGCGACGACAGACTAAAGAAAGCCAGTTCCCGAAATCGCATCCTATTCCTCCGGCAGCAAAAATGATATGAATTATCAAAGGAGGACCATCTCTTTTTACCTTAACAACACCGCTCATTCCGCAGCACTGCCCACCGCGGCTGTCAGGCTCAGCTCTTTGCTCTTCCATGACCATTATCACTTCAGCCTCCATGGCTCTTCTTCTTCTACTTCTTCTTCTTCTTCTTCTCTCTCTCTCTCTCTCTCTCTCTCTCTCTCTACTTATCTTTATTTCTTCTTCTTGTGGGCCTTCTTTTCTCTATCCTCTCATGAGCAGGACTCTCTCTATTCCTTTATATAGGCCTCAAGCCTGAGGTATTTGACTATTCTTAGCTTGCGGTACTTTTCTGCATCCCCATCAAAAATACAAGTCAACCCAGCTCAGCCCAAATTGCAACTCGGATTTGATTTTATATAGAAATAGTTGAAGAATCCAATTTCAACGCATTTGAACTTGCTGTCAGACTAGATCCAAACTCATTCAGTTCTTTGAAAAATAAACAGAAAAGACTATAGAGAACTTTAAGCCGCAATGGTCGGAACCCCCATCTAACTCTAGCTACCAACTTCGTGGAAACTTCGGTCATACCATTAGAAACTCAAAAAACAAGGAGAAGAAAAGTCAAATGGCAATTGGTCCACGGTAAATGTTTTTTCTCCACCGCCGCAAGGCCGCCCGCGACCGGGTCTTTGGATCGGTTGCCCCTTTTGATTAATCTAAACGGGTGTGAAGAAGAAAACTTGACGTAACCGCTTTGTTAGGACAAAGCTTGGGCTTTAATTATGCTGCGCAAGAAATTTTTTAAGCATTGCCAAATGGTGTTAACCTATCTATCCTAACTTAAGCTTCATTTTTATTTCGAATCTCATGTTTTGATCTAGCGCGAGACATGCATCATGCGACGCATATTATTAATCTCGTTCTACAATTTAGTATATGGTTCTTTCTTTAGTAGCTAAGAGTATATTCCCTTATATGCGTTTCGATTTCAAAGTTATCTCACGACAAAGTATACGATTCTCATTCGACATTTTTCCTTAGAGTGGTTCGATAAACTTTCCTATAACTCAATTGCAACGAATGCGAATTACTGTGAATTCGTGAATTTCGATGCTTATGATTTTATCGGCTTCGCGGTCCGTGTGAATTATATCCTAAGTTGAATCTAGAGGGCCACGTTCGTGATGTGGATGTGCCTATAAATTATTAGGAGATGCAAGAATAGCGGCAAGACTTCATTTCAGCCGGCTAATCTTGGGATTTGGGACCGTTGATGCCTGACAAACTTTATAATTTTGAACATTTTTATTTGAAGGATTCACATCTATCTCATCTAATGGAAGGTCAACTTTGCCAAAATGTATAAACTTCTGACCATATAATAGAAAGTCACGCTGTCTTATCTTGTCAAAGATGATATTTTGGCCGATGGCGATATATTTCTCGACTGGCGTGAAATTGTTCATTATTATTATTATTATTGTGTGTTTTTTAGGACGAACTATTCGTGCATGGAGAAGGGATTGTCAAAAGTTGAAGGAAAGCTACTTCACAAGTTGAAGAGAAGAATATAGACGCGAAGAGTAGAATTGACCCCGCAATCTTCATGCGACATTTCTGCAAGAGCAAAGAACATAATTGTCCATTTTTCGGCAAAAGAGGAAAAAAATGAACTAATGCATTTTTGCATTTGACCATTGATATTTGAGATATGTATAAAGAGCACGAAATTGTCCATCTAGCCAGATAAGGACATTACAGATGTTATAACTCTCATACAACGTTCACTTTAATGTTGTAACTTTTCAATCGTTACTTGAGTGCCATAACTTTTCAATCGGCTATTTTAGTGCTATAACTTTTAAAAAAAAAGTTCCCAACATAAGTTCTAATGTCATGTTGGATTTGTCGACAAGAACCATTGACGTCACTCAAGTGAATGTTTTTTTAGAAGTTATAATGTTCAAATTATTGATTGAAAAGTTGTGATACCAAAGTGTGAGCCCTACGAAAGTTAACATTAGAACTTTTGTGTCTTAACAAAAGGAAGGCCATGTGTAAGATGGATTTTTCTTTTCTTGTGTAGCTATTAATGTGGCAATCGTGGGTTGGCGTGTACATACCATATCGAATAAGCCATTCACAATTTGATCAAAGGCAAACCATCTATCTTGAGATCAGAAAAACTGTAAATCATGAGGAATTATCTTCTTGTTGACCTAATCTGCGAGATTAGGTCAAGTAAGAATTGAACTTCCCACGTGAAGTGTAATTAAAGTCCTGGTTATTTACCGTTCAACCACCGATTACCAGGTTATTTTTTAGCATAATCTTCAGAAAATATAATCAAATACCAATAAGCAAATAACAAAATGGGATAGTTCGAATCTTCTCTTAAATGTCCTGCATATGTGACGATCCATGATCCTAGTGAATTGTTTTAGAAAGGTGACAGCCAGATATGATCTAGGGTTTTCCAAGCCATGTCAGACAAAGAAGTGAAATAATATCATAAGGTCTTAGAATATATAATTAGGAGAGTGGTCTTAAAAATATATAATTAGAAGAGTTGCACATTGCCATCCCGTTGCGCTGGATAGGAGCGATCGATTGACTTAATAAATACCCTGAAAATTTTCTTTAAACCTTATGACTTCCTGATCAGATCATTTAATTAAGCTTTTCTATAAGTCTAGTTGAAATTATTTTATGTCGCCACAATGTCAGCTGTAGCATTAGTCCAAGAGTGCATTTATACAATGTCTTGTTGTTATAGCATGTGTCACCTATGTGTAGCTTTCTATAATTCACCTCCACGCACAGTATTGATTCCGCCATAGATCATAAAATTCGATGAGCCCACTGCCAAACTCTTCTATAAACTTATGTTGTCTTTAACATTTAGATATTCTAAGGCTTCCGCTCACGTGTAGACTAGACTTTTCGGTCTAAGAGTGAAGAGAAGATTTGAATTCGGT
This sequence comes from Syzygium malaccense, assembly GCA_031216405.1. Classification (NCBI taxonomy): domain Eukaryota; kingdom Viridiplantae; phylum Streptophyta; class Magnoliopsida; order Myrtales; family Myrtaceae; genus Syzygium; species Syzygium malaccense. The sequence continues at coordinate 2,274,629 of CM062254.1, read as the reverse complement.
ACCTCCTGGTTCGATACCACGTAAGATTTTGCGGGACAGCTATTAACCATTCTGAAAATGTAAACTATTAGATGAAGGCGCAGTTCAACATTAGAACTTTGTAAGATAGATAGTCACAGTCTGGCGTATGTAAATTGATGGTCTGCTAAGAGGGGATATTCCTTGATTAATTATTTATTAAGCCAATTGGGTCGGCATTGCATATGGCTTAACAATTTTGATGAGTGGGACATGAGCAGACCTTTAGGTTATCGCTTCCACTAATTGTTCATTATGCGCAAAGGAGGTCCACCCAATTAAATAGCACATGCATACCAAAATGGGTCGACCCAATTGATGCAATTTCAATTCTAGTGTTTTCTAATTGGGAAACTTGACTTATTATAAATAAATATAATATTATATATATTCTTTATAATGTGTTTTGTTTTCCTCAATGGAGGTTTGCATGCAAGCATGCATGAGGCATTATCCTCAGCTAAAACGGTCAACGAAAAACGATACGCAAGTGGATTTACTATATACGAAAATAAAATGGAGTTTGCAAGGTCAGCCAAATTCAACGAACTGGTCAATCTATATTCTTGAAACAACAACTCCACAAGTTTGGTATTTGCTAATAATACTAATTCAAAGTAAATTTGTCAATGTTTAATTTTATATAACATATAATAAGACGTGCCCTTGGTCAAACCACATAATTTTCGTGCAAGTCAACTTTCTCAAAAATTTGCCACTAGATACGTTGTTTAGATTTTATTGAAATGTCAAAATCACGAGATAATGATGCATTATTTAATATTTGCGGAATTTCGGGTATAAGCTGCCCGGGATAGTAATTTAATTTTGACCGAAAAACAAATTCTGATTTAGGAGATTTGACATTGGAAATAAAGAGTTTCGAATCAGCTTCCTCTCCGCAAATGTTGATACTGTCAACATGATAACGTGAAAATGAGTATGATAATTCTAGTAATTTTTATGAGCCATCTCATCCGCCTTAGGGATGATCGGTTCCCGGTCCGATCCAATTTCAAGGTGAAACTAGGAACCATATCAAGAGGACCAGTTCTTAAATTGGGAACTGGGGAATGGACCAATTGGTCCTAGAACTGGGAACTGGACCGACCACCGGTCCGGTTCGATCTAATGGAACTGGTCGCCTTTTTTTTCCCATTACTTGATGCCATCTCTTCTTGTTACCAACTACTTTTTTAGAAAAAGATCTAAGTAAAAGGACTATAATTATGTGCTCGTGTATCTTCTACAATAAACAAAAAGTAAATTCATAAATTGTAGATCAAAAACAATAAACTAAACCCACCAATTATCAAGAGATGAGGATTATTTGACAACCATGAATGATGATCCTCAAATTGAAAAGACTAACCAAAAACCGTATTTCACGTAGGATTTAGTTCACATTTTACTATTTTTTTGAATAAATAAAAAAAATAAAACAAAGTATATGTAGTCGGTCCGATTCAATTCCCTCTGGATTCGGGAACCGGACATCTCCGGACATCGGTTCCACTTTTAGGAACTGGGAATCGAACCAATACCAAACTGGTCGGTCCGGTCTGGTCAGAGCGATTCTCAGTTTGCGGTCCATCTTGCACACCCTTAGTCCGCTTTCATCCTGCGGGATGACAATCGGCATTCGGGGATCGTATTCGTGTTGGTGTCGAACTACGTAAGGGTACGTTACAAAATAGGCCAAGTAGAACTCGACACCACTAGTAAATCATGTCGACCTACTCGACACACATACAACCTGCGAATTAACGAGTTGACATGACACAATATGAGCCTTGTAACACGGAAATAACAAATTGATGATCAACACGATTGCATGCATTGCTATGACATGAAATCAACCCATCTTCATTTTTTCATAAAGTCTATCTACAGCAATAACGCGTCAACGAAATATTGGCAAAATGAAATTAAAAAACATGTTCATTGTTAATTATATACAATCAATTTAAAATCTTAATGGTCCATTTTTTTGAAGGAAAACATTTTTTATGGATTGAAAACAATAAATTTAGATTGGGGAAACGACTTTCCCTTCTGAAAAGAATATAAAGATTTTCTATAAACCACAAAACAAATGAAAACTAATAGTTTTTCTTGAAATGATTTTCTTGGAAAATATTTTCATTTATTATGAAATTTTCAGTGAAACATACGTATCCTTAATAGCGAATATCATGGAAAAAAATAGTCTTTTAGCTAATCATCTCTAAACGGATCACATAACAATCATGTCAATACTGCTCCATTGATTTAAATGGGTTGTGCAGGTCAATTCCATGTCTGGCAGGTACTGCATTAACACAACACGATGTTTAATCGTGTTTCGCAAGTTAACACGAAATTAACCCAAACGTCATTAGTTTAATCAAAATCAGCTAATCTCATGTCATGTTCGAGTCTCGTTATCAGTGTCGTGCCATGAATTGCCATCTCTACCATTTATTTAACCGATGACCAAATTGTTTTTTTTTTGAACTACAATTTATTTAATCGATGAGCGTCATTGAGGTGTGGAACATAATCTATGTATGTGCTTTCAAAAAGTATATATAAACGGGAGTTTTGGCTTGTCTAATCACCAATTTTAAACACAAGAAGATCTTTCATATAAGCTTGGTTTGCCTTTAGAATGACACCTCCACACTTCGCTCTCGGCCCAAAGTCAACAAATATAAAAGTAGCAAAAAAAGAAAAAAAAGCTCAAAGGTCGACTAAAACTCTAAGTATAATAATAAATTTTTTTATAGAAAATGCACGAATATGTACGGTTTGACTTACCATGTTGCAATAGATGAAGTTCATAATTCGACGAGCTTATGAAGAACGGTCTGCCCTTGAAGGTTTAATTTAATTGCTACAAAAGGCATATTCTTCAGATGCTTTTTATATGCTGTTCCTAGAATTATTTTTTTTGTAAAAAAATATTTATTGCTATGCACGACTTGCTTGTAAGCCCTCCGTGGGCATTGTGAATTTTAAATATTGTTGGTAAAATAAGTGCAACTGATTAGTTATATCATTTCGGTGTGCCGATTCTTATTTGAATTAATTACCAATGTCATTTTGGTTATTTATGAATTACCGCATTTTCTTATAACTTACCAATATTCTAATTTTACCAACATCAATTTGCCAACTAATTTTAGGTTATCAACTCCTATTTGGGTTATTTATCGACATCTATTCAATTGTATGTGAGTTGCTAGCGATTTTAAGGACTTTCAAACGTTTATTTGCTTAATTTACAGTTATTTTAAGTTTATCAAATCTGGTTTAAGATTATCAACTTAATTTTGTGTTACCTACAAAAATCCATCTGATTAAAGTTCTAAGTTTTGTCTAGGTTTCTTACCAATGTGTACTTGGTTGTTTGTAAATTATCAATTGTTTAATAACATACTAAGTTTTGTTTGCGATCACTAACCAACAAGCTAAATTTACCGACTCTTGTATCAACTTACCAACCTTAATTTGAGTGGCTACCTAGTTTTATCCAATTTAATTACCGACTACTTTTAAGTTGCCTAACTTATAATTCGAGTCTCTTACCTAAGGCCTCTTTAGTTGAGTTTGGTGGGAGTCAAGAAATTTTGCAAAATCCCAACTTAAGGAGGAGGGGTTTGATATAAAAATTTTGCTTTAAATTTCGAAGAATAGTACCATATGACAAATAAATGTCACATCGAGCATATAGCAATCGGGGAGAGGGGCGACCACCGCCCGCACTACCTTGGACCCGCCCTTGGCTCATCAAATTCTATTGTTATCGATTTGGCCCTTATCAATGAGCTTACTAGTTGATTATGCAATTGATGTCAAAATGCAAGTAATTCGTATTATCTATATTCCTATACTATTCTTTAAACGTGAGTTTGAATATGGTCTCTCTTTTACGAATTCTAAAATTATCCTAACAAAATTGGAAATTTATGCGTATGATGTATCAAGTAAAATATTTATAGATAAATTAGCGGGCACAACTTGCATGCACCGGGTCAAGTTGGAATTAAAAAAAGGGAAAAAGACACAAAAATCTTCAAACTATGGCCACTATGACATATTTATCTTAAACGTTTTTGTAACATAAAAATTCCAAACTATGTCCATTGTGACACATTTATCATAATTTTTTTCTTGTGATATAAAAAACCTCAAACTTATACCTATGTGATACATTCACCCTCCTTCAAGGTTTTGGTTAGATGATTTTTCAGTCAAAGTCATTTTTATTTAACTTAAGCCCAGGCGCCATATGAACACTATTTGCTTTTTGGCGTTCGTATAGGCAGTTTTTTAACGATTCTCATTGACAAAACTTTGACGGAAAGTAAATGTGTAACACATGTGCAAATTTAGGATTTTTGGTATCACAGAAAAAAAAATTTAGGGTGTTGAATATAATCTATGTATGTGCTTTCCAAAGATATATATAAACTCCCGTTTATATATATAATCTTTTTCGAGAATAGTGGTTCATCGAGATTTGTAGATTCTCCGGCCCAAAACTAGAAGAATGTCTAGTAGATTTTCATTCATTTAATTAATGAGCATCTTTGAGGTGTTGAACATAATCTATGTATGTGCTCTCCAAAGATATATACAAACGGGAGTTTTCGCTTGTCTATTCATCTATATTCCAAGCACTTGTTAATCAACAAGATCTTTCTTATAGGCCTATCGTACCATTAGAATGACACCTCCACGCTTTGCTCCTGGCCCCAGGTCAACAAATATAATAGTAGCAAAAAAAAAGCTCAAAGGTCAACTAAAACTCTAAGTATTATAGTAAAAAAAATTTAAGAAAATGCACGAATATGTACGGTTTTTTTTTTGTCAGTGTCTACTCTAACTCTCAACTCACTTTCAGATTTTTATTATGCTTTTTTGCAGAACATGTGAATCAAAAACCCACACTTAAAACTAATCGTCCCCACCCCTAATCTTCTTAAAAAGGTGGGGAATTGAACCCCCCACCTTCCCCTTCCCAAGTAAGAAGGGTGGTCACTGGTGGGTACCACATTAACATGATACGATTTTTAATTGTGTCTCGCAACATAACACGAAATTGACCCAAACATCATTAGTTTAACCAAAAACCCGCTAATCTCATGTCATGTTCGAGTCTCATTATCAATGTCGTGCCATGAATTGCCATCTCTACCACCACACACACAACTAAACAAAATTGTTTTTTCAAACTACAATTGATTTACCTGATGAGCATCATTGAGGTATGGAATATAATCGGCAAAAGTACACTAGAAGTGCCATAACTTGTGTACGGCGATCACTTTGGTGTCATAACTTTTTTTCCGATCACTTTGGTGCCAACTTTTTTTAGAAACGATCATTTTAATGCCAATGCTGACATGACTAGCCGAAAATCCGATGTAGCGCTGACACGGCTCGCCGGAGAAGTCCACGGCTCGCCGGAGAAGTTTAGTCAGCATTAAAAACCATAAACGACGCCGTTTAGCCCGTTGACGTGTACTTTTTTAAAAAAATTATATTATATTAAATAAATAAATACAATTTAAAAAAAGTAGCCTGCAGCAGCGGCGAGGGGTCCCTCGCCGCTGCTGCAGGCTTCTTTTTTTATTATTTTTCTAAAAATTAAAAAATTCAAAAAAAAGCCACATAATTTCCAGGGAAAATTCCAATTAAGGACCCCAAGTGGGGTCAAATTCTCAAAAAAGGATCCAAAGTGAACATTGTGTCAAATAAGGGCCTGAAGTGCTCAATCAGTCTCAAATAAGGACCCAAAGTGCCCAAACGTCTCAAAAAAGGACCTGGGTCCCTCGCCGGCTGGAATACCCGCCGGCCGGTGAGAAAGTTACTGTTCCAGCACGGAACAGTAACTTTTTAAATTTTTTTTTGTTTTTTGTTTTTTGTTTTTTATTTTCGTTTTCCTTTTTTTTTTCTTCCTCCGCCGGCCATAGCCGGGGCCGGTGGAGGTCGCCGGCTTCAGGCGAGGCTGCCCTCACCGGCGTCGGGCGAGGGCCGCCCTCGCCTGGGCTGGGCGAGGCCGGCCTCGCCGGCGTCGGGCGAGGGCGAGCCTCGCCAGATCTGGCGAGGCTCGACCTCGCCGGCGTCGGGCGAGGCCGGCCTCGCCCAGCCCAGGCGAGGCCGGCCTCGCCGGCGTCGGGCGAGGCTCGGCCCGGCCTGGCCGGCATCGGGCGAGGCCGGCCTTGCCAGTTGCAGGCGAGGTCGAGCCTCGCCAGATCTGGCAAGGCTCGCCCTCACCAGCGGCCGGCGAGGCCGAGCCTCGCCTGCAACTGGCGAGGCCGGCCTCGCCCAGCCCAGGCGAGGGCGGCCCTCGCCCAACGCCGGCGAGGGCAGCCTCGCCTGAAGCCGGCGACCTTCGCCGGCCCCGGCTATGGCCGGCGGAGGAAGAAAAAAAAAAAGGAAAACAAAAATAAAAAAACAGAAAAGCAAAAACAAAAAAAAAATTTAAAAAGTTACTGTTCCGTGCTGGAATAGTAACTTTCTCGCCGGCCGGCGGGTATTCCGGCCGGCGAGGGACCCAGGTCCTTTTTTGAGACGTTTTGGGCACTTCGAGTTCTTATTTGAGACTGATTGAGCACTTCAGGCCCTTATTTGACACAATGTTCACTTTGGGTCCTTTTTTGAGAATTTGACCCCACTTGGGGTCCTTAATTGGAATTTTCCCTAATTTCCTCGTGTACAAGTCAGACCATTTTTTTAATATAAATGCCAAGTCAGTTTTTTGGCCGAAATTTTGGCCGGAATTACTAAAGTGATCTATTTTCCTCCGACTTGACACTAAAGTGATCCGAAAAAAAATTATAGCACCAAAGTAATCACCGTACACAAGTTGTGGCACTTCTGGTGTACTTTTGCCGAATATAATCTATGTATGTGCATTCAAAAAGTACGTATAAATGAGATTTTTCGCTTGTCTAATCATCTATTCTAAACGCAACAAGATCTTTCATATAAGCTTGGTTTGCCTTTAGAATAACACCTCCATGCTTCGCTCCTGGCCCAAAGTCAACAAATATAATAGTGGCCAAAAAAAAAACTCAAAGGTCAACTAAAACTCTAAGTACAATAATAATTTTTTTTATAGAAAATGCACGAATATGTACGGTTTGACTGACCATTTTGCAATAGATGAAGGTCATGATTCGACGAGCTTATGAAGAACCGTTTGCTTTGAAGGTTTAATTTAATTGCTATAAAAGGCATATTCTTCGGATGCTTATTACATGCTGTTGATAGAATTTTTTTTTTGGTAAAGAAAATATTTATAGCTATGCACGACTTGCTCGTAAGCCCTTTGCGGGCATTTTGAATTTGTCGTAGGCGGAATTCTGTTGTTTCATAACCAAGGAAATGAAAAGAGAAAATTTTCGGAAAAGTCCTAAACCTATTGCATTTGTATCAATCTAGCCCTAAACCTTTTAATAGTGCTAATTTAGTCATAAGCATTTTGACCTAAAGTCAATTTAGTTATTCCGGCTAATTTTGAGCAGATATTACTGATGTGGATGCTGGCCGGCCTACGTGACACAATCGGCATTGACGTGAACATTTTTTAGTAATATCTTAATAATTTTCTTTTTTTATTCCTTGTTGTTATTTTATTTTTTCCTCCTCTTTCCTCCAGTGGCCGTTGAGGGTTGGCCTCGCCTAAGCGAGGGTTGGCCCTCATTGCCACAGGCGAGGGCTGGCTTCGCTAGAGCAAGGGCGAGCGCTGGCAAGGCCGCCCTTGCCAGATTTGGCGAAGCCCAAGCATCGCTTGGGTGAGGGTTGGCCTCGCCCTGGCCCATGCGACACCCGGCAAGGGTCGGCCACACCCGGTGAGGGTCGGCCTCACTCGCCCTCACTCGATCTAGTAAGGTCGACCCTCGTCGGCCATGGCCGCATCAGCCACCTTAGGAAATAGGAGGAAACAATTAAATAAAAAGAGAGAGAAAAAACGAAACGAAAGGAGAAAAGGAGAGAAAAAAATAAAGGAAAAAAGGAAAAAAAATTTGAAATTAAAATATTATTAAAAATGTCTATATCAACGTTGCTATGCCATGTAGGCCAACCTACATTTATGTCAACAATATTCGGCCAAAATTAGATGGAAGGATAGGTCAAAAGGTTTATGACTAAATTGGCACTATTAAAAGGTTTAAGACTAAATTGGCACAAATGCAATAAGTTTATGACTTTTTTGACATTTTTCCTAAACGAAAATATATTCGTGATGGGTAAATTTTTGTAAAGGTGTGTGAATTTTAAATATTGTTGGTAAAATAAGCGTGACTGGTTAGTTATATCATTCCGATGAATCGAATCTTATTTAAATTAATTACCAATGTCTTTTTGGTTATTTATGAATTACCGCATTTTCTTATAACTTAACAATATTCTAATTTTACCAACATCTTACATAAATTAGGAACATCAATTCGAGTGACCTACCTTTTTTTCAATTTGACCAACTAATTTTAGGTTAACAACTTCTATTTGAGTTCTTTATCGACATCTATTCAATTGTATGCGAGTTGCTAACGATTCTAAGGACTTTCTAACTTTTATTTGCTTGATTTACAATTGTTTAAGTTTATCAACTTTGGTTTAAGATTATCAACTTTAATTCTTACATAAATTTATCAGGAAAAGTACCAAAAAGGATGACCAGTGAAAGGATAGAAAAAGAAAAAGAAAAATGGAAACAAGAAATGTCTTTGGACGATTATACCCCTGATCGTGCCACTGGAATAAACATGTGCTCATTAACCAGTGAAGAAAACCCATCTACTTTGGATTCTTATTTGAAATTTTCCCTCAAAATGAGATCAAGCTTTCATATGGCGTACGAGAACCGAAAACACAATCCAGTAGACCTATCAAATGGATCCAAAACCCGTTTATGAACCCACATTTGTTTAAATGGGTCATTAATAGGTCATTCTTTTTTTTTTTTTTCTAGATCAGCCTTAATGGGTTTTAAACATAAGAAGGCCAAAACATATGGGTCTTAAATAGGTATATTCTGAATCCATTTACGACCATTTAACAACCCATTATGAAAAGCTTGGCTCATGATCTCACTCTCACTTCACGATCTTCTCTCCGTCTTCTTCGCTTATCGCTTCCACGAATCTAATTCGCGGCCACCTCCGCTGCTATTGTCGACTTCGCCCTGCCCATCTCCGGTGTGCCGGTAGCCGAGGTTCTCCGACAACTCAATATCACTTGTCCTGCACTCCTCGCAAACCCTAAACTCCGTTTGTTGCGGCTAAATCTCTTCGATCGCCGCTAAATTCCTAAGGATTATTTGAGCCTACGAATCCGCCGCCATCGCCTCGACTCCCATCATCCCAAGCGCCACCGGCATGTGCTCACGAAATTCACTCCCCCGAAGACGATCGAGTACTGGGTCTTTGTCTCTTTTGCCTCAACGAATCGAGTCTCATAGCTCGAAGGGAGGTCGATCGGCATGTATGAGCCGAGCTTCTTGTACTCAGCGGGGTTCGAAGGGGCGAGCGTTTTTGTCTCCGGGTATTGGGTTTTCTCTATTTGCTTACTTTTTTGTTGATTTTGCCTACAATTTTGTTTTCGAGGTGTTTGGGTTCGTGCTGGGGAAGTTTCGTACTTTCTTATGCTTTGTAGTGAATTGAATCACAATATTCTAATACGAAAATAAAAACTTCTTTAATGTGCTTGACATGCTTGATTCGGCACACTTCTTCATTGGGTCATTTTTCCGGCTGAAGTATTTGGGTGATTTTCATTGCAGATTCTTTGGCCAAAGGGTGGTGACCTGTATTGAATAGAGCTTATCAGAAACCCTTGCTTTGCCTTCATCCATACAAATTGCAATAGAAGGGTGTTGTACTTCAAAAGTACATAGCAGCACAAGTCTTCGCCATATTGCGGGTGATTTAGGATAGTCAGAATATATTCTTCTCATAAAAAAATTCAGTCTGTTGAGATCACTATAGTTGCTGTGTTAATCACTATTCATTAGTCGCGACATGATAATAAAGTAAAAAGCTCGTAGGCATCTTTATTCTTTGATATTATGTGTTTTGGGAAAGCACGCATTTGGTTATGCGGCTTTTCAATTTTATTATCGTCTAATTGCTCTGTTTTTCTATATTCACTTGCTCTGTTTATGTATGTGTGTGAAATAGTTGGAACACGTTCTCTTTGGTTTGTCTGGTACATGCGAGGAATAACGAATATACTAATTGTGATGTTGCTATGATAAACTTATTTGATATCTGGATGATTCCGTTATCATAAGGTTGCTGTTTGTTTGGAGATTTTTGTATAGTCTTGTAGGATGGGCAGTTGGATGCTGCAATTTTTTGATGGATAGTAGAGACTTGGGTTTTGGGGTTTAAAATTCCAAGTGACACGTTATTAATTTGATTAACATTTTCATGTATGAACTCAGTCTTTACCCCTTATGTTGAACTCATAACGTGCAATCATGAACTTGTTCTGATTTAGGGCAATGCAAATTCAGCGATAGTGGCAGAGGTGGCTGCAAATTAGATTCGTGGAAGCGATAAGCGAAGAAGAGGGAGAGAAAATCATGAAGTGAGATCATGAGCCGGGCTTTTCATCAAAAAGAAATTGAATTGTAAATTGGTTCAGAATATATGCTTTTGAACCTAGAACCTGGTTTTATAAATTTATTATTATAATTATTGACTTTATTATTTTATATTTGTGCACTTCCTTATGGGTATTAGAATTGCGTAATCGGCGATTAAAATTAAAAAATATTTTATCAAATAATGTATTATTAAACCGGCGTTAACCGATATATTAAGATCTCATTTATATTTAATTCAAAACCAAAACTCAAACCCATTTCAAGATTTGTGAAAAAAAAAAGAAATTAAAAGAAAAAATAAAAGAATAAAAAATAATTTTTTAAATCATAAAAATTGTCCACTAATTAGCAATATAATTTTTTTAAAATCATAAAAAATGAATTTTTTTATATTGGGTCAAATATAGAATTGTTTTAGCAGTACGGATTGGGTCGGATATGAGTTAAGAAAATTGTATTATATATAAATGAATTATAAACAGGTTAATGAATCAATTTGGATTGGACTATTTATAATCCGATCAAAACTCGACCCGACACATGTACCCATGTGACAGGTCTACTCCAGACTCCAAGCCCACAAAACAATCACATGCAGGCCCGAGAGACTAAGCAAGACAGATGGAACCCACCGCATGAAACTGTAAATCTCAGAAACGGAAGCTGCTTTCGAGGATTGTGGATGAGGACCGTGACGCCGTTCTTGGGAAAATGAAGTGGCGCTCTTACCACTTCCTAGCCGAACCCCAGTGGAAGAACATGCACGAGGGAGTCAGACGCAGGTGCTTCCGTGTAAATGTGTGTAAAGAGATGCTGGCCGTGACCCACAAACGTAACGGGAGTGAGTGACCCGTGTGCCATCAGTTTTGCGAAGGTGGTACTTGGGATTTCGGGCGAAGCTCCTGATCGGAGAGAATCCTTCTTCTCGCGCACGCCCGGTTCGATTTCTCTCGTTCTTTGTCTGTAGCAGCCATGAATTCGCGCTTACTCTTGAGGCAAGCGAGGATCGGAGGTCCGAAGAGCGCTCTGAGTTGGCTCAATTCCTTCCATCTATCGAGGCAATCTTTTCCTTGAACCCCGCTTGTTTTCCCGCAAGAAAGTTTCGTCCTTGTTATGTTGGTTTTCGGTTCTTGGGTTGGTTGTATGTTTGACTATCGGTCGATTCCCTATGTGGGGTTGGATTCGTCTTCGGTTTCTTGACTTTGTTTGACGAGTTCTTGCAGTAATTGAGAGTGGGGTCTCTCTCGCTTTAGTAGTAATCCCTGTTTCTTGAAATTTTATCTCCATGACCATCATCAGTCATCACCACCTCACGTTTGTTTTTTTTTTTGTTGCTTGCCAAGGGATAAGGCTTTGTTTTCTTCCTGTTTCGTGTAAGAAGTAAGAATGATAAATGATAACTTGATTAACATTGTTCTACAAGAGCACTTTATTCATGATTTGCGGATAAAGGATCATGAATTATGGGTTTCTGCATCGAGATATTCCAATGCTATTTCTGTTCTGATGTCTGTGTAAGTAAATTGTCTTGTTCCATTGCATGGCACGGTGTTGGTTCCTCAATGCATGTAGTCCTGTATTAGGAACCAAGATTTCAAGTAGGCCATTTGATTGTCGATGTTATGTTCAATCCACGATTTATAAGTACTGCAACGTCACATCCCCCAGAAATTCCACAAAATTACTTTTGATTTTGGATTCAAGCTGATTTCCTGAGTTTCTCATGTGCGGATGTTATTGCTTTTCCATAGCAGATCTCTCCATTCTTTACCTTTCGCGACAGTAAATGCGGAGGAAATATCAGGCTCACAACCTGCTGAAGTAGAAAATTTTGGTAGGTAGTAATACTTGGACTTCGTCTCATTGTCACTCACATATCCGTCAAAAGAGTTTTGCCTTTTCCCTCAGGAATGAAGCATGAAGCAAATGGCCTCAATGAAATAAGGCAATTGCCATTTGTCTTCAGTCTCATGGGACATTTTCTGGATTTGTGTGGCCATGCTTTAGCAATGAACTAATACATCTTCCTTTACCCTTGACTAATTGGATCTTTTTCAGCAGACCTTTCTTTGAATGTTTGGCTTATTGCTTACCACTTGCTGTCTAATGTAGAATTTCATTACCTTTAGTGCAGGGTTACTGGACCAAATCGAAAAATTGGAACGAGATTTTGGATCCTCTAAATGGAGAACCTTTCATTAAAGTTGCTGAGGTGGATGAAACAGAAATACAGGTCCACACTTCTATCTTATTGTTCTGGTTTTGTATTACTTCCTTTTCTTGCTGAAAATCAACTATCTTGACAAAGCAAATCAGGTGAAAGTGTGTCACTTGTTACTTGTTTTGGTATAAACTCTGACTTGAACCAGACTTTCACATATCCTTGTTGTTTGCTTTCAAACATGACTTTGCCAGTTTAGTGTCATCCGCAGTCCCCACACTCTCTCATTGATACAAGTCCAACCACGGAGACGTAAATAAGTTGCTTTCATACCATACATATGGCATTCTTCTTACCGTATTGAGCTGGTTGTGCAGCCATTTGTGGACAGCTTATCCAAGTGCCCGAAACATGGTTTACACAATCCCTTTAAAGCACCGGAGAGGTACGCTCTGCTCGTCCTGTTTACAATTCTAATTTTTGGTTTTCCATAAAAAAAACAGATGGGTTTGGAGAGGCATTGCACTGAAAATCAACAGAAAATGTTATTGAAGTTCTTTCCTGTTTTAACTGTTTATTTGGGAACTGAGAGTAGAGTGTTAAGAAGGTTGGTAACTGTTTGTTTGGCATAGGTATCTTTTGTATGGAGATATATCAGCTAAAGCAGCTCACATGCTTGCGCTGCCAAAGGTTCCATTTTGTTGATATATTTATAACAAGTTTTGAGATATCAATTCCTGTAGAGTGATCTTAATGTGAGAGTTGTACTTATGACTTCAGGTCTCTGATTTCTTTACCCGTTTAATACAAAGAGTTGTGCCAAAGAGCTACCAGCAGGCTTTTGGTGAAGTTCACGTTACACAGAAGTTTCTGGAGAATTTTTCTGGGGATCAGGTAGGATTTGACCAAATCTTTTGCTCATTAACATAGCAGGTACAGCATAACTTTTAATGCAGAACAAAACCTTATAATGCCTTAATTTCTGCTGGAGTATCTAATCTTTGCTCTTCTTTAGTTACCTTTGTAAACCTTTTCTGTTTGACCTGCCAAAATCTTGAACACTATATGAGAGTCATATTAGATTTCTCATACATAAGTTCCTGATTTCTCTGCAGCTGAAGACATGTAGTATATGTCACTGAAGTCATTTTAGAACTCAAAAACACTCTCTTCTAGTTATATCTAAGTTTGTCCTTTCCTTTTTTTTTTCCTCCCGTCAGGTTCGTTTCCTAGCAAGGTCCTTTGGGGTACCTGGAAATCACCTTGGACAGCAAAGTCATGGTTTCCGCTGGCCATATGGCCCTGTAAGGAATTTTTCTTCTGTCATGTAATTTCATCTTTCTCAATAAAATAGTCTTGTCTAGTGGATTGTGTGGTTTGAGATAGCTTTACAGTGGACTGCGGAGATAATTTTTGGTGTAAGTAGTAGGAATTGCATCATCAAGAATGGTTAACTGGAAATGATTATTTAGCCACAAGTACTTGAGTAATGCATTCAATATAGATAAAATTCCTCAGCTCATTTTTCCAATTAGAAGCATCTAGCACAGTCAAGATCTGAGAGACAAACGTGCATGCATGTGCACATACACGGCTCATGGACATTTGCATGGTCCTTTTCTTTCTCAAAGTGCTGAATTTATATATGAGCTCCAGTGGCTCTTAAGAAGGAAAAGGGTTCTTATGAGGTGTCTGGTTGGTGAAGTTTAAGTGTCGCTTCCAGCACATGAAACGTTTATTCGATCATCAAGAATATTGTAGTATCTTTACTTTGACAATGAGACTATTCATTATAAGCAATTCTTAATGTGCCTGTAGGTTGCCATTGTCACTCCCTTTAACTTCCCGCTAGAGATCCCTGTTCTGCAGTTGATGGGTGCACTCTATATGGGCAACAAACCTGTTCTTAAAGTTGACAGCAAGGTAAGTTGATCTCATGTTAATGGATATTGCTGTAATAAGGTTAAACAATCCAACGAGATGAATTCATTGATTTGAAACTACTAATTGGGGGAAATCATATAATATTAGAATTACGGTCTACACAAGTTCCAGCGAACTCTGTCTGTCTGTGTAGGAGTGGGGCCAAGGGGATAGGGAAGTAGCGGGAGCATTGGGGGACTGGCCCGATTATGAATCCAGTCAATATCCGTTTTTGCTTTTGTTTCTTCTTTGACGCGATGCTTTGTTAAAATGTGTTCAACGGGATTTATTTTGTTAGGTGAGTATTGTTATGGAGCAAATGATGCGATTGCTTCATCACTGTGGGCTACCAGTGGAAGATGTTGACTTCATAAATTCTGATGGAAAGGCAATGAACAGGCTATTATTAGAGGTTAGTATGATATTAGTTCTCAGAAAAGTGTTTCATGCCTCAGATTCAGAGTGCTTTTTATGCCTGAATCCATGTATAATTAGTGTGAGACCAGAGATGACTTTTTGCGGCATGCAGATGGAAAATATGCTGATGCTTTCTCTTGGTCATATCTCGTTGCGTGAGGGAATGTTTTCCATTGATCTCAGTCATGATGTAATGATGGAGGTGAAGGCACCAAAAGTGGACTTAACCGTTAAGCTAATATGGAAATGAATACTTCTGGAAATCGATATTTCTGTCCATGCTCTTCATTTCTTGGTCTAGATAAGAAGGAAAAAGCTGACAGCATTGCTAATAGAATTCTGACAAAGAGGGTTGGTTATACTGATCGGCTTGTCATGAATACAAAATCCTTTAATGGCGGATGACGGAATTACGGTTTATAACTTAATTTAATTCCATGCTCTTAGAAATGTAAATGGTTGATTTTTTCCCTTGCGTTGATTCTATAGGCAAATCCCCGCATGACTCTTTTCACTGGTAGCTCGAGAGTGGCTGAAAAGTTGGCAACTGATCTGAAGGGTCGCATAAAGTTGGAAGACGCAGGGTTTGACTGGAAAGTTCTGGGGCCTGATGTTCAAGAGGTTGGAGCAAGCTGTTGAAATATTCAGTGATGGAACTTCTATTATACAAACAGTCCGCTTACTTTGTTTTGTTGTTTTTTGGAAGGTGGACTATGTAGCATGGGTTTGTGATCAGGATGCATATGCATGTAGTGGTCAGAAATGCTCTGCTCAGTCAATACTTTTTATGCATGAGGTTAGTTTTTCAGATAATTGTTATCATATAATGGGGCGATTGTACACTTGGAGGTGCACATACTCAAGCACACTGAATAGAAACGAGAACCCTCATCATTTACTTCAGACATGCTTTTGATACACTTGTGCATCTTGTTGAGAAAATTTTTGTGTGTGGATAAAGTGGTATTGAAATTCGGAGTTTGGCCAGGCTGTCATATTACTCTTGCTTCATTTGGCTTTTATGCAGAACTGGTCTAAATCTTCACTTATATCGAAAATGAGAGTTCTTGCCCAAAGACGGAAGTTAGAGGATTTAACGATTTGCCCTGTCCTCACTGTAAGTATGATCGGTGTGCTTTTATGGAGAATGATATTTTCTCCGTTGATTAAGAGTATGTGTCTGCTTTCCTTATGGAATGACACTAATTAATTGATCATCCTATCGGCCTTTGTTTCTGGCG
Organism: Syzygium malaccense; assembly: GCA_031216405.1. Classification (NCBI taxonomy): domain Eukaryota; kingdom Viridiplantae; phylum Streptophyta; class Magnoliopsida; order Myrtales; family Myrtaceae; genus Syzygium; species Syzygium malaccense. The sequence goes on along the minus strand of CM062254.1, from coordinate 2,258,263 downwards.
TAGTTTAAATCAATAAAATAAGACTGGAATTTTGGAATTAGGAGCTTGGCATTAGCGAAATCAGATGGATGAATCCACTCAAATTAGATTGTGATGTTTGGATCTAAGGTTTTGACATGTCAGCTATTCTGATATTTATTTATACAACTTCCTTCATGTTCATCAGTATATCATTTGTTGATTAAATTCCTTTCTTTGTTGCAGTTTACGACCGGACAAATGTTAGATCACATGAGTAACTTGCTTCGCATACCAGGTTCAAAGCTGCTCTTTGGCGGTGAACCTTTAGAGAATCATTCTATACCACATATCTATGGTGCCCTAAAGCCAACAGCAGTTTATGTTCCGATTGATGAAATTTTGAAGGAAGAAAACTTCGAGCTTGTCACGAGAGAAATATTTGGACCATTCCAGGTATTCAGCAAAAGAATTCTATGTATGAATTAATTTGACTGAAATAGTCTGCTTCTCTTTGGGCCGGTAATAGTCTGGTTCACTTGTCTATTCAACATTTCTAGTCGGATTTATTTGGAGAAATCTTGGGAAAAAGGGTGCTGCTTTGTTAGGTTGACTTATTGATCGAAATATAGACATTCCTAGTTGATTGGGATGCGTAGTGGTATCATTGTTTTCCGCATATCTTTATTAAGTGACACACAATATATGTAGCCACTCCTGTTGTTGCATAAGTTTGAATGAGAAAGACATGTGCCGGTGCTACTGGTTGTCCAATTTTTATTTCCTCTTAATGCTTATCACTCGTTGAAGGTTGTCACCGAGTATAAGGATGATCAACTGCCGAAGATTCTCGATGCTCTTGAGCGGATGCACGCACATTTGACGGCAGCTGTGGTTTCAAACGATCCCCTCTTTCTTCAGGCAAGTTTCTGTCCCTAATCTTATACTCCTCAACTTCATACGCTTTTGTTTTCTTCTTATTGATTCAAAAAATATTTTTGATAATGCTTGAAAACGCTCCTTTGTTGCCCCCTTTGGTCACCGATCTTGTATGCCCCCGTCTCTAGTTTTGATTTGCGAAAGCCGTTTTGCAGGAAGTTATTGGAAAAACAGTAAACGGGACTACATATGCTGGACTGAGGGCAAGAACAACCGGAGCTCCTCAAAATCACTGGTAGACAGAAAATTGAACCCACAGAACATTTTTCGCGATTCAGTTAACAACTTAAAAACTCTGCGCACTGATACAGATAACTGATCATATGTTTTGCTTCAGGTTTGGGCCTGCCGGAGACCCGAGGGGTGCAGGCATCGGTACTCCGGAAGCGATAAAGCTCGTGTGGTCTTGCCACAGGGAGATCATATACGACATCGGTCCGCTGCCAAAACACTGGGAAGTCCCGCCATCTACCTGATTTTCGCTGCAAGAAAGGAGATTAATGGTGCGTTTGGAAACACTTTGAGGGAAAGTTTTTGGGAAAATGCAAAGGACTTTGAGCTAAAAGGGTTTTTTGAAATATAAGTAGTGTTTGGTAATGTGTATTTTAAAATCACGTTTGAAAGCAACTTTGGTCTAAATACCGTTTGGTAAAAATTAATTTTGTAAAGGACTTTTGCTAATTATTTATAAAAAAAAATTCAGCAAAAAGCACAGCCATTGCTGGCAGGCCAAAACGGCCGCCGGCCAACCTCCGGCGGCCAGATCTGGCCGTCGGCCAGCCTCGCCTGAGGTCGGGCGACCTCAGGCGAGGCGGCACCTCCAGGGCAATCTCAGGCGAGGCTGCATCGTCGCCTGAGGGTCGCGCGACCCAGGCCAACGCTCGCCTAGGTCGCGCGACCTCAGGCGAGGCGGCCTGAGGTCGTGTGACCTAGGCGTCGCCTGGGTCGCACGGGTCTGGCCAACGCCGCCTGGGGGTTGGCCGACCCTCGGCGATCGCCGCCTGGGGTCGCCAGCTTCAGGCGGCGCCTAGGTCGCGCAACCTAGCTCGGTCACGCGACCTAGGTGCAGCTTGAGGTCGGGCGACCCCAGGCGGTGGTCGCCGGGGTTGGGCGATCCCCAAGCGGCAGTTGCCGGAGGTCGGCCGAACCCCAGGCGGCAGTCACCGGACCCCTCAGGTGGTGGTTGCCGGCCTCTGGTTTGGTTCCTTAGGAAAATGAACAGTGCCAGACGAGGGCAAAACTGAAAAATAAAAAAATAGATAAGGATAGTTTCGGAAGAAATTTTTTTTACTTACCCGGGTAGTGTTGCTTACCGAGAAAGCTAAAAACCCAAGGCAGCTTAGGACCTGCCTTGGGCTTTCAGCTTTCACAAGGCCAACTTTGGCTTAATGGGGTTTCAAAAAAAATTTGCCAAACACCAAATTTTAGCCTAAAGGGCTTTAGGTGTCCAAAGTGGCTTTGTAAAGCCAATCCCAAACGCAACCTAAGTGAACGAGAAACCGTGCACTGAGAACATCTCCTCGAATGCTTGGTATGGCTGAGGAATGTCGTTTGGACCCCTGCAGTTTTCTCCCTTACTCAAGATAGAAAGTAGTTTAAGTCGACGTCACAGGCGACATTTGATAATATCTACTGACAACTTTGAGAGACGCCCTGCGAAATGGGAAAGCATTCTGCTATATCGAGGGCGTGCGATCGCGTACGGATCGAATATCCGCTTAACGGGGTTGTGGTTGTGGCTGCTCTTTCATGATTGAACTGGGCAGAAATCCAATTTGTGCTCCTCTGCTAACGTTAAGGTTTGGGTAAGCATTCTGCCCGTCGTGGTTTGAACTTCAATCCATACATGTACTCTAATCTCAGAAGTAGACAAACGTGAAATTGACAAATCCGAATGCCGATCAGGGTAGACCCGCGATAGAGCAGATCGCGAGCCCATCGATCAGCGGGCTTGCTTAAGCCGAATGGGCGTGATGACTTGTTCGGATAGGCTCCAAATATGCTTAGCTCTTAAAATCCGACCTGATCGGAGTGGAGAGGATGCGTTGTTCTAATTTTCCCTTTGACGGGTCGACCTGGTTAGCAAATTCGATTCCATCTCATCTCATGCTCGAGCTAACCCGATCCCGATCACGTCAAACGATTGCCTCCAATCCATGTCAGGAAAAGAAATCGCCCGATAGAATTGAGCTGGCCTTTTGACAGATATCAATCGTTTGTATAATTAGATCCTTTAGCAGTTTTCGGCCCGGTCCGTTTTTCTAAAACGCTTAATCGGCCCAATTCTCCAATGTACTACCCGAGTTCCATAGCCGCCATAGTGAGGACCTTTAATAAAAATAGGGAAAATACCATAAAAAAACCTTAGTTATGCATGGTATAACACAAATACCCTAAAAATGTTTCTTATATTACCAAGTAAACCGTGTAATACATATATCCCCCATCACGATTTCTTCTAAAACTGCCGTAAAAAATCAGAGGTGATGGTTCGTCCATCGCCAACTATCCTACGTGTCATGGCTGGCAATCTAACGAGACTATTTACTGTTCGTCATTTTTAAACTCACGGTCACTTGGCCAAAGTTTCTCCAACTCTCGTCTGTCAGTGCCCATTGCCGCCTGAACCTCTGGTGGCGTTCGTCAACACTTGCTCAACTATCCACTAGGTGGTCGTTGCTTGCTCTGAATTGAGATTTCAGATATGCGCAAGTGTATTAGAGGAGGGGGAGAGACGGAGAGGAAGGGTGAGTCTCTTGAAGATGATGATCTAATGGCCGTGAGCTTCAAAACCAGATCTGCCCATGATGGCTATGAGAGTTGAGGTCAAATCTAGATTCAAAGCTCCCAAACGCCATGGCCGCTCGAGCTCGAAGTTTGGCGTGAGGGTCTACAACATGGAGGGCGGCTCCGGGAGCTAACGCGAGTCTTGAGCGATTAGACGTGGTGGGGGGTTGAAAATATTGGCGTGCAAGATAATCTCCAAGCTCAAGCTTAGACATGCCGATCAAGCTCGAGCTTGGCCATGTCGATCAAGCTCGACACCCTCTGGGTCAAGCTTCGCTTGCACACGGGGGTTGCTGGGACAGCCAGCGATGGTCAAAACGACGGTGGCATCCCGACCATCTGCAATCTCTCCCTCCTCTCATTTGATTTTTCTTTTGGGCTTTTTTAGATTTTATTTTCATTAATCTTTTTATGATGCGTAGCGCCACATTAGTGTCACTTGTTCTTAAAAAATATTAATAACGCCACATCATATTCATGTCAAAATTCTATTGCCACCTTAGGCTGAATATATGCCATACGTGTATAAATTTGGAGCTTTTAGCGATACAGAAAGAGTTTGGTGTATTTGTTGTATAGTAGCATGATTTGAGGTTTTTTGTGGCACTTTTTAAAAAAATTGGATTAATAATATGAAAAATTCCAAATTAGTACGAAACCCGAAATAACACATTTATGATAAATTTAGCCTTCCGTTTGTTCCGTTAAATTTGATTGATACTACGAAAAACTACAAACTGATACATCTGTGATAAATGGAGGGTAAAACTCCAAACCGTCATGCCCGTCAACTGTCACGTGCCATCCAACTTAACAATTTTACGGTAAAATTTAACGGAAACTAACGGAGAGTAAATTTGTTACAAGTATACATATTTAGGGTTTTTGGTGGTCAAAAAATTAGTTTGAAGCAAATTTATCATAAGTTACCAAGTTTGGGATTTGCGATGGATTGGTTAGTATCGTGAAAGGATAATGGCGCAAACAGTCCATAAGTTTTGGCATATTATCCATAAAATTTTAATTTGTTCAAGTTTAGCTTAATGTTCAATGTGATCCTTAAACTTTTAATTTGTTCAACTTGATCCTTGAACTCTTGGTTTATACAGTTCGCGGATCACGTTAAACAAATTAAATGTAAATTTTGGAGATTATATTGAACGAATTAAAGTTTATGGAGCCAAAATTTATGGATTATTTGTATCAATTTTTTTTCCTATCATGAAAGAGAGAACAGTGTCATCCGACGGTCGAGATCTGTCGGCCTCTGGTTCCACGGAGACTTAACGGCGCTGGAATCTTTCTTCCCTCGTCCTCAACAGAACCAGAAACCCCCGGTCTTCTTCTCTCTTCGCTCTGCCGCTTCTCTCAGAAACCCTAATCTCTCTCTCTCTCTAGAAGAAGAAGAAGAAGAAGTCTATGCAAATACCCACACTCTTCCTCGACGATGGATCACGATCACCACGGATGGCGTCCCGCGCCAGCTCCAGGCAACGCCTGCCCCGTCTGCTCCGCCCCGCATCTCCCCTTCTGCCCTCCGCCGCCGCCGCCGCCTCCCTCCTCTTTCAATCCGAGCCTCCCCGGGTTCCCCGACCGCCACCACCTCAACGGGTACCGACCCGTTGCCCCGCATCACGCTCAGGGGTTCGGGGATCCGAGGAATCACTGGCGCGGGTACCCGAATCGCGGCAGCGACGATCTCGGGCAGTACCCGAATCGGTTCCGGCAGGATGGTCTTGGGCCGCGGCCGAATGGCTACGGCGGCGCCAACGGGTTCGTGGGCGAGGGCGAGAGGAGCTACAAGAAGATGAGAGTGGCGGAGTCGAGTGATCCGAGTTTGGGTGGTTACGCCAATGGGAATCAGGATGCTTTTCCTAGGGCTTCGTTCGATGACGAGCGTCGATTGAGGCTGATTCGGGATCACGGGGCGCCTTCGGAAGCGAACGCGGGGTATGGTTTCGATGGTAGCAGGGATGGGACAGGCGAATTGGCCGCGAAAAGTATGCAGAAGGGCTATGGGAATGGGAATGTCGGGTTCGTTCGCGGGGAAGCCGACGGCGAACAGCAATACTATCTGCAGAGAAGTGGGAAAGAGTATCAGGCAGAAGTTCCGGGCATGAACAGAATGTATCGTGGCCAGGGCGGCGGCGTTGCGAGGGACGACTACGGCCGTAACTATCAGCCACCGCATCCACCTCAGGCAATTCGATCAGGGCAGGGTCAAAATAACTTGACACATGCCGGGATAAGAGAGGGGAACCAGCCATTTCATGCCAATCATGGTGCAGTTGGGTATCAGAATTTCCCTGGGATGGCTCCATATGGTGCTCCGAGCTTAGGCCCCGGAGGAGGTTACCCGCCGCATCCTGCCGGGCCTGGCATGAACGTCGCTCACCCTCCTCTCCCTCCGTCTCCACCGCCACCCCTGCCGCAGGATCCGACGGGTTACGCTTCATCAGAACAGAGGGCACATTCGCCATTGCCATCGGCACCATCTGGTTCTCGGTTTCCCTTGCCTTCGAGCTCTTCTAGAGTGTCTCCTCCGTATCCTCCAGCACCTGGAAATCACCACCTTCGGCACTACTACCGTGGTGGACAAACTCCAACTGTATCTGCTGGCTTTGTCCCGGAGGTATGGTTTTTATTTGTCCTTTCTTTATGTGTTTTTCAATCTTGTTAGTCCGTCTTGTGCTGATTATGTGTCCTTATCTATTGTTTGGTACTTTTGAAGGAATATAAGGCCATGCAAGGGAACTCATTGAGGCATTATGCCCGGCAGGGTCCACAGCTTCCATCACAGCAAGTGCCTTTGCAGAAGCCAAAAATTGTCGATGCTTCGCATATTTTTAAGCCACCTCATAGAATGGGTCGACCTGATCATTTTGTCATAATCCTCAGAGGGCTTCCAGGTAAAATAGATGATCTTAATTCTGCTCTTTTTACCTTTATATTAAGTGGATCGCTTTTTGAGTGTAACGGTACTAACAATCAGCTATGAATGCCTGCTTATGATTTGTCGAACTTGAAACCATGTTGTTGCTGTATGTGTTGTGGGTAGTCATATTCTAGGAGCTTTTATGCTAGATGGAAATAAATGGTGTCACTGCATGTTTTTAAGTTTCACATATGTAGTGAAATTTGTGAAAATATTTAATTGGTGAGTTCAGTAAGGGTGAAGAATGTGATGCTTTACCGATAGAGACCGGAGAATTGATTTCTCGTGTTGTCAGACTTATGTGTATCTCGCAGATGTCAAATTTAACGGAAATTTGTTAACTGTTGTTTGTCAGATTGTTGGTTGTGTGGTCATTTATGTTCTCATTGATTAGTGGATTGAGACAGACCTGTGAAATTAACTAAAGTATCTGGAAAGTGTTGAGGTAGATGCTGCAGAGGCTGGGTTTAGAAATCTGTTAGCCTTGATCACTTTCATCCAGCATATGTAGATATTAATTACTGCCATGTGTTTTGGCCGAAGAAGGGAAAAAAAATCATTGCTATGTGTCATGTACGTGATTGTATGCTGTCAACATGAAAATGTGACCAGAAGGAGGCAATTTGTCGTGCACGTACCTTCAATTGGAAGACACATTTATGGTTAATGTGTTTATTTATGCCAGGAAGTGGAAAGAGCTACTTGGCCAAGATGCTACGGGACCTTGAGGTTGGAAATGGTGGTAGTGCTCCACGAATTTATTCTATCGATGATTATTTCATGACCGAAGTTGAAAAGGTTTAAAATTTCGATAATTTTCTGATGCTATATTTGTTCTGACTTTATGTTTTGGCCTTTTTTTTTTATGGCATTGCATGGTTTTCTTTTTGTGAAGAACTTCATAATCTTCATTTACTTTCCAGATTGATGAAAATGGAGCTTCAAAGTCTTCAGCTGCAATCAAAGGCAAGAAGGCTGCTGTGAAAAAAGTGATGGAGTATTGTTATGAACCTGAAATGGAGGAGGTAAAGCACTAGTCTGTATGACAAAGGGGTTGTTATTTCTGGTGACGCAGAAATTTTTTAGGAAGAAAACAAGACGGTCTTAGAATTTGTTGTATGCAACCGAGAGTGTAGAAAAGTGGGCGTACAAACCAAGAGTGGAGACAAAAAAGCTTTTAGAAATAGACCAATTTTAAGCTGTTCTAGCATCTCAGTCAGGCCTCGTTCCTGACTTCTTGATAATGCTTTAAATTGTGGAATGTAGAAAATGAAATTGAATGGAGGAATACTAGTTGAAATGGATTTGGCTTGAATTTCACCTGTAAATTATATATTTGTACTGCAATCAAGAACTTTTTTTAGGATATTCCTGTTTTGCTTCATATTATTCTATCTTAAGTCATTAAAAAGGTTAGTTGATCTCTATTTGTTTCAATTTTAGGCTTACCGGTCAAGCATGCTGAAAGCATATAAAAAGACCGTTGAGGAGGGAACTTTCACCTTTGTAATTGGTATGAATATTCTATTTTGGTTTATGCAGCCATAGAAATTTGGAGTTGTTTCATTTTAAGTATCTACTTCCGTTTTTTCTTTTTATGCGCCGTTGGAGGCAAATATTTATATCTCAAGCTCTATTAAGATGAACTCTAAAGATGATGGGGGCTTTGCCCTATTCTTTGATTAGATTGTTTGATGCCTGTAGTAGCAATGGAGAAATATGCGAGTGTATTCTACTGTGTCTGTGATATTGCTGGCAGAAAACTGAATTATGCTTTTACACTTAAGGATGTTGCACGTTAAGAATTAGTTAATAATTGAAGACCTTTAAAGTTGCTCTGGTTTCATACATCTCAAAAAAGAGTTGCTAGTTCACCATCGTGCAACCAGTAATTGACAGTTTGATTGTACATTAAGTGGATGCAGTGTCGAAGCACTGCCTTCATTTTAACTAACCACCAATGCAGTTTATGGTTCGGCAATTGACCCTTTTCTTGCTGGTATGTGTGCCTGGTCTTAGTGGATGACCGCAATCTGCGGGTTGCTGATTTTGCTCAATTTTGGGCAATTGGGAAGGTATATCTTCAATCTCTTATCTCACCACCCTTGTGAGCATTTGCATTCACATGTCGTGTTTCCTTGGAATATTCTAGGGCTCCTGGTCCTTGTGTATCTGACATTTCTTGTGATTTGCCTGGATTATGTTTCCTTGTGTTCGTTGCCGTGTTCACTTAAACCAGTCATTCTCTTGGGATCAGTCTAGTGTCATGAGTGCTATAGTGGTCTACATCTTACATCTTAGAGCTGGGTGTCCTAATGCAGCTCTATTCCTAATAGGACCGTTTTGAGGTCAATAAAAGGAAAAGTATTTGGTGGACTAGTTTAAGGGAGCTCTACTGATATTTCGTCAGATAATCTTGTCCTCCTTTTCCTGCTGGACTTTTGAAGTGCGCGAAGTACTGATTAAAAACATAAAGCTTCATAATTTCCCTGTTCTGATTTTCACTAATAAACAGCAGAGACCTGACAGGGCCTGCTAAAATTAGAGATTCTGATAAGAATGATTTTAATTCCCTATATTCCAGCCTCACAGGGCCTGCTCAAACAATTCTAGTTTTTTAATGTACTAAGTTGACAGTGGAAGCTGGAGTTTTGAAACAGTATTTTCCCTGTCCAACCGCTGCTACTTTTACTGAATTTCCTTGCTCCCTCTTTCCTCTCTCACAGATGTATTTAGATTTTCTTTTGGGGTTGGCAAATATAGTGGATGTGGAACGTAAAGATTCACCTTCACTTTTTCATAAGCAATTGCGGGGGTAAAAAAAAGAATGGTGGGGGGTGGGGTGGGGGGGAAGCGGGGCGGGGGTTTTAAGGCCTTAACTCAGGACCATTGGGTCTTGCAGATGTTAGGCAACATACTTATTTTGGAGCAGCATGCCATAAATTCAAATGAACTCTTTGAAAGCAACATTTGAAATACTTGTGGGATAATGATGTCGAGAATATTTACTTGTTGGGATCTCTCAAGCATTCTGGGTCTTTGTTTCTTTGATGATGAATGTAGATATGCAGTGTCTTAGGTAGACATGTCAAAATGTGTCATAGACCCATTTCTTAACCCATATTTAATGGGCTGGGTTATTTTATGGATTAGTTATATTCAGTAAATGAGTCATAAACAAATTTAGAATGGTAAAGTCCAAAATAATATGGGTGTTAAATATGTGTACAATTTATTTAGACCCAACCCACCTCTATGACTTTCTCTTCACACTCTCTCGCCCTCACTTAATATCGCGCTCGCTTACTACATGTTCTCACCTGAGGTGTTAGTTTTCCTAGAATGGGTTAAATATGAAAGCATTTGAGCAATTTGGATCGGTTCGGGTTAGGTATGAGTTACTAGATTTGTATTAAATGGAAATAGGTCAATTTGGGTGGAACCGAACCGAACCGAACCAAACCGAACCGACCGTTTGATGGGCCTAGTCTTAGGCAAACTACAGCTCAATTTATCAGTTAAGCTATCTTGGCCGACTTGTCAACTAATACTCTTCTTATGGAGAACTTAAGGGCCTGTTTGTTTACACTTAAAAAAGCAAAAAGTACCTTTTTATTTTCCCACCAAAATTATGATTTAAATTGCAAAAAATTATTGAAAGATTATATGGTAATTTATGTATCAATATTTGAAGGTTGTGCAAGTTCCGGGAGTTTCGGATTTATTTAAAGTCAAAAGTGTGTAAGTTACAAGGTTTAGGTTAAGCAAAAAGTAAAAGTCAGTCGGGACAGATCTTAAGTTGATCCTAAGGTAAAGGTGATGGCGGACATTTAGTGCAATTCGTGAGGGTTTGCAACTCTTTGCCACTTTTCCTTGGCTAATTTGATTCTCGATGAGCATCCCTAGTAATGCTCTTAGTTTATGATCTTAGAGGCGTGAATTGATAGACTGGGAGTGGAGAATGTGGAAGAGAGCATGATTTTGGGGAAGTGGGAAATGCTAATGCTAAAACTGAGCCCTGTTTATTTTGTGTAATAATTATAGGTAGTGATGGTAGTTCCATCACAATGTGATGTTCATGTTCTCTTCTGGTTTTTCTAATTTATTTTTCCTTTTTATTTGCAGTCATCAGGCTATGAAGTTTACATTTTAGAAGCAGCATACAAGGACCCGGAGGTGAATTTCTGCGTTAAACTTGTTCCATTCAGAATATCATGCTTAGGGTTCCTAGAGAAACCCCAATTATATAGCTTTGATTTAGGCAGGGCGGTCAGAGTCCTCCGTGTCGAGTGTATGGCTTACATAGGTCAGGTTATTCCTGCCTGGCTTCTTGCATGATATACTTGCCTTGTCTTGAATTTAGGGTTGTGCTGCTAGGAATGTCCATGGTTTTACCCTTGATGACATACAAAAGATGGCAGGACAGTGGGAAGAAGCTCCAGCCTTATATTGGCAACTGGATGTTAAGGTTTGAGAGCCTTTAATTTTCCCTTGATCCTAATTTTTGGAGTCATGCACAAGTTTTATGAGCTGTGCGAATTAAGGTTATTTATTACCTGTTTGTGTTCATGAAATACATTAGGTTATTTATTACATGTTTGTGATCATGAAATACAATTAACTCGTGTCATTCTATTGCGTGGCAGTCATTATTCCGTGGAGATGATCTCAAGGAAAATGGGATTCAAGAGGTAATATAACATGCAGTTGTGTTTGATTGCACCTTAGTGGGATCGACATAATGTGCATTGACATGATTGATCCACCAAATAGCACTCTATGCTACATGAATGCGAAAGATATATGTATTTCACATTAGAATGTGAAGCCGTCTGTCATTCAAGTTTGCCAATCACGAGTCTTTCTTTTGTTTTGAATTGATACTTTTGCCAATCGCAAGCCTTTCACCTGTGAAGATGCGACCATTCTAAATTTTTGCTGAATGTATGGGTGGGTAGTATTTGTCTTTAGAGGCCCTTCAGTGTCTTCCCGTGATTTATATGTGTAAATGATCTTCCGTCATTATAATTTAGTTTAGAACACCACTCTTCTAGATGACCAATCATGTTGTATTTGTTTTATGATGACTCTTTGGAGAATATTATGAAGTCTACATTACAATTTTGTTAGTTGGGAGATTGGGATAGTACTGGGAGTCTCATTTTGTTTCCTGTGTTCCAGGTCGACATGGATATGGAGGATGATTATGATGAGAGTTTACCCACAGTGGAAGGAAAAAAGTTAGAGAATCCCAAGGGACCTCCTCCTGATGGTGATGCACCAAATGGTATACTTCAAGTTCACTCTCATGGTTCTTTAATTTATTGATTCAGAAAATATTAGTCTAAAATTCTGAGCTTCGGATTTGGAAGCCCTTCTCAATTCGATTTGTGTCATCTGACAACCATTTTATATGCATGCATCTTTCATACTAAATATCATGTCAGAGTTTTCTATTTTTTGGGAGCATACTTCTGAGTCCTTGTTGTGATGAAAATTAGTTTTCAACGTGAAGGTCATCTGTTCATGCTAAATGTCGTATTAAGGGTTTTCGACTTTTTGGGAGCATGTATGTGAGTCCTTGTCATGAAAATTGCATTCCAATGTGAGGTTCAATTTGGAGTTGTTTGATTTATCACGTCTAAAATTAGTTTTTGGTTGCGGTAATCCTGCTATAATCTGGAAGTCGTAACTCCTTATAGTGTTGATGATACTACCACTGTGGTAGAAATTGTTCTGAGATGTTCTGATCTCATGGCGTTGACCTGGTCCGTACCAAAGTGGGTAAGGTATTTCAGTAAAATTAGAAATGATGCATCCATTATGCACTTGAAGAAGTTTCTTATACCAACCTTTTCTGACAGAACCTATGCAGTGACCTGCTCTTTGCATAAATAGATGCCTACATTTTCTTAAATGCGCTCTACCATTATCCTAATTTTATATGCAGTCTATGCTTTTGACCAATGAAATCTCATGGATTTAGGAGTGCTTTATTACGACATAGAAAAACAGATTTAATGTCCAAGGGTCTCTGACATAGAGAAGATCCTGCAGTCCTAGAGTCAAATTTGCCCTGAAGTTTTTATGTAAAGTACAATTCATTCAATAATAAATAACCTGAGTTGCCATCTCCAGTTTTATTTCCTTTTGTGGTTTCTTTGATGAAGATGCTATTTTACTTGGTAAAAATGTTTGCCTGTTTTCATTCATAATGTGAGGTCCAGTAGTTGTCTTGGTGCTTTCTATATAAATTTATTACTTGGAGCATGTCTTCTTGTGATATTTTGTTTCCAGATCTGCGGGTAGCTTGGTTGATTTAACTATCTCAGAAGATATTTTTGTGCTTGCATTTTGCTGCTAATGTACTATCTGACATGCATTATGCCTTCTTCTCTTTTTGAGTTTCCAGTTTTGATGGTTTTTTAGCTTACCTCATTATCCCGATATTTTCAGAAGAATTCTCCAAAAACGGGGAGATAGGGGATGGAGGAGGAGACCATATAACAGAAGTAAGAGAATTGGGTAGGAGTAAGTGGTCAGAGAACCTGGAGGAACATGAAAATGAAGAGAAGGTTGAAATGCGAACCAGTGTATCTGCTCTTTCTGGCTTGGTTCAAACATATGGCAAGAAAGGAAAATCTGTGCGCTGGGGAGACAAGGTGTCTTTCAACTTTTCATATGATTGTTTTCTAAATAAGTACAGTTGGAAGAGGGATTTTTAGCTAGCCAAGCCATACAGTCTAAGTGCAATCTCATAGTCAATAATTATTAATGCACTTGGGAACCTTTTGTACTTCTAGATTTTTATTTACTTGTTAGAGTTTTGGAGTTTGTCCACAGCTGATTGGTGAAAGGTTTTCGACCTAGAGCCAAAACGATATATATCAATGCAAAGGTTTTTTGAAGATATCGGTTAAGTGTTGATAAACATTTGGCATATAAAAGTTCCCTGGCAAAAAAGAACTTTCCTTTGGCAACTGCATCTCTGTTTTTGTCCCTAATTGTGATAGTCTATTAGTATCGCTTTCCTGAAATACTGCTAAATTTCGGGTATTTACCTCCTTTTGGATAACTGAAAATGCAAATTTAGATTTCCTATTTCCTTTTCCACATTTTCTTGTCTCTTCTAACATCTTACTTTTTGCCATATGATGTCATGAACTTCAGGCTGGCAATACTGGGTTCTTGATTGGTGCTGCAAAGAAGGCAAATGTTTTGTCTTTGGTGATTGGACCGGGTGCTGGATACAACTTGGTGGGTATATTGGCCTTGATTACCTTTTGAATATCGAACAATCCGAATTATATAAAAGGAAAACAAATTATTTCGTTTTGCCTATCACTATTCCCTTTTAGTGCCTTCAGATGCAAGTGAATAGCGATAAGGCTGCACGTGTGCTGCATAATGATTGTTTTAACTTTTTTCTCGAGATCCATTAAAATGCGATTTTTTCCCCTTGGTGTATCCTAAGTAACGGCGAATGCATTTCTAATCCTTTCATATTCTTTCGTTAGCTGATTCTTGAATCTTTTTGTGCATGGGTCCTGCAACCGCAGAAATCGAACCCGTTGCCTGATGAAGACAATTTGATGGTGAGCCGCAGTGGTGGTGAACTGAAGAGACCGAGGAGCACATTCCAGGAGCGAATTAGGGCAGAACGCGAGTCATTCAAAGTAGTATTTGACAGGAGACGTCAGCGGATCGGTGGGCTTGATTTGGAGGAGGAATAGAGAAACAAATGGAACTGCTTAAGCCCCTGAATTCTTATGTTGCCTCTTTGCTAGGCTGTAAGTTAGAGTGGCATTTTGTTGTAGATTAGTAACACTAACTTGGCTTGCCCTGAAATTTTCAGCTGTAACAGGGGAAGTCCTCGCTCAAAATTAATGAAATAAATCTTTTCGCCTTCCTAAGTTGTCTCACATCGATCATCTTTTCTCTGTTGTTGTACCGTATCATCTCCAGTGGGCATCGGCACACGAACCAAAGCATCTAGTGTGGTAAGAAATCGCCTTTGGGCGTCAAGACAAGTCGAGATTTTGTTCAATCATGTAATTCAATCAGAAGAATGCTGTGCGACGCCTTCTTTCATGGATCAATTTTGTATGGCTTGAAAGAGAACAAAGTTAGCCCTCTATGATTAAGAGTCAGCTAACTGATGTGTACTGCAGATGCAATTGGGACTCCAGCTGATGAGCGGCGGGGAAGGTTTGTCAAGGTCAATGATATGATTGAAGTTTGAACAACTCCTTTCAAACCATCAGTTCATTGGCAAGGCAACATGTCTGAAATTCGCAGTACGGAACTTAGGAAAGGCGAACTGCAAAGATTTCACATGAAATTACATCCATCGCCTTATGCGTTCGATGGTAAATTGCACGGAGCTCGTACAGAGCACGGGGCAATATCCTCCCGCCAGCTCCCCGCAATCCTTCATCGCTGGGATCAAGCCCCGAGCATAAAGACAGCCAACTTCATCGTGTTCGTCCATGGCGCTGAAGGTGCCGGCGTGCAACAACAGTGGTAAAAAGAAGCAGAACCACTTTCACATATAATATTACAGAGAGAGAGAGAGAGAGGCATTTCCTCTGTGCGGCTCGTGAATACCACGAATATTTATATAGCATCACCCCATGGCACAAGCCAGTAGCAGAGCGCAAACAAGAAGATACCCTTCTCTCTCCACCCACATGGCGATTGCTGCTGGAGGGGGAGGAGGAAGGCGCTTCCTAGCGCGTCTCATCGACTCATCGGAGCGGTCGTCCTCCTCATCCGCCAAGTCCTCTGCTTCCGGTCCATCCATGGCCTCCAGGCTCTCATTCCACTTCCCCACTCACGTATGAACTTCACAATGCTCGTCGCTTTCCACTTATTCTCTCTCGTTCTCCAGATCTATAATCTTTGTGACCCAGTTGACGCCCGGTGTTTCCTTTCGTTTTGCAGAGGTATCGGAGTTCATGCTCATTGTCCATGAATGGCTGCGAAGGGGACCCCACGGCCACCATCGGCACCGCCGAGACCCGCACCTTCCCAGCCGTGGCGACGCCGAGCCTCGCCATGGACCACCTCAGCTCCGCCATCGGCGGCCTCAAGGCGAGCCCGCCAGGTCTCGGCTCCGGCATTATCCGCCTTCAGGCAAGTCAAAAGGCTTTCCTCCCCTTGCGCTGTCGTCGTCTCGTCTGCTGGAACTAGAGCAAAAGCAACGTTGCCGCAGTTTGACAACAGATAACATTCTTTGATAAAATCCTGGCGCATGGGGTTTGGGCACGGGTCCGACCGGGATTGGTTATTGGGATTTGAATTCATTGGAGAAAAAAATATAAAGAGAATTACATAAAAAATCCTAAAAAAAATGAAACCTAGCGCAAAAAACTTTTAAAAAGTACAATTTAATTTTAAAATTTATTATGGAATGCAATTAAATTCTAAAATTTTCAAAAAATACGATCAAGTTCTAAAATTTATCCAATTGATTCAATTAAGTATTTTCGTTGATTGTATTTATTGAAAATTTTAAAAATTAATTGTATTTTTTTGATAAATTTTAGAATTTAATTATGTTTTGAAATTTTAGACATCGATTGCACTTTCATAATAAATTTTAAAATGTAATTATACTTTTTAAAAATTTTAGAATTGAATAATACTTTCGTATCAAGTTTTAAGAGATTTCAGTAGACTTAACAACGTCGACCACTTCTTCCCGCGCGATTTTTGACGGCTCTCACTCTGCGATTTCTCTCGGTGAAGGTGCCGATCCACGAGAAGATCGAAGCGATCGACTGGCTCCACTCTCAGCGCCAGCTCCTCCCCCGCTGCTTCTTCTCCGGCCGGAACTCCGCCGGCGGCAGCTGCTCCGATTGCCTCCTCGAGCCGTCCTCGGCCGCCAGCGGCAACGGCAACGGGCATGTCCGCCGCCGGACGGGGCACAGGCTGGTCAGCGTCGCCGGCGTCGGATCAGCGGTGTTCTTCCGCCGCGTTCGCCCCTTCTCCTACGAAGATTGGTTGTCCATCAAAAGGTAACGCGGTTTGCGGCTCCCGTTTCGTCTCCGTGTTGTTCCGTCTTACGCATGTCTCGATAGATTGATTGATGCAGTCTAGAGCGCATGAACAAAGTCATTCTGTGCTGCATATATCGCAATTCAGATGAACTCGAATGAGCAACTAGGCCGGGTGCTTCGATTTTTCCTGTTTTTCTCATGAATTAAGTTCAGCTAGGTGAAGCTTCAGCAAGAGTGATTGGGGAATTAGTAGATGAGTCCAATTCGAAGGAGTTATTCGCGATTGACCATTATGGAGAGTTCCTTTCCATTGAATTTATAGGTTCCTCTCCACGAGCTGCCCTTTAATCTGTGCTTATGGGGCGATTCGCTTTGATGCGAGATCGAACGTGTCGCCAGAGTGGGATGCTTTTGGTTCTTTCTACTTCATTGTTCCTCAGGTAAACTGGGTGCCATTCTTTTGAAGGGCGCGTTAGGAGCCATGGATTTTGGATGTCGGAGTCGATTCGCCTTCTCCTGAGTACTAATTGTAGACCCTTCTAGTTAATGGCAGGTTGAGTTTGATGAGCTCGAAGAGAGCTCTATGCTTGCAGCTACTATCGCGTGGGACGATGCCCTTTCTTGGACTTGGGAAAAGGCCATAAATTCGCTGGAAGCCACGATAAACCAGGTCTATCTTCATCTTAATGATATGACATATGACACTTCCTGGTCGACTGATCTCTCAACATGTCTGATGATGAAGTAACACACTATAGGTGCAAGGACTATGCATCTGATGACTGCATTGGTTTTGAATTTTGTAGGTATCGTCACTTGTAATGAAGTTAAGAAAGCAAGTGCCTAAAGCATTCATCTTAAGTAATAATCACGTTCCCAGCAAGAACTGCTGGGATCTTGCAGTGAAGAGAGCTTTGCAAATGATTAATGGAGATGACTCTGCCCTCATTAAGGTAAGGAATGATACATGCATACGTTGCTGTGACCAGTGGTTATCCAGACTCCGTTGCTTTCTTCTACTTGTACCAATGGGGCCTACCATTCCTCTTGTTCTGTGTCAACCATCATCTTTGTTCTGATTCACTATTTTTACTCCCTGAAAACGCGTCTTATTCTCCTTTCACCGGAATCTTGTTGGTTTTTCAACGTATCTCTCTGAATTTAGGTTGTGCTAGCACGAAGCAGCAGATTCCTTACTGCTACAGACATAGATCCTATAGCATGGCTCGCTTGTTTACAGGTACTATTTCGCATATTGGACTTAGATCATGGCTTAATCATTAGTTAGGATGCTTATGTGGAAACCAATTTTTCAGATTGAAGGGGAAAATGCTTATCAGTTTTGTCTTCAGCCACCTAATGCTCCAGCATTCATTGGAAACACAGTAATTACGATTATCTTCATATTTTAATTTCTCTCTTTGGGATTTATGGGCGTTCTATTTTTGACTTGGATAAACTTTGTGAATAGCCAGAGCAACTATTTCACAGAACCAGGCTTGGTATCAGCAGTGAGGCTTTGGCTGGAACACGTGCTAGAGGTGAATCAGTGGCTTCGGATCTCCAAATAGAACTTGACTTGCTTTCAAGGTCTATATTTTCACTACAGGAATAGACCATTCAGCACTGCATGCTACTTTTTAGACGTGCATTCTGTCTAATTTCTCTCTAATTTTCCTCTTATTCATAATTTTCAGTCCGAAGGACCATCTTGAGTTTACTATAGTGAGGGAGAGCATAAGAAGAAAATTAGAGGCAAGTCTTTTGTATTCTCCTTTCGAGCCGTTACTTGTTAATGATGCGAGTTTTTCTCAATAACTTGTCAATTCTATTCATAGCTAGAAAGTAGCTTTACACACCAATGGGCCTTAAAGTATCTTGCGTTATCACCCCAAGCCATCATTGCCAACATTAATGAGGGTGGATGCATGAAGTTGGCATGATGTTTATGAAGCGAGGAGCAAAAGAACACTCATGTTTCCTTTTTGCTCACTATCTATAAGTTTTGCCTGAATGAGCCAGGAAGGGAGCTCAGTTTCCTCAGATCCTTGTTCCATACTAGCATGACCATGTAACCAGTAAAACAGGGCTTTGACGATATACACACTGATAAAAGGGTCCTTGTTTGGAGAGTGCGCAAGCTAGTTTTCTCCTCGTCTTCATGATCATGATCTCGCAGGAAGTAGCCTGTACTGTGATTTTGCTGCTGTAGTGATAAACTCTCTCTGAGGACATATATATAACATATTTGTTTGTGTACAGAAACATTATATTCACTGTTACTGCTATTTTTGTAGGCTGTATGTAGTGGAGTGGTTGTAGAACCAAGAAAAGCAATTCGAAAACTTTCTAGAGTTCAACATCTACATGCTGTACTGGCTGGTACATTGAGAAGCGAAGGTGATGAGGTGAGAGTCTGGCTGCCTTCCATTATTATAATTTCCTGATTGATCTTTACACGTCTGTTATCATCTTATGGCGATGAGTGTTTTGATGCGGCTTAATTTACCTTTTCTTCAATTTTTTTTGTGGTTATTACAAAATTTAGCTGACTATCGTTTTGCCAGTTTGACATTTTGTCTTCTCTCCACCCGAGTCCAGCAGTTTGTGGATTTCCGACAGAAGAAGCAAGGCTTTTAATTGCTCAAACTGGTAACTTCATTTTGAAACCCAAGCGTTGCATATCCATTTGTTTTCGTTCCTCTAATTTGTGAGGTAGCTTTAAATCTTGAAAGATGTGAATATGATGTAAACTCCGTTTTTTGCTGAGATTGTTGGAAGTCACGACTTCTTACTCTGCATAAATTGAAACGTGGACTTTCCCATAGAAAGATTGAATTAGGTTCACATATCTACAGCACGCGCTACACTACTATCTGTAGAAATTTAGGAGAAATTGTTCTAAGTTTTTATTCTCCATAAGGACATCTTAATTACATGAGGCCTCTGGCCTTTTATAGCTGCTCATCCAGCTAATTATTTTGTGCTAACTACCGAAGCAAAAGCCAGATATACTAGCCATAAATCTGGTTAGTATCTGCTGGTTGAAACAAAAAAATTAACAGCACCCTAAAACTTAGGAAACAAATTCCTAAAAGCTAACAAACAAAATCCTGAAAATCTGGAAAAATAACCGAACTTCTGCTGCTAACAAAAAAATCCGGTTCTGGTTTTCAACAATCCCCCTCAAGCTGGGTTATGAATGTCTATCATACCCAGCTTGCACCTCAGAGTCTCGAAACTATATCTAGACAAAACCTTAGTCAATATATCCGCTGTTTGATGATTAGTTGGAACATACAAGAGCTTCAATATTCCTTCATCGAGTTTTTCTTTGATGAAATGTTGATCGATCTCCACATGTTTTGTTCTATCATGATGAACCGGGTTCTTGGCAATCTCAATAGCAGCTTTGTTGTCACATAATAATAACATAGGATTGGTATTAGTGAATCCTAGTTCATTTAAGACTCTTCTCAGCCACATGCCTTCACATATTCCTTGACACATTGCTCTAAACTCCACTTCAGTGCTGCTCCTAGCAACAACGGGTTGTTTCTTGCTTCTCCAATTAACCATGTTGCCCACACGAAGGTACAATACCCTGTTGTAGACCTTCAGTCCGTGAGAGATCCAGCCCAATCTGCATCCGTGAAAATCTCCACATTTCTCTCCTCTGTTTTCTTAAAGTAAAGCTCTCTTCCAGGACTTATCTTCAGGTACTGTAAGATTCGAAAAACTGCCTGCAGGTGCTTCTCTGTTGGTTGGTTCGTGTATCTACTAACCATATTGCGAAACCAATGTCTAGCCGAGTATGCGAGAGAAAGATTAGTTTGCCAACTAATCTTTGATACCTCCCTTTGTCTGTTAATGATCCTTCTTCCATCTCAGTTTTATAGGTAGAATCCATGATGGTGTCAGCTGGTTTACACCCAAGCATACCGGTTTCCTTCAAGAGATCAAGAGTATACTTGCGTTGGGAAATTGCAATCCCTTTCAGTGACCGAGCTACCTCCATACCTAGGAAGTATTTGAGTTGACCTAGGTCTTTAACCTTGAATTCTTGTGCCAAGATATTCTTCAGTTTTCCAATCTCCTCCAGATTGTCACTAGCTAGGATTATATCATCAACGTATACGATCATTATTGCTCTTCTGCCTTCAACTGACTTCTTGACGAACTTTGTATGATCTGTTTGACATTGAGTGAAATTCAGCTTCTTAACAACCCTTGTTAACCTCTCGAACCAAGCACGAGGTGATTGCTTTAGGCCATATAGGGATTTCTTGAGTTTGCACACCTTGTTGAAGCTCTCTTTAGTGTCAATTTTAGGTGGGACCTCCATAAAGACTTCTTCCTCCAATTCCCCATTTAAGAAGGCATTCTTTATGTCTAATTGCTATAGGGGCGAGTCCAAGTTAGCTGCAAAAGAGAGCAACACTCGAATGGAGTTTAGTTTGGCCACCGTAACGAAGGTTTCTTCGTAGTCTATTCCATATGATTGTGTGAATCCCTTAGCGACCAGTCTTGCCTTGAAATGATCAACACTACCATCGGCGTTGTGCTTAACTGTAAAAACCCACTTACATCCCACCAATTTCTTCCTAGCTGGTAATTTTGTATATTCCCAAGTCTTATTCTTCTCAAGTGCATGAATTTTCTCAAGAACCGCTCTTTTCCACTCAGATTGAGCAAGTGCCTCCTGGATAGTCTTGGGAATTTGAATGTCGCTCAACGTTGAAACAAATGCCTTGTATTTCGGAGACAACTTTTCGTAAGACACAAAGTTGTTAATGGGATGTTGAGTACACTGTCTCTTCCCCTTCCTAAGAGCAATAGGCTGATTAAGATCATCAAGTACAACAGAATTTTCTGAGTTTGCAGGAGCATTGCCTTCATTGACTGTGGGTCTTGAACTCGGATCTGTCTGTTGAGCCGGCCTTGATGTAGTACGATCCTCCAACTCATTTTGAGTCTTCCTCCTAAAGTAGACAATTACCTCTTTATTTTTGTCTTGTGTAGCATCTTGAATGGGTAGACACGAAAGACTTTCAGATGTTGGATGACTCTCGGATGTTGGAATGGGTAGACACGGAAGACAAGGAGAATTTGTTTGTTGTGACCCGAGTGACTGAGAAGTGTCCCAAAAATAATATTCCTCACAACTCTCCCCCTGAATGATATTTTTGAAGTGAAAGGGCTGGTGCTCAAAGAAGGTAACATCCATGGTGGTATGAAAACGCTTTGTTTGTGGGCAATAACACTTATATCCACCTTGATTTGGAGCGTATCCTAGAAACACACATTTGAGGGACTTAGGATGTAGCTTGTTGCGATGTTGCTGATTTATATGAATAAATGCTGTGCAGCTGAATACTTTGAGTAGGACATATGAGTAAAACGAATATGTGGGTAGGTATGAAGTAGCCTCTGAAATGGTGTTCGGAAATCTAGAACACGAGAAGGCATACGATTGATGAGATATGTGGTTGTTAACACTGCTTCTCCCCAAAAATGTTTAGGAACATGGGTGGATATCATAAGAGAACGGACAACTTCCAAAAGATGCCTGTTGAGAGTACTTGGCTAATAGGGACATATCTGTCTATTTCCTTTATTATTTTATATATTGCAGCAATAAGGGTAATATTGTAATTTTGGCCTTTTTGGCTTTATTATAAATAGATAGCTTGGGGTCACATAGACCTAACCAAGCATTCAGTTCAGTTTTTTCTCTCAACATGGTATCAGAGCCAGATCTGAACTGAAACCCTAACCCTAATCTCTTCTCTGCGCAACCTTTCTTTTTCCTCTCTTCACGCCTTCACTCTCTCCCACCGCAGTTCCTTCTCATCTTCTCCTTTGCTTTCTTTCACAGTGTAGGGCAGCACTAATGAGTCCGCGATAGGTGGTTCAACTTCTTCTGCTATTTTTTGGATCTTCTTGTCTGGAATTGGTTTTGCCTTGCCGCTGGCCTACAATTCTCTCGTGTGTGAAGACCAAAGCACTGCAGTTCGTGGACCACCATATTTTTTCAGATTCTTTGGGATAAATTAGAATTATCGATTTTTTTCAAGTTTTCAAAATCTTGAAAAAATCGATTTTTTTCTTCCCTTGATCTGATCTTGCTGATTTTTTGGAGGATATTTTTAGCCTACTACCAGTGACACAATGTCTGACGGTTCAGTGGAGAACCCTCCACCTACAGGAGATGGCCGTATAGATTATATTACTTTCGCTACAATCTCTGTGAAGCTCGACGGCACAAATTATTTGATATGGTCTCGATCTGTATTCTTGACCATTGCAGGCCGTGGGCTTACAGGTCATATCAACGGCACTTCTGTGAAGCCGGAAACATCTGGTGCTACTCAAGACAAGTGGATCTCGAATGACTCTTTGGTAATGTCTTTTTTGCTTAACTCGATGCAGCCACATATTGCAAAAGGATATTTGCTTCTTGATACTGCGGCGCAAATTTGGTCAGCTGCTAGGGATACTTATGGTCAAATCGGGAATGATGCACAGGTGTATGAACTTCGAAAAAGGGTTCATGACACTTCTCAGAAGGAGATGACTATATCTCAATATTATGCTGAGCTTCGGAGTTTATGGCAAGAGCTAGATCATTATACAGATTATCAACCAACTAATGCTACAGACATTGCTGCCTACAAGAACCATGTGGACAAGATCAGAGTTTATGATTTCTTGGCAGGATTGAATGTTGAATATGATCAGATACGTGTTCAAGTCCTTAGCCGGTCTCCATTCCCCACTCTGGAACAGTCCTATGCCCTAGTTCACTCAGAAGAAAGCCGTAGGACAGCAATGCTCCACTCCTCTACTATTGATCGATCTGCTCTACAAATTAGTGCTGGCACTATTACTAAATCTGGTTTGTTCCCTCGATTTAATGATACCCCTAAGGAAGTTGTGAAATGTGAATATTGTCATAGGCCTTATCATACTAAGGCTACCTGCTGGAAGTTACATGGAAAACCTGCAGATTTTGAGGAAAAAAAGGCACAGAGAAAGACAAAAAACAAAGCAAATCATACTGAAACTGTTACTGCTACACCTACTACTGATATCGGTTTATCCCAGGAAGAACTTCAGGCATTTCGACGTCTACTGAAAGCTTCTACTACTGCTGCTTCCTCCACAGTTGCTAATTCGTCTTCCCATTTTGCTTCAAATCTAGCCACTTCAGGTATCTTCTTTGGGGGGTTTAATACATCTGTTGTTTCCAGCCCATGGATCATTGATACAGGGGCTACAGATCATATGACAGGTTCTTCTAGTCTCTTTCATCAATACACCCCTTCTTCCGGTAGAGACAAAGTTCGTGTAGCTGATGGAACCCTCTCTTCCATCGCTGGAAAAGGGTCTATCAATTGTTTCTCCACTCTTCCCTTGTCTTCTGTTTTACATATACCATCATTCTCTACTAATCTCCTTTCTATTAGTAGTTTGACTCGAGACTTAAATTGTAAAGTAACTTTTTTCCCTTCTCACTGTATTTTTCAGGATCTGGTAACGGAGAAGGAGATTGGATATGGTAGATTGGATGGTGGTCTTTATCTGCTCGAGGGTAGTGGGGTTTCTACTTCTATGTCGTCTACTACGCCCCATCAAGTTAATTCAGCATTGACAGATCTCCATCAGTGGCACTGCAGATTAGGTCATCCCCCTTTAGGAACTTTAGAAAAAGTTTTCCCGAGTCTCGTTTCAGCTTGTAATAAAGATGAGTTTTTTTGTGAAGCTTGTGTCTTTGCTAAACAAACTCGTTCTACATATTCATCTTCAAATAATAAAAGTCATTTTCCTTTTCATGTGATTCATACTGATGTGTGGTGTCCTTCCCGACGTACTTCTATTTCTGGTCATCGATGGTTTGTTACTTTTATCGATTGTCATTCTCGTGCAACTTGGGTTTATTTGTTGAAGCATAAGAGTGACGTTTTTCGTTATTTTCAAATTTTTCACAAAATGATTCAAACTCAATTCAACGCCACTGTGAAAATCCTTCGCAGTGACAATGGCACTGAGTACACTGAAGGTCAGTTTCAACGGTATCTCTTTGATCATGGCATTATTCATCAGACCAGTTGTGTTGATACCCCAGCACAGAATGGTGTTGCCGAAAGAAAGAACCGACATTTGTTAGAGGTCGCTAGGTCTCTTATGTTTGCACGTCATGTCCCCTCTCAGTATTGGAGTGATGCTATTTTAACCGCTACCTATTTAATCAATCGGATGCCGACTAGAATTCTTGATTTTCGCACACCTATTGATGTTTTACAGGGATCATCAACTTTTATTCTTCCTCCAAAAATTTTTGGTTGTGTTTGTTATGCTCGTAACACTACCTCTAAGAGTAAGTTGGAACCCCGCGGTCTCCGCTGCATATTTCTTGGGTATTCAGCTACTCAAAAGGGTTATAAGTGTTATCATCCTCCTTCTCGGCGCAATATTATATCTATGGATGTGATTTTTCATGAGTCTACTTCTTATTATTCCGCTCCACCTCTTCAGGGGGAGTGTCCTAGTGTAGAGGTGTTGCCAATTCTAGGTGTTCCTGAGGATATTACTTACTCTTCTCCTTCTCCTCCTCCTCCAGTAGTCTCTGATAGTTCTCCTTCTTCTCAAGAGGAGAATGATGCAACGCAAGTAGAGAATAATGCAATACCTCAGGGGGAGATATCAGAGGTTCAGGGGGAGATCACACCTGTTAAGCAAAGTATTGGTATCTTTCAAAGGCGGATTGATAGTGGGGAAACATTGAAGACATATCGTCGTAGGAATTCCACTACCAACGCGCAAGTTAAGACCACTGATACATTGCCTATTCAGTCAACATCTCCGGATCCGGATTCTACTACTCCTTCTGATGAGGTTTCTCCTTCTGATCTTCCTATCGCACTCCGAAAGGGTATTAGAACTTGTACTCAACACCCTATATCCAATGTTGTTTCCTATGACTCTTTGTCTAGCTCTTATCGTACTTTTATATCTTCTCTATCTTCTGTTTCTATTCCACGGAATTGGCAAGAAGCTTTTGCAGATAAGAAGTGGAAGACAGCAATGGTGGAGGAAATGCATGCTTTGAAGAAAAATGACACGTGGGATCTTGTTGTTCTTCCTCCTGGGAAACAACCGGTAGGATGTAAGTGGGTGTTTGTAGTCAAACAGAAGATGGATGGTACTGTGGATAGATATAAAGCACGGTTGGTGGCGAAGGGATTTACTCAGACTTATGGGATTGACTATCAAGAAACCTTTGCTCCTGTTGCCAAGTTGAATACTGTTCGAGTGTTGCTTTCGTGTGCTGTAAACCAGGGATGGGATCTTCAGCAGTTAGATGTGAAGAATGCCTTTCTTCATGGAGAGTTAGAAGAGGAGGTATATATGGAGATTCCTCCAGGTTTTTCTTGTGACAAAACTCAAGGTAAAGTGTGTAAGCTGAAACGTGCACTTTATGGTTTAAAGCAATCACCTCGAGCTTGGTTTGGTAGGTTTCAGAAAGCTATGATCTTTGTTGGGTATAAACAAAGTAATGCTGATCATACTTTGTTTGTGAAGAGATCAGGTGCTAAAGTCACTATTCTTATTGTCTATGTAGACGACATTATTGTCACAGGGAATGATACTGATGAGATAAGCCGGTTGAAGAATTTTCTTGGACAAGAATTCGAAATAAAGGATCTTGGCAAGCTTCGATACTTTCTTGGGATTGAAGTTGCCAGATCTTCAAAAGGTATCTTTCTATCCCAAAGGAAGTATGTCCTTGATCTTTTAACAGAAGTTGGGTTATTAGGATGTCGTCCCTCTGATACACCTATTGAGGTCAATACTCGTCTTCAAGAAAAGGATGGTGATCCCGTCGATAAGGGTCGTTATCAACGGTTAGTGGGCAAGTTGATTTATTTATCACACACCAGACCTGATATTGCTTTTGCTGTGAGCCTAGTGAGTCAGTTTATGCATGATCCATACTCTACTCATATGGATGTTGTTCTTAGAATCCTTCGATATTTGAAATCTGCTCCCGGAAAAGGGATTCTTTTATCTCCTCGTGATGGCTTGAAAGTTGAAGCCTATACAGATGCTGATTGGGCTGGATCTCCTGACCGAAAGTCTATTTCTGGGTATTGTACTTTCTTAGGAGGGAATCTTGTGACTTGGCGCAGCAAAAAGCAGAATGTGATTGCTCGATCTAGTGCTGAAGCAGAATTTCGTGCAATGGCACATGGAGTTTGTGAACTGTTATGGCTTAAAGGATTACTTGAAGATCTTGGTGTATCTGTTCCTATTCCTATGATGCTATATTGTGATAATAAAGCCGCCATTAGTATTGCTCACAATCCTGTACAACATGACCGTACAAAACATGTGGAGATTGATAGGCACTTTATCAAAGAGAAGTTGGAGAGCGGTTTAATTTGTATGCCCTTTGTTCAGTCCGGTGATCAACTTGCTGATGTGTTAACTAAAGGATTAGGAAGTAAATCGTTTCATCTTGTTTTAGTCAAGTTGGGCATGTGTGATATCTATGCTCCAACTTGAGGGGGAGTGTTGAGAGTACTTGGCTAATAGGGACATATCTGTCTATTTCCTTTATTATTTTATATATTGCAGCAATAAGGGTAATATTGTAATTTTGGCCTTTTTGGCTTTATTATAAATAGATAGCTTGGGGTCACATAGACCTAACCAAGCATTCAGTTCAGTTTTTTCTCTCAACAATGCCTATTTTTTGTCTCCGCCACTCCATTTTGTTGTGGATTTTCTACACGAGCTAATATGTATGATACCATGGCTATTTAGGTATGACCCGAGTTGTAAGTGAAAGTATTCTCTCCCATTATCTGTTTTGAAAACTTGGATTTTTGTGCTGAATTGGGTTTGGATCATTTGGTTGAAGGTTTGAAAAATTCGGCTAACATCGGATTTTTCCTTCATCAGAAAAGCCAAGTGAGTCTTGTGTGATCATCAATGAAGGTAACAAACCACCTAGAATCAGTAATATTATTGACACGAGAAGATCTCCAAATATTGCTATGAATCATGTGAAATAGATGAGAAGACTTGTAAGGTTGCAAAGGGTATGAACTGCGAGTATGTTTGGATAATTGATACACCTCACATTGAAATTTTATTGAATCTTTATTGAACAAAGAAGGTAGCAACCTTTTTAAGTACGAGAAATTTGGATGACCTAACCTATAGTGACACAATCTTACTTCACTTTCTTCCTTAGCACGAGATGCTACACATGACATCTTATTTTTTTCCATTCTGAGGCATTAACTCGCAGAAGGTAGAGGCCCGCATCCATCTCAGCACTGCCAATCGTCATCCCCGAGTTCAAAACCTGAAATTCACATGAGTGTGGGAAAAATTTAGTAATGCAACCTAAATCTTTGGTTAACTTGCTGATGGAGAGAAGATTATAGCTGAGTTTGGGAATAAATAATACTGAATTCAGTGTTATATCTTTTGAAATAATCAATGATCCAACACCAGCCACCTTTGAGCAAGAACCATCAGCAATTCGAACGCTAGTGCTGTTTTGACATGGATTGTACTCGTTGAACACTGTGATATCTCCGGTCATGTGGTCGGATGCTCTTGAGTCTACTACCCAAGAGGTGATTTTCTCCTTGTTAGCACTAAAGGCATTTAGAGAATTACCTCGTTGAGCTATCGTTGCTGTATTAACCCCTTCTGGACGAGTTGCCTTCTGAACTGATTCCTATAGCAACTTTTTCAGCATCTCCAGCTGCTCTTTGTTGAAGGGACTCAAATCTACCTAAGCGTTTGTTTCGATTTGGACTATGTTGCTTCTGCTCTCCCAGTCTTGAGTAGGACGTGAGGCTGATGGCTTCCAATCATCTAGCCGACCATGAAGTTTCCAGCATGTGTCTTGTGTGACTTGTCCATTTGCAATGATCACACCACGGACAACCACCCTTTCACCGGTTGTTGTTGTTTGACTGAGTGCCTCGACTGTAGGATGGTTGAGATCCTCGGGCTATTAAGGTAGAATTTTCTGGATTGGTCTGGTTTTTTGAACAACCAAGCATCACCTTTCGCCGAGTCTCTTCTCTCTTGACCTCCGCAAAACTTCTCGTACGTTAGGTAGGGGCTTTATGCTTAGAACTCATCCACGTACCTCATCAAGCTCTTGATTCAAGCCTAACAGAAATTTATAGATGCGTTGTCGATCTTGAATCTGCTTGTACCGCTTGCTATCTTCAGGACAACTCCACATCATATCTTCCAGCATGTCAAGTTGCTGCCAATGACGCATGAGTTGGTTAAAATAATTAGTGACCGGAGATTCCCCTTGCCTTAGATCATGAAGAATGCCCTTGATCTCGAAGATGGCTGAGGTGTTATCTTTGTTGGAATAAGTTTCATAAATAGCATCCCAATTCTACTTCGTTGTCTGGTAGTGCATGAAATTCTCCCCTGTTTCATTCATCATTGAATTCAGCAACCAGGACATCACCATGTTATTTTCCACCTTCCATGTTCAATAGTTTGGGCTCATCTCCTCAGGTTGTACGACAACTCCAGTTAGGTAATCTTCTTTACCTTTTCCGCAAACGAAAATTATGACAGAATGGGACCATTGATTGAAGTTGTGACCGGTAAGTTTATGACCGGTGATGAGAAGAGTTCCCCCTTCGGATACATTGATAGGTTGGGTAATCAAAGGAGACTTCTGAGCTTTAGGGTTTGAGGTTTCACTCTCAACCTCACTTGCCATGGTGGCTCTAGGGTATTTTGTCATGGTGGAAACACTTAGAGATATGGTAGAAAAGAATGGTCTAGATCGAGCTCTGATACCATGTAGAAGTTTAGGAGAAATTGTTCTAAGTTTTTATTCTCCATAAGGACATCTTAATTACATGAGGCCTCTGGCCTTTTATAGCTGCTCGTCCAGCTAATTATTTTGTGCTAACTACCAAAGCAAAAGCCAGATATACTAGCCATAAATCTGGTTAGTATCTGCTGGTTGAAACAAAAAAAAATTAACAGCACCCTAAAACTTAGGAAACAAATTCCTAAATGCTAACAAACAAAATCCTAAAAATCTGGAAAAATAACCGAACTTCTGCTGCTAACAAAAAAATCCGGTTCTGGTCTTCAACACTATCTGATACTTCTCTCAGAATGTTTGCTCATTCTTTAACATGATTAACACTAAGGGTGCGCATGGCAACGACTCTATGTTCGGGAACTAATTCTGCTCAGAAATGATTTTTTTTTATTCTATGCTCGGGAAAAATTTTTAAGCATTTGAAGGTGTTTGGTAACTGCCCAAAATTTCTATTCTTAGAATAGAAAAAGAACAAAAATGCCTTTGGTAACTACACAAAATTTCTTTTTATTAATAATATTTTAAATTTTTTGATATTTCTTTCTTCTTCTTTTTTTCCTTCCCTTCCTTGGCCAGTCGCCAGCGCCAGCGACTGGCCACAGGCCAGGGATGGCGAGGGCGTCGCGGCCCTTGCCGTCGCGGCCGCGAGCTGCCCTCGCCGGCCCTGGCCGGTGGCCGGTCGCTAATGGCCGGCGGCAGACCAGGAAGAAGAAAAAGAACAAACCAAAAAGGAAGGAGAAAAACAAGAAGAATCAGAAATGAAAAAATTATTCCAGCATCAAGAAGTTACTTTTTTTTTGCTTCTTGATTCTGTTCCAAGACTAATTCTGGAAACAATTTTTTGCAAATTTGTGCCATGGCATAAAAATTTTAACAAACGGATTTCTGTTCCCAAACTAATTCTGGGAACAAAAGAACAGAAATTTTCACTATTTGGTAACTTGCCAAACGCCCCCTCAGAGAATGCTCAAGTAGTCTGGTGTCTGGCAGCTTGAATGAGAATATTGCCTGGCTAACTTCTGTCTCTGAACCACTTTAGGGGAACCTTCCTGTGTGCTTGCTTTCCAAACTACTAAATGCTAATTGGTACATCTATATTAATGTTTTATACTCCCCTGATGCTTTTCTTGCAGAGGTGTTTGACCGAGGAATGTATGCTGGACCAGTGGGCTGGTTTGGAGGGGGAGAGAGTGAGTTTGCTGTGGGTATTAGGTCAGCTTTGGTTGGAAAGGTGATCCCCCCAAATTTTCTCTTTAATTAACTAGATGCATTTTCTTAAAGTGAAACTATTCTTCCGTTGCCCTGGATCCAAATGCTTCTTTGTTTTGGTTTATCTAGTGAAAATAAGTGCATTGTTGTCCCATTGATTAGTTCTGGGGCATTAACCTAAAATTTCGAATGCTTATGCTGGGTTTTAGGGCCTTGGTGCTTTAATTTATGCTGGGACCGGGATAGTGGAAGGAAGCAATCCATCTTCCGAATGGGATGAACTGGAAATCAAGATATCTCAGGTATGTGATGCGTATGCTCTCCTGGTATAGATGACTTTGTTGATGACTTTTAAAGTTTGACATGGTAGAAGAACGAGAACTTTCTGAGAGGTGATTTCCTAGCATCACTAAATTAATATTCCAAGAATATCAGGATTTTCATATTTGTTTATACAGTTCATGAAATTGCTCAAACTTGAGGTGCCTTCATGACAAGAGTTGATGACTTAGGGATGAGCATACTAAAGGTCAGTGACCGTAAGTTTTCCATTTCTTTTAGTTACTTCTCGAATCATAATTTTCAACTATGACTATGAAATTGCAATCAAGTTGGCAGTGTTCATGATTCATAATAAGAGTATATTACAGTCCGAAGTGTTTTGAGAACCACCATTAGCAACCTCCTAACTAGGCATTTTGAGGTCTTGAAATGCTCCCAGCTGAACTGAGATGGGGCAATGACTGTCATTGGCTCAAAACGTGAGTTTATCATAGACTCAGCAACTTGGAAAAAAGTACCTTCTCTTGTGAATGATCCACGTCTGTTTGTATATGTGGGGATTGATGTTCTTGCTATGTTGGTTACTTCATCACATGTATTCCAGTCTGTTTCCTAAACATTTTTTAGTGAATAATGAATAGGGTTTGTCTCATGCTCTCTGTGACAACTGATGTACTGAAGATCACTAGATTTCAGATGCAGAGGTTATTGATACTAAGTAGTCCATGTTCTTTAGTTTTTGCTCTTCTACTTCTCCCCATCTTTTTGCCTCTTCAAGTGATTGATCTTGTACCTAGCTTTTTCGAAAAACGATCCTCCTGGCTTGGGTCTTTGTTTGTTATCTTTACTCCCCACAGTAGGACATCTTGTTGCCACTTTTTGTCCACTCTCGGAAGCACTGCCAGTATAATGCTTCAGTCTTTTTTAAAGGATATTTTTCCAGAGGCAATGTAAAACAGAATAAACCTACCGAAATAACTTCATTAAACCAGAAGATGACTGACCATGTTATCTGCATTCGTCCAACATTTTTTTCCAATCATAGAGCAGAAGTAGTGACACCTATCTAGTGTACTTCTGAACCTGTATCTCCAACTTCTATTTAGGGAGAGGTTCTTGCTTTCTTTGTCAACTTTGTTTATGTGCACTTGTAAGTACATTGCTGTACATGTTTCGGTCTTTATGCAGATGAGAGCGCCTGCAAAGTGCATGAGTCTGGTTACTAATGTCACTGGCTCTGTTCAAATTGCATCCTTCTCATTCACATTTCAAGTCGGACTTCCAGATTCAGCAAAGAAGGTTCCATTTGATGTTAGGTCTTCCTTGGATCTCCATACTACCGCACACTTTCTGGCGCATAGTCCCTCTTGGTCACATAAATAAGAGACGTAATCGGCATTCCAAATTTATTCATTTAGTATCGAGCATTTCGTTTGTGCAGAAAACTGGAATCAAATAAATGTGCAGGCATGCAGTGTCTGACATCGTCTTCATCTATGCGAATTCATTTTTTTCATTCTTAGTTGATTTCTCAGAGATGATTGAAGAAATAGTATTACAGCCTTGGAATCCGGAATTGGAGGGCAATGATCTGTTACCCAGGCAAAACACAAGGTCAGCTTCTATTCTAACTATGGAATGCAGGAGGCAATAGGTTTAGTCAATCATCGACCACAAAAATTGATGAAATAAATCTTTTTGCCTTCCTAAGTTGTCTCACATCAATCATCTTTTCTCCGTTGTCATACCGTATCCTCTTTAATGGGCATCGGTCCACGAACCAAAGCATCTAGTGTGGATAAGAAATCGCCTTTGGGCGTCGAGACAAGTCGAAATTTTGTTCAATCATGTAATTAAATCGGAAGAATGCTGCGCGACACCTTCTTTCATGGGTCAATTTTGTATGGCTTGATAAAGAACGAAGTTTGCCCTTTATGATTAAGAGACAGCTAACTGATGTGTACTGCAGATGAAATTGTGACTCCAGCCGATGAGCGGCGGGGAAGGTTTGTCAAGGTCTATGATTTGATTGAACAACTCCTTTCAAACCATCAGTTCATTGGCAAGGCAATATGTCTGAAATTCACAGTACCTAACTTAGGAAAGGTGAACCGCAAAGATTTCACATGAAATTACATCCATCGCGTTATGTGTTCAATGGTATATTGCACCGAGCTCGTACAGAGCATGGGGCAATATCCTCCTGCCAGCTCCTCATGGTCCTTCATCGCCGGGATCGAGCCACGAGCATAAAGACAGCCGACTTCATCATGTTTGTCCATGGCGCTGAAGGTGCCGGCGTGCAACAACAGTGGTAAAAAGAAGCAGAACCACTTTCACATATATATTACAGAGAGAGAGAGAGAGAGAGAGAGAGAGAGAGAGAGAGGCTTTTCCTCTGTGCGGCTCATGAATATCACGAATATATATAGCATCACCACAAGCCAGTAGCAGAGCGCAAACAAGAAGACACCCTTCTCTCTGTCTCTCCTCTCCTCCCTCATGGCGATTGCTGCTGGAGGGGGTGGAGGAGGGCGCTTCCTAGCACGGCTCATCGACTCATCGGAGCCGTCGTCCTCCTCATACGCCAAGTCCTCTGCTTCCGGTCCATCCGTGGCCTCCAGACTCTCATTCCACTTCCCCACTCACGTATGAACTTCACAATGCTCGTCGCTTTCCACTTCTTCTCTCTCGTTCTCCAGTTCTATAATCTTTGTGACTCAGTTGACGTTCAGTGTTTCCTTTCGTTTGCAGAGGCATCAGAGTTCATGCTCATTGTCCATGAACGGCTGCGAAGGGGACCCCACGGCCCCCATCGGCACCGCCGAGACCCGCACCTTCCCGGCCGTGGCGACACCAGGCCTCGCCGTGGACCGCCTCAGCTCCGCCGTCGCCGGCCTCAAGGCGAGCCCGCCGGGTCTCCGCTCCGGCATTATCCGCCTTCAGGCAAGTCAAAAGGGTTTTTTTCCCTTGCGCCGTCGTCGTCTCGTCCGCTGTAACTAGAGCAAAAGCCACGTTGCCGCAGTTTGACAACGGATAACATTCTTGATAAAATCTTGGCAAATGGGGTTCAGGCACGTGTCCGACTGGGATTGGTTACCTGGATTTGAATTCATTGGAGAAAAAAATTAATAGATAATTGCATTAAAAGTCATAAATCTTATCATTATAACGTAATTGAGCTCTAAAACTTTTAAAAAGTATAATTAAATCTTAAAATTTATCACGAAATATAATTGAATTTTAAAACTTTCAAAAAATGTAATTAAGTTTTAAAATTTATCCAACTGATCTAATTAGGTTCCTTTGTTAATTGCACTTCTTGAAAATTTTGAAATTGATTGTATTTTTTTGATAAATTTTAGAATTTGATTACTTTTTTAAATTTTAATGTTTTATTGTATTTTCGCGATAAATTTTAAAATTTTATTATATTTTTTGAAAATTTTAGAGTTAAATTACACGTTGTGATAAGTTTTAAGACGTGTCGGTGCACTTGTAACGACGTACACTTCTTCCCGCGCACTTCTTCCCGCGCGATTTTTGACGGCTCTCACTCTGCGATTTCTCTCGGTGAAGGTGCCGATCCACGAGAAGATCGAAGCGATCGACTGGCTCCACTCTCAGCGCCAGCTCCTCCCCCGCTGCTTCTTCTCCGGCCGGAACTCCGCCGGCGGCAGCTGCTCCGATTGCCTCCTCGAGCCGTCCTCGGCCGCCAGCGGCAACGGCAACGGGCATGTCCGCCGCCGGACGGGGCACAGGCTGGTCAGCGTCGCCGGCGTCGGATCAGCGGTGTTCTTCCGCCGCGTTAGCCCCTTTTCCTACGAAGATTGGTTGTCCATCAAAAGGTAACGCGGTTTGCGGCTCCCGTTTCGTCTCCGTGTTGTTCCGTCTTACGCATGTCTCGATAGATTGATTGATGCAGTCTAGAGCGCATGAACAAAGTCATTCTGTGCTGCATATATCGCAATTCAGATGAACTCGAATGAGCAACTAGGCCGGGTGCTTCGATTTTTCCTGTTTTTCTCATGAATTAAGTTCGGCTAGGTGAAGCTTCAGCAAGAGTGATTGGGGAATTAGTAGATGAGTCCAATTAGAAGGAGTTATTCGCGATTGACCATTATGGAGAGTTCCTTTCCATTGAATTTATAGGTTCCTCTCCACGAGCTGCCCTTTAATCCGTGCTTATGGGGCGATTCGCTTTGATGCGAGATCGAACGTGTCGCCAGAGTGGGAGGCTTTTGGTTCTTTCTACTTCATTGTTCCTCAGGTAAACTGGGTGCCATTCTTTTGAAGGGCGCGTTAGGAGCCATGGATTTTGGATGTCGGTGTCAATTTGCCTTCTCCTGAGTACTAATTGTAGACCCTTCTAGTTAATGGCAGGTTGAGTTTGATGAGCTCGAAGAGAGCTCTATGCTTGCAGCTACTATCGTGTGGGACAATGCTCTTTCTTGGACTTGGGAAAAGGCCATATGTTTGCTGGAAGCCACGATAAACCAGGTCTATCTTCATCTTAATGATATGACATATGACACTTCCTGGTCGACTGATCTCTCAACATGTCTGATGATGAAGCAACACACTATAGGTGCAAGGACTATGCATCTGATGACTGCATTGGTTTTGAATTTTGTAGGTATCGTCACTTGTAATGAAGTTAAGAAAGCAAGTGCCTAAAGCATTCATCTTAAGTAATAATCACGTTCCCAGCAAGAACTGCTGGGATCTTGCAGTGAAGAGAGCTTTGCAAATGATTAATGGAGATGACTCTGCCCTCGTTAAGGTAAGGAATGATACATGCATACATTGCTGTGACCAGTGGTTATCCAGACTCCGTTGCTTTCTTCTACTTGTACCAATGGCGCCTACCATTCCTCTTGTTCTGTGTCAACCATCATCTTTGTTCTGATTCACTATTTTTACTCCCTGAAAACGCGTCTTATTCTCCTTTCTCCGGAATCTTGTTGGTTTTTCAACGTATCTCTCTGAATTTAGGTTGTGCTAGCACGAAGCAGCAGATTCCTTACTGCTACAGACATAGATCCTATAGCATGGCTCGCTTGTTTACAGGTACTGTTTCGCATATTGGACTTAGATCATGGCTTAATCATTAGTTAGGATGCTTATGTGGAAACCAATTTTTCAGATTGAAGGGGAAAATGCTTATCAGTTTTGTCTTCAGCCACCTAATGCTCCAGCATTCATTGGAAACACAGTAATTAAGATTATCTTCACATTTTAATTTCTCTCTTTGGGATTTATGGGCGTTCTATTTTTGACTTGGATAAACTTTGTGAATAGCCAGAGCAACTATTTCACAGAACCAGGCTTGGTATCAGCAGTGAGGCTTTGGCTGGAACACGTGCTAGAGGTGAATCAGTGGCTTCGGATCTCCAAATAGAACTTGACTTGCTTTCAAGGTCTATATTTTCACTACAGGAATAGACCATTCAGCACTGCATGCTACTTTTTAGACGTGCATTCTGTCTAATTTCTCTCTAATTTTCCTCTTATTCATAATTTTCAGTCCGAAGGACCATCTTGAGTTTACTATAGTGAGGGAGAGCATAAGAAGAAAATTAGAGGCAAGTCTTTTGTATTCTCCTTTCGAGCCGTTACTTGTTAATGATGCGAGTTTTTCTCAATAACTTGTCAATTCTATTCATAGCTAGAAAGTAGCTTTACACACCAATGGGCCTTAAAGTATCTTGCGTTATCACCCCAAGCCATCATTGCCAACATTAATGA
Source organism: Syzygium malaccense (assembly GCA_031216405.1). Lineage (NCBI taxonomy): Eukaryota > Viridiplantae > Streptophyta > Magnoliopsida > Myrtales > Myrtaceae > Syzygium > Syzygium malaccense. The sequence goes on along the minus strand of CM062254.1, from coordinate 2,221,512 downwards.
GGGTGGATGCATGAAGTTGGCATGATGTTTATGAAGCGAGGAGCAAAAGAACACTCATGTTTCCTTTTTGCTCACTATCTATAAGTTTTGCCTGAATGAGCCAGGAAGGGAGCTCAGTTTCCTCAGATCCTTGTTCCATACTAGCATGACCATGTAATTGGTAAAACAGAGCTTTGACGATATACACACCGATAAAAGTGTCCATGTTTGGAGAGTGCGCAAGCTAGTTTTCTCCTCGTCTTCATGATTATGATCTCGCAGGAAGTAGCCTGTACGGTGATTTTGCTACTGTACTGATAAACTCTCTCTGAGGACATATATATAACATATTCGTTTCTATGCAAAAACACTATATTCACTTCTGCTGCTATTTTTGTAGGCTGTATGTAGCGGAGTGGTTGTAGAACCAAGAAAAGCAATTCGAAAACTTTCTAGAGTTCAACATCTACATGCTGTACTGGCTGGTACATTGAGAAGTGAAGGCGATGAGGTGAGAGTCTGGCCGCTTCCATAATCATACTTTCCTGATTGATCTTTACACGTCTGTTATCATCTTATGGCGATGAGTGTTCTGACGGAGCTTAATTTACCTTTTCTTCAATTTTTTTTTGTGGTTATTACAAAATTTAGCTGACTATCGTTTTGCCAGTTTGACATTTTTTCTTCTCTCCACCCGAGTCCAGCAGTTTGTGGATTTCCAACAGAAGAAGCAAGGCTGTTAATTGCTGAAACTGGTAACTTCACTTGAAACCCAAGCGTTGCATATCCATTTGTTTTTGTTCCTCTAATTTGTGAGGTAGCTTTAAATCTTCAAAGATGTGAATTTGATGTCAACTCCGTTTTTTTGCTGAGATTGTCGGAAGTCACGACTACTTTCTCTGCATAAATTGAAACGTGGACTTTCCCATAGAAAGATTGAATTAGGTTCACAAATCTAAAGCACGCGCTACACTACTATCTGATACTTCTCTCAGAATGTTTGATCATTCTTTAAACCGATTACCGCTAAGAGAATGCTCTAGTAGTCTGGTGTCTGGCAGCCCGAATGAGAATATTGCCTGGCTAACTTGTGCCTCTGAACCACTTTAGGAGAACCTTCCTGTGTGCTTGCTTTCCAAACTACTAAATGCTAATTGGTACATCTATATATTAATGTTTTACACTCCCCTGATGCTTTTCCTGCAGAGGTATTTGACCGAGGAATGTATGCTGGACCGGTGGGCTGGTTTGGAGGAGGAGAGAGTGAGTTTGCTGTTGGTATTAGGTCAGCTTTGGTTGGAAAGGTGATCCCCCCAAATTTTCTCTTTAATTAATTAGATGCATTTTCTTAAAGTGAAACTATTCTTCTGTTGCCCTGGATCCAAATGCTTCTTTGTTTTGGTTTATCTAGTGAAAATAAGTGCATCGTTGTCCCATTGATTAGTTCTGGGGAATTAACCTAGAATTTCGAATGCTTATGCTGGGTTTTAGGGCCTTGGTGCTTTAATTTATGCTGGGACCGGGATAGTGGAAGGAAGCAATCCATCTTCTGAATGGGATGAACTGGAAATCAAGATATCTCAGGTATGTGATGCATATGCTCTCCTGGTATAGATGACTTTGTTGATGACTTTTAAAGTTTGACATGGTAGAAGAACGAGAACTTTCTAAGAGGTGATTTCCTAGCATCACTAAATTAATATTCCAAGAATATCAGGATTTTCATATTTTTTTATACAGTTCATGAGATTGCTCAAACTTGAGGTGCCTTCACGACAAGAGTTGATGACTTAGGGATGAGCATACTAAAGGTCAGTGACCGTAAGTTCTCCATTTCTTTTAGTTACTTCTCGAATCATAATTTTCAACTATGACTATGAAATTGCAATCAAGTTGGCAGTGTTCATGATTCATAATAAGAGTATATTACAGTCCGAAGTGTTTTGAGAACCACCATTAGCAACCTCCTAACTAGGCATTTTGAGGTCTTGAAATGCTCCCAGCTGAACTGAGATGGGGCAATGACTGCCATTGGCTCAAAACATGAGTTTATCAAAGACTCAGCAACTTGGACAAAAGTACCTTCTCTTGTGAGTGATCCACGTGTCTGTTTGTATATGTGGGGATTGATGTTCTTGCTATGTTGGTTACTTCATCACATGTATTCCAGTCTGTTTCCTAAACATTTTTTAGTGAATAATGAATAGGGTTTGTCTCATGCTCTCTGTGACAACTGGTGTACAGAAGATCACTAGATTTCAGATGCAGAGGTTATTGATACTAAGTAGTCCATGTTCTTTAGTTTTTGCTCTTCTACTTCTCCCCATCTTTTTGCCTCTTCAAGTGATTGATCTTGTACCTAGCTTTTTCGAAAAACGATCCTCCTGGCTTGGGTCTTTGTTTGGTATCTTTACTCCCCACAGTAGGACATCTTGTTGCCACTTTTTGTCCACTCTCGGAAGCACTGCCAGTATAATGCTTCAGTCTTTTTTAAAGGATATTTTTCCAGAGGCAATGTAAAACAGAATAAACCTACCGAAATAACTTCATTAAACCAGAAGATGACTGACCATGGTATCTGCATTCGTCCAACATTTTTTTCCAATCATAGAGCAGAAGTAGTGGCACCTATCTAGTGTACTTCTGAACCTGTATCTCCAACTTCTATTTAGGGAGAGGTTCTTGCTTTCTTTGTCGACGTTGTTTATGTGCACTTGTAAGTACATTGCTTACTTGTTTCGGTCTTTATCCAGATGAGAGCGCCTGCAAAGTGCATGAGTCTGGTTACTAATGTCACTAGCTCTGCTCAAACTGCATCCTTCTCATTCACATTTCCAGTCGGACTTCCAGATTCAGCAAAGAAGGTGCCATTTGATGTTGGGTCTTCCTTGGATCTCCGTACTACCACGCACTTTCTGGTGCATAGTCCCTCTTGGTCACGCAAATAAGAGACGTAATCGGCATTCCAAATTTATTCATTTAGTATCGAGCATTTCGTTTGTGCAGAAAACTGGAATCAAATAAATGTGCAGGCATGCAGTGTCTGACATCGTCTTCATGTATGTGAATCATTTTTTCATTCTTAGTTGATTTCTCGGAGATGACTGAAGAAATAGTATTATGGCCTTGGAATCCGGAATTGGAGGGCAATGATCTGTTACCCAGGTAAAATACAAGGTCAGCTTCTATTCTAACCATGGAATGCAGGAGGCAATGGGTTTAGTCAATCATCGACTACAAGGATAGAACCCCTCTGGACCTAAGAAAGTCCTTAAAAGGCTTCATCTTGGTTCTTGTTTGGATCTCGAAATTACTGGGATTTTAAAACTTCTAGAGGGTATTCCCTTTTTCCAGGGAAGACAAAAGATACAGGGAGAACTTGGGGGCACACGGCGTGCGGGATAGAAGGTCAGCTTCTATCCTAATAATGAAAGCTGGAGGCAATGAGTTAAGTCAATCGTCGACCACAAGAGTAGAACCCCCTCACCACCTTGGCATCGTCCGGACCGGTCCCTGGCCAACGCATTTGGAAGCTTCATTTAATTGTTAGGTTGCATCGTAGAAGTGTCTGTTGCTACCTTCAAAGTCGGATGACCTGCATACTCCATTTGTCAGTTCAACATGGATCTGAGAAAACAATTTGAATCCGTATTCCACGAGTCCAGATTTCCCTCCATCTTTCTAGGCAATTTTACACTGGAAGTGTGAATATTGTCATGTCAAGCATGGACGGGGCTTGTGAACCAAGCATTCTCATACCCTGTCGTACCCGGCCAGATGCTTGCTCTCTTTTATTCGGAAAGACTATACTTTCTCAATTCCCTTCCTAGTTGGTTTACTTTTTCATTCAGCCGCATTGAACTTGAAGCTGCTGGTTTTCGTAATCCTGACAGTTCCGAAAAGACCGAAGTCGAGGACACACGTTAAAGATGGTCGAGCGAGTGCCCGCCCAATCAGCTCGATGCCATCGATTTTCCCAGAAAGAATGCTCTTTTGCATCTAGAATAAGGTGGACTGAACGCTTCAAACTGAGTGCAAGTGCACGAACGCTATCCATTTCTAGACCTTCCGAAACATGCCATTGGTAGCCAAATATTCTCAAACCCGGGCCTTTTGCAAGACTTCCCATCCACAGGTCACCAAGCATATAAGGTTAAAAAAGGAGTGCGAAAAAGGGCCGAAGAAGAGAGAGGAGGGGGGCGGCTGGAAGCATATGTTCCAAAATCCACTTTGATGTGAAAGGGATCTGATTCCATAAAGGCCGCTGAAGGAAAAGAGACTTGTCCGGCCCCGTGACGCGTCTCCGAAGCGGGAAGGAGACGCTTCCCGGGGATCTGTGCCCCCCAAAAGCTTCGATTTCGAGATCAATATGGTCCCACTCGCGATGCGAGATAGAGCGACGGCGATAGAGAAAGAGACGTACTCGATCCGTCCGTGGATAAGCGAGGATTAGGAGCAGTAAAAGCTTGTATTTCCGAGAGGCCAAGTAGGCGCAGGCACGAGTGAAGCTTCCTTTCCCCTAGCGATAAGCTCCCTCCAGAAATGAAGAGCCCAACCTTTTCAAGTCCTTCCCTTTGCGTCGATTCTCTTGGGATGCCAATCCTTTCATTCGAATATTCCAAATATCGTTACGAAGAAGTGGGCCAACGGTCCTGGTTTAACGGTGGTAATGCCCCCAAAAGAAGGAAGGCTGGTGAAAATGCTGTCTTGTATCGCGGTAGCGGAAAAGCCACAGGACACTCTTAGGATTTCGAGGATCATCCGAAGCCGGTTCGGGTGGGAAATTCCTACGGGTCGACCCATATCGGCGTCACTGAGTCCCCGCCGTTGCTTTTACCGCTCGGGTCGGGGATCGGGCGAAGGGTTCACGGCGTAACGGGTTCGGTCCGACGGTTAATGTAAGCGACCGAACGGCTAAGTCGCGGAATCGTAAAAAACCCTCATCCGAGCATAAGGTGCTCGGCCAAAAAAACGAGAGGGCCCGAGAGAGATAAAGGTGGATGCTTTTGAAGTGGAAGCAAGGGAGCTTTAATTCGAAAGATGTCGGAGCTTTTGACGAAACGGAGGGTGGCCAAGCTATTATAAGTCGCTGTGGAATCATGTGCCCTTTGGCCCGTGCCAGGACTCCCGAGCATCTCGTTCTGTGCTCATTTGCGGTATGACCGGGTAATGTCGCGTATCCCGTACGCGTATTCCCCCCCTCATATTATTGTATTTAATGCCCATGTATACTAAAAAAAAAATCCACCAATAAACTCGACCCACTTTTCAAAACGACTAGATCCAGGTATACGTCGTGTCACTCGGTATACCGGATTCCATGTGCTCGGGTCGGCATATCTAACGGTACGAGCGTTCCTGCGTTCGCGCGCACATCGATTCTGATCCCGCTGGCCTTCTTTGGTTGAGGTTTCATTCACACGGCATGAAATGAAGTGACCCATATGCCCGGAAAGTTGCAAGACATCTCTTAGTTGCGTTGGACTCAAATTTGCCCTCTCGTCATGTGCGCATTGCACGATCCATAATCCTACAGAAACTATTCACGACAATCGATGATTATCAACCATCATTTTGAGTTAGTGTATCCTTGCATCGCCTGGCCATGAAGTCGATATGCGCTTCCTAAGTGCACGTCTCCTCTATCCGTTAACTTAAAAGCTTTCGGGCCGGACGTCTTAAAAAATCCAGCCCCGATTTTTGTCGCGGGTAAGTTTCTGGATCAGACGTCCTAACATTCTTGGAATATATTAAGATGCAATCTGGTCCAGGACAATCATCCGAATTGACAAAAAAAACAACATGGGATTACCAGAAAATCTAAGTTAGGGCAGGGCAGGGCTGTGGGGGGGCAGCTCAAAGACAGATCCTGGAGTGTCGGGGTGGTCAGAACACTCTTCCGAAACCACAGCGGGGGGAGGGAAAGGTATCGAATATTATTAAACCCCCCCTCCTCCATTTTTACATTTAATCCCTCATTAAAATAATATTCTCTTAATTAATTAATTAATAATAAATAAATAAGACGAGGAGGAGAATAAACAAAAGGAAAGTAGCCGAACAAACAAGCTTCTTCCTTCAGTTTGGAATCTCTCGAGCTCACTCCACTCCAGCCCTCAAAACATTCCCCAACCGCACCCAAAAAAGCAATAAAAAAATATTAATAATTATTAATTAAAATAACAAAAAAACTAATAAAAATAAGGGTTAATAACAAAAAAAAATCCAAACCGGTATATCCGTGATAAATTTACCAAAAATTATTTTTTTAATGGCAAAAAACCCAAAACTGGTGGACGCGTGACAATTTTATCTCGAATTAATTTTTTGACCACAAAAAACTCTCAAATTAGTACGCCCGTGACAATTTTATCTCCGAACTAATTTTTCGACAACAAAAAAATCAAAAACCGGTACACCTGCGATAAATTTACCCACCGTTAGTTTACGTTAAATTTTACTGTCAAATTATTAAGTTCAATGACACGTGCTAATTGACAGGGGTACCGGTTTTGGATTTTACCCCTCTATTTGTCACAAGTTTATCAATTTGTGGTTTTTCGTGATATTAATCCAATTTAACGGACATTAACGGATGGTAAATTTTTCATACATATACTAGTTTGGGGTTTTTAGTGGTCAAAAAATTAGTTATGACAAAAAATCGTTACAGGTGTACCACTTTAGTGTTTTTTGTGGTAAAATAATTAATTCGGAGTAAAATTATTACACGTGTACCGGTTTAGGATTTTTTATGATAAAAAAATAGTTCGGGGTAAATTTATCACGGGTGTATCAGTTTGAGATTTTCTGTGATAAAAAAAATAATTCGGAGATAAAATTGTCTCATGTGTATCAAGAACCAGTTTAGGATTTTTCGTGGTATTAATTCTTAAAAATAAATCAAAATTCACGAAGAAAATTAAGATCGCGAGGAGAAAGATTTCCAAAAAGCTTTTACCCCCATAAAGAAAGAGCCAAACCCCCCCTACCCTTCTCCGCCATCAGCGCTCCCTTCTCTTCCTCTTCCTTCTTCCTTCTTCTTTCTTCTTCTTCTTCATCTTCGACCCAACCCATCGGAGCACCACGACGATGGCACCATGACGACGCCGCCGCCGCAGCAACCGCCGCCGCCGCCGCCCAAGACCGTGCGGAAGCTCCTCGTCGAGGTGGTGGACGCGCGGGACCTCCTCCCCAAGGACGGCCAGGGCAGCTCCAGCCCTTACGTCATCGTGGAGTTCGACCACCAGAAGAGGCGCACCTCCACCCGGTACCGCGACCTCAACCCGGCATGGCACGAGGCCCTCGAGTTCGTCGTCTCCGACCCGGAGAGCATGGAGTACGAGGAGCTCGACGTCGAGGTGTTCAACGACAAGAAGTTCGCCGCCGGCGGCGGGGCCCGGAAGAACCACTTCCTCGGCCGGGTCAAGCTCTACGGCACCCAGTTCGCGAAGCGCGGGGAGGAGGGCCTGGTGTACTTCCAGCTGGAGAAGAAGAGCGTGTTCAGCTGGATACGCGGCGAGATTGGGCTGAGGATCTGCTACTACGACGAGCTGGCGGAGGAGCAAACCCCCACGCCGCCGCCGCCGCAGGAAGAGGAGCCGACGCCTCCTCCCCCCGGGGAGCCCGCCGAGGGCGCGCCGCCGCCGGCGGGATCGAAATGCTGCCCGCCGGTGATGGTGGTGGAGGAGGGAAGGGTCTTTGAAATGCCGCCGGGGGCCGTCGCGGTGGAGTGCTGCCACCCGCCGCGGCGCCGCGACCGGTCGCCCTCCCCTCCCGTGGTCGTCATCGAGGAGTCGCCGCCGCCGCCGCCCCAGGCGGTGCACCCGCGCCACGAGCCCCCGCCCGAGGCGATGCCGCCGGCGCAGCAGACGCACCACGCGGCGGCCGGCCCCCCGGTGGCGGAGGCGGCGATGCAGTACCCTACGCCGGAGGTGAGGAGGATGCAGGGCGCGAGGGTCGGCGAGAGGGTCAGGGTCCTGCGGCGGCCCCCGAGCGGCGACTTCTCGCCGAGGGTGATATCGTCGCACCACCAGAGATTCGCGTCGGAGACGGAGAGGATCCATCCGTACGATCTGGTGGAGCCAATGCAGTACCTGTTCATCAGGATCGTCAAGGCGCGAAGCCTCGCCCACAACGAGAGCCCCTACGTGAAGGTCCGCACGTCCACCCACTACGTCCGCTCGAAGCCGGCGGTCCACCGTCCCGGCGAGCCGACCGACTCGCCGGAGTGGCACCAGGTCTTCGCGCTCGGCCACAACAAGCCAGAGTCGGCGAGCTCCACGCTGGAGATCTCCGTCTGGGACTCCCCGTCGGAGAGCTTCCTCGGCGGCGTCTGCTTCGATCTCTCCGACGTGCCGGTCCGCGACCCGCCCGACAGCCCGCTGGCCCCGCAGTGGTACCGCCTCGAGGGCAGCGACGCGGCGGAGAAGAGCCGCGTCTCCGGCGACGTCCAGCTCTCCGTCTGGATTGGCACCCAGGCCGACGACGCGTTCCCCGAGGCGTGGAGCTCCGACGCGCCGTACGTGGCCCACACGCGCTCCAAGGTGTACCAGTCTCCGAAGCTGTGGTACCTGCGGGTGACGGTGATCGAAGCTCAGGACCTCCACATCCCTCCGAATCTGCCGCCGCTGACGGCGCCGGAGGTCAGGGTCAAGGCGCAGCTGGGGTTCCAGTCCGTGCGGACGCGGCGAGGGTCCATGAGCAACCACGCGCCGTCGTTCCACTGGAACGAGGACCTCGTACTCGTCGCCGGCGAGCCACTGGAGGACTCGCTCATTTTGCTGGTGGAGGACCGTTCGAGCAAGGAGACTGTGCTCCTCGGGCACATTCTGATTCCGGTTAGCTCCATCGAGCAGCGAATAGACGAGAGGCACGTGGCGGCCAAGTGGTTCGCGCTCGACGGCAGGGCCGGGGGCGGCGGCTGCGGAGGCGGCGGAGGCGGGCCTTACTGCGGCAGATTGTATCTGAGGCTGTGCTTGGAAGGCGGTTATCACGTGCTTGATGAGGCCGCGCACGTGTGCAGCGACTTCCGGCCCACGGCGAAGCAGCTGTGGAAGCCGGCGGTCGGGATTCTGGAGCTGGGCATCCTCGGCGCCCGCGGGCTCTTGCCCATGAAGTCGAAAGGCCCCGGTAAAGGGTCCACGGACGCCTACTGCGTGGCCAAGTACGGCAAGAAGTGGGTTCGGACCCGGACCATCACGGACAGCTTCGACCCGCGGTGGAACGAGCAGTACACGTGGCAGGTTTATGACCCGTGCACCGTGCTCACTGCCGGGGTCTTCGATAACTGGCGGATGTTTGCTGAACCGTCCGACGACAAGCCGGATTGCCGCATTGGGAAGATCCATATTCGTGTTTCCACATTGGAGAGTAACAAGGTGTATACCAATGCGTATCCGCTGTTGGTGTTGACAAGAACTGGGTTGAGGAAAATGGGCGAGATCGAATTGGCGATCCGGTTCGCTTGCCCGTCTTTGTTGCCGGATACTTGCATGGTCTATGGTCAGCCCTTGTTGCCGCGGATGCACTATCTCCGCCCGCTCGGGGTGGCCCAACAGGAGGCGCTGCGAGGGGCCGCCACCAAGATGGTAGCTTTGTGGCTCGCGAGGTCGGAGCCACCACTCGGGCCGGAAGTGGTCAGGTACATGTTGGATGCTGATTCGCATACATGGAGCATGAGGAAGAGCAAGGCGAACTGGTTCAGGATCGTGGCCGTGCTGGCATGGGCGATCGGGCTGGCGAAATGGTTGGACGACATCAGGAGGTGGCGGAACCCGGTCACGACTGTCCTAGTCCACGTCCTGTACCTGGTGCTCGTGTGGTATCCGGATTTGATCGTGCCCACCGGGTTCCTATACGTGTTCTTGATTGGAGTGTGGTACTACAGATTCAGGCCGAGGATACCGGCCGGGATGGACACTAAGCTCTCGCAGGCCGAGTCGGTAGACCCGGATGAATTGGACGAGGAATTCGACACGATACCCAGCTTGAAGCCGCCGGACATCATCCGGGCCAGATACGATCGGTTACGCCTGCTGGCGGCCCGGGTCCAGACGGTCCTGGGCGATTTCGCAACCCAAGGAGAGAGGGTCCAAGCCTTGGTGAGCTGGAGGGACCCGAGAGCGACGAAGCTGTTCATAGGAGTGTGCCTCGCCATCACGCTGACATTGTACACGGTGCCGCCGAAAATGGTGGCGGTGGCCCTAGGTTTCTACTACCTCCGCCACCCGATGTTCAGGGACCCGATGCCGCCGGCGAGCCTCAACTTTTTCCGGAGACTCCCGAGTCTCTCAGATCGGCTAATGTAGATTTAGAGTCTTGGAAAAAAAAAAAGGAAAAAAGACGCTTCGGTAGAAATTAGTGCTATGGTATTTTTTTGGAAGGGGGAGGGGCCAAGATTTATGGGGAGGGAAGAGACAAAGGGGCACTGTTTTCGTGTTGAAAAAGTTGTCCTAGAATAACGCTGTAAGAGAGGAAAAGGGTGGGGAGTTGAATGATGTTCTTTTTTTTGTGGGTTGTGTACCAATTGATTGACTAACCTATTCAAAGGGCTTTGAAATAAGAGAAAGGAGGGGGAGAGAGGGCAGCGAAAATAGGGGTGTTGTTGGGAAAAAAAAAACAAAACATATTGAATTGAGTGTTTCTTTCTCTTTTATAAATTTTTCATCAGAATGGAGGGACAGACATTTTGAAAAAAGCCAGTGCGGTTTTGCTGTCATGAAGAAGAGGTGTAACCCACCATTGAGATGGTTTCTGACAATGTCGAACGGAAAAGAGATTGCCTTCTCCAGCTCCCGTTTTCACATTTCACCTGGTTCATTCGAGACTATTGAGGCCATGTAGTAGTGCTGCAGCTTATCCCCTTTCCCACTGTGCTTGGCCATGGTTGTTGTTGTTTAATGTGTATCCACACGCGTGCGCGGGAGAGAGAGATAAGCGCCTCGGGGTTAAGGCAATGCTGGATTGAGGGGCTCGGCGAGGGCCACCGTCGCCCTCCTCCTAGTTGTTTGACAGTTGGGCGTAATTTCAGTTTCGAGTCTCGTAACATATAATATTTTGTAGCCGGCTTTTGATTTATGTGTTGGAAATTTTTTTGACATTGCTACCCTAGTTTAAGTTCTCGCATTAGTCGCTGCGCCGTGGTGCGCCTTGCCAGTGTTCTTGAGGATTCATGGGATGTTTCCTGGCCTTAAAAAGAAACATGAATTTGTGGCATCCCTTGATGCTGATGTCCTGAGCCAGTCAAACACAGTGCATTCTAAAAATTGTACAGGTAGTGCTACTTTTTATCCCTGTACCAGTGGACCATCACATTTCTCGAGAAAGCAGCTTCATCCCTGGCCTCGCCCTCTAATTCATGCCCCTCTTTTTGCTCCATTTTTTTAGCTTGAATCTTGGGCTTGGAACAGCAAAAGTTAACTCCTTGATCTCTATAAATAATTCGGAGTTTAAAGAGAAATTTCAACTTTCACATCCCCAAAGAAGATCCAAAGCCATCCAGACTTAAGGTTGGTTAATCTCTCTCTCTCTCTCTCTCTCTCTCTGGGTGAAAAATCTTGCCTTTCTTTTTATATCTGCTGTAATGATAACAGGATCATTTGGAGGATATACCTAGTTCTCTGATATATGATGCATCAACCCTGCAACAAATTCAACTAAAATGAGGAAAAACCTGAATGAACCTTCATCTGATGCACGTCTCTGTTTGCTGGGCCCTTTCACTCTCATCAATTTTCATGCTTTTGTCCTTCTACTAGGTTAGCAACAATCCCCGACATCGCATAACATATATTTGGAGAGCGACATGGGTGAAACGGTACAAGAAAAGAGTGAGAAGAAGGACAAGCACCTGAAGGAGGACGAGCACAAGGATGCTGAACATGCAAAAGAGGAGAAAAAGGAGGATAAATCCAAGGACAAGAAAAAGAAGGACAAGGAGTGTAAGAAGGAAAAGAACCCTGAAGACAAGAAAGACCCACAAAAGCTGAGGCAGAAGCTCGAGAAGGTTGACGCCAAGATGCAGGCTCTGGTGGCGAAGCGTGAAGAGATTCTGAAGTCGATTCAGGAAGCCGAGCAGAAGGCCAAGGCTTCCGGCGGGGAAGCTGCGCCGGCCGCCACCTCTTAAGGCGCATGTCAAGGCCAGATGGAGACGCTGATTTATAAGATGTACAGAACTTGATTGAGAGGAAGGACAAAATACCTGTATAATTAGGGATAGAAATCTTGGAGCATAAAAACTTAGACGATGCACCTATGAATGGTATCGTTAATTTTGTGGCGTAGATGATGCACCTATGAATGGTATCGTTAATTATTTGGCGTACATGTCTCAAAGAGTAGCATTGCCACAACATAATAAATAGTCACGACGTTGATTTTAATTCCTAAATTGTAACTGCTTATTGTGTGATCGCACTTATATAATAATTTGCACGCGTTTATCATTATTGTATCAACTGAGGCAGGGTAAAAAACAATGCGCTGTGACATACCGCTTTTCAGTGCTGCCGAACTCTTTGTCACTGATCAGCCAAATTCCTCAACATCTCCGTGCCCCAGTTCCATTGAAGAAGTTGCGAATTCCAACATCGCACAAGTACCATAGTCTGGCCTAATTTCCTCAAGAAGTTTTAAGCAAACATAGTGAAAAAGAGTTATTGGAAGCTTCATATTGTCCGGAACAGATCATAAAGTACAGAAGGAAACTTCCTTGTTGGCCCCTTCTCTCATGGGGCCAATACATATATCTGGCCAAGTATTGATGCAATCAGTCAACTAACATCAATTATAGCACCTTATATCCCACTCTGTTACAATGAGCAATTGCCCGGGTCTATACATCAACATTGGCAAAGAGGCCAGAGGTCCATATGCTATCATCTCCCCTTCTTCAAATTTTTTTCTAGTGTTTTGCTAATTATAAGAACATCCTTTACATGTCTAGAAGTGTATCTTTTCATTACGTGTTCTCTTTTTTTGGCAATGCTGTCAGATCTTCTTTACAAGGGTTATGGCCAACACCCTCCAGTTCATTTTCACCAACAATTTGTCGACCTGAACTGTGACTTGAGTTGTGATCTCTCCTGTCGAAGTAATTCCCTCCTTCTATGAATCGAATTTTCACCGATGTTTTCACGGAGTGAGATGTTCTGTAACTAGGCATGTTCCATTTTCAGAAAGGGAGCAGCTCTTTTTTCAAACACACTGAGAATGATATAGTAAACCAGTTTATATGACTCAGTTGGATGATACTGCAATGTCATCTTGATGATCTAATTAATGGAAGTTAGTGAAACTTTACAACAATTGAAAAACAAAAACTTTCCATATGTCATAAAGCTATTGAAGCATGTGTATCTTCACTCATCTCGACATTTCCTCGAAATATTTCACTTTATTGTCGCAAGCATCTTCGTTCATCCCTCAGGAATCTCAATTAACAAATATATAACATTTGTTTTCGAACATAGTCCAGATCTAAATTGTCTACCAACTTATAAATTACTATTTCCATCCTGATTGTAACAGTTGAAGAAATCATACCCGGTTTAGGAACGGCTTTCAAACTCATTGCTCCTTACACTGGCAAAGTAAGAGCTTTCAGTCAGTTTCTCACCAAGTTTGATCTTTTCCGCTTTCACTACTTTCGATATCAATTGCCTAGCATTTGCAAGAATCGAAGTATCCCATTACGTTTCCACCCACATCTCAGCATGATTGGTTCACTCTTGCAATGCGGTGACAGGTGGAACTGCAATACTTACATGACTATGCTGCGATTACAGCAGGCACCGGTGTAATAGCAAATGCTTTCAGAGGATATGACCCGTTGATAAGCTTGTCCGGGGTGGTAGGAAGCACTCTTGTTTCTCTTGGCACCGATATAGTGTTTGACATATCAGCAAGAGCATTTAACAGAATTGATGCCGGTCTAAGCCTCAGATTCCCTGCCCTTGTAGCTTCCTTGAACCTGTGAGCAATCTTAATTAAAATTTTCTGGAAAAGGAAAATAGTCACGATTTCTGTAAGCTAAATTATTAGTAATCTAAATAGCAAAGTTGCCAAATATGCAGAAATGACAAGCTTGACACACTGAGAGCTTCATGTTACCACACGGTGAATCCCCTGACTCAAACTGCGGTCGCAGCTGAACTGAAACACAGCTTTTCGATCAGTGACACGAGCATCACCATGGGAACACAGCAGGCAATATTCACTTCTACATTAGTGAAGGCTCGAGTAAGCACGAAAGGTAAAGTGAGTGCTCTTATTCAGCAACAGTTCTTGCAAAAGCTCTGTTTGAGCATTGCCGGAGAGGTGGACATTGGCCGAAATTCCTTAAGCTGGATACCGAAGATAGGACTGACTGTTGCACTGAGGCCATAGAGTAGGGAAACGAAAGAGAACAGCACCCGCTTGCTTCCAGCTCAGAACTGGCTATAGTCAAATACTTACATCTACTTGCTTCCCTGCTAGCGCTACCTATGGCGAGGCAAATCAAGCAATCCTCAGAGATCTTTATGAATTTGTATCAGATTGACAAGTTATATACTGGGAAATGAGATTCTATCACTACCAAGTGCAATCTGAATCTCTTTAGATATGATAAGCATGAATACACCTGACAAAAGACTGAAACTGTGAGAATTTTTTTTTTGCCAATTTATTAACTGGGTCCCTAAGATGCTTCCTCTCTAGGGGAAAAAGTTCTTTTCGCTTTTCTCCCTTTTCTTTTTATGTGCGGATCAAGAGTTGTTTGGATGGCACGCATGCATCCTGGAGATGATGGTAGCGTGCTGGATTAATTGAATGACAAATTTCAACCGTCTTTATGCACCAGAATACCAGTCAAATGAGGAAATAAAAGCTGCGAAACCGTAACCATTTTTAGACACACTATCCCTAATTATAGCAAATCCGAGATGAATGTTCAAACAAGCAACTTACAACAGTATCTCTGTGCAGAAGCACGAAGACTATCTTTTAGGAACGCCTTCAACATTCATATAAACAGTGCTTGAATCATCACTCCACAAGGTCAAACAAAACGGACATTCAGAAGATATCATCAGCAAATGCACATGAAAATATTTACATAGAAAGCCAAAGCATGCTTCTCCCCTTCCTATTTCAAGCTTCGTCTTCATTTCTAGTAGACTCGGATGGCAACCAGCTGACGGAGGAAGCTTGAAGAAGTCCCTCACGAATCTGAGAGGTAACATCGCGAACGGCACCCGGACCATGGGGAATGAACACAGCAGAGGATTTAGATGCATCACCGATTTCCTTCATGGTGTCGAAGTACTGGGTGACGAGAACCATACCCATGACATCCTTGGCACTGGTCCCGGGGACATTTTCTGAGAAGCCCAGTACGCAATCTCTCAAGCCGTCCACAATCGCCTGACGCTGGCGGGCAATACCAAGCCCAGCAAGGTACTTTGACTCAGCCTCACCTTCAGCTCTCTTGATTTGCAGAATCTTCCCTGCTTCAGCCTTCTCATTAGCTGCTACCCTTAGTCTTGCAGCTGAGAAGCAAAATATCATATGACGGCATTCAGATACTTGAGAATATTCAAAATTTGTACAAGACGTTGCATATGGCTAAGCTGGGATACAAATTCAGTGAAAATACAAACGTCTACACAGTTTCATTATATGTCAACTGGAAGAGCTGCCCTAAGTGCTTTAAATATGCTTCATTACTGGAAAGACAAGTACTAGCTGCCGTATAGAAGAACGAGATCAATTATCAATGAATAATAAAATATTCTGAATCTTGGCCTCTTAAAACAATTTAGTGCATCTTCTAAAATCTAGTAGATGTTGATCCAAATGCTTGAAGAAAGAGATGCAAAAGCAGAAAAGCACCCTTCCCGAAGACGAACAAAGATTCCCTAATCAATTTTTTTGTGAGGACCACAAAATGTGCAGAAAAGTATGAGATCTCCAAATGTTAGTGAATCTTACCAGCATTAATCTCATTCATAGCTCGCTTTACATGCACATCCGGTTCAATGTCAACAATCAGCGTTTGCACAATCTCATACCCATATGTAGACATAGCCTATAAAAGTCAATGGCTGGAAGTTAAACCAAGTGAAGCCCATGGTTCATTTTCACAAAATCACAAACAACCATGCTTCTGCATCTGTCAATTACCTTCTCAAGTTCATCTTCAACTGCTTTGGCAATTTCATTTTTCTGCTCAAAAACATCATCCAAATTGAGTCTTGGAACACTTGCTCTTATCACTAGTCGATCAAAGGAAAAGTAAGGAATATTATAAATCATAGTGATTATAAATGCATCGATAATGTCACATTTGGAACGTACCGTCAAACACATAGGCTTGAATTTGACCCTCCGTGTTACTAAGTTTGTAAAAGGCATCGATTGCCTAATTTGCAAGAGCATGGTATTGCACAGATGCAACAACATTAACAAAGACATTGTCCTGCAGTGGGAATGTCCATGATGCCAAACAAACTTTTTAGCTAACTCCGTGAAGATGAAACTGACATGGAGCTTTTAAGCTTTATATGAAAATCACCGAGTTCAAAGTATCTCCAAAAGAAGAGGCACTAATCCATGATACTGCAATCTAGCGGAGTCTATTAGGCTGATAGCAATCTCATAAGAACCACTAAAACTAAGCTATTTTCATAATCGTGGTCGTAGACTCAGCCTTACTCAGGGATTCAACGAGTATTAAATTAGGAGCAGTGCTTATTGATTATTTGCAAATATCGCATGCAGAAAAGGATGATTTCACTTCTAAGCTAGACAGTGATTCGGTCTAATGTGCAATTCATGATTTCTAGACAGGTGATGTCAAACTCTCACGCAGAGTGAACAAATAGACATACTTTTGTCTTGGTTTCACATCGCACGTCCAACTGCTGCACTCGAAGTGAGAGATGCCCCACTAGCCGGCTTCCAATAATCCAGGGAAGGCAATGGCATCCTGGTTGAAGTACGTCATCGTACTTGCCAAATCTCTCCTTGATAGCTACGGTGGATTGATCAACTTGGACGCAGCAAAACAGATTGCCCATGTTATCTCCACACTATGCATCAAAAAGAGGAGAGTTGAGATCATTGAGTTGTTGGCAGAGAAAAAATGAAAACAAATAATGCTTCTCAGAAATCAATATGTGACACAAGAAACTTAAAAGCAGGGGGAATTCTATCAAAAGCAGCAGTATCTTCTACAGCATAAACTCGAGCAATCGTGAATTTGACCAAGAAGTTTTTTCTTATCTACTCATCAACTTCCAGAACAAATTTCTGTGACTCCCTATGAGCACTTGTACCAACCTGGTCTATGTCGATCTACACTAGAGCAAGCCTAAATTGAATTCAAATTCTACAGCAAGATACTCAAACAGGAATGAAACTTGGAACCAACGAATTGATGCTATCTCGTAGCGACTCGTAAAGAACACAAACAACAAACAGAAAGGCCCAAGAGAACCACCAACACACCCTCAAGTATCAAATTTCTTGATCTTCCTTTTCGTCAAAGAACTAGAGGATGGTATATAGTGTATACCTATTTATCAAACGAGAGAGAGACTATGGAGGCAATAGGTGCTGGAGCATACACTAAAGAATGTTTATAGTAAGATAAGAATGACAAGAATTGAATTTATAGAGAAGAAAATGTTCGCAACTGAGGACAACAAGAAACAAGAAACCAACCAGCTCCTAGCAGAAGGCATAGGGGTAGATGCACATTCGAGAAAGAGACGGCGCTGGCTTTGATACTATCCAATCCAAAAGCTTGTATAGCTCAAGATTGTGTGTGCATCTCCTTTTGATTGTACATATCTTGATTGATATAGGTTACATAGTCATCTTATAAAACTTATAAATAGGCTGATACACTCTTGATTATGATGTATCGAATTATACAAATAATCCTCAAATCTGATCAAAATTCTTATTCTTAAGCTTTTAGTACCGGTTGTCAAGCCAGGACAATAATCTCTATTGTTTCTCTTCGTTCATCGAGGTTCGACACCAACAATGCATTGGGAATACAGCACATATCGAAAGAAAATGAAAAGGACAACATCGCCAAGGATAAGATGCTGCCGCTTTTCGAAACGTACCAAAATATTTAGTAAAAAAATGACGACGATGATGATAACAAGAACTGCCTGCTTTCTATTCCTGGGGATGGAGAAGTTCTCAAGGTTTCATCTTGATATCACCAGAACTGACCTGGAAATGATACGTCACAAAACGAGAAGAAACCAAACGACTTGGTCGGATCGCGACCGGGACCAGCCGACCTTTCACTTGAGCTGTTTCTTGTTCTTTATAAGCTCGACGAGGAAGATGGAATTCATGCACTTCAGTGTTCTGTCGCCCATAAGGAAAAATGTTCTCATTTTTAGTCCTTCAAATTTGTGTTAATCTTTTCAATATGATCCTCGATTTTGTAATTTATACAATCAAAGTCTTGGACATATGAAATATTTTCAATCAAGTCTCTCCGTCACCAGCTTCAGTAAATTGAAACTAATGGTTTGATCAGTGCTAGTTAGGAGTCGTACGTTAAATTAGGACATTCTATGGGAGAGCGGAAAAAAAAATATTTAGAAATTTGCATGGTTGTATATCAAATTACTTTTTCTCTGGTCCGACAAAAATTGATTATCCTTAGTGTAGCGATTTCTTTTTAACTCTATACTCTTTATTTGGCATCGATGCACATCAATTTGTCAAGATATGAGATATGGTAAATTGATTGGAAAAACTCTATAAGTATAAAGACTTCATTGCACGAATTACAAATTTAAGGATCACACTAGAATATCAATGCAGAATTAGGGAAAGAATATGTACGTTCTTTCACTTGCAAGACAAAAAAATCGACTTGATTTCCAAGTTGGTAAAATAAAAGATTGTAATCCGTTCATTAGTTCGACGACAATAGCATTAGAGATAATCAAAGACTTCTCTAGAATAATTTCCTATGATAGAGATATTTGATAATTACGCTGATTCTCTATATCTTTTAAGATTGTGCCTATATCTGCCTTTAATTATGCATATTTTGGTTGATACAGTCATATCATACAGATAGGTCGATGTATTCTTCATTATGATACATCAAAATATATACAAATTCCTCAAATCTATCTTTCTTATCATTGTTTTTATCATGGTATTAGAGCCAGCGTCCACCCTTCATTAGTCAACTTTCATGTACCGCATGTAATCCGACTTGTGCGTGAGAGATGTGTTGAAATATTGTCTCACATCTCTCATTAACGAGTTGCTCTTTATATTTATGTCCCTTCACTTATTAATTTAAACTTTTAGGTTGAACTTTCTAACAAATGGTATGTCAATTCTATATGAGTACTAAAAAAGAAAATTGGCATATTTTAGACAAAAATATCATGATAATCACCTTCCATGTTCTCATTCGAGCTCACTTTATGCCTAGATTGAACATTGATACTCTACCTTCTAATTGCAATATATTGAATATAAATAATTTCATATCTTAGTCGAGTAAAGAATATGAAATATTTACACTCTACCCTCGGGCATTGCTTTCACTTTCATAAATTAATATTTATGGAGAGAATAATACAACTAAATAAATAAAAGAAGCCATTGCACGTTTCTTTAGAACCCGAAGGGAATCATTCCTCTATCTAACGCCGTTGAAGTCTCGAACGTGGAGGTTACAACCATAAGTCAGCCATTTATTTATTTGTTTATTATAAGGTCTTTGCTTAGATATTTCACGAAAAATATTCATTTATATCCCTTTCTTATTGGTAAAACATAAGATTAGAGAAAAAAGGAAATTTAAAAAAGGAAAAAGGCCTGAGGCCAGCATGACAACACAGCTGATCCAGGCAATACACAAAAAAATCTGCAGAAATTTCCTAACATTGCATAACTTGGGTAGGTCTCGGACTTTAGGATATTAACAAAATGGAAGGTTTCGGGTTCGGACCATGCCCGGCGCAACCTCTACGAGTTAGGTCATAAGAAAGTAATTGTTCGTAAGTTCCTCGTACGGGCACGGATTGCTCGTCCTTAAAATGGACCATATCTGCAAAAGCATTCGACAGGACTTTGAGTTATCTAAACAGCCAAGTTAGCAAATATGCAGAAATGACAAAGCTAGGACACTCTGGAGAGCTTCATGTTACCACACAGTGAATCCCCCGACTCGAACAGTGGTCACCGCCGACCTGAAACGCAGCTTTTCAATCAGCAACACGAGCATCGCCATGGGAACGTGGCAGGGGATATTCACTTCTTGAAAAGGTAAAGCAGGTGCTCTTATTCAGCAGCAGTTCTTGCAAAAGCTCTGTTTGAGCATTGCCGGAGACGTGGTCTTTCGCCGGAATTCCTTAAACTGGATACCGAAGATAGGACTGACTTTTGCACTGAGGCCATAGAGTAGCGAAACGAGAGAGAACAGCACCCGCTCGCTTCCAGCTCAGAACTGGCTTTTATAGTAAAATACTTCAATCAACTTGCTTCCCCGCAAGTGCTAGTACCTATGGCGAGGCAAATCATGCAATCCTCAGAGAGTTTTATGAACTAGTATCAGATTAACAAGTTATATACTGGGAAATGAGATTCTATCACTACCGTAGCCAAGTGCAATCTGCATCTTTTTAAATCTGATAAACATTAATACACCTGACAAAACAACGAAACTGAGAGAAAACCTTTTTTGCCAATTTATTAACCGAGTCCCTAAGATGCTTCCTCTCATTAGGAAAATGTTTTTTTTTTCCTCCTTTTCCTTTTCTTTTTATGTGCGGATGATAAGTCGTTTCCTAGAGATGATGGCAGCTTGCTGGATTAATTGAATGATAAATTTCAACCTGTCTTTATGCACCAGAATTCCAGTATCGCGAGGAAATAAAAGCTGCAAAACTGTAACCACTTTTAGACAAAGTCTCCTTGATTATAGCAAATCCGAGATGAATTTTCAAACAAGCAGCTTACAACAGTATCTCTGTGCAGAAGCACGAAGACTATGTTTTAGGAACACCTTTAAGATTGATATACACAGTGCTTAAATCATCACTCCACAAGGTCAAACAAAACGGACATTCAGAAGACCATCAGCAAATACACATGAAAACATTTACATAGAAAGCCAAAGAAAGCTTCTCCCCTTCCCTTTTCAAGCTTCAACCTCATTTCAAGTAGACTCCAATGTCCAACTAGCTGACGGAGGAAGCTTGAAGAAGTCCCTCGCGAATCTGAGAGGCAACATCGCGAACGGCACCAGGACCATGGGGAATAAACACAGCAGAGGATTTAGATGCAGCACCGATTTCCCTCATGGTGTCGAAGTACTGGGTGACGAGAACCATGTCCATGACATCCTTTGCAGTGGTCCCGGGCACGTTTTCTGAGAAGCCCAGTACGCTATCTCTCAAACCATCCACAATCGCCTGACGCTGGCGGGCAATACCAACCCCAGCAAGATACTTCGACTCAGCCTCACCTTCAGCTCTCTTGATTTGCAGAATCTTCTCTGCTTCAGCCTTCTCATTAGCTGCTACCCTTAGTCTTGCAGCTGAGAAATACAATATCATATGGCGACATTTAGATACTTAAGAATATTAGAAGTTTGAACAAGACGTTGCATATGGTTAAGCTGGGATACAAATTCAGCAGAAATACAAGCTTCTACACAGTTTCATTCTATATTATCTGGAAGAGCCGCCTTATGTGCTTTAAATATGCTTCATTATTGGAAAGACAAGTACTTGCTGCCGGTTATAAGAACGAGATCAATTATCAATGATCAATAAAATCTTCTGAATCTTGGCCTCTTGAAACAATTTAGTGCATCTTCTAAAATCTAGTAGATATTGATCCAAATGCTTGAAGAAATAGATGCAAAAGCAGAAAAGCACCCTTTCCGAAGACAAGAACAAAGATTCCATCATCAATTTTTATAAGGACTGCGAAATGTGCAGAAAAGTATGAGATCCCCTAATGGTTGTGATTCTTACCAGCATTAATCTCATTCATAGCTCGCTTAACATGCTCATCGGGTTCAATATCAACAATCAGCGTCTGCACAATCTCGTACCCGTATGTAGACATAGCCTATAAAAGTCAATGGCTAGAAGTTAAACCAAGTGACATCCACGGTTCATTTCACAAATTCACAAACAACCATGCATCTGCATTCTGTACATTACCTTCTCAAGTTCATCTTCAACTGCTTTGGCTATTTCATTTTTCTGCTCAAAAACATCATCCAAATCGAGTCTTGGAACACTTGCTCTTATCACTAAACCAATCAAAGGGAAAGTAAGGGATATTACAAATCATAGTGATTATACATGCATCAATAATGTATTGTTTGGAACATACCGTCAAACACATAGGCTTGAATTTGACCCTTTGTGTTGCTAAGTTTGTAAAAGGCATCACTTGCCTGATTTGCAAGAGCACGATATTGCACAGATGCAACAACGTTGACAAAGACATTGTCCTGCAGTGGGAATGTCCATGAAGCCAAACAAACTTTTTAGGCAATTCCGTGAAGATGAAACTAACATGGAGCTTTAAGCTTTATATGAAAATCTACTGAGTTCAAAGTATCTCCAAAAGAACAGGCACTAATCCATGACACTGCAATCTAGTGGAGTCTATTAGGCTGATAGCAATCTCTTAAGAACTAATAAAACTTAGCTATTTTCATAATCGTGGTCGTAGACTCAGCCTTACTCAGGGATTCAATGAGTGTTAAATTAGCAGCAGTACTTATCGATTATTTGTAAATATCACATGCAGAAAAAGATGATTATTTTTCAGCTAGACAGTGATTCGATTTAATTTGCAATTCATGATTTCTCAACAAGTGAAGTATGTGAAATTCTCACAGAAAGTGAACAGATGGACATACTTTTGTCTTGGTTTCACATCGCACATCCAACTGCTGCACTCGAAGTGAGAGATGCCCCACTAGCCGGTTTCCAAGAAACCAGGGAAGGCAATGGCATCCCGGTTGAAGTACGTCATCAAACTTGCCAAATTTCTCCCTGATAGCTACCGTGGATTGATCAACTTGGACACAGCAAAACAGATTGCCCATGTTATCTCCACACTATGCATCAAAAAGAGGAGATATCAGATCATCGAGTTGTTGGCAGAGAAATAATGAAAACAAATAATGCTTCTCAGAAATCAATGTGTCACACAAGAACCTTAAAGCAGGGAATTCTAGCAAAAAGTAAAAAGTATCTTCTACAGCATAAATCGGGCAATCATGAATTTGACTGGGAAGTTTTTTCTTGTGTATCATCAACTTCCAGAACAAATTTCTGTGATTCCCTATGAGTACTTGTACCTACCTTGTCTAAGACCAACCATAAATTGTATTCAAATTCCACAGCAAGATACTCAAACAGGAATGATACTTGGAAGAACGAATTGACGCTATCCCGTAGCGAATTGTAAAGAACACAAATAACAAACAGAAAGACCTGAAGAGAACGGCCAACCCACCCTCAAGTAACAAACTATTTGATCTTCCTGTTCCTCAAAGAACAACTATGGGACGGTATGTAATGTATACCTATTTAGCAAATGAGCGCACAAGCGAGAGAGTGAGGAGAGAGAGAGAGAGAGAGGAAAGGAGAGAGACCTTCGATGCAATAGGTGGCTGAGCATATACCAAAGAATGTTTATCGTAAGATAAGAATGACGAACACAATACAAGAAGAGCATTTTATATGCAACCCACGAGTTGACGAAGTCAACTTGACTTATTATAGTTTTGTGAAGTAAGTGATTCATTCCCTAAAGAGATCATATATCGACAGCAAACTAGCGCTGGCAGGTCAAACTCTCATTTCTTTACATTGAATGAACAAGAATATCCGAATACCAGCTGCACCAGAAGATTTAGGGAAAAAACTCACGCAGCTTCATACGCATCAAAAACGACGAAATGAATTTATAGAGAAGAAGAAGTTCGCAACGTCGCGTCTCCATTTGGATCACGACTTTCTGTTTCCTAGTCACCTTCGAACATCGAACGTCACGTCAAGAAACAAGAACTCGCAAAGCAAATTGACCCTGTACTGATTTTCTGAGTACAACAAGAAACAAGAAACAAGAAACCAAACAGTCTGTGCAGAACAATGACAAGGTTGGATTTTCATCGCAAGTTGCCCCACTGGATTTTGCTCCAGACCTGGTTCGTTTCTCGCCGCTCTTAGCAACGAGACAGACAAATGGATAAATTCGAGGCCCGCATTGTGTCGACGTCAAGATTCGACGCTGACAACGTAGTGGGAATCCAGCACAAAACAAAAGAAGAGCTGTTTTTGTTCTTGAATTTGGAATTCATGCACTTGCGCGTTCTGGCTGTCATAAGGGAAAATGTCTACATATTAGTCCTAAACTTGTATTATTTTTTTTTATCAATTTATTCCTCGATTTTGTAATTTATACAATCAAATCTTTTAACTTATTGAATATTTTCAATCCTCCTAAGCAATAGGTAAAATTACTTCGCCTGAGATTTCGTGTGGGTCTCGACATCTCTTGGACGTAAAACACAAAGAGGGTATTCCTTTCTCGAAGAAGACAAAGATAAGGGAGATTTGAGGGGGTAGGGCGTGTGGATACCGCCATGTTAAAATACGGAACGCTCCTCTACATTAGTGGACAGACATAATAAACAGCCCCTATTGATTGGAAACAACCCCTGATTTGGTTAAGTTACCGGTGTAACCACCAACTAAGGATCCAAATCAACTCCCTTGATTCAAGTCTCGCTGTCACCAATATCAACAGGCTGAAGCTAATGATTTTTTTTTTTATGTTGGTCGAAAGCTAATGGTTTGATCACTGTTGGCTAAGAGTCCTATCTCCAATTAAGCCATTCTACGGGAGATTGAAAAAAATATATAAAATTTGCATGGTTGTATACAGAATTATGTTTCTTGTGTAGGCCCAATTGCAATCATTTGTCCTTAGCGTAGGAAATTCTTTTTAACTTTGTACTCCTTATTTGGCATCGATAAACATCGATTTGTCAAAATCTGGGACCTAGTAATTTGATGGGAAAAACTCTACAAATTTAAGGACTCGATTGCATAATAATTACAAATTTAAGGATCCCATTAGAAAATCAATGCAAAATTAGGTACCATAGGTACCATATATACACTTTCTCCCACTCATAAGGAAAAAAAAAAGCTCAACTTGGTTTCCAAATTTGTAAAATAAAAGATTGTAATTCGTTCAATAGTCAACGTGAATAGCATGTCAATTGTATACGAGTACTAAAAAATTATCTATTCTAGAGAAGAATATCGTAATAATCATCTTTCATTTTCTCATTCAATCTCTCTTTACACTCGGGTTGGACATTCATACTTTACCTTTTAATTGCAATATATTGAATATAAATAATTTCACATCTTGGTCTAGTAAAAATACGACATATTTATACTTTACCCTTGGGTATAGCTTTCACTTTCATAATTTAATATTTATGGAGGATGTAAAGTGTACAAATTTTGGAAATTAGAGGTCAAAGAATCGTGCCTGCACATTGTCATTTTTCATTTTACATTTTTTAGCAAGAGAATAATACAATTTAATATATAAAAGAAGCCATTGCAGCATCTTTACAAGCCGAAGGGAATCATTCCTTTATTTGATGCCGTTGAAGTCTTGAACGTAGAGGCTACAGCCACATGTCAACCGATTTTTTTAAATTAGTGCATTAAAAGTGTTCAAACTTATCATGAAAGTGCAATTGAATTTTAAAACTTTCAGAAAATACAATCAAATCTTAAAACTTGTCAATTTTATGTAATCAAGTCCTAAAATTTATTGATATTTTCCACTTGTCAAATTGGACACAGTTAATAGGAGAACTTGATTCCACCAACTTGACAAAATCTATGACTTGATTTTGCACTCGCAATTACATTTTTGTGACAGGTTTTATAACTTGATTGCACTTTTTGAAAATTTTAGGATTCAATTGTATTTTCTTTACAAGTTAAAAGACTTCTAGTACACTTATCTTTTTATTTATCCTAAGGTCTTTGCTTTCTTGAGAGATATTTGTTTATATCCCTTTCTCATTGGTCAAACATAAGACTAGAGTAAAAGGGAAATTTTAAATAAATAAATAAAAATTCTGAGGCCAGCGCGACGACACAGCTGATTCAGACAATCCCCAAAATAGGCGGCGGAAATTCCCAAACATTGTGTAACTTGAGTAGAGCCCGAACTTTAGTATATTAAAAAAAATGCAAGGTTTCGGGTTCGGACCATGCTCGGCGCAGGCTCTTCACGTTAGGTCATAAGAAAGTAATTGCCCGTAAGTTCCTCGGGCGCGGATTACTTTGTCCTCAAATGGACCATACCTGAAAGAGCATTTAACAGGACTTTAGTAATTTAAATAGCGAAGTTGCCAAATGTGCAGAAATGACAAAGCTAAGACACTCTTTGAGAGCTTCATGATGTTACCACACGGCGAATCCCCCGACTCGAACCGCGGTCGCAGGCGAACTGAAATGCAGCTTTTCGATCAGTGACACGAGCATCGCCGCGGGAACGCAGCAGGGAGTATTCACTCCTACATCAGTGAAGCCTCGAGTGAGCACGAAAGGTAAAGCGGGTGCCCTTGTTCAGCAACAGTTCTTGCAAAAGCTCGATTTGAGCATTGCCGGAGAGGTGGTCTTCGGCCGGCGTTCCTTAAACTGGATACCGAAGATAGGAATGGGTGTTGCACTGAGGCCATAGAGTAGGGAAATGAATGAGAATAGCGCCCACTTGCTTCCAGCTCGGAACTTACTACAGCCAGATACTTCATCTACTTGCTTCTCTGCCAGTGCTACCTATGCTGAGGCAAATTGTACAATTCTCAGAGATCTTTATCGACTTGTATCAGATTATCAAGTTATATACTGGGAAATGAGATTCTATCACTACCATAGCCAAGCGCAATCTGAATCTTTTTAGATCTGATAAGCATGAATACTCTTGACAAAAGAACGAAATTGCGAGAAATTTTTATATTGCCACTTCGTTAACAGGTCCCTAAGATGCTTTTTTCTTTTCTTCCTCTCCAGAGGAAAATGCTTTTGTCCCCCACATTTTCCTTATTTTATGTGTGGATGATGAGTCGTTTCCACGGCACTGCAAGTGCATGCATCCTAGAGATGAGGATAGTGTGCTGGGCTTATTGAATGTAATCTCAACCATCTTTATGCACCAGAATTCCAGTCACTTGAGGAAATAAAAGCCACAAAAATGTAACCACTTAAGACACTATCATTGATTATAGCAAATTCGAGATGAGTTTTCAAACAAGCAACTTACAACAGTCTCTGTGCAGATGCACGAAGACTATTTGTTTAGGAACACCTTCAACACTCATATACACAGTGCTTATATCATCACTCCAACAGATCAAACAAAACGGACATTCGGAAGACATCACCAGCAAATGCACGCGAAAACATTTACACAGAAAGCTTCTCCAGTTCCTTTTTCGGGGTTCATCCTCATTTCAAGTGGACTCCGATGTGCAACTAGCTGACAGAGGACGCTTGAAGAAGGCCCTCACGAATCTGAGAGGCAACATCGCGAATGGAACCAGGACCGTGGGGAATGAACACAGCAGATGATTTAGATGAAGCACCGATGTCCTTCATGGTGTCAAAGTACTGGGTGACGAGAACCATGTCCATGACATCCTTTGCAGTCGTCCCGGGCACGTTTTCTGAGAAGCCCAGTACGCTATCTCTCAAACCATCCACAATCGCCTGACGCTGGCGGGCAATACCAAGCCCAGCAAGATACTTCGACTCAGCCTCACCTTCAGCTCTCTTGATTTGCAGAATCTTCTCTGCTTCAGCCTTCTCATTAGCTGCTACCCTTAGTCTTGCAGCTGAGAAACACAATATGATAGGATGACATTTAGATGCTTAAGAATCAAAAGCTTGAACAAGACATTGGTTAAGATGTGATACGTATTCAGCAAAAATACACACCTCTACACAATTTCATTCCATGTTAACTTTAAGAGCTGCCTCATGTTCTTTAAATATGCTTCGTTAGTGGAAAGAAAAGTACTTGTTGCTGGATAGAAGAACGAGATCAATTATCAATAAAATCTTCTGAATCTTGGCCTCTTAAAACAGTTTAGTGCATCTTCTAAAATCTAGTAGATGTTGATCCAAATACTTTAAAATGGAGATGCAAAAGCAGAAAAGCACCCATCCCAAAGACGAACAAAGATTTCATCATCAATTTTTGACAAGGAGTTCAAAATATGCAGAATAGTGTGAGATCTCCTAATTTTTGTTATTCTTACCAGCATTAATCTCATTCATAGCTCGCTTTACATGCTCGTCTGGTTCGATATCAACAATCAGCGTTTGCACAATCTCATACCCATACGTAGACATAGCCTATAAAAGTAAATGGATAGAAGTTAAACCAAGTGAAGTCCGCGGCTCTTTTTCACAAAATCACAAACAACCGTGCTCCTGCATTCTGTACATTACCTTCTCAAGTTCATCTTCAACTGCTTTGGCTATTTCATTTTTCTGCTCAAAAACATCATCCAAATCGAGTCTTGGAACACTTGCTCTTATCACTAAACCAATCAAAGGGAAAGTAAGGGATATTACAAATCATAGTGATTATACATGCATCAATAATGTCACGTTTGGAACATACCGTCAAACACATAGGCTTGAATTTGACCCTTTGTGTTGCTGAGTTTGTAAAAGGCATCACTTGCCTGATTTGCAAGAGCACGATATTGCACAGATGCAACCACATTGACAAAGACATTGTCCTGCAGTGGGAATGTCCATGAAGCCAAACGAACTTATTAGGTTATTCCAAGAAGATAAAACTGACATGGAGCTTTTAGCTTTATATGGAAAATCCGCCAAGTTCAAAGCATCTCCAAAAGAAGAGGCACTATTAAGAGTTTCATTGTGTTATTCACACCAATCCATGATACTACAATCTAGTGGAGTCTATTAGGCTGATAGCAATATCATAAGAACTAAAAAAACTTCGGTATTTTCTTAATCGTGGTCGTAGACTCAGCCTTACTCGCTACTCAGGGCTTCAATAATATTAAATTAGCAGCAGCACTTATCGCTTATTTGCAAATATCACATGTAGAAAAAGATGATTTCACTTTTCGGCTAGACAGTGGTTCGATCTAATGTGCAATTCATGATTCCTAGACTAGTGAAGTATGTGAAATTCTCACACAGAGAAAACAGATAGACATACTTTTGTCTTGGTTTCACATCGCACATCCAGCTGTTGCACTCGAAGTGAGAGATGCCCTGCTAGCTGGCTTCCAAGAATCCAAGGAAGGCAATGGCATCCCGGTTGAAGTATGTCATCGAACTTGCCAAATCTCTCCCTGATAGCTACAGTGGATTGATCAACTTGGACGCAGCAAAACAGATTGCCCATGTTATCTCCACACTACGCATAAAAAAGAGGAGAATTCAGATCATCGAGTCATGAAAAAATAAAAACAAATAATGCTTCTCAGAACTTGATATGAGACACAAGAACCTTAAAAGCAGAGGGAAATCTATAAAAAATAACAGTATCTTCTACAGCATAAACTCGGGCAATTGTGAATTTGACTGAGAAGTTTTTTCTTATCTACTCATCAACTTCCAGAACAATTTTCTGTGATTCCCTGTGAGTACTCGTACCAAACCTTGTCTATGTCGATCTACAATAGAGCGAGCATAAATTGCATTCAAATTCTACAGCAAGATACTCAAACAGGAATGAAACTTGGAAGAACGAAGAACACAAACTACAAACAGAAGGCTTGAAGAGAACGACCAACCCACCCTCAAGGATCAAATTATTTGATCTTCCCGGTCCTCAAAGAACAACTATTGGATGGTATATAATGTATACCTATTTATCAAATGGGAGGGAGAGAGAGACTATCGATGCAATAGGTGCTGGAGCATACACTAAAGAATGTTTATAGTAAGATAAGAATGACAAGTCAATACAAGAAGAGCTTTTTATGCGCAACCCACAAGTTGACTTATTATAATTTTGGGAAGACATGATTCATTCCCCAAAGAGATCATATATCGACAGTAAACTAGCGCTGGCGTGCCAAACTCTCATTTCTTTAAATTGAATGAACGAGAATATCCAAATACCAGCTGCACCAGAAGATTAATGGAAAAAGCTCACAAAGCTTCACGCGCATAAAAAAGGACGAATTGAATTTATATAGTAGAAAAAGTTCGCAACGTCGCGTATCGATTTGTATCACGACTTTCTTTTTTCCTAATCGCCTCCGAACATCGAAAACCACGTCAAGAAACAAGAACCCATTCACCAAATTGACCCAACACCGTTTTTTGCGGACAACAAGAGACAAGAAACAAGAAACCCGCCAGCGACTATGCAGAAGCACAACAAGGCTAGAATTTACGGCAAGGCGCCCACTGGGTTGTCCTTCTGGGCTCGTTCGTTTCCCTTCGTTCTCAGCGACGAGACGGATCACAGACGCGAATGGATAAGTTCGAGGTCCTCACTGTAAATCGACATCAAGATTCGACGCTAACAACGTAGTGGGAACACAGCACAACTTTGAGACCAGAATGAAAAGGACAACATCGGCAAGAATAAGATGCCGCAGCTTTCGAAAGGTACCAATATAATTGAAAACAAAAATGATGATGACAAGAATCACCTGTTTTCTTTTCCTGGGGATGGAGCAATTTTTCAAGGTTCCATCTTGATTTCACAAGAAGAACCAAACGACCTGGTCGGATCGCGATGCGAGCTGTCCTTTGTGCTTTACAACCTCAACAAGGAAGATGAAATTCGGTTGGCTTTCGTGCTCTGTCCGTCGCTCATTAAAGGAAAAATGTCCACATTTTGGTCCCTAGCCTTGTGTTGTTCTTTTCAATGTGGTCCTTGATTTTGTGATTTTACACAATTGGAGTCCTTGAACTTGTACGGTATTTTCAATCAAGTCTCCCTGTCGCCAGTATCGGCACATTGAAACTAATGGGTTGGTGGGCGCCGATCGCTTATCCGTAATTTGACCCAAAAAAAAAAAGGAGTCCTACCTTAAAATAAGCCATTTCTTAATAGAAAGAACATTTAAAAATTGCATATAGCTGTATATTGGAATCTTGTTCTCGTATAGGTCCAATGCAAATTGATTGTCCTTAGTGTAGTAAACTATTTTGAAAGTTATATTTTTAATTGGCATTGACAGAGACCAATTCACCAAAATTTGAGGCCTGAGGACTATGATTGAAAAAAATCTGTTAGTTCAGGGGAATTGATTACACGAATTACAAATTTGGGGACACGTTAAAAAATCAATGCAAAATTAGTGACCAAGATGTACTTTCTCCCTACCACTAAGAGAAAGAAAAAAAAATCCGTCAACTTGGTTTCAAAAGTAAGTTTTTATTTTTGTTTTTTGGTTAAAAATTTGAAATTGAGCTGACTTTGTTAGAATTCGGCGCACAATTATAAAGAAATAGAGAGTAAAAGTGAGAAAAGGAAATCGTGACACAAGCTTTTTATCCCGATTCATCCTTAAACTAGGGTTACATTCAGTAGATGATTCGCTATAATTAACACCTCGTACTTTTATGTTACATCTCTCAGTTACAAGAAAAATAAATTATATATACTTAGTAGGTATTCATCTGCCAAAACCCAAACTACTAATAAAATATGGGGTCAAATTATAAAAGCCCTTTGGCTTTTTGGGAGCGTTACCCTGCAACCCCATTGGGGTGGCCCCCTGGACCTCCGGCCGCTCATCGGAAAGTAGATTCCTTGTGCCTTTCAATCAAAGGGGCATAGTATTTAGTGGTCTTGAGCCTTTTTCGCCTCAAAAGACTTAAACAAACAAGTTCACAACTTGAAGCCTACTAATGTTAGTAAAAGGTATGGAAGATACAAAATGTACAAATCTTGAAAATTAGAGGTCACAAAAAAGGGAAAGAAAACCCTTACCAAAAAAAAAAAGGGAAAGAAAATAATCGGGCCTGGATATTTTCGTTTTTAATTTTAATTTTTAGCAATACAATCTGATATGTATAGAATCCAAAGGGAATCATTCCCCTATCTAATGCCGTCGAGGTCTTGGACGCGGAGGTTGCAATCATTTGTTGGCCAATTTATTATTATTATTATTATTATTATTATTATTATAAGGTCTTTACTTAGTTATTTCCTGGGAATTTTTTTTAATTATATCCCATCTTTATTGGTCAAACATAAGACTAGAGGAAAAAAGGAAATTAAATTTAAAAAAAAAAAAGGCCTGAGGCCAGCATGACGACGCAACTCATCCATACAATCCTCAAAATAGTTGGCGGAAATTCCATGACATTGTACCAACAGGTTCCATTCCTCAAGTTGCCCAATGGACCCTAGATAAATTTATGGATTGACAGAGAGAGATATGATATGACAAAGACAAATTAGATAATTTAAGCGGTCGAAAAAGCCCAGCCTAAAGGTGGGTTGTATTATTAATTTGAGTAGGACTTAGATTAGGACTCTCAAATTTGGCTTGGTTTGGTTCGAGTTTTGGCTCGGTTCTTTTTTCACATCCCTGGTTTCAGGCTCGGTTTATGCCCAAACTAAATAAATCGCGAGTTTCTCATTTTTGGCACCGATGGCTTATTCGTAATTGGACCATAAGTTTGGATTAAGTGAGAAGACGTTGTTAATATAGGGTTTTTTCTTCTTTTGGCCATACAATTAGGTCGAGTTGTAAGAAGTAATTATTTCTCGGGAGATTGAGTCAAATATTGTGTTCCCGGTAGGAAAACAGCAAAGAAAACGAAGGTCAAATATCACTATCAACGATTGTGAGATGAACACAGGCCAATAGATGAATTTTAATTAGAAAGTAACTCCTCAGATCCACTATGAGTGTCATAACGTCTCAAATACGATATCAGCTGCGATTGGTTCGCCGTTTAGAAAAAAATCTTTGGAAAGGTGCAAAAACTTTAAGTTAAAGAATGGTATTTAATTTCTTTGGGAAGATGAAAAAAATCTTTCCAGCAGTGAATGGCGGGTGGCAGCTATGTGTGCAGTAGCCGGCGGGAGGCGAAGAAAGACGATAAGAAGAGTTTTTATTTCTTTTTTTGTTCAAGAAATAATAAGGTAGAAAATTTTTACTTCTCATTTCTGTTCCAAATCTATTTCTAAATTAAAAATTTATTCCAGAAATAAAAAAATAAAATTATGTTGTCAAATGAATTTCTGTTTCAAATATATTTTCGAGAATAGAAGAAAAATAAAAAAAAATAAAATAATTATCATTCGCGTCTTTAGCATCGAAGCAAATCATTCCTCGATCTAAATGCCGTTGAAGGCTTGAAAGTGGAGGTAACGTCTTTGCTGGGATATAACCTGGCAAAAGATTAATTTATACTCCTTTCCTATAGGTCAAACATAAGGGTAGAGATAAAAAGGGAGAGCGCAAAAATAACTAAAGAAAAAGTCCGAGACCAGCCCGATGACAATTAATGGTGAGTTCCTCGTTTGGCGCTGATAGCTTAGAATTCGTTCGGCAAATCATTTTATTCCTAAAAATTAATTTCGCTCAGAAATAATTTTTTATTTCGTACCCAAAAATAATTTTTAAGCATTTGAAATCATTTGGTAACTGCCCAAAATTTTTATTCTTGGAATAGAAAAAGAGCTGCGTAAAATTTCTTTTTATTAATAATATTTTGAATTTTTTAATATTTTTTTCTTTTTTTCTTCCGCTTCCCCTTTCTTGGCCATGATTAGCACTTCGGACCTCTCTACGTTACATCTCTCGATTACAAGAGAAATAGACTATGAACCCATTTGGTTCAACTTTTCAAATGCTACTTAGGGGAATGCAAATAACTTTAGGTTAAAGTCCCTAGGGGAAATGCAAGTGGTATTTGGTTAAAAATCATTTGTAATGCTACTTTGGAGTCAAGTAGTGTTTTGTAAAAAAACTTTTGCAAAAGGGCTTTGGAAACTTTTTTTATTTAAAAAAAAAACCTACCCTACCTTTTGCTGAAGTCGACAAAGGCCTACGGCTGCCAGTGAGCTAGATATGGCGCCGGCCGTCGTTGCCCAAGGTTGGGTGATCCCCGGCGAGCCAGATTTGCCGCTGCCGGCCGTCGCCCGAGGCCAAGCAACCCTCGGCGAGGGTTGCGCAACCTCAGGCACCCATCGCTTAGGTCGTACGACCTCGCCAGCCTCATTCGCCAGTCGCCTCATAGAGAAGATGAATAGTAACAAGAGGGGCAAAATCGAAATAAGTCAAAATAAGTAAGGGTAGTTTGGGAACAAAAATTTTGGTTTGGCATTCCAAACACTGGCATTTGGCCAATTCTAGGCCGAATGCTGAACCGTTTGGTTCAGCATTTTGGGAAAGGGCTTTCGAGACCGAAAGCTCCTTCTTAAAGCTGAACCAAACGGGCCCTACGGGCCCATTTGGTTCGGCTTTTCAAATATTATTTGGGGGAATGCAAATACCTTTGGGTGAAAATCACTTGGGAAAATGCAAGTGGTGTTTGGTAAAAAGAAATTTGTAAAACTACTTTGACCTAAGTAGTGTTTGATAAATTTTTTTTTGCAAAGAGCTTTGGCAACTTTTATTTTTAATATTCCGATTTTGCCCATATACTGTTCATCTTCTTCACCAGCGAGGTTGGCTGGTGAGGGTGGCCGGCGAGGGCGAATCTGGCCAGCGAAGGGCCGGCGAGGTCGCCCGACCCAGGCAACAGCCGCCTGAGGGTCGGGCAACCACCCAGGCGCCATCGCCTGGGTCGGGCGACCCAAGCGGGCGTCGCTTGGGTTTACGCGACCCAGGCGACGGCGCCTGGGCGGTTGCCTGACACCAGGCGGCCATTGCTTGGGTCGGGCGACCATGTCGGACCCTCGCCGGCCCTTCGTCGGCCAGATCCACCCTCGCTGGCCACCCTCGCGGTGAGGAAGATGAACAGTAACATGGGCAAAATCGGAATATTGAAATTTGAGTTAGGGCAATTTGGGAAGGGAAAAATAGACTTCAGCATTCCAAATGCTAGCTTTCGGCTTTTCGGATTCGAAAATTTGAACCAAACGGTTCAGCATTTTGAGAAGGGACTTTCGAGGCTGAAAGTCCCTTCCCAAATCTGAACCAAACGAGGCTTATATATACTCAATAACTATTCATGAGTCAAAGCTTAAACTACTAATAAAATATGGGATTAAATTATAAAAGCCTTTTGGCGGCTTGGGAGCGTTGCCCCTGCGACCCCATTGGGATGGCCCCTCGGACCTCTGCCTGCTCACCGGAGAGTAGGACCCTTGTGCCTTTCGATCGGAGGGGAATAGTGTTTAGTGGTCTTTAGCCTTTCTCGCCCCAAAAGACTTAAACAAATGAGTTCACATCTTGAAGCCAACCAACGGTAGTAAAAGGTATGGAAGATATAAAATGTACAAATTTTGAAAATTAGAGGTCGCAAAATAGGGAAAGAAAATAATCGGGCCTGTATATTTTCGTTTTTAATTTTAATTTTAGCAATACAATCTGATATATATAGAATCCGAAGCGAATCATTCCTCCATCTAATGCCGTCGAAGTCTTGGACGCGGAGGTTGCAATCATTTGTTAGCCAATTTATTATTATTATTATTATTATTATTATTATTATTATTATTATTATAAGGTCTTTACTTAGTTATTTCCTGGAAATTTTTTTTAATTATATCCCATTTTTATTGGTCAAAAGTAAGACTAGAGGAAAAAAGGAAATTAAATATTAAAAAAAAAAGGCCTGAGGCCAGCATGACGAGGCAATTCATCCATACAATCCTCAAAATAATTGGCGGAAATTCCATGACATTGTACCAAGAGGTTCCATTCCTCAAGTTGCCCAATGGACCCGAGATGGATTGATGGAGAGAGATATGTTATGAAAAAGACAAATTAGATAATATAAGCGGTCGAGTAAGCCAAGCCTAAAGGTGGTTGTATTGTTAGTGTGAGTAGGACTCGGATCAGGACTCTCGAATTTGGCTCGGTCTAGTTCGAGTTTCTGCTCGGTTCTTTTTTCGCACCCCTGGTTTTAGGTTCGGTTTATGCCCAAACTAAATAAATCGCGAGTTTCTCATTTTGGCGCCGATGGCTTATTCGTAATTGGACCAGAAGTTTGGATTAAGTGCGAAGGCATTGTTAATATAGGGGTTTTTCTTCTTTTGGCCATACAATTAGGTCAAGTTGTAAGAAGTAATTATTTCTCGGGAGATCGAGTCAAATATTGTGTTCCCAGTAGGAAAACCGCAAAGAAAATGAAGGTCAAATATCACTATCAACGATTGTGAGATGAATGCAGGCCAATAGATGAATTTTAATCAAAAAGTGACCCCTCGGATCCACTCTGAGTGTCATAACGTCTCAAATATGATATCAGCTGCGATTGGTTCGGCGTTTAGAAAAAAATCTTTGGAAAGATGCAAAAACTTTAAGTTAAAGAATAGTATTTAATTTCTTTGGAAAGATGAAAAATTCTTTCCGACAGTGACTGGTGGGTGGCGGCTGTGTGTGCAGCAGCCGGCGGGAGGTGAAGGCAGGTGATGATAAAAGTTTTTATTTCTCTTTTTATTCCAAAAATAGTAAAGTAGAAAATTTTTACTTCTTATTTCTGTTCCAAACCTATTTTTAAATTAAAAATTTGTAAGAAAAGTGAAATTGCATTGCCAAATGGATTTTTTTTCCAAACATATTTTCGAAAATAAAAGAAAAATAGAGAAATAAAATAGTTATTATTCACGTCGTTGACACCGAAGGAAATTATTCCTCCATCTAAGATGGCTTTGATGTCTTGAAAGTGGAGGTAACGTCTTTGCTGGGATATAACCTGGCAAAATATTAATTTATATTCCTTTCTTATAGTTCAAACATAAGGGTAGAGGAAAAAAGGGAGAGCGCAATAATTACTAAACAAAAAGTCCGACACCAGCTCGACGACAATTAATGGTGAGTTCCTCGTTTGGCGCTGATAGCTTATTCTTAATTGAAATGCGAAAGTTTGGATTAAGCGATAAAACGTTTTTGATTTAGTTTGTTTCTTTCGAATAGATTGGGTCAGGTCATAAGAGTTAAAACTAAGAAATGAAAGAAATGTCAAACATCATTATTTGTGATTGTGAGTTGAACGCGGGCCAGCCGATGTTTACAATTAGAAAGTGACCCCTTGAATGTTCGACCATGCCCGGTGCGATCTCTTGAAGTCATGGGGAAGTAATTAATCGCGAGTTCCTCGTCTTGGCGCTGATGGCCCATTTTTAATCGAACCACGAAAGTTTGGATTAAGCAATAGAATGTTTATGGACCGAGAGTTTGGATTGAGTCATAAAGCATTCATAATTTAATTTTTTTTTCTTTGCAATTGGATCGAGTCGGAAGAGTTAATTATTTTCCGCCGTAACTCTTTGTAGCCAAAAATATATATACAAAATATAAAAGAAAGGTCAACTGTAATTATTTATGATTGTGACATGAATGCAGACCGGCTTATGTTCATAATAAAAAAGTGACCCCGCTAAATGTTCATTCGGAGTGTAATGTATGGTGGCACAAAGTCTTGAATACGCATTGGAGCTCAATCCAAGACCAGCTATCTAATCCCCCGTTAGTAACCCTAAGCAGCCTATTAGCCGGTTGCAACGAGATGGGTAGATCGTTTCGATCCGAATTAGTTGAGTGGTCTAAAAGATCCGGATGGAATGTCATAGCGACGAACTCCGTGTTTTCGCAGCTGCATCAAGAATTTCCATTACGGGTGAGGATATTTTGCTTCGTCTCGCCCTTTCGATTTCCGCTTCGCAAGTCCAAAGTTAGATCGGTTTTTCAATTGATTATGCTATCTTATTGCACATTTCCAAATATATCGAAAGCGCAAAAGTGTTGCCTCGCATCTCTTCTTCTCTGTACACTAATCTTTAAATTTTTTTATATGAAAAAGCCAAATACAAATTATTGAATTTTCAATGCCTGCACTACCCGTCTGAACTTAGAACTTGGAACCTAGCTTGGTTCCAAGGTAGGTTCCAGGGTCTATCAGGTTCTTTTTTTAGTTATTTCATTTTTATTTAAACAAAACGAAAATGAACACAATAATACTAAATAAGTTTGTCATTCACCAAAGAAAATACAAAAGATTAGTTTTCATGGCATTATAGTTCAAATAAATACAATCAAAATGAGAAGTCATTGCATGAATCGATACTAGGGGTGAACGGTTCCATCTTCCATACAGGTTCCACTTGGAACCGAGAACCTACCTATGAGAATAGGGTCTTCATTCTTTGGAACCTGAAACCTACCCTAACACAGGTTTCAAGGTCGGTTCTAGGGTCTACCCAAGTCTAGGGTCTACCCAGGTCCTACCTGTATTATTAATTGAACAATTACAGTGAATCATCACATTTAATGACTATTACTTACTGCTATGATCCACTAACTACAACTTATATTCAGACACACGAAAAATATGAAACATTAATAAGTCATAAAATAAAAACTTGGATTAGTGATTTCAGGTTATATACTTATCATCTAACACAATGAAAATCGCAGGATCA
The DNA here is from genome assembly GCA_031216405.1 of Syzygium malaccense. Classification (NCBI taxonomy): domain Eukaryota; kingdom Viridiplantae; phylum Streptophyta; class Magnoliopsida; order Myrtales; family Myrtaceae; genus Syzygium; species Syzygium malaccense. The sequence continues at coordinate 2,182,875 of CM062254.1, read as the reverse complement.
CTCGAAAACTTGGACCAAGAAGAAATACAAAAAACTTATTTAGGTTTCAGGTTCCACCTACTTGGAACCTAAAATCTACTCGTCGAAACAGGTTCTCCAATTTTTATAACCTGGAACCTACCTTATATACTTTGAAACCTAGAACCTACATATTCCCACTGGTCAGGTTCTCAGATTCCATATTCTATCCTGAAACCACGCTTACCCCTAACTTTTTCTACTCCTTCTATAACTAAAACACTCATTAATAGAATGTTCTAACAATATTGCCATTTGTGGGTCTCGCTTTCTAGCATCCCTTGTCCCATTTTTTTTTCATTAATTGTTGACGCAAAACTTGCAAAATATTTCTTGTCTTGAGAGAAGCTTAGAGGCCGACATTTCATTCCGTTTATATTTTGGAGGCACATGTACAGATTATTCAGGATACGTCTCAAATATAAAGGAGGCATTTGTTTCTTTGAAAAACATTTCAGCCAAATAAGGGTGCGCATGAGAACGTTTCTGTGCCCGGGAACTATTTCTGAACAAAAATGATTTTTTTTGAGTCTGTGCCCGGAAACAATTTCTGAGTATTTGAAGGCGTTTGATAAACTGTCCAAAATTTCTATTTCTAGAGTAGAAAAGAATAGAAATGCGTTTGGTAACTACACAAAATTTTTGTTCCCAAATAATATTTTGAATTTTTTATTTTTTTTTCTTTATATCCATTTTCTTCTTTGGCCATGGCCGGCGCCGGCGACCGGCGGCTGGCGGCCGGCCACAGCCCAGGGCCGGCGAGGGCGTCACGGCCCTCGCCGGCCGCCGGCGGAGGCGAGGGTCGCCCTCGCCGGCGAGGGCGAGGGCGAGGGCTGGACCCTCGTCGCCTGGGCGAGGCGGCCTCGCCCAGATCGAGCGAGGCCGAGCCTCGCCGTCGGTCGCGACGGCGAGGCTCGGCCTCGCCAGAGCCTAGCCTAGATCTGGCGAGGCCGAGCCTCGCCGTCGCGACCGACGGCGAGGCTCGGCCTCGCCCGATCTGGGCGAGGCCGCCTCGCCCAGGCGGCGAGGGTCCAGCCCTCGCCCTCGCCGGCAAGGGCGACCCTCGCCTCCGCCGGCGGCCGGCGAGGGCCGTGACGCCCTCGCCGGCCCTGGGCTGTGGCCGGCCGCCGGTCGCCGGCGACCGGCCATGGCCAAAGAAGAACACAAAAATAAGAAAAGAAAAAGAAGAAAAAGAAGAAAAAAAACTGATTCTCAAAATTGTGCCGAGAAACAAGAAACAACTTTTTTTTATTTCTTATTTCTCTTCCAAAACCGTTTCTCGGCACAAATTTTTGCAAAAATGTGCCCGGGAACAAAAAATTTACCAAACGCATTTCTGTTCCCAAACTATTTCTGGGAACAAAAGAACAGAAATTTTTACTGTTTGGCACGTTGTCAAACGGGCCCTTAGTATTTCAAATTTTTAAGTGATTGATTAATTTGAGAACGGCCGGTCAACCGAAAACCATTTTCGGTCAAAGAAAACACCCACACCCAAAATAAGGAGATCGAATTTCCGATCCTCATTTTCCCGGGCACAAGAATACTCAATAGCCTCTTCACCATTTTTTTCCAAGCATATAACCAAATAAATGCAATTCAACTATTTTTAAAATAAATATATATATTTTTTGTGACGATTCCTTTTTTCAATTTCAATTTTTTTTAAAAGGAGGCGGGGTGGATAAATCCGGGACCAATGGGAGCGTCGGAAGGCGCGCGGACGAGATTACGGGGGGAAGGGACACGGAAAATTTCTGGCTGCGCGGCTTCCGAACCACCGTCCGACGTGGCGCAACGCACCACCATCCGATTCGCTGGCACACTCCCACCCCAGCCCATCGCCACCAACCAAGCACAAGCTCGCCCTCTCTCTCTCTCTCTCTCTCTCTCTCTCTCTAGAATTCGCAGGTGATCCGCTGAACCACCACCACCACCACCACCAATGGCGGTCGCTACTCCGTCGCCGGCCGCTTACCTCTCCGGCCTCAGCCGCCGCGGCTCCCTCTCCTCGTCCCCCGCCAGGAAGGCCCTGACCGTCGTCGCCATGGCTCCGAAGAAGGTAAAACTACTCCTCTCGTGCCCTGCGCTGCTCTCCCGCGAGAGCGAGCCGATGCCATTGACGGTTCACGGGCGTGCAGGTGAACAAGTACGACGAGAGCTGGAAGAAGGAGTGGTACGGGGCGGGGATCTTCTTCGAAGGGAGCGAGGAGGTGGAGGTGGACGTGTTCAAGAAGCTGGAGAAGCGCAAGGTCCTGAGCAACGTGGAGAAGGCGGGCCTGCTCTCCAAGGCGGAGGGGCTGGGGCTCACCCTCTCCTCCATCGAGAGGCTCGGGGTGTTCTCCAAGGCGGAGGAGCTGGGGCTGCTCAGCCTGTTCGAGCGGGCCGCCGCGGTGTCCCCCTCGGCGCTGGCCTCCGCCGCGCTGCCCATCCTGGTGGCGGCCCTCGCCGCGGTGGTGCTGATCCCGGACGACTCGGCGGGGCTCGTGGCGGTGCAGGCGGTGGTCGCGGGGGGGCTCGTGGTGGGGGCGGCGGGGCTGATCGTGGGGTCCGTCGTGATCGGCGGATTGCAAGAAGCCGATTGAAATTCATTCCCTTAGCGTTAGCCAGCGTTGTAGAATGATGATAAATCTAAAAGCTTTTCCCCTCTCTCTCGATCGTTGCCTTGCATGCCCAGAACTAGTAAGTTGACTGAGCAAGAAAGCTCGAATCAAATCGCGCTCGAGTTTACGCCATTGAACAATTCTTGCTGTTCTACGTTCAACTGCGACCCACAAAAAATCTGGTCAAGCTGCAGCAAGAGGGTGTGCGCTTTGAACTGGCGTAGGATTCGAACGCGCATCTCTTCACCCTTTCGCTGCATTAAGCTGTAGAATCTCAGACAACTTCGCCTTAAAAAAAGATGAGAGAAACATAAGAAAAACAAAAGATCACTGAGATGTCAGTGAAGCTGAAAAGATCGAAGATGCAGCGAATTAGTACGAGGAAGACGAAGTGAAAGTCGAGGAAACCAAAGCATAAAAAGTTAGATGGAGATGCGGGGTATCGATCCCCGTACCTCTCGCATGCTAAGCGAGCGCTCTACCATCTGAGCTACATCCCCGATTCATGCTTTCTTATGGATAATTTCTTATTAACTCCGTACGTTTGATTTGGAGTGTAGCCCGCGAAGTCGGAAACTACCGCCATCTTCACTACCTGTAGAACATGTTTGAGCTAATCTTAAGAGCGCAATGACCCATCGAGAACCGAAGTCAAAAGGCCTGAGGCGAGAGGCAAATACGTACTTTTGAGCAGAATCTTAACCTGTATCGCGGGCGGGTGCGTGCATGCGGTTTTTGTTTTGGGCGATCAGAAGTCTGTAATGTGACTGCGACGCCGATCATGTTTGTGTGCAGTCTCTCGCATGGATTTGAGCTCTATCGATCGGATTAATGGAGAATTTCGTCATGGGTATCGAGCGTTTGGATTGCTAAGAACGTGTAACTTTTCTTTATAGCTAGTTATTGTGTTTCAGTTCGTCAATGAGCATTAGAACCAATTTGAGTGACTGGTTTCGAATTTCCTGCTAGCGATGAAATCGGGGAATATGTGAAGACAACAAGAGATCTCATGCAACTGCATTTATTAGTCTAGCAAATATACATAAGGAATGAGGTGGAACATCCCTGAGCGACGAATGGCGACAACTCACGATTCCTGGTACTGAGCTATAGATTTAATCGACCCTGCAAGGAGAGCCGAGACTGTTTCTCTCCAGGAAAGCTAGACATGACACTTTCGAGGAAGTAAAAATTGCTCGGCGCGGATATCTCTATGGTACTAGTCGGATGCCGGCATTTATTCCCGTTTAGTATCTTAAGTCGATCTGTAGCTGTAGCGAGTAGCCCAGAAGAGGTAATGCAAGAAATTGATTCCGCTTAGTACGCACAGTAGCCAATAAAACCCCTCCAGGTGGTAGTGATTCAAGTTGCCGCCGGACATCCAAGGTGTCCGAGAAAACATGTGGGTGATGTTATTGACTATGGAGATGAGTGCCGAGCTGAGGTAGTAGCCCATGGCTAACGATGCCCAGGAGAGCGCCGTGGCCAAGGACCGCATGCTTCGCGGGGTTTCTGTGAAGAAGAACTCCATCATGCCTGCCAGCGTGAAAAGATCGGCCGATCCAACGAACAAGTATTGCAGTGCTATCCACAAGAACGTGATCGGTAGTGGTCCGGCAGAATCTATTTTCCCAGATTCTGCGGCTACTTTTTTTCTCTTGACTTCAATCAAAGCTGCCACTGCCATTGCCACAATGGACAGAACTAACCCTGTCCCAATGCGCTGAAGATGAGTGATGCCCAGTTCGGTTTTATTGATTTTCCTTGCAAATGGTATGACTAGGTGGTTGTAGACTGGCACTAGTATCATTATGAAGAGGACTGGGAAGATGGGGAGGGAAGCCGGCGGGACTGTCAGGGAGCCTAGCTTGGTATTCATCGTGGCTGCTTGTTGGACTGAAAAGGTCGAGAGTTGTGCGAGGCAGCTGTTCAAAATTATAGTCGACATGAAGATGGGGAGAATCTTTATCACCGTCTTGACGCTTTCCACTTGACTTACGGTGCATTCGAGCATTGGGTAGCTGGGATTTTTTATCGCTGCTCTGTTTAGGAATCCAAGATGGACCGTCAGGGTCTGACTTGGCTCCTTTCCTTTGGCTTCTACATCCTCTGGCTCGCTATGAGATGGGCTTGTTGCCATCGTCACCACATCATTTGATGGTTTCCTAGATTTGCAAGTGTTAAAGATCGATGCTGCCAGCACCTATTGGACGCCAGGAAAAAAATGGTTTGTCATTCTCAATGTGAGGCTTGTAGTCCGTAACTTTTACTGTTGTAAAGATGTATTGTTACCTTGAACATGGTTGTGATGGGGCTTCCTGTGGGTGTTTTTACCCGATAGGTAGAAGAACCGAGGAGGAAGACTGGGATGGAGATCAGAATTGTTGCAGCCGATATCCCAAAGCCCCACTGCCAGCCTATGTTATCTTCAATCCAAACCACAAACGTGACAGCCATCAAAGCCCCGCAAGCGAGGCAGAAAATGTAATAGTTGAAAAAGGCTGATCTCTGCTTCCTGCCTTCTGGGGTAGTCTCATCGAATTGCTCAGCCCCGTGTGAAGGTAGTGAGCCTTTTATCCCGCCAACTCCAAAAGCTACCAGATAGAGGCCTGCAAACAACATCACTGCTTTTGGACCACCAAGTCCTTGACACGGAGAATGGGCGCCAGCTGAAACACAACTTGGTGGTTTTAATGAAGGTATGTGAGCTTGAATCGTGAGAACTAGCAACCCCTGTGCTATTTCAACACTAGTAAGATTTTGATTGTGATAACATCAAACTCTTTTTTGCTGTCAATAATCAATAAAACATTAGATAACATTAAACTAGTCAGAAAGTCCTGCAGCAATAGAGTTTCATAGTTAGGGTACAGAGCACAAAGATGAACGTAGATTCTTCTTTTGGCCACCATACGCACATAGCAACTTAGGATTCTGGAATTGCCATGGGAACCCCTTAGTTGGAGTCTAAGAATCAGAGGGAATCACTTTCCTGTGCCTTGAGCATAGAGATGAACGTAGATTCTTCCTTTTAGTTGCTTTGTCATACTCTATGGCACTATGGCCAAAGGAAATGGTCATTCTTACCATTTCCCGATCCTTTTGGCTATTACAATGATGAAAGAAGTGCCCCCGTATGTTGGTAAGAAACATCATTCTGGACATAGTGATGGAGATTAGTGACCTTCTTCATCTTCATATGTGGTTCCATGTCACGGTTGAGCTTCTCTCCTTTCTTTTTCTATTTGAATGTTATGTCCATAGAGACATGGACGTCCAATTGAAAATAGCAGGGGTATAGTTAAGTGGTTCTACATTCCTAATACCATTGTGTTTATAAAAATTGGCGAATTTCTTTGGCTCAGGACCAGCATTGAGTGTCTGCATGTTCTTCGCATCAGATGATGTCAGTCTGCATCTGGTGCATCTTCACAGGATTTTCAGGACTATTTACAATATGATGAGTTCTAATGGTTTCTCTCACACCCTGGTGAAGATAGTTGATGGGGATTGATTATCATCTAACGCCTTGTCATGGCTCATCAACCACAAAAGAATGCTATAAGAGGATATCTGAAGAAACCGGTGAAATCCATTAGTGGAAAAAGAGAAGCATGAGAAGTTTTGGTAGAAGCTTACCATGAACTCTATGGCAGCGCTCATCAGATATATTCTGTAGGTTGTGATGTAAGCATCTGCTAGAAAGCCACCAAGGAGAGCGAGGAGAAAAGTTGTTCCCATGAAATTGGTAACGATATTGGCGGAGTTGGAGGGCGAATAATGCATGAATTTTGTCAGGTAGACCACAAGGTTGCTTGCATTAGCCAGGTATGCTAAATTCTCCAGCACCTCCACAACTAAGTTCCTCAAATAAACAATACAAGTCCTGTTATACTCTTGATAAACAGGATGAGATATTCTTTTTATTTCCTCTTTTCTTCTTTTTTTCTTTTTTTTTTGTGGAGGGGGGGGGGGTTGTTGAGAGAGAGGTTTTCTGGTAATTTCTGCAACCCTTGAAAGAATCATGGAAAATGAGCTCTCAATAGTTAGTTGACAGCTTACCCAAGACAAAGAAGGCCGCCACCATGCCTCCATGACGGTCTATGAGTGCAGGTCTGTTCCTCCAATCTACATAACCTTCCAATTCGTTCTGTTGCATACTGCCCTGATAATTGAAGAACTGTTTAGTGCATAATGTTATGATAACCGTTAAAGAAGTAGCCAAGAATATGAATTAAGTATGTTGGGAACTTGAGGACTTTGGATGGAGGGAGGGACAGGAAATGAAAGGAGACACACCGTTTCTCTTCCTCTCATTACTTTTTGTTGAGGAGTATTTTTTTTATAATTCGAGCATCAACAGTTGGGCTCGTATTTATAGACTTCGAGATGGCGGTGAAACCTGATATGAAAGATCTAGACTCTGAGAAAATGACACCTTATTATTCGTGCTGCTGCTTCGATTTGCTTTACTTTTAAGATATAAGAGAGAAAAGGCTTCAGGAACAGATGCTCCCACAAGCAAATTCTTTGTTCTCCTTTCTTGACTAAAGGATTGTACTTGCACTTTGTGCCTGCTTGCATATGCACTGCTGAAGTGTTAAAGGCATTGCCTGTTTGGTGGTGCATACCAGTTATGTAATCAAATTGTCTACACGATACCTCGAGTTCAAAGTCAAAGAGGTGTTGATCTTTAAGTTTGATTCATAAGTTCAATCTACAGTTAATTGGTGGTTGATGATGCATTAACAATTTGTGCAAGCATCAAAACAAAATGGATTTTCAGGTTGAGAAGTACATTACGTGAGCAAGTTGCTTGATGATAGGTGCAAGTCATGGTGCTGTTTTTGACGATAGTGCTAATTTATGGCCTTTTCAGTGTGTCCCACTCCCACATCACATTCACATGGACCTCTCTGGTAGTGCTCGAGCATGATGCTCGAGCCACTGCGCTAGTAACTGCTCCAAAAGACTCCAAAGCTTATCAACCAAGTAACATCAGATATCAACCGAGTATCATCTGCACTATTCTCGTGCCTTCCATGACATGGCAGAGTCCTCATTCCTCAGAGTCAATTTTTGAAGGCCATAAGGATTTGCTCTAAAAATCGGGCTGCCTTCTTTGCTGTCTACTGGTACCATTGCCTTCAAATCTTTAGGTTCCCAGATCCATGTTGTGGTCTGTCTGAGCTCATTTTGTTTGTCTGTTCCGGTACACTTGCTGAGCTTTCCATGGAGATGCTTCTTCTTGTTACTAGACTCATCTATTCAGTGGCCTATTCTTTTTGTGGTGGATTCCTGACTGGTACTTTAATTGCCCTTTCAGGTTATCCGTAGTTCCCTCCTTCCCCTGATGCTTGAAACATGTGGATGCAATTTCATTGGGACAAACTTGGTGCTGGATCATCTTATTGCACTCCCAAATTGGGCGGCTGTGAGCCGAAAGAGATGGGTCCCCATCCCGCCGCCCATTTACTCATGCGTGTATTGAAAATCGGTTAGTTCTTCTCTCTTGTGCTTCATCTGAAGCAGTCAAAACTGTAACCAGGAATAAAAGAGTACAAAACAGTAAAAAGGTCCATAAGGTTACCCAAGAAGAAAGTGGGGAAAGAACTTAACTTTTGTCTTGTTTTGTTAGTGTTATTGCAAGAAGGGTCAGAGGCCTCAGGCTTGTCTCTGTCATTGTTTTGCTGACGATGGAATTAGAACCTTCCCAATCAAATTGGTGGGGTTGAGTCTCAGGTGCCGTGGGGTCGCCGGCGATTCTATTCAGATGTATGCAATTTGATTTGCTACGTGAGAACCTGTTGTTCTCACACTCTCAGTTGACAGATCTAACTCTTAAGTGCACTCTAGGCAAGTGGAAGAAAGACGAGGAGCGTTCAAATAGTCAAATGACGTACTAATTATTCCAATGCTTGCTTTTCGATGCTGCTGAATCGACATGATCACACTTCCAATGCTAACTACACTTCTCCTCCTCTAATTGGATATCTCCCTCCAGTTACACAGTAATCCTCGGCCGCTTGAATCTGCATGGAACGCGCACGTAATGGCTGTTTTTAGCTTAGAATTTGATGTGTGATCAAATAAAATTTGAGATACTTATACAGAATTTAGCAGCTTTAAACAAGGACAGAAGTTGGATCAAAGTCTCAAGAGATAAGGTGGCGAGTACAGTACAGCAAAGTTGGTCGTGCAGTGGTGCGGTGGGGTAGAAACGCACCGCCCGGTTTAAATGATTCCTAATGGAGTCTCAACGTGTTGTGGTGGGCTTTCCTTCTTCGTCTACTGAGACAGCACAGGCACGGGGGTCCACGCCATGCCATGGCCAGCCTTTCGGAATCACACGAAAAGACCTGAGCCGGAGGTCCGGGCTCGATTGGTTCTTGTAGCGACAAAGCTGCCGACTTTCATGGCCGGAAGGATTGATCTCGCGTGCTCGTTCTCTTCCCGAATGGTCGGCCTCGATGGGTCTTTTCGTTGTGGATAGGGACCGAGGACGGATTCCGGCATTGATTGATTGATGTAGATTAGCCAGCTGATATTTCCTTGAGCTTGTGATTATCATGTCATAGGCTCTCGGCTAATGAAGGAGAGATCTTTATGTCCTGCCGGATCGCCTTGCTCTTATCACCACGTGTGCAAGACTACCCGTGAATTTTATGAGTGATCAGTTTCAGGGTAGGTCTAGAACTAGACTAGTAAATTGGGAACCGGTCCATCTGATCTTGGAATCGATCCGTTGCGATTCCCAGGTGGGTCCGGTACCAGCAGTGATTTCTTTCTTTTTTCTCTGTAACCTGCTGAGAATACGAAGCTAGTTTTTGTTACATCTTATGTTGTAATTGCAAGTGGGTGTGCCACTCAGCCATCGTGATAATAAGGATCTTTTCGAAAATCATAATCGAGGGCCTATGACACGTGTAATTGAATAACTTCACGGCTAGAAGATCACGTAGAACCAATATGATCTAATTTGGAGAGTAACCCTAGACTACTAATTAACAAATGATAATCATTCTATTTTTTTATTTTTCTATTTTTTTGTCCCCCATAATAGGTTTAATAAAATAATTTTTTATTTTTTATTTCTAGGATAAATTTTGGCCCATAAATAGATTTGGAATAGAAATAACAACTTTTGTTTAATTTTTACTCTTGCCGCCCATTCACCTTATGCCACCCAACATCGGCCGTCCGCCACCGACGCCCGTCGTCGCTTGTCGGCCATCTGTTGCTGCCGGCTGTCGTTTGCCGCCACCCGCCCGCTACCGGGCACCTGCCTCCACTCGCCGGCCATTCGCCACCGCTCGCCGTTGCTCATTGCTTGCACACCACCGCCCACTGCCACTCGCCAGTTGTCCGCAGCCGCTCCCTGCCCGCCAGCTGCCGCCCACCGCCGCTTGCCACCTGCCTGCCGCCACTCGCCAGCCAGCCATCGAAAACAGAAATTTAAGAATAACTCATCAAACGAATTTCTATTTCAGGAACAGAAATTTTGTGTTGTTATCAAACGCTACTTTTTGCTTAGAAACTTGTCCGGGGAAGAGAAATTGATTTTTTTTAATTTCTAGCCAGAAATAGAGCGGGGGACGAGAAATGTTTTGATTCGCACCCTAAAAACAAAAATGGAGTACTTAGAGGATTGTATTGGCCAAAAACAAAATGATGCAAAACATCGATGAAGATATCGAGCCGGGCTTGGTTTTGGTCTCTGTGTCACGGGCAATCTCGTTAGAATGTCATAATCGTGCTTTCGCATCGTATCCGTCTAAAGCATCTTGATTTTGATTCTGCATGTCAAATAATATAATTATGATGAAAACGCATTAATCAGTGTCAACTCGTGCCAACATATAAAGTTAGACTTATCGTGTCGCATCGTATTCGGATTTTCTCTTTGTAACTTGAGTCGCACCTCGCGTCTCGTACGTGTCGTGCAAACGGGTCGTGTCTGGCACATTTCATAGTACCCCTAGGATTTTCCTATTGGGCCTCGCGGACGAGAATTTGGGCCTTCTGTGGATCACATCAGGCCCAATACATGGCTGTTTTCGTCCCTATTGGGCCTTCCTAAGATCGTCGCTGTTTAGTACACGTTGGGGACAAGACGGTCCGTCGTTCATAGGTTATGTACGAAGGCGACCGTGGCTGTCGCCGCGCTCACACAATCGACCGCTCATTCGCATCACTCCAAAGAGTTCGCGTGACCGATCGGTTTGCGTTACTCGAATCGCCGACCGCGTCCCGAAATGAAATCGTCTCTTCGGTCATCGCGTGAACTCGTTCGAGATATCGTCGAGCTCGAATTGGACGCGCGACCACTGCATGTACACAACCGACCCTTCATTCACGCCACTCCAAAGAGCTCGCCTGACCGATCGGTTCGCGTTTTCGCGTCGCCAACCGTGTTCCGAGACGGATCATCATCTCTCTAGTCATCGTGTGAACCCATCGAGATATCGTCGAGCTCAAATTGGACTCGTCGTATCTGGTATGTCGGACGCAGACGAATTCGATGGAAATCCGAGTTATCGTCTTCTCTGGTGAGTCGCTATACGAGTTTAGGTCTCTCTTTTTTTTCGGGTGTCGTTGGACCGCTCGATTGACTCGATCTATTAAATTTGGACGAGTCGATAGCTTTCCGAGAATGAAGAGCAATTTTTGTTCGCCATGTCTTTCCTTAGCACGACGACAATCGCACCCACCTGAGTCAGTCTCTTCAGCACACTTTCTTCTTTGCTTGCGGACGCCATTTTTGACCAAAAATGTTTGCGATTGGGAACACTCAAAAGCATCTTGCCTATGCTACGTTTCCTTTTCCTCCGAGGCAAAAATCAATCGGACATCCTCGAGTTCGAAGGAACCCGAAAGGATGACGTAATACGCCGATCGGGAAGTAACGGATGTAGAATCGGAGAGAATATTCGAAAAGTCCTAAGCCTATTGCACTTTTATTAATTCGATTTTGAACTTTTTAAATTTTGCCGATTGATTCCTAAAACATTTTCATGTTTTGCCGATCGAGTCCATCCGTCCAGTTTCGATCGAAAATCGCTGATGTGGAGGCTTTATGTGACGCAACAAATGAGGGTGACGATCTCTGAAAAGGTTTTGAACTCAATTGGTAAAATTAAAAAGTTTATAGATTTAAGATATTTTAGACAATTTTCCTTAAAACGGAGATCTCTGCCGTACTATAAACCGTGAAATCCCATGGAGCAAGTGGACATGTGCAAGAAACCGTGAAATCCTATGGAGCAAGTGGACATGTGCAAGAAGAGCAGGCACACAAGTCCATGAGTAGAATTATCCAAAAAGTTTTAAACTTACTGTACTTTTATCAATTTGGTACTAAATCTTTTAATTTTGTCAATTAAATTATCCATCCAATTTTGATTGAAAATCGTTGACATGAGCAACGATCGTCCTATAGGCGAGCGTGACCTCACTCAGGAAGGTTTATGACTCAATTGGTAAAATTAAAAATGTTTAAGACCGAATTGATAAAAAAGCAATATGTTTAGAACTTTTCGGACAATTTACCCTCGAACAGGAATCTTGTCGTACTCTAAACCGCGGAAATCCTACAGAGTCAGCTGGGCCATCGACGGGTGAACACGTGCACGCAACACGGGCGCGCCGAAATAGGTTACGAGGTACGACCCCCGCGACGCCATTGAATACGATCTGTCCGTCCGAATTTCGCGCCGCATCTTTATTCCGATCCCGCGAAATTAGGAATCAAATATCATGAAAGCGATCCGACGGTGGCGGAGAGTGGACAGGCGACGATAAGCGGGTGGAGGCCAGGGGCGTGGGGGACGGGACCCGCCCTGGCCTCGTCTCCCCCCGTGTCCCATTGACGAAAGGCCAACTCGCATATATCAAATTTGGATCGAGTCGTCTCGTGTCACTTTCCTCCCCCACGGCGAGCCAAGTAAGAGAGAGATGGAGAGAGCGACGCGCGGCGGGGCCCGCCGGGGGCACCCCAACGTGGCCCGGCAGAGGCCCGCTGAGTTGGGGGGTGGGGGATGGTGGCGGCAATCGCCAGGTCTCCACCCCCCTCTCGCTTTCTCTCTCTCTCCGCCCCTGTGATTTTATATCCCAAGCGCCACTAAATACCAAAAAACAAAATAATTTTTTTGTGGACATTTTTCAATTAAATTTTGAAAAAGTAAATTTGGTTTTTATATTACGGGGGAGCCTTGCCACCCGTTCCTTCCTTCAATAGCGACTGATTGGACAGGATTCCCCCTTCCTTTTTTTTAATAACATGTTTTATTAATTTTTTTGGGGGGAGGGGCTTCGTTTTCTTCCTTAGCCTCGTTGCCTCCTTCGTCTACCTCTCTACCAAATTCATTGAATTCACCCGTTTGCCCGCTTTGTGGTTGGGTCCTTGCAAGGAGGCCCCTCGCGTCACGTTCCACGCACTTTCGTGCACCCGCCCACACCACTAGGAGAGCAAAAATCCGATTTTGCATGGCCATACGAGGAAAGTGGGGGCTCTGCCCATCTCGGCGAAATGTGGTTTTTTTTTGGAATCCAATGTCGTGTTTTCCCTCTTGGTTTATCTAGGCACGTGGTGCTTTGTTCCGCCGGCGCGTTCGTCGGTCCGTCCTCCGATTCCCTCTCGCCGTATCCGAGAAAACCCTCTCGTCAGGGTTCCTGCCTGTACGGTACCGTGTTTACGGGCCAGGTTTTCCTTACCGGAGTACCGTGAGAAGGTACCGACAGGCACGGGATATCGTGCCGTTGACTCGTTGGTAGTATAATGAAATTTAATGAACGCGTGATTCTTAATTCCCGCCGGCCGGTCGAATTGGAGACTCCTATTATGTAACCGACCTTGAGCTGTGAAGACAATTTATAAAGAAGCGGATGATAGCAACTCCTTTTTAACCGACGGAGAATCCCTTGCTCGATAGGGCGTGAACGAGTCCTGAGTACCAAATATACAAAATCGATATGATCTTCTGGTATTTTGTAATTACCTTTGCATAAATAAAAGAATACATATAAATAAGGTCATGCTGGACCTGTGTAAGTCTTTAAAAGGTTCCATCTTGGTTCTCGTCTGAATTTTCGGGGTCACTGTGAAGTAAAATAACAAGAGGGTATTCCTTTACAAGAGAGAATCAGAGAGTACGAGAAAATGCGGGCACCAATACGTTAAAATAAAAACATATAAATAAGGTTATGCTTGTAAGTTCTAATGTTTGTAGTTTGCACAAGGCCTAAACAAGGGCATCATAGTAAACACAGAACCTCATTCTCCACTAGAGGTAAGCATGGTTCGGGTGGGCGATTTCAACCCTAGAATCGAGAACCGCCCACTAAGGACCGATTCCCAAAAATTGAAATTGAGAATTGCTCATTATTTCCATGAACCCACCCGGGAACCGGATCAATAATTCGATCCGGTTTTCGGATGCGTCTATGGAATTGGTCCCATTAGTCAAGGATGGAGACAAAAAGATCGAGATAGAGACGAAGATGAAGAGTTGGAGACGGTGAGACGAGTATCGACTGAGAAGAGCGAGAGAGTGAGAGTGAGTGTGGGGCAAAAAAGAAAGAATGTGTTTTTCAGCTCAATGTGAAACTGTGAGCATCGAGCAAGTTAGGTTTAATTTAAAAATTTATGATTTAAAAAATAAATAAATATTAAATAAATATATAAATGTATTATATTTATATTATTGATTTGGTTCGGGTGAGCGGACGGTTTCATACCTAAAACAAGGAACTGAATTAGTATCCATGGGTTCTCAAAAATTAGAATTGGAAATTGGACTGATTTCTTTAGGAACCACCGGTCCGGTTCTGATCGATTCCAGGCGATCAGGACGGTTTCCGTTTTTTTATTTTTGCGCATCCCTACTCTCCACTGGCCAGGAGAATAAGAAAAAGGCGAGAAACTATATTAACCCCCATCAAGAATCAAGAAAAAGTCTCTGTTCTTCTTCTTCTTCTTCCTATAAAGAGAGAAAAGGAAGGAGCTCCTTTGTTATTCTTCCCCTCTGCAGTCTGCACCGAGTTCCATCGCCCTTTAAGGACCAACCAACCCCCACATCCCAAAGCTCTCTCCCTCTCTCCAACAGCTTGAGGTCAGTTCAATTCTTGCTCCTGTGTCCCTCTGAGTGATGGGTGTGTGCAGCCGGTGTTCCCACACTTCTCACATCACAGAGATCATCATCACCAGCTTCTTCCGCCACAAGCCTTAGATTCTCCACCTCAACAGAGACCGCAAAGAGAAAGAAAATCGAGAAAGCTGATCGCCTGAAGAAACGGCTTTCATGGAAGCAGCTTGAGCGAGAGACTTTGACCAAGAACCCCCCTTTTTTGTCCTTTATTTGCTTGCAACCTTTGCTGATGGCGGGCGGTGCTTCGGCTTCGGCTTCAGCTATCACGACTCTGCTTCAGAACCAGAGGGTCCCTCCTCCTTCTTCTGATGCCTTTTTCCTTTCTGGGTCTTCTGCTTTTCTGGGTACTCTCTCTCTCTCTCTCTCTCTCTCTCTCTCTCTCTCTCTCTCTCTCGATTTTGGGGAATTTATATATCTTCATGTAAACTCTGTTTGTGGAGCTTGGGGTCGTTTATTTCGGTGGATGGATAGATTTCTTTGTCTGTTCGATTCATTTTTGTACTGTGAGTTCATATAGTGGACAATCATTTGGTGAAATAGAACACATAGATTAGTGTAAAACTGTGCAGGTGCAACTGATCCACCAGTGTATATTCAAGAACTGCCCGATTCATTCTTGTGAAGAATGGTCTGTTTATTTTCGGAATGAGTTGTAATTAGGACCCTGTTGTTCCTAGTGGTCAACGGTCCTTACGGGACACTACCTCATTGACGTGGTATTGTGGTGTAGGTCCCAGAGCCATGGTGAGCTTCGAAGATGCTCACAGGGGAAACAGATTGAGCAGACCATTTTTCCGGTCAATCGACCATGATGAAAACGGGGATGACGACCTGGAGGATTACTTCCATCAGCCTGAAAAGAAGAGGCGCCTAACTGTTGAGCAGGTACAGTTTCTTGAAAAGAGTTTTGAAGCAGAGAACAAGCTCGAGCCAGATCGCAAAGTCCAGTTGGCAAAAGACCTTGGATTGCAGCCGCGACAGGTGGCCATATGGTTTCAGAATCGGCGTGCACGGTGGAAGACAAAGCAGCTAGAGAAGGATTACGAAGCTTTGCAAGCTTCTTATAACAGCTTGAAGTCGGACTATGACACTCTCGTCAAGGAGAGGAATGATCTGCAAGCTGAGGTCAGGATCTTGATAGGTCCAGACTACTTTCTGCATTCCAACCCTCTAAAAACTGTGGCTTTAGCTGTATGATCAGTTCATAGTTGATCTTTCAGCGGTCACATTTTCATGCTTGCCAGAAAATGTCCAGATAGTGTATTATTATATATTACATGCTCTGGAAAATTCGATGAACTGATGAATGCTTTTACCAGGTTCTTAACCTCTCGGACAAGCTGCCTCACAAGGGAAAGGAGGAGGAGAGTTCCGAGTTGTCCAGCAAATCATCTCAAGGGCCATTCCAGAACCCCATTACCGATTCTGTCTCTGAGGACGAAGTGTCTAGAGTACCTGTTCCTACATGCCGGCCCGAAGATATTTGCTCGGTCAAGAGTGACATGCTCGATTCTGAAAGTCCGCATTACACTGACGCTGGCCGCTCTTCGCACTTGGAGCCCGGCGATTCTTCCTATGCTTTCGAACCTGACCAGTCGGATCTTTCTCAAGATGAAGAAGATAATTTGAGCAGGAGCCTTTTGCCCACGCCCAATTATCCAAAGCTCGAAAATGCTGATTACGCCGTCCCGCCCACAAATTCGTGTAACTTTGGATTCCATGCTGAAGATCCCGCCTTCTGGTTTTGGTCATACTGAGGGCGCCTTCGGTGTCCTCCCGTCACTCCTTTGTTTCTTGTATCATATGAGGGGACACGCTATAAGCATGCAATAAGGCCCATCAATAGCTAGCATCTGTCCAAATGCTGTAGTGAGTTTTCTCAGGAAATTTCAAACCTGTGGTGGTTTCCTTGTCTTAGGTTTTGTTTTCTTGGGGATTCCCCCTCAAATGGGATCTTCTGATTTCTGTGTAAACTAAATAATGAAACCTTGTTTATCAATAGAATGTTGAGCATGTTGCCTCTGCTAGATTAATGGAGTTTTTACTGTGATCTGTAAATTCATCCTGGAGCTCCTGCAATGGAACGGAACTAGGAAATAGAGAGACCTTCATGCTCCGGAAACTAACTCGAGAACTGGAGCTCGCATGGTCGATTTGGTGGTGCGAGGGACCGAACTCGACAGCTGAGAGGCGCATACGGGGTGACCCACATCCTTAATCAGTCTTAAAAAGGGAAGAGTTTCTCTTCCATCGGCTTATCAGCATGATGTGCTGAAGCTGTTCAATCTCAGTGGTGAATGTTTCTTTCAATAAGCAAATATGCACAGATGTTTTCAAGCTCTCCTGAGCCGACAATACTTTGCAGATTTTGATCCTTTCTCAGTGGCAGGCACTGTCGAGGAAACTTTTTTCCAAAGAACGAGAGTTGACTTTGCTGATCATAATTGCTTGTCGTCCAATTTCTGATGAATAGAGAGGAAGAAGCAAGTTTGTCATGAAGACAATGGAGAATGGGAGATTGGAAAAGAGGCTGCCAATGTTTTGCTTGGTCAATATTGTCACTGATTCAGGACATCATGCACCTTTAGAAACTAAACTTGTAGGCTTCATTTATTTCGCAAAAAAAAAATGATCTGAAAAATATTTTCCTAAAACTGATCGGTTGAAATAATTAATCAATCCAAAATATTATCATTATCGACAACAATATATGTCTAAACGTTTTTGTAAATGATGAAAATAATTTTCTTCGATTTATTTTTGTAAGTAATATAAATAATTATTTTTTGAAAAATATTTTTTAGGTTAATACTACAAAAAATGCCAAACTGATATACCTGTGACAAATTTACCCTAAACAAAATTTTGATCATAAAAAATTTCAAACAGGTACAACGTTGATAGTTTTACCAAAAACTAATTTTTTTAACAACCAACAACCCCAAATCGGTACATTTATGACAAATTTACCTTCCATTAAATTGGGTTGATAAAAAAAATACCACAAACTAGTACACCTGTGACAAACGGAGGGTAAAACTCCAAACTGATATATTCGTCAACTGCCATGTGGCATTTAATTTAGCAATTTGATAATAAAATTTAATAAAAACTAGCGGAGGGTAAATTTATCATAGGTAAATCAGTTTGGGGGGCTTTTTGTAATCAAAAAATTAATTTGGAGTGAATTTATCACATGTATACTAATTTGGGGTTTTTCGTAGTAATAACACTATTTTTCAATTATTTATTTGTCCCGAAAAACAACGCAATTGAAATAGGCGTAATTGTTCAAAAAGTCCTAAACCTATTGTACGTCAGCCAATTCGGTCATGAACCTTTTTAATCATGCTAATTTAGTTCTAAACCTTTTGATGATTAGTCAAAAGGTTTAGGACTAAATTAGTGCAACCAAAAAGTTTACAGCTAAATTGACAAATTATCGAAAGGTTTACGACTAAATTATCACAATTGAAAGATTTAGGTTTGAATCGGCCGCCGTACAGTAAATTTAAGACTTTTTGAATAATTTTTTTTCCTCCCGAAACGCGATGAATTTCCTCTCGCATTAGTTTAACTTGAGGTCAAACGTATCAAAACAAGGGGAAAAAAAGGTCATAGATTGGAAATGAAGGATGGAGCTTCTGATTTTTGGGAATATCATATGGCAGGAGCTCATCAATCTCTTGGAAGATCTTATATGGCTTTTACCCATACGGCATACCGCCCCCCACCGTCCATCCGCGCCGTCCTTTTCTTCGGATTACCTACCGACCATCTCATAGGTCACGTTTTATAAGGTTTCACCTAGGACACACCATCGGCCCTTCTTTTTGAAAAGAACGAAGAGGCGCGACGTGTACTGTTGAGATCGGACGAGCCCGTCTTGTCCGACGCTGATCTCGTGATCAGAAATGCGAAAGATCTCATCCAAAACCCGGTACACAAGGATAACCGAGTCGTTTCGGCACGTCGGATGACGCGAGGCGTACACGGTGTTCGCTTGATCGATCGATTCACGCGTTACCTAAACTTGGTTCGCTCGAGTATTTTCCAACGCAAGCAAAACTCCAAAGCCGAGCCAGATCTCGCTATCACAGGGGGGCCCCACCTGACGTGGACACCCAGGTGCGACGTGGCCGCTTGTCTTTTGGTTTCATTGGTGCTCAAGTCGGAGTCAAACCCACCATCTTTTTTAGCTTCGATTTTTTCCTTTATTCTTTTCTTTTTATTATGTTTCTTGATTTCGCCGTGGGTACGAAATCACCTTCCCGTCGAAACGAAACTCCCGCTCCGCACGGCGGAATCAATCGGACCCTACCCACGCAAAAGTCAGACACCTTTTAAATTAGCCATAATTTTCTTGGGTAAATATAACGAAAACTCCAAATTAATATATCGATAATAAATTTACTCCGAATTAATTTTTTAACCGTAAAAAAATCCAAATCGATACATTTGTGACAAATTTACCCTCTGTTAAATTGGATTAATATAACGAAAAATCACAAACTGATACACTTGTAACCTCAGATTGGTATAATTGTTAACTGTCACGTATCATTAAACTCAGAAATTTGATGGTAAAATTAAACGGAAACTAGTAGATGGTAAAATTATCACATATGTACAAGTTTAGAGTTTTTTATGGTCAAAATATTTATTTTGGGATAAATTTATCATAAATGTATCAGTTTATGATTTTCCATAGTATTAATCTTAATTTTTTAGCAACTTAATTTAAGTGTTTGGGGGAAAATCAACAGGCTCAAAATTCAAAAATTTTATAATAAAATTTAAAAGGATTGGAGGAAGAAATTAAAAAAAAAAAGAAGAAGGAAAAAGAACAAGTTCGTGGTGGGGTCATGGAGGGATGCGGTGCGGCGGGTCCCGCCACCGAAGAAGGCGCCGATCGCGACGGCGACGGGGAGGGCATCCGTCCCCAAGAGCTGTCCCCACCCACCCGAAGCCCCATGACGATGACGTCAGCGCCGTGTCAGCCCCAGTCCCGGTCGCTGTCAGCGGGTGTGGGGGGTTGGGGCCCACGGGGTACACGTGCCCGTCCCGAGCTGACGTTTGCAACATAGGACTTTTCGGGACAAGATCTGCCGAATCTAGGATTCCAGAGATACGCACCCAATTTTTTTCTTACCGCCCCCCCCCCCCAAAAACAAACAAATAAAAATAATTACTAAAACTTTTTCCTCTCTTGATCGGTCGAGGATCCGCCGAAGGATGGAATAATTTCCTCACGTGAATCACGAGGGTGAAAAAATAAATAAATAAATAAATAAGGAAAATCGCGGAGGGTCAAAGTCAACTGGTCGAAGGCGTGGTGAAGTGTTGTGCGGGAGATGTCAAAACGTGTTCACACCCTTCTCCATTCTCACTCGCACATTATCCTATTGTGAACGAAGACGGCATTGAGCTTGCTTCGTGACGTGTAATTATCACACCACGAATCCTACTAGAAAGGAGGAGTGATGTGTGATACGGCCGGCCTTCCATCCGGCGGATGCAACCTTGAACGCAGCCTCAAATACAGTCAAAGAACCAATTCCTGAAAATCTCCATCGATATCGCTTTTATTTAATTGTTAGGATTGCGAGTTTAACGGTTTGAGTAATCTTTGTTGGTCATAGGCATTCTCAGGTGGGTGGTGCTATCTCTTTTTTAAGTCTATAAACTCATGTTTTGAAAGTGATAAGGATTTGAGTATCGTACGAGTTATTAAAGTATGTTTGTCGCATAAAAGTCTGGATCGGTAATTACTACCTTTCAATATTTAAGAATGATTTAAGAATGGTTTTAAGAAAGATATTGCGAATGGATATATATGTATTATATTGCGAACTAGTTTACGAAATGAGTTCTAAGATGATTTGAGAAACGTTTTATAAAAAAAGTTTCGAAATGTTGTACACATCAACTTGTGAATTTGACCACCGCCTGGGTGGCGCTGCTGGAGAGGACACTCTTCCTCTCGCAAAAGGTTGAGTGTTCGAATCCCGGACGCCGCAGGGTGACTTAACCGGTGCACGTGTGTGGTGGCTAGCACGTGTCGCCCCCAGGGTTTACCTCCCGGCTGTCGGCCGTGCGGGGGTTCCCTGGGTTATCAAAAAAAAAAACTTGTGAATTTGGTTTATGAAATGATGTGAAAAATGTCATGTGAAATGTGTTTCAGTTTGGCGAAGGAAGTTAAGAAAAATTATGAGTTTTGTTTTGTGAAATCAATTGGTGATATTAATTGTGGATTTGATTACTGGTATTGGAGGATGTGAGTTTTGTGCTCAATATTGCTGTGAACCCATTGAAGGGTAAGGGGTATGTATATTGGTTTAGGATATCCTTCTAGGCCAAGTTACTAGCTTTCTAAGTAAAGACCTTGCCAAGGGGAATCTTAATAGCCACGTCACCAGGTGTTATGTTGTGACTATTGTTTGATATTGAGCAATAGATCAGTCGATGGAATGTCTTATCGACGTGTAATGTGATATGAGATTTATGAATGGAATAAACCATTGATATGTGACTTTGAGATTGATTAATGGAATGAACCATTGACGTAATTTTCAAAAAAGATTGATCAATGGATTTGACCATTGATATTTGATTTGAGATGATGATTTAAATGAATATTTCTTATTTTGTATAAAGCTTTGTTAAAATGAAACAACTCGTGTTTGATTTGATATGTAAATTAAAGAGTTGGATTATGAGTTTTTGATGATATTGCTCTGTCTTTCTATATGTGTATATATATATAGTAGCTACTCAATTTGCTTAGAAGAGATATGCACTAGTTACTGAGCTATGATTGCTTACCCCTTTCTTTCCTAATCTTTTTAGGTTTCTTGATTAGTAGCCAATAAAGCGAAATGGATGTCATGGGGACTTTTGGGAGTTGAATTTCATGTTGTGGTTTAAGGTTGTGTGTTTTGGGCGGAAGGACGGTCGTGTCATTCCATTCTAGTAGGTTTCGAGGTGTGACAGAAATTGATCCGGGAAAAGAGTTGGAATTGAAATTAATTTCTCGACATTCCTGCTCTCAAACCATGGCCAAACGATCATCGGAACGCTCTTCAAAAGAGCAGCCGAAGTAACATGGTTTTATGCGGAATGATGTCGGGACCAGGAAATGTGGTCTCGAGGCGTCTTGGCAACGTCACGATGCACATTACTATTGCAAAAACAAACTAAGAGGGCAGCTACCCAGCCAACCTTTATAATTAAATACCGTTACTGTATAGGTAGATCTCATTCTAAAAGACCTATTATTAGATAATTCTTATTGCAGAACCGACTCGGCAATGTTCGCAAACGGCAAGTGTCAAGATCAATGGCGTGGGGTCGCGCCATGGAACTAGGCAAAACTCGACACGAGAGAGTTCCATGGTTCACACACTCAATTCCACCAATTTGCATTCATCAGAAACTTCGTAAGATTTGAGCCAGAGGAGGTCATTTTGCCTCACGTACCACAGTCACTGTCCCATCATCTATAATCTGTACAAACAATGCAAAAACATCAACTTGCCTTGTGTTGCTGGCTGAACGAGCCTCAGGATGCTTTTTTCTCAGCTGGAATCGAGTCGATTCAGGTATAATAGCTTCTGTACAAATATCCTGGTCTTCTTAGCTTCGCAAAGTTAAGAATTTGTCGTCCATGTACAAGTCAGAATTTCGCGTTCTCCTTCAAGAAACATACCATCTCTTGCTGCAGCAAAATGACAATGAAGGGGAAAAAAAAACAGAGGTGATCGCCTGTCCATAATGGTCACATGAATATTTTTCAGAAATCTTAAGATGCTTGGTGCGCCTAGCCATTTCTCCAAGGTACGGTGTTCAACACATCCATTTAAATCTGTCTGTTCAGGTTAAACAGATACTCATCACTCATGAATATCATATACTTGGACTCTTAGTGAAAGATCTTCTATTAGAGCAGGCAATATGCAATCTAAAGCTCCTCTGAAGTTGGAAAACACGACCGGAACAAAAAAAAAAATAAAATGGGTGCTTTCAAAAGAAACACCTCGAATATTCGGAAGACACTAGGGTTTGAGGAGGAAAGGGACTTACAATTAGGCAGAGCACAATGCAACCGGTAGCACCTGGGAAAAGGGCATACCAAAAATTCAAGTGGTGCAACTTGGCAGCGTCAATGAACAGTATCGGCAAGCTTGCAGCTGCATTTGGTTCATACAAATGGTTTATCTTTTAAATACGTGTTACACACGTAATATGAAGTACCTTGAGATGAGAAATCATGAGGACACAAATAGGTGGTTACCTGGTGGATGTGTTGAACGGGTATAGATCATGAAAGCAATAGATGCAGCCAGAGCCGTGCTCCGAGCAAGCCAACCTGGCCCAAACATGGAAAATGCTAGCACACCAATGGTCGCACATCCCATCTGAGCCATGAACATGTTATACTTCTGCATTGAAGAGGATTTGAATGAGTCCTTGGCCAAATGCAAGAAAATCATGCCATGTGGCAGCTGTAACCACACCAATCTTTCCGAGAGAAAAGAAGGTACTGCTAAATGCAAGTTCTTCTTGACATGTCTACTGACAGTAATGTTGATATCTGTCGGTTAATTGAGGCTCAATTGTTTTCTGACTGGCACGAAGAATCCAGGGAAATATCACCCAACACATTGTGGGAGACAACAAAGAAATGGTGCAAATTGGGCGATCCTCAAGAAGTGAAACTGGAAGATACTAAACCACAGAAGAGAGGACAAGACAAAGTCATCTTCTGTGGTTATATTATTTTCCACCGCTATGAGAACATTGCTATGCTAGATATGTATTTGAAGCTTGAAGTTTTTCTCTGGCACAGTAAATGATCAACAAATAGATGACAGCATGCCACGTTGGGTATCAATCTGGACAACAATGTGCATGTTAAAATAGAGAGGGATATATTCCAGAAGTTGAGGCCATGAACCCGAGTGATATCATGTTTCTCTTTTTTGCTGGGTACCGAGATATTTTTTGAGTAGTTTTGCCAATGAAAATTTTCTCATATTGGATAAATTCGAATACAACAAGAAAAGGTGCCTTTTACATTTGCAATGCAGACTTGGAATTTTCTAAATTATGAATGGCACCTTCTCTTTCTTATTTTTAGGGAACAAGTAAATATGTACTCAAAATAGAGAAATTGTCAACACGAGCTGTCACGGCATTATGCCATAAAGTTGGCAGCTAATTCCCACAGGACGATGATAATATCTCCGTAAGTGTGCAAGGCAATTCTTCTTGGTTCAACTAAGGTGGACAAACTGTTAATCCAATCATTCCAATATAGATTTTGTCAATTAGATATTAAAAATCACTCTCGTTTTGCATGAAATGCAGCTAAGGTTTTTGAGAACAAAACGCTTGTAAACAGACTAAAAGAAAGGAACAGAGGGCTATGGAGTACCCGGGCAGCGGGGGAAGAGGGAGCAGTGAAGAGGACTGCACAAACAGCACCAAGAGGAGCAATTGTCATCGAAATCCCTTTTGGTGCTAAAATTTGATCCATCTTTCCAAATATTGCCATTGCAGCAAATGCCCCTATTATGCCGATATAGTTCAAAATTAAAACTTACCTTGATCAACGTCGCATAACAAATTACTGCACATATAGTCATTGTATTAGCACTAAACTGTGCTCCAACAGAAAAGGCATAGACAAATTTGAGTTCGTGCATACTATTATTTAAAAGACTGAAATGTTGCAAACTGTTAAGGTGACTCAGCAATGTAAAATGAACAACAATGAATGAGCAGTCAAAGACACAAATCCTCCAGAAAATATAAAGTCAATCTATAATCTTGCTTTCCATCTCTACTTCACAAAATGTCAAATTTGAGAGATCATTCATCTGTTTGCACAATGGTAAGCATAACCGAATGACAAAGACCTATATGACAGTCCACGAGGGAGATTTTTCATGGAGAAAACACGACAAAGAAGGAATGAAGAAAAAGGACCATGGATAAGAACTCGGAGTACATCCAGGAGTTTCGACTTTCGAGAGGTTCATGGGACTAATTTCCAGCTCAGCAACCATTCGAAGGGACCAAATGAAATTACTTACCTCATTGCAGTATCAACAACAAACGTCTTCTCTGTCTTCTCACAGGCAACAACAACAAATTTCAATTTCGTACAATCATGATTTCTCTATGAAGAATGAAACTAAAAGGAACTTTTCTACTGAATCCCTCAAAGACAGCATTAGCAAACAACATTGTGATCCTTCAATCGTGAGCAGAAATGCCCTAAATTATGCGCAAGCTCAGCGATAATGCAGAATGTCGATTCCTTCTACCCAAGGCATTATTGTTTACACTTGTTTTGCTAAATCAAACAATCCCACATCAATGAACAGTAAGAGTAGTACCCAAGCTAGGCCTGGGCAAAACTTTCATGGACATTTCATGGTACACTAACAATCAGAAAAGTTCATATGTTAACTTAGTGAAAAGTTAACTGAAATAAACGGAAACTCGACAAAAGAATTGCCAAGAATATTGTCTGTTTTTTTCTAAAAAGGGAATTTCGCAAAGGATAAATAATTATAGTAAAGCCGACGGAGGAAGTAATTAGCGACGGAGGCGGGGGATGATGCTAACCAGCGGCAGGCCAAGCGATGTCGCTGAGAGACGGCGCCGACGAAGCCCTGTCGGGCTTCCAGCTATCCCAGGACGGCGCCGCCGCATTGCCCGATGCCGCCACCGCAACGTCAGACCTTCCGCTCCTCCGTCTCCGCCTTCCACTTCCCGCTCCACCGCCGGCAGCCGGTCTGTTCAAACCAAGACCGAGAGTTCTCTCCACCCAACGACGAGCATTGAGTTGCGGAGGACGCTGCGACGGCGAAGATGGCGACGGACCCAAACGTGTCAAGAACGGGCGGCGACCCGCAAGATTCAACTGCGGCCGAAGTAGGTAATCGCAATTGACCTTCAGTTGCATGCCCATTTCGTCTCTCTCTCTCTCTTCCCTGCTTCGAGCCAATCGCTGAAGCTCAAACGCTCCGTTGGCCACGAGACCTTTGGAGTGGTCGAAAGGCCATATGGACGGGATCGTCTATTATATTCATGCGAGAGACTGGACAAAGTGCCTCCACCCATTTCCTATCCTTGGACTTTTGATTATAGCGAGGAGGGAAAGACGAACACCATCAAAAGTCATATGGAGTTTTGTCGTCTGATATAACCCCAAGAATGGTGATGTTCACTTGTCTTTTCAAAGATGGATAAGATCACCCGCGCTGCAAAAAAAAAACCAAAGATCGAGCCACCAACAAGCGAAGTGGACTCGTGACGCGATCTCAATTTCGGTGTCGAGAATGGCCACAGCGAAGAGACTCGTGGTGGACGAGGGTTAGCTATAGAGGCGATCAACAGGCAAGCGGGTTTCCACGAGCATGGCCCCAGCTTTACGAGAATTTTAGGACCGAAGAACCGGTTATTGGGCCTGGAGGTGGTATACTGAACTCAAGCCCACGCTGAGAATCGCGCTTGGCAGGTCTAATTGGGCCAGGATGGGCTCTTATGATGGGAGAGCCATCTCCTAAAGCTGCCAGAAGGGGCTCGCACACGTTCAGCAGTAGTAGGGTGTGCAAAGGAATCAGAAACCGTTCGGATCGCCCGGAACCGGATCGGACCGGCTCGGAAATGGTGGTTCCCGTGAGGACCGGTCCCATTCCCGGTTCTAATTTACTAGAATCGGTGAGTACCAGTCCGGTTCCCCTTTTTAGGCGTGGAACCGTCAACCCGCTCACCCAGACCGGACTGATATTATATATATATATATATATATATATATATATATAATTTTTTAGACAAATTTCAACCCAAAAAAAAGAAGATATTTTTAGAAAAATGAAAACCATGAAATCCCTAATCTAAAGCTCGACTCTTAACTTCCATCAACTCATGGTCACGCTTTTAGCCGTTCATTGCCTCCCTCTCTCACTTTCGATCACCCCTATTTGTATGAAACTTAGTGGGAACGGTTCCAAGGATCCACTTGGGAACCGGATCGCTGGTGCGGTCCAGTTCCCGGGTGGATCTATGGAATCAATAGGCGGTTCCCGGTTCCAATTTCTCGGAACCAGTCTTTAGTGGGCAGTTCCTGGTTCCATGTCGGGAACCGCCTGCTCAGACTATGCTCACCCCTACATAGTACCACCAGTGCATACTGCCCACAGTTAGTCCTCTTTCACTTCGAGACCTCGCCTTACGGCGAAAACTGAGCCCGCCCTGCCCGCACAAGGGCGAGGTCTCCGCACGGGGCTGGAATGCCCATGAATGGGTGTGGAATGAGGATGGACGAGGACCGAAGGGTCCAAGGAAACATATACAGTTCAGATTGGGAAAGCATTGCCTTATGGCATAGTAGGACTTTGGCTGTTCGTCTGGTGCAATTCAACAGCACCGACGCATGCTCGTGGCTAAGTCACCGGCTGGGTGGCCTAATTCAAAGATCAAAGCAAAAAAGTTTCTTCCACAAACAAGATAGCATCTACTGGAGCTCTTTTTCTCGAGATTTGTATTTATTGTTTTTTGGATCTCCGATACTGATATTGGATTGCGGCAGTGTGGTTTGATATCGCCGCGGCCAGCGAGATGAGCGCATTCAGCCAGATCTGGATGAGCGGTTCGCGAGCAATGCCAATGCTCGTCCATGGCCACCGTCCGCGTCATTCGGCGAGATTTGGTCGGCGTTTGAAGACTGAGGTTGGGCTTTCGGTTTCTGGTTTTTCTGTGATGGCGTAGAGATTATGGTACAGTGATGGGGTTTGTCGTTGGTTCGTTTTTCAACGATTTGGTTGAACTAGCTGCGAGGTGTGTACACTAACAAGCAAAAGTATTCCTCTCGAACAAGCAAAAGGTTTGATTTTTTTTCATGGAAAACGAATCAGATTAAAGCACACAAGTCGTCAAGGATCCTCCTGATTTTTTTTTCCTAGTTAGTTCGCGTCCCTCTCAGCAAAGCACACAAGCTCTCCCACACAAGCAAAAGGTTTGAATTTTTTCATGGAAAATGAAACATGAGCAAAACACACAAGCACCATTTGTCAACAGATGTTAACAAATTGCGATGGCCATGGACGGGCTACGATTCTATGGCCCAATTGAGACCCCGACGTGTGAAAGAAGAAGAAGAAGCAAATTATTAAGGGAGGAGACAGAGTAAATTACGAAAGTGGGGCCTTACTTGGCACGGGAGCAGCATGACATAAGCAGGCCGGGACAACCTAATATTTTGTCTGGCTCAATAATCGACTTAGATGTTATAATGTCCTTGCATTGTCAGATATTTTCTTTTTGCCTTCATCTAGGCCACATGCTCCCACTAGCACTGATAGGCTAGGGTTTTGTAGGCATCTCTAGAGGAGTTTATGCTTTTGACAAACTTGATCAAAACTTTGACACTTCTTCCCGATCAATTTCTGTGACAATCCGAGCATGCTTCACCGAGTCTCGACCTTGGCTTGAAATTCTTCTTGTAGCGTGTCTCGTGCTTTTCTTCGCAGTTTTCGCTCCAAGAACTCTCGCGTCCTTTTATAGTTACTCCGCCAAAACACTTGCACCTTCTTTGGGAGCATCTATTTTCTCGACGATGTCCCATAAATACCGCGCCATAAAAAATGCTCCAATAATCATAGTTGTTCTCGTTGGAAGTAGAGATGGGTAGTTTTTGCTAGGCAACGCTGGCCATAATTCTAGTGTTGAAAATATAATAAATGATGTTAGTAAAAGTTGGTTAGGACAAACGCTTAATACCAAGTGAACGAGGCTTTGGTTCTGGCTATAGCTCGGATCACTCTTCTAACACACTCAACCTATTCAATAGAATTTACCTTCCTTGCCTTGCTTGCCCCTTCACTTGATCCCTCGCCAAAGTCTTGTGACACACACGTACACACAATTGCACACGCTCACCAAAAACTAACAGTACTATCTCCCGCAATCTACCATATTGCTACAGCAGCAAACAAGCTCAGGCAAGTTAAGATTCTGCTACTATTATTTGAAATCCTCACGGGAGACCCTATCTCGCCATCCTCCATCAACCGCCAGATTGTGTCCGTTGATGAATTCAGCCTCTTCGGAAGCAAGGAACACCACGGCATCGGCCACATGCTTTGCTTTCAGCACTCCTTTCAAGCATGAACTAGACTCGATCATCCTCTCGCCTTCCTCCTCACTCAAGCCGTGCGCTCGACAGAGTAACGGTGTTGCGACCGCTCCGGGTGAGACACAATTCACGCGTATACCGTATGCTCCAAGTTGCTTGCTTGCCGACCTCACCAGACCCAGCACAGCATGCTTAGACATTGTATAGTCTACACAATTCTCGTTTCCAGTGCTGGCCCGGATGCTCGCCGTGCAAATTATGCTTCCCTTTATGGCCCCCGCCACCATGGCACGCGCCCCGTGCTTGACACAGGCGGCCATTCCCCGAACATTGACGGCAAAAAGGCTTTCGAAAGCCGGTATGTTGAACTCGAGAATGTCTTGTTTGACATCATTCCCTATGCCTGCATTGCTAAACAAGATGTCTAGCCGACCGTTTGATTGAAGAAGAGTCGATTCCACCAAGGACTTCACCTGTTGCTCATCCGTGACATCGCAATGGATGTAGGTGCATCGGTGGGATCCGATCGATGCTGCAAGGTCCCGGCCCTTTTCGTCTTGGATGTCAGCAATCATGACATATGCGCCATGATTCGCCAACCGACGTGCTGTCTCCTCGCCGATCCCACTCGCACCACCAGTGACAATGGCTACTTTGCCATCAAGTTTGTTTGAGGCGTAGCTTGTCATTTCTGTAGGCAGAGAATGGAAAACTGAATATAGAAATGGCCTATGAAGTTGTGCTGAGGGAGATGCAGAGCCATTTCATATATAGAAAGGACAAAGCACAACTATGCTTACATTGAATGTCAGGTGTTGACTTTCTGTTATATATTCAATTATATACGAGGTTTGAATCCAATAATGAATAAAATTAGTAAGTTATTGGTAGGCTGTAACAATCAAATTGATATGGAGTATTCATTGGATTATGGCTGGTCATATCAACTTTGCTAGAATCCTCATTGCTCTAAATAAGATGTATATAATTCGTGACTAATGGGCCTTGGTGGGAAGATTGGGCGAAGTTTCCTCTCCGCATGTGGGCTCGGATGGGTGTAAATATGGTCGGCCTTGCCCTTGCAAGACACTGCTACCACCCGCGATCATATCCTTGAAATTTGAAAATTCGTGGGCTTAAGCTGATTTCTTTATAAGCGTTGTATAATTTCGGTATTATAAAGTTTTTTATTTTCTGCAAAAGTACCAATATAAGTAATGGATACTTTCAATTATTTATTCCTTTTTCCTCATTAGTTAACCATGAATTTTTTCCGAATTAAGCTTTTTCGATTTGATCCTTAGATAGAGTATTTATGGTCTTTTGGCAAGTGAGGTGATTAAATTCAGACACCGACTAGCATTGAGAATAGAGTGGGGACGGGAAATCTCCAATAATAGTGGTTAGTGGAGTGGGATGAGAGGTGGAACTCCCGCACCCGTATTGCTTTATCGGCACGTTCTTTAGGTTAATTTAATTAATAATGCATAGAGTCTTTATAATGTATATAAATCGTCGAAAGTATTAGTTAAAAGCCACGTGGACTCCTTGATAGGTGTGTAAATTTCAGTTTCGATCATTATTTCCTGCACATTCATTGAAAGATAACTTTTTTTTATAAACATTTTTTCCTTCCTACGTGGCGTTAAAGTTAACTAAAACACTAAAATCTTGTCGTTTTGATCAAAATTTTAGTTAAATTAGATTAAAAATAAGATAGCTAATTTTTTTTAAAAAAGAAAATACATGGGCGGGAGGGCTGGCCTAGCCCTCTCGCCAGTGGCCGTCGCCCCATCACTAGTGGGGCATCGGTGATGGCCGGCGGCCCTCACCGTGACCCTATCCCAAATTTGGGCGAGGGTTGCCAACCCTTGCCCAGATTTGGGAGAGGGTCGTGACCCTCTCCTGATTCTAGTGAGGGCTAGCGATCCTGCCGGCCATCATCGCTGCCCCATCGGTGATGGGGTGGTGGACACAAGCGAAGGGCTTGGCCCTCCTTCCACCGGTGGTTTTTTCTATTTTTTGTGTTTTTTTATTATTAGATTTTTGTTTTTTAGTTTGTCTTTCATTTGGAAAAACTTTTGGAACTTTTTAATCTAATTTAATTAAGTTTTCATGTAAAATTAGGATTCGGATTAAAATAACATCGTTTTAATGCTTTAGTTAACCTTAACGCCACGTAAGAGAGAGAAAATAATAAAGAAAATCATGCCAGCATGTTTCGTTAGTCAAATTGGACGGAGTTAATAGAAGAATTTGATTGAACAAATTTGACAAGTTTTAGGATTTCATTGCACTTTTTGAAACTTTTAGGACTCAATCACACTTTCGCAATAAATTTTAGAATTTCTGCTGCACTTATCCTAATTTTTTTTATGGTAGCCATGTATAAAATATTAAGGGATAAGTGCATTGGAAGTCCTAAAAATTATCACGAAAGTGTAATTGAGTTCTAAAACTTACAAAAAAAATCGCAATAAAGTCCTCAAACTTGTCAAATTGGTGCAAGAGTCTTTCCATTAATTTCGTCCAACTTGACTAATGGAAAATGCTAACGTAGCTTTTTAAATATTTTCTCTCTCCTATATAGCAATGATATGGCAAAGAGATGAAGCATAATACTAAAACGATGTCGTTTTGATCCAAATCTGATTTTTAATGTAAATTTTATTTAAATTAAATTAAAATCTAAGCTAAATTAAAAAAAAAAACCTAGTAGCAAGGGCCGCCCCACCATCGCCGGGAGGATTGTTGGTGGTTGATTGTGGTCAGTGAAGGTCGCAAATCTAATTGTATTATCATGGTAATTCTAAAGTTAGTGCGCATTTCTTTTTTAGTCAAAAAAATGATAACGATAAATATATATTTTTTATAATTCTATTACTAAATAATATATAGCAGGATGTACACAGTTCCAAGCAGATATTTCGTTGATCCATGAGCAAACCCAGCACACGATCTGGGAACCTCCAAAATCATAATTCGTCATCAATGAAAAGGTTCAGAGAACATGATAGACTTTCACCATCCACTTCAAAAGTACTTCAGAGCTATCACCATCTTCACAGTGAAAGATGCCTTTTCCGTGGTCTTCGCTCCAAGAGCTCCGGCATCTTTTTGTAGTTACTCAATACTCTGCCAAAACACTTGCACCTTCTTTCGGAGCATATGTTTTCTCAACCTGTGTCCTGTAAATCTTGCGCCGTCAAAATGCTTCAACAATCATAGTTGTTCTCGTTAAAAGTAGAGATGGATAGTTTTAGTGAGGCAAGAAATGTTGTCGGGTGATTTTAATAGAAGTCAGGCAGGACAAATGCCCAATACCAACCGAACGAGACTCTCTGACTCTGGCTCTAGCTCCAAATCACTATTGGAACACCCATAAACTATTCAATAGAATTTCCCTTCCTCCCCTCCCTTGCTCCTATGCTTGATCCCTCGCCAAAGTCTTCTTACACACAGGTACACACAATTGCGCACACACCAAAAACTAATAGCATTGCTACAGCAGCAAATATGGCTCAGGCAAGTTGAGATTCTGCGACTTTTATTTGAAGTCTCCACAGGAGACCCTATCTTACCCATCCTCCATCAACCGCCAGATTGTGTCCGTTGATGAATTCGGCCTCTTCGGAAGCAAGGAACACCACGGCATCAGCCACATGCTTTGCTTTCAGCACTCCTTTCAAGCATGAACTAGACTCGTACATCCTCTCGCCTTCCTCCTCGCTCACACCTAACACTCGACAGAGTAGCGGTGTTGCAATTGCTCCAGGCGAGACACAGTTCACACGTATACCGTGTGCTCCAAGTTGCTTGCTCGCCGACCTCACCAGACCCAACACAGCATGCTTAGACATTGCGTAGTCTATGTAATCCTCGCTTCCGGTGCTGGCCCGGATGCTTGCCGTGCAAATTATGCTTCCCTTTATGGCTCCCGCCACCATGGCGCGCGCCCCGTGCTTGACACAGGCGGCCATTCCCCGAACATTGACGGCAAAAAGGTTTTCGAAAGCCGGTATGTTGAACTCGAGAATGTCTTGTTTGACGTCATTCACTGTGCCTGCATTGCTGAACAAGATGTCTAGGCGACCGTTTGATTGAAGAAGAGTTGATTCCACCAAGGACTTCACCTGCTGCTCATCCGTGACATCGCAATGGATGTAGGTGCACTGGTGGGATCCAATCGACGCCGCAAGGTCACGGCCCTTTTCGTCTTGGATGTCGGCAATCACGACATATGCGCCGTGAGTTGCCAAACGACGCACTGTCTCCTCACCGATGCCACTCGCACCACCGGTGACGATGGCTACTTTGCCATCAAGTTTGTTTGAGGCGCGGCTTGTCATTTCTGTAGGCAGAGAATGGAAAACTGTATACAGAAATGGCCTATGAAGTTGTGCTGAGGGAGATGCAGAGCCACTTCATATATAGAACTTGAAAAAAGGGCAACGGATAGGTACTTTTCTATGACTGTTTGGTGTTGACTTTCTGTTGAATACTCATGATACACGAGGTTCGGATCCAATAAACATATCCACTTGATCCCGCATGTTATTTTGTAACGATTCATTTTTCCATTTGCGGCTTGAACAAATGATTCTGTGATAGTTTTCGATGAATAAAATGGGCAAGTTGTTGGTAGGTTATAACAGTCAATTTGATATGGACTCTTTATTGGATTATGGCTTGTCGGGATGGCGATTTTATTGGCTCACATATTCAAGTTGTGCTACTGCTCTACTGGTATTATAATTTAACTTAATACTGGAATCAAATGGAGTACTTATTTCCTTGAAACCAAGATGCTGAAATTTATTTAACATTTTTTCAACATAATCACATCGGCTCAAAGAATAACCCCCACCATGCTTTTTAACTTTAATACCTAAGATAGTATCTACTTCACCTAAATCCTTCATTTTAAACATGAAGGTTAGATGCTTCTTAAGTCTCAACTATTCCAATCATATTCGTTCCAAAGATAAGCATATCATCAACATACAAGCACACTAAGACGCCATAGTCTTTAGTGAATTTAGAGTATATACGCTTATCAGCACTATTGTGGATGAAACCATTAGACAATATGACCGAATCAAATTTTTCATGCCACTGCCTAGGAGCTTGCTTAAGCCCATAAAGAGACTTCATCAATTTACAGACTTTCCTTTCATTTCTAGGAAGAACGAAACCCTCTGGTTGTTCCATGTAAATTTCTTCATTTAAGTCTCCATTCAAGAAAGCAGTCTTGACATCCATCTGATGAACACAAAGATTATAAATGGAAGCTATAGCAAAAAGAATTCGAATAGAAGTTATACGTGCAGCAGGAGCATATGTATCAAAATAATTTATTCCTTCATTTTGTCTGTACCCCTTTGCCACTAGTCTAGCCTTAAAAGCTTGGATAGAACCATCAGAATGATATTGTCTTCTAAAAACTCATTTGCAACCAATAGGCTTGGATCCTTTTGGTAAGTTTACTAATACCCAAGTATTATTGGACATAATTGAGTGCATTTCATCGTTTATAGCTTCTTTCCAAAAAAGAAGCATCTCTAGAAGACATAGCATCAACAAAGCTTTTAGGATCGTTTTCTAAATTTAATACTAAAGGGTATTTATTTACCACGTTATTATCTCTGTCTCCTTCAACAAGGAAAACGTGAGTAATATAATGTGGACCTAAATCTTTATATTTTCTTGCTCTAGTGCTTCTCCTCAATTCAGTCATGTCTCTAGAATAATTTGTTCCTTTCTCATGAGAATTTGCTTGAGTTTCTATGGGTTTTGAATTATTTTCAATAATTTCAGAACCCGTAAAACATTTATTCTCAAAGAATTCAACATCTCTTGATTCCACAATGACATTGGACTCTAAATCAAGAAGTTTATAGGCTTTACTATTTTCAGCATATCCAATGAAAACACTCTTGATAGCTCTAGGATCAAGTTTCATCCTCTTGGAGTCTAGTACTCGGTAATATGCCAAGCACCCCCACACTTTAAGGTACGGCATATTCGGTTTTCTATCTTTCCATAATTCATAAGGGCTCACGTTATTTCTCTTAGATGGTATTCTATTATGAATATAACATGCAGTAAGTAATGCTTCTCCCCAAAGATTAATTGGTAGCTTTGAATTCGAAAGCATACAATTAACCATTTCTCTGAGAGATCGATTTTTTCTTTTGGTCATACCATTTTGTTGTGGAGTGTATGGTTCAGAAACTTGATGAATAATACCATGTTCTTCACAAAATGAAGAAAATTCATTTAAGAAATATTCTCCACCTTTGTCTGAACGTAGAACTTTGATTTTCCTTTCCAATTGATTTTCTACTTGAGCTTTATATTTCTTGAACGTGGTAAAAGCTTCATCCTTCGACCTCATGAGATAAACATAAAGATATCTACTGCAATCATCCACAAAGGTAATGAAATACCTTTTACCACCACGAGTTAACATACCATTGAATTCGCATATATCACTATGCACCAAATCCAACAAATTCGAATTTCTATTAACACCAGGGAATGGTTTCTTTATGAGTTTAGACTTAGCACATATTTCACATTTGTCTAATTCGCCATTAAAATTAATCAAGTTTAACTTTTTCATATTTGTTAAATAGCGAAAATTTATATGTGCTAATCTACTATGCCATAAAGAAGCAGACTCAATAGTATAAGCAGAAGATACAAAAATATTATTGATACTTAGTTAATACATGCCGTCATTGGCATAGCCCTTCCCCACAAACATCCCATTCTTCGACAGGATAACCTTGTCGGATTCAAACAAAATTCGAAAACCCCTCTTACAAAGTAAATCAATTGAAACTAGGTTTTTCCTAATTTTGGGTACATAAAAAACATTAAGAAGAGTAATCTTCTTTCCAGAAGTAAGGTCAAGTTCCACGGTGCCTTTGCCAGCAACCTTTGCAAGAGCATTATTCACCATCAGAACCTCTTGAACATTTGCATTGACAGTCTCTTCAAATTGCATGAACATGTATATGTCCTTGCACACATGGACTGTCGCTCCAGAATCTAACCACCAACTGGATTGGACAGTAGTAGAATTGATCTCAAAAACCATAGCCATCGAACCATTGATTTCAGCAATGTTCATATTTGAAAACATGGTTGAAATCATGGCCACATAGTTCTCTTCAACCAAATTTGCATCTGCCTTCACAGTTGGAATGTTCTTGTCCTTTGATATGCTCTTGCGGTGAATGCAGTCCTTAGCATAGTGTCCCTGTTTGCCACAAACAAAACAACAACCCTTCTTCTTCTTGTGCGTCTTCTTAAATGTATGCCCATTCTTTACTTTAAAGTTCTGGCTGATTTTTCTTTTTCTCTCCACAACATTTACCTTGTAATCATACAAAACAGAATTATCACATATACGTGACTCTTCCTCAATACGAAGATGTTTCTGTATTTGCTCCAAGGTGAAGTCCTCCGACTTATGCATCAGCCTTTTTCCGTAGTCTATTCAAGTTGAAGGCAATTTTGCAATAATTGCTCAAACTTGAAAGGTTTCTGGAATTTCAATTTTGAGGGCACGAATTTTGTTGACGAGCACTTGTAATTCGTGGACTTGTTCCAACAAGGGCTTAGTATCAATAAACTTGAAATCAAAATACTTTGCGATCAAATACTTATTGGTACCTTGCTCCTCCGCTTTGTACTTGAATTCCAGTGCATTCTAAATTTCTCTGGCCGATTTCATCTCAGTGAATAAGTCATATAATCTATCAAACAGTGTATTCAGAATGTGTCCACGACATAGCAATTCGTCCTCCTCACGTTTCCTCTTTTCCTTGTCAATCCTTTCAACAGCTTCCGCACTTGGCTGTCCTCCCTCAGTAATAGGCTTCGGATCTTCAAGAGGTGCCAATTTTGGATCCAGAATATAGGATATCTTCAGGGTAGTGAGTAGGAACATCATCTTGTCCCTCTAGCGAGCATAGTTGTTCCCATTGAACCGATCCAGTTGACCATGTCTTGGTTCATGATTTTGATTGTCTCTGACTCCATTGTTGAACAGAAATAAATCTTTAAGATTGTTTTAAAAATAAATGGCTTCGAATCAAAAGAGCAATCAAGTCGGATTTTGAGGCGTGATATTACTTTCCTTAAGGATTTATTTGCCCCACAATGTTGCTAATGATCATCGGCAAAAATCCTCCAGGATACAACAAAGTCTCAAAATGAGAATACTAGATAGCAATTCTAGTATTTCTCCAAGGTCTCTCTAGGAAATAATTGAAAATGATGGATGTAGTTTTTGAAAGAAGACTTGAAAATTGATATCGTTCTCCTTCTTGTGAAAAAAACTGACATTTATAGAAATCGGTCTTGAAGAACATAGACAATTCTTCGCGAAAGGTTGCAAAACTAATAAAGATATTCTTTTGGAAGAAGTTGCAAACTGAACAAGTACAATCTCCAAAGGTTGTCTTGAAAAGACACATGTAAAATTCGGAATAAAATAAAATAAAAAATATATAAATAAAATTCCGAATTTTCATAATTTCGAAAATTATTTAATAAACAAAAAACAGCCTTTCAACTAATAAAGATTAATGAGATAACCTTACGAAATAAAATTAAAAAAAATAAAGGGATTAGTGCTAATTAAATCGCGGCCACGCAAGCATGCAAAGTACTAAGTGCGTCTAACAATCGTGCCAAAATCGCGCAATAATTCGCGCACCCGCACGCGAGTATTGTGTGGACTAGTACACACCCCATTATCTTCACTCTAAGGAACAATAAGATATTCACAGTTATAAAGTTGCCCACTTTTTCAAAACTTTCCTACGTGGGACAAAGGAAAGAGCATTATTTTGTTTGTTTTACAAACAAACATCCAATAGTTCTACATCAACCAGAGAGGACGGATAATGTGTGCGTGCATTGGATCTGTATTCAAACATGTAGAACTGGAGTTGTCTCGAGACATGTTACTGACGTACCTGAGGCAGATTTTGCTTGTGATTGACCTACCGGATGTTTCAACAAACATTTTATGAAATATAAAAAAATGCCAAACTAATATTGCTCTCTTGTGCATAGAAATGGTGCAGTAGTTGGTTAACATGAACTTATTGCTTTAGTTTCGATCATCGAAGAGCAATTTATTTCCGTTTTCTGCGGTCATGACCGTTTTTCACAAGAAGCTAGCTAGAAGCACCAATACCACTCGATCATGAGAACATTGTCCATGTTACAGCAATATTTCTTTGTGCCAAAGAAGAAAATATAGCATACATGGAAACTCGAAATCTGTTTTGCTGCAAGAGCCAGCTAAAGCTTGTTAAGCCCTCCATCGACAACCAGGTTGTGGCCATTCACGAATTCGGAATCTTCAGAAGCAAGAAACACCACAGCATCAGCCACGTGCTTCGCTTTCAAAACCCCTTTTAAGCTTGAACTCGGCTCAAACAGCCTCTCAATTTCCTCTTCACTCTGGCCAAGCATGTTGCAGACCATCGGCGTGACGACCCCTCCTGGCGACACGCAGTTCACGCGTATACCGTGTGCTCCAAGTTGCTTGCTTGCAGACCTCGCCAAGCCCAGCACCGCATGCTTAGACATGGTATAGTCTATGTAAGTGTCACTCCCAATGGTCGCCGTGATGCTCGCCGTCAAATTATGCTTCCCTTTATGTCCTTATCAACCATTGCGCGGGCCCGTGCTTCACACACAAGGCCATGCCTTTGACATTAACAGCAAAAGGGCGCTCGAAGGCCGACATGTCGAAATCAAGAATGTCTTGTTTGACAGAACTGATCACTCCTGCATTGCTGAACATAATGTCCAGCTTACCATACAATTGAAGGGTCGACTGTACTATATAAGGACATCACCT
Source organism: Syzygium malaccense (assembly GCA_031216405.1). Lineage (NCBI taxonomy): Eukaryota > Viridiplantae > Streptophyta > Magnoliopsida > Myrtales > Myrtaceae > Syzygium > Syzygium malaccense. Next base: position 2,144,070 of record CM062254.1, on the reverse strand, counting down.
GTTGCTCATCCGCGACATTGCAGCGAATGTAGGTGCAGCAGCGGGAGTCAATCGATTGTACAAGGTCTTTGCCCTTTTCATCCTGGATGTTAGCAATCACGACTTTTGCACCGTGACTGGAGAAACAGCGAGCCGTTTCCTTGCCGATGCCACTTGCACCGCCAGTTACAATGGCTACTTTCCCCTCGAGTTTTTTCAAGGCAGAATTCGTCATCCCTTTTCGTATGCAAAGCCGGAACAAAAAGGAAGTAGAAATGATCACTCGTTAAATTCTGCTCTTTTTGAGATGAAAGTATATATAATCACTTTCAGTTATGATTCCCGAGGGAAACAAAACTCTAGTTTTTTTTTTTTGCTAAAAGAAAACAAAACTCTAGTTATAGGCTACCAATGCTTGTCCAACAAGAAATTTTTTTCTCGTGCTTTGAAATTTTCAGTGGCTGCTCCTTTTTATGAAGCATCGATGGTGACTGTCCACCTGACAAAACTTGAGGTTTCCCTGAGCCGCCTTCTGTCAGCTCCAGTCCATGACTTTCAACTCCAAGAGGACCATGACTTTTCAATAGATATGAAGAAAAAAAAGCAGGAAAAAAGGACTTCCGGCTTTTTTTTTGGAACTTTGAAATTTTCAGTGGCTGCGCCCTTTTATGAAGAATCGATGTTGACTGTCCACCTGACAAAACTTGAGGCTTCACCTTGAGCCGCCTTCTATCAGCTTCAGTTCATGACTTTTCAATAGATATGAAGAAAAAAAAGCAGGAAAAAGGACTTCCAGCTTTTTCCTCTTCAAATTGGCTACTTTGTTCTATCTATAGAGAAAATTGCACAAACTTAAAAGCTCCATTTGCTTTTCGAAAAATATAGTATTTTTAGAAATTATTTTTTAGGAAAATATTATTTTTTGGTGTTTGACTGAATTGGTGATTGCCACAGAACTTAGTCCTTTTTCACTTAGAGACCTTGATGCCGAAACCCAATAGAAAAATTGACTGAACAAGAAAATTCGACAGAAGACAATTCGTCCTTCAAATATGATTATCAAATCCAAAATATCCAAAGTCTGCTCAAAGGAAACCCTAAAACAAGCTTATATATCCCCAAACCTAACTCTACTAGGATTAGTAAATAGCAAAACGTAAAATTATGAAACTGCCCTTTATTAAATTAACCCAAAAAAATACTAAAAAAATAAAAAAATCCATCTAAATAATTTCGAATCGCGAAAATCCATCGTTAGTCACGGCCAAAGGCCGTGAGTATTGATCAGCAGGCCGTTTCGCTTCAGCCTACCAAATTTGAGCTCAATCTGACATCGTCGACTACAAATCTGCCGATTCGTCCAGTCGCATAACGGGTCCGTCGATCCCCCTAAGTGCATCATCCTCCCCTGCTAGAGAAAGATTCGTCCTCGAATCTGCTTGGTCTTCATTGTTGTCATCAATCTCCTCATGATCTTCTTCCTCTTCAGGGTAGTAAGGTGATAAATCTGCTACATTAAAAGTTCCGGATACATTATACTTACCCGGCAATTCGATCTTGTAAGCATTGTCACTAATTCGCTCCAAAACTCTGAAAGGTCCATTAGCTCTAGGTTGAAGCTTGCCAAACCTACCCGCTGAAAATCGTTCCTTCCTAAGGTGAATCCAAACTAGATCACCTTCCTTGAAGACAACTCTTTTCCTACGTATATCCACGCGTTGCTTATACTTCATGTTCTGCCTATTGATCTGATTATGGACCTGGGAATGCAGCTCTTTTATACTTTGCATGTTCTTCAGCTTCCGAACTAAATTGCTTGAGAACTGGTATCGGTGTGAGATCTAATGGAGTAATTGGATTACACTCATAAACCACCTCAAAAGGAGTCTTACTAGTAGTTCGGTTCTCTGACCTGTTATGTGCAAATTCCGCCTGAGGCAATGCCAAGTCCCACTGTCGCGGATTATCTCCAATCAAACTCCGCAGCAAATTCCCTAAACTTCGATTGACAACTTCTGTTTGACCATCAGTCTGAGGATGATGAGATGAACTAAACTTCAAACTTGTACCCATGTACCTCCAAAGAGTGCGCCAGAAGTGACTCACAAATTTCACATCACAATATGAGGTAATGGACTTAGGAATTCCATGCAGCTTAACAATCTCCTGCAGAAATAATCGAGCAACCCGTGAAGCATCATAGGACTTGCTACACGGGACAAAATGGGCCATCTTCGAGAATCTATTGACAACCACCATTATTGAATCCTTACTCCGCTGCGTTCTTGGCAAACCCAAGACAAAGTCAAAACTGACATCCTCCTACGGTGCAACTGGGACAGGTAGAGGCATATACAATCCTGCATTAGTACTCTTGGTCTTTGCCACATGACATACCCTGCACCTCTCTATAAAACGTGTCACGTCACGCTCCATCCGAGGCCGATAAAAGTGTTCACTCAACAAGGCCTTCGTCTTATCCACGCCAAAGTGTCCAGCTAAACCGCTCGCATGTCCCTCAATAATAATAGATTTCCTCAAAGAACATTGAGGAATGCACAATCTGTTACCTTTAAATAGGTAACTCTTCACGATCTGAAATTGCTAAAAAGGCTCCGTTTTGCTCTTCCTCTAGATATCCCCAAAATGAGGATCATCAACATATAAATCTTTAAAAGTGTCAAAGCCTAGAACTTTTACCTGCATCGTAGACAGCAAAGAGTGTTTTGTGCTCAATGCATCTGCTACACTATTTATCACTCATGCCTTATACTTGATGGAAAAACTGAAAACTTGAAGGAACTCCACCCACTTTGCATGCCTTGCATTCAATTTGTGCTGCCCATTGATGTATTTCAAGGCTTCATGATCAGAAAATAAGATAAACTCTTTCGAAATAAGATAGTGCCTCCAATGCTCCAAACTCCTCATAATAGCATAAAATTCTTTATCATAAGTTGAATATTTCCTTTTCGCCTCGTTCAACTTCTCACTAAAGAATGCCACAGGTTTACATTTTTGACTTAGGACACCCCCAATACCAACACCTGAAGCATCACAATGCACCTCAAAAATCTCATTAAAATCAGGAAGCACGAGAACAAGTGCTTCAGTCACCTTCTTCTTTAATAATTGAAAGGCAGCTTCTGCCTCCTTAGTCCACACAAATTTACTTCCTTTCAGACAATCCGTCAGAGGTGCAATAATAGTACTGAAATCCCGAATAAATCTCCGATAAAAAGACGCAAGCTCATGAAAGCTACGTACCTCATGAATATTTTTCGGAATCTCCCAATTTGTAATAGCCTCAACCTTAGCTAGGTCCATATGAATACCCTCCTTAGTTACTATATAGCCCAAAAAGGTCACACGATCGGTCAAGAAGTGACACTTCTTGGTATTAACATATAATTTCTGTTCCCTCAATGTCTCGAACACCATTCTCAAATGATGCAAGTGTTGATAAGCCGATACACTATAAACCAAAATATCATCGAAATATACGACAACAAACTGGCCAATAAAAGGACGAAACACCTGATTCATCAGTCTCATAAAGGTGCTCGGTGCGTTAGATAACCCGAAAGGCATCACCATCCACTCATACAAACTATCTCGAGTTTTAAAAGCGGTCTTCCACTCATCTCCAGGACGCACCCTAATCTAATGATATCCACTCCTCAAGTCTATCTTCGAAAAGATAGTCGCTCCATACAGTTAATCAATTAAATCATCAAATCTCGGAATAGGAAAACGATACCTAATCGTGATTTTGTTAACAGCTCTGCTATCCACGCACATTCTTCACGACCCGTCTTTCTTAGGAACCATAAAGCTGGCACTGCACAATGGCTCATACTCTCTCGAATTGCACCCTTTTCTAATAGTTCCTGCACTTGCCTCTGCATCTCCTCATGCTCCTTAGGATTCATTCTGTAAGCTGCTTTATTAGGAATAGCAGCTCCTGGAACGAGATCTATACAATGCTGAATGTCCCTCATGGGTGGCAATCCAGGTGGCAATTCCTCTGACACGACATCAGCAAACTCCTCAAGTATAGGTAAAACTTGAGTTGAAATTTTTGGACTATCAAGATTCTGCTCCACGACTACGACAGCAAAAAGCTCTGGGGCATTCACCGCCTCCTCCTGAAACTCTGATTTGGAAAGCAAATTATTTTTCCTTTCTTTTCTCAAATCTGAAAGACCCAGAGTAATGGTCCGGTCATCCTTCTTGAAGGTGTATGTATTTTTGAACCCACCATGCTGTGTTTTCCTGTCAAACTGCCAAGGCCTCCCCAACAGAATATGACAAGCATCCATTAGAACGACGTCACCCCACACTTTATCAGTATATTTCTTCCTAATCGAAAACTGCACTAAACACCTCTTACTCACTTTTACCTCATTCCCCTTCCTAAGCCATGATAGCTTATATGGCTAAGGATGTTCGATAGTTTTCAACCCCAACTTTTCTAATATAGTGGTAGATATTACATTTTCACAACTTCCCCCGTCAATGATCATACTGCACACCTTTCCCCTACTAGTGCATTTAGTATGAAATATATTATGCCTGAGCCACGATTCATCATTTACCTCAGCAATATTTAAAACCCGACACACAACTAAAGACTCACTAGAATCGGCATAGATAATGTCCTCCGAATCTGGATCTGCATCTACTTGCTCGCCATCAGATTCATTATAAGTTGGGTCTTCATCAAAAGTTAGATTATCTACAAGTGTCACAAACTGTCGGTTCAGACAATCAGCAGCAAAGTGCCCGAGTCCTTGACACTTAAAACATCGCTTGCCTGCAGCTCCTCCCATGCTAGATCCAGCACTATCCTGCTCTCCTTTTGTTGCAAATTTTGAACCAGCGCCCTTAACTGCTGCCGGGGCCGAAGAACTCCCTACTTTCCCCCGGGACTCTTTATCTGACCACTTGGAACTGTTGCCTGTCCATTTAGAACCGCTGCTAGACCACTTAGACTTACTGCCTTTTCTTTTAAACTGCCCCTCCACCTTTAGGGCTAGTCTGCACACATCCTCATATGTCCAATACTGCTGTAATTGGACAATATTAGAGATCTCATACCGCAGCCCTGCCAGATATCATGCAATCGTCTGCTCGTCTTCCTTTGCCACATCACAACGCATCCACAAGCGATCAAATTCTTCTGTGAATTCCTCAACTGTTTTATCATCTTGCTTGACGTTATGATATTCGATAAACGCCTTTTGCCTATAATGGGTAGGCAAAAATTTTTTCTGCAATAACTTTTTCATCTTCTCCCAGCGATCCATCTTCGACTTCCCCTCTCTAGCGCGTTGCTTTTTCACGTGTTCCCACCAAATCGAAGCATGTTTTCGTAGCCTAATAGCCACTAATTTCACTTTTTGCCCCTCAGTTAGGTCTTTAAGATCAAAAATCCGTTCTACCGTATGCAACCAATCAATAAACTCATCAGGATGAGCCTTACCATTAAACTCGGGAATCTCGATCTTCATTCCGAAATTTTGAGAAGAACGCTGATTTCCAGGTCTTACTCCTCGATTCCGCCCCTGGTTCAAAACCCCGAAAGGGTTTACGTCTTCTTCTTCATTATCGGATGAATCCTCAGATTCCGCTCCTTCTTCGGATTGAACGCCCAACCTCGCCTCCGCAAGTTGTCGCTCCAAATCCTGGATTCGTCTTCTCTGTTCTTCAATTTCCACGTCTCGCAGATCTCTTAGACGCGGTTGGTCATCTGCTTTAGAAACGCCTCCACGCCCTCGGCCACCACGAGCCTGCCGTCCACGACCGCGATTCTGTTCGGCCATTGATACAAGCAACCTGTGCTCTGATACCAATTGATGCCGAAACGCGATAGAAAAATTGACTGAACAAGAAAATTCGACAGAAGACAATTCGTCCTCCAAATATGATTATCAAATCCAAAATATCCAAAGTCTGCTCAAAGGAAACCCTAAAACAAGCTTATATATCTCCAAACCTAACCCTACTAGGATTAATAAACAGCAAAACGTAAAATTACGAAACTGCCCTTTATTAAATTAACCCAAAAAAATACTAAAAAAATAGAAAAATCCATCTAAACAATCTCGAATCACGAAAATCCATCGTTAGTCACGGCTAAAGGCCGTGAGTATTGATCAGCACGCCGTTTCGCTTTAATCTATCAAATTTGAGCTCAATCTGACATCGTCGACTACAAATCTGCCGATTTGTCCAGTCGTATAACGGGTCCGCCGGTCCCCCTAAGTGCATCAGACCTCACCTCACAGCGAAAGCCAAGCCTGCCCCGCCCGCACAAGGATAAGGTCTCTGCATGGGGCAGCAATGCCCATGATCGAGTCTAGTGAGGAATGAGGATGGATGAGGACCAGAGTCCAGGGAAACGTATACGGTTGAGATTAGGATTTCATTGCCTCATGGAATAGTAGGACTTTGGCTATTCCGCTGGGCAATTCAACAGCACCAACAGATACTTGTCGTTAAATTGCCAGTTGAGTCGCCTAATTCAAAGATCGAAGCAAAATGTTCCTTTTCACAAACAAGATCGCATCTACTAGAGCTCTTTTTCTCCAGAATGATGTTTATCTTTTCAAAGATGTGTAAGATCACCTGTGCTACAAATGAATTGCCGTCCCTATTGATTGGTCATTTACATATCATCTAAGGAAAAAACTGAGCCTGCCCGTCCGCATAATGGCAGGATCTTTGCACGGGGCCGCAATGCCTATGATCCGGTCTAGTGAGGAATGAGGCTGGACGAGGACCACAGAGTCCAACAGAAAAGGGCATAGTTGGTCTTTCGCTGTTCCTTCGGTGCAGTTCAACAGCACCAACGCATACTTGTCATTAAATCACCAATTGCGTCGCTGAATATAAAGATTAAAGCAAAATGTTCCTTTCACAAACATGACAGCATCAGCTAAAGCTCTTTTTCTCCAGATTTGTACTGTTACAACAGCAAACAAAGCACAGGCAAGTTAAGACTTTGCAACTTTTATTTCTAGTCTCCATAGGATAGCCTATCGTGCCCATCCTCCATCAACCGACAGATTGTGGCCGTTGATGAATTCTGCCTCTTCGGAAGCAAGAAACACCACACAGGTACAAATGCCTAATACCAACCGAGCGAGACTCTGACTCTGGCTCTAGCTCCAAATCACTATTGGAATACCCATAAACTATTCAATAGAATTTCCCTTCCTCTCCTCTCTTGCTCCTATGCTTGATCCCTCGCCAAAGTCTTCTTACACACAGGTACACACAATTGCGCACACACCAAAAACTAATAGCATTGCTACAGCAGCAAATAAGGCTCAGGCAAGTTGAGATTCTGCGACTTTTATTTGAAGTCTCCACAGGAGACCCTATCTTGCCCATCCTCCATCAACCGCCAGATTGTGTCCGTTGATGAATTCGGCCTCTTCAGAAGCAAGGAACACCACGGCATCAGCCACATGCTTCGCTTTCAGCACTCCTTTCAAGCATGAACTAGACTCGAACATCCTCTCGCCTTCCTCCTTGCTCACGCCTAACACTCGACAGAGTAGCGGTGTTGCAATTACTCCGGGTGAGACACAGTTCACGCGTATACCATATGCACCAAGTTGCTTGCTCGCCGACCTCACCAGACCCAACACGGCATGCTTAGACATTGCGTAGTCTACGTAATTCTCGTTTCCGGTGCTGGCATGGATGCTTGCCATGCAAATTATGCTTCCCTTTATGGCTCCCGCCACCATGGCACGCGCCCCGTGCTTGACACAGGCGGCCATTCCCCGAACATTGACGGCAAAAAGGCTTTCGAAAGCCGGTATGTTGAACTCGAGAATGTCTTGTTTGACGTCATTCGCTATGCCTGCATTGCTGAACAAGATGTCTAGGCGACCGTTTGATTGAAGAAGAGTTGATTCCACCAAGGACTTCACCTGTTGCTCATCCGTGACATCGCAATGGATGTAGGTGCACTGGTGGGATCCAATCGACGCCGCAAGGTCACGGCCCTTTTCGTCTTGGATGTCGGCAATCACGACATATGCGCCGTGAGTTGCCAAACGACGCACTGTCTCCTCACCGATGCCACTCGCACCACCGGTGACGATGGCTACTTTGCCGTCAAGTTTGCTTGAGGCGCGGCTTGTCATTTCTGTAGGCAGAGAATGGAAAACTGAATGCAGAAATGGCCAATGAAGTTGTGCTGAGGGAGATGCAGAGCCACTTCATATATAGAACTTGAAAAGGGGCAAAGGATAGGTACTTTTCTATTACTGTTTGGTGTTGATTTTCTGTTGAATACTCGTGATACACGAGGTTCGGATCCAATAAACATATCCACTTGATCCCGCGTGTTATTTTGTAACGATTCATTTTTTCATTTGTGGCTTGAACAAATGATTCTGTGATAGTTTTCGATGAATAAAATGGGCAAGCTGTTGGTAGGTTATAACAATCAATTCGATATGGACTCTTTATTGGATTATGGCTTGTCGGGATGGCAATTTTATCGGCTCACTAGATATCCGCGTTACACCACTTCAACAGGATGGATATGGTCGGCCCCGTCCCGTCCCTGCCCACGATCATTCCTTTAAAATCTGAAATTTTTTTTGTACGAGTTGTATAATTTTGATAATATGTAGTTTTTCTATATTTCTTCGTTGATATTAACATAGTAGTGCATGCTTTCATTAAATTTATTCCTTGTTCCTCATTAATTTATCACAAAATTTTCGAATTGAACTTTTGCGACCAATTCTTTTTTTCTTCCTTATTTTAAATGAGAATCTCTGTTTTTTTTTTGGCAAGTGAGATCAGATAAATTCGGATACTGACTAAAGTTGGAAATGGTAGGAATGAGCAAAAAAACCGCCCGGAACGGATCAGACTGGCCGGTTCTGGATGGTTCCTAAGGGCACCGATTTGGTTCTTGATTCCGGAAACTAGGAACCGGCCCCTTTGATCAAGTTCCTGGGTCCAGGGTGGGAACTGGACCGCTCGGGAACCGGGATTCCCGCCTAGGAGCCGATCACCCCTAGGGAATGGGGTACATAAAATGTCCCACTTGGGACAAGAGCAAGAATGGGGCATCTTCAATAATAGTGGGGCGGGATGCGAGACGAAATCCCCACAATCTTCTTGCCCTATCGCCATTTCTATTTTTGCACGTTAGTTCTTCACATCAACTTCTTGATTAATAATAGCGATAATACCACAAAAAACCTCAAACTGGTACACCTATGAAAAATTTATCCTGAACTAATTTTTTTATCACTAAAAACTCCCAAACTGGTACACCCGTGACAAATTTATCAAAAACTAATTTTTTGATCACAAAAAACCTCAAACCGGTATACTTGTGAAAAATTTACTTTCCATTAAATTGGATTAATACCACGAAAAATCATAAATTGATAAACATGTGACAAACAAATGAGTAAAACCCAAAATGGTGTACCTGTAAACTGTTACGTGTCTTCAAACTCAGCAATTTGACAGTAAAATTTAACGAAAACTAACAGAAGGTAAATTTATCACATTTATACTAGTTTGAGATTTTTGGTAATTAAAAAATTAATTTGGAATAAATTTATCATAAATAGATCAGTTTGGAGCTTTTTGTGATATTAATACTTAATAAAAACTCATTGAGCCTTTATAGTACATACAAGCCTCGACAGGTCTGCAAATTTCAGTTTTCGTCATTGGTTCCCTCACATTAGTTAAAAGATCTTCAAATCGGTGTAATTATTATTTTTTTATATGGTAGCCATGCATAGAATATTAAACACTAACTTTTCGAGGGCCTCAGCCATGTGACCCATGAACATGCCTTGTTGGCCTCGAATTAGATACTTAGCTTCCGTTTATTTCGTAAAAAATAAATGACTTAAAAAATATTTTTTAAAAAATAATCGCTTGTATCGTTTACGAAAATAAAGATACTCAAAATATTTTCATTATCTGCGAAAATGTTTAGGCATAAATTGTTGCCGATAACCCATAAATTGTTGCTGATAACGAAAATATTTTTTATTAATTAATTATTTCAAGTAATACAAGTGATCGTTTTTCAGAAAATATTTTTCAAATTATTTATTTTTTTGCAAAACAAACCGAGCTTTAAAGAAAAACCCTAGTTTGATTGCTCGAAGACAGGTAGCTAGAATTCATTATCAAGAAAGGTGAATATCATGCACTTATCCAACACTTCAATTTCTCCTTGTGGCCACAATAAATTGAAGCCCTTATCCTTAGCAGCTTCCCTGCCTGCATAAAGACAGATGATTTGGAAAAGGAAGAAGATAAAAATCAGTTCGAAAATGTCTCCACCAATGGTGCCGCCGGTGAGTGAGGTTCGGGTCAAGAGCTTCGTCTTCGATAGCCCATTATGGCGATCCTCCATGGACCACCAGATCATGGCCGTTGATAAATTCGGCCTCTTCCGAAGCCAGAAACACCACGGCATCAGCCACATGCTTCGCTTTCAGCATTCCTTTCAAGCTTGAACTAGACTCGAACATCCTCTCGCCTTCCTCCTCCCTCACGCCGTAAACTGCATAGAGTAATGGTGTTGCGACCGGTCCGGGTGAGACACAGTTCACTCGTATACCGTGTGCTCCAAGTTGCTTGCCTGCCGAGCTTACCAGACCCAGCATGGTATTCTTAGACATTGTATAGTCTATGTAAGTCTCGTTTCAGGTGCCGGCCGCGATGCTCACCATGCAAATTATGCTTCCCTTTATGGCCCCCACCACTATGGCGCACGCCCCGTGCTTGACGCAGGCGGCCATCCCTTGAACATTGACAGCAAAAAGGCTTGCGAAAGCAGGTATGTCGAACTCGAGAATGTCTTGTTTGATGTTATTCACTATGCCTGCATTGCTGAACAAGACGTCTAGGTGACCGTTTGATTGAAGAGTCGATTCCACCAAGGACTTCACCTATTGCTCATCCGTGACATCGCAACGGATGTAGGTGCACCGGCAGGATCCAATCGACGCAGCAAGGTCGCAACCCTTTGCGTTTTGGATGTCGGCAATCATGACTGTGATTTGCCAACTGACGTGCAGTCTCCTCGCCAATGCCACTCGCACCACCAGTGAATGGAAACTTTGCCGTCAAGTTTGTTCGAGGCGTGGCTTAGCTTGTCATTTCTGTAGGCAGAGAATGGAAAACTGAATACAGAAATGGCCTATGAAGTTGTGCAGAGGGAGATGCGGAGCCACTTCATATATAGAACTTAGACAAAGCACAAGTATGTTTACATTGAGGCTGTTGAATATTAATTTATACACAAGATTTGAATCCTCGTTACATTGCTCGAATGTATGCTCCACTCACCCGTCTTGTATTGCCACGTTCTTCAAGTGAATTTAATTAAGGGCTAACATCACGAAAAACCCCAAACGAGTACACCTTCGATAAATTTATTCAAAATTAATTTTTTGATCACAAAAAACTCCAAACTGATACACATATGATAAATTTACTTAAAACTAATTTTTTACCACAAAAATCCCAAATTGGTACATTTGTGATAAATTTACCATCCGTTAAGTTATATTAATGCCACGAAAAATCACAAATTGGTACATCTGTGACAAACGGATGGTAAAATCCCAAATTAGTGTACCCATTAACTGTCATGGGTCATCCAACTCAATTTAACTGTAAAATTTAACAGAAACTAACGGAGAGTGAAATTGTCATAAGTGTACCAGTTTTGGATTTTTTGGGGTTAAAAAATTAATTTAGTGTAAATTTGTTACGAATGTATCAATTTAAGGTTTTTCGTGACATTAACCCTTTAATTAATAAGGCATTAATTCTTTATAATATATATGTAAATCGTGCAAAGTGTTAGTTAAAAGCCACGTGGATATTTTGATAGGTGTGCAAAATAGAACTGCATACCTAAAGAAATAGGCAGAATCTTATTATTTAATAGAATCGCATCAAAGTGGTTGCGATGTGTACATGGTAACCTTCATCCCACGTTCCAGAAGGAATCTACCGCCAAAGATGCTAGTTCAAAAACTGACAAATATAGAGCTGTACCTCTCTTGCGGAAGCCAAATTTGGTCCTTGAGTTTTCCTCACCTAAGGAAGAAATCAATTGCAAATAGTCAATGAATTAATTAAGTTAAAATATCCTACGTCATTTTTGGGTTGGAATCTCTCTCTCTCTCTCGTGTGTGAGGCTCAATGCCTCACATGGGCATTAAACTAACATATTGATATACTAAATGATATGACATACTTCAATTGGCCTTAATAAGTAAACCATATTAAATATTTTGCACGTTATTTGGTATATAAATTTCATTATATACTTTTGTAGATGAGTTTCCTGACGATTGAAACTGTAATTGGCTCAAAAGCAAACGTATTTTTGTGAGTAATGCCGTCAACTCCTTTTGATAACAATGATAGGGAAAACAATGTCCCTATACTCTTTGATGCCCCTTGTGTCTCTCTACTTGTGCTTTTGTTCGTGGTGAAATAAGGGGAGTGAATATATCTCATCAGTTAACTGTTAACATAAGTTTAAGCTTTTTTTTATTCCTCTTTCCATAAATATCCATACACATCGTTTGTGTATTTTTATCAATAATTTCTTTTCATTATTTAATAATTTAAATATTATGTAACAAAATGATTTAAATTACTTTTTTTTTAAATTTCAATCATTTGCACACACGCATATGCGTGCACGGATGATAAATAAAAAGTCATAGATCTTCTTTGGAGAAAAGAGACCTTTGTATAGCACGGGCTTAATTCTCTAGAATTAATTATTTTCTTAAGAAGGCACTTCACAATTTCCGAGGGTCTTTGAGTTGATTGGTCTTTCTTGTCTCCAAAAGTAACCAACTTTCAAATTAAGGGTGAGCATGCTTCTCGAGTAGAACTGGGAACATGTCTTGTTTCAGGTTATGGTGGAAATCGATTTGGTTCCATATTTTTTGAAACCTATACCATGCGGTTCAATTTCCAGTTTCTAGATGGGAACTGAACCAAACTGGACCGGAAACCCGGAACTGGAGAATCGGATCAAGAACCGAAACAACTAAAATAGAGAAATTTCCAGAGTACGTATGGATTATAAAACAAAGAAATCGTCACCAGCAAAATATTGCACTAAGCGCGTACTATTGAAATTGAATATAGATAATATATTATCTCCAAAACTTGAATACTTGTTTACATGCATTGTGCGTATGGTAGAAGCCGAGCGCTCATTGTGCTTGGATGTTCAACAGAAAGAACTAAAGACAGATTTTCTCTCAGAACAAATAGTAGCGAATATCGATTGCCAAATAAGACAGTCTCGCTTAATGTTTTTATAATACTTCGTTTGTTTCGTGGAAAATAAACGGTTTGAAAAATATTTTCCCGAAAATGATGATATTGCTGTCCATCCACTGAACGAACTGGATATAAAACACGCAAGATATGCAAGATACCTAAAAATGTATCATCTAAGAATGACCTCATACTGATTATACGGTTTCTGTTCTCTAGCATCAGGTCATTATTGGTGTGCGTGCATCGGGTCTATATTCAAACATGTAGAATTCGAGTTGTCTCGAGATATGTTATCGACATAACTGAGGCAGATGTTGCTTGTGATTAATCTACCAATGTTTCAACAAACAATTTAAGAAATATAAAAAAATCTCTAACTAATATGTCATTCTTGGTGTGCGTGCATCAGGTCTGTATTCAAACGTGTAGAATTCGAGTTGTCTCGAGACATGTTATCGACATAACTGAGGCAGATGTTGCTTGTGATTAATCTAGTTGATGTTTCAACAAACAATTTAAGAAATATAAAAAATCTCTAACTAATTTTTCCCTCTTGAGCATAGAAATGGTGCCGTAGTCGGTCAACATGAACTTGTTTGAAGAGCAATTTATGTTCATTTTTTGCAGTCATGGCCCTTTGTCGCAAGAAAGCTAGCTTGAAGCACCAATACCATTCTATCATGAGAACATTCTCCAAGTTTCAGACATATTTCGTTGTGCCAAAACAGAAAATGTAGCATTCATGGAAACTCGAAACCTATTTTGCTGCAAGATCCAGGTAAAGCATGTTAAGCCTCCATCGGCCACCAGGCTGTGGCCATTCTCGAATTCGGAATCTTCAGAAGCAAGAACCACCATAGCCTCAACCACGTGCTTCACTTTCAAAACCCCTTTTAAGCTCGAACTAGACTCGACTCATTTCCTCTCCTTGGACTTTTGATTATTGCAAGGAGGGAAAAACAAATACCATCAAAAACCATATGGAGTTTTGTTGTGTAACATTAGAATGATGATGCTCATTTGTCTTTTCATAGATGTGTCAGATCACCTGGGCTACAAATAATTTAGCGTCCCTAATGATTAGTCATTCCCAACTAATCTGAAAAAAATAATTGAAGATCGACTCACCAACAAGCAAGTGGATTCAGGACGGGTCCTCAATTTCAATGTAGAGCCTCGTGGTCAATGAGGAGGATAGGCATAGAGGTGATCAAAGGGCGAGGTGCTATCCTGGCTTGGGCTTTATGAGAATTTTATAACAAAAGACTCTGTTATCGGGCCTGAGGTGCTATCCTCAGCTCAAGCGCACAATGAAAATGGGGCTTGGCAGGCCTAATGGCAGGGTCTCTGCACGGGGCCACAGTGCCCATGATCGGGTCTAGTGAGGAATGAGGACGGACGAAGACCGCGGAGTCCAACGAAACAAATATAGAGTTAAGATTTGGATTTCATTGCCTCTTGGCACAGCAGGACTTTGGTTGTTCCTTTGGTGCAATTCAACAGCACCAACGAGTCAAATCACCATCCGAGTCGCCGAAACTAAAGATCTAAGGAAGCTGTTCCTTTTACAAAGAAGATAGCATCAGCCAAAGTTCTTGTTTTCCAGATCTGTATTGCTACTGAAGCAGGCAAAGCCCAGGCGAGTTGAGAGCCTGCAACTTTTATTTCTGGTCTCCACAGGATAGCCTATCCTGCCCAGCCACCATCGACCGCCAGATTGTGGCCGTTGATGAATTCGGCCTCTTCCGAAGCAAGGAACACCATGGCATCAGCCACATGCTTCGCTTTCAGCACTCCTTTCAAGCTTGAAGTAGACTTGTAGATCCTCTCACCTTCCTCCTGACTCACGCCGGACACTCGACAGAGTAACATTGTTGCGACCGCTCTGGGTGAGACACAGTTCACGCGTATACTGTATGCTCCAAGTTGCTTGCTCGCCGACCTCACTAGACCCAGCACAGCATTGTTAGACATTGTATAGTCTATGTAAGTCTCATTTCCGGTGCTGGCTGCGGCACTTGGCATGCAAATTATGCTTCCCTTTATGGCCCCCACCACCATGGCCCGCGCCCTGTGCTTGACGCAAGCAGCCATCCCGCGAACATCGACAGCAAAAAGGCTTTCAAAGGCCTGTATGTCGAAGTCGAGAGTGTCTTTTTTTTTATGCTATTCATAAGGCCTGCATTGCTGAACAAGGTGTCTAGGCGACCATTGGATTGAAGAGTCAATTCCACCAAGAACTTCACCAGTTGCTCATCCGTGACATCGCAATGTCATGGCCCTTTTTGTCTTGGATGTCAGCAATCACAACATACACGCCTCGATTTGCCAGCTGACATGCCATCTCCTCGCCGATGCCACTCGTGCTACCAGTGATGACGGCTACTTTGCCATCAAGTTTGTTTGAGGTGTGGCTTGTCATTTCTGTAGGCAGAGAATCGAAACTGAATACAGAAATGGGCTTTGAGGTCGTGCTGAGGGAGATGCAGAGCCACTTCTTATATAAAACTTGAGAAAGGACGAGGCACAAGTACGTTTACATTGACTGTTTGGTGTTGTCTTTCTATTGAATATTTATTTTACACAATGTTTGTGTTTGAAGAAGAAGAAAAGAAGAGAAGGGGATGAATGAATTGTCTAACCCTCTAGGTTAGCGTGCTCTCTTATTTATACTAATAGTGAGGGTACATAATAATGTGGTAGACATTCCCACGTATGATAGTAAATAATAATAAAATAACTCATAATAACTCGTAACACCCTCCCTCAAGTTAAGGCATAGATATCGACCATGCCTAGCTTGTTACATATAAAGCGAACCCGTTGCCCAGCTAAAGATTTAGTAAACACATCTGCTAGCTGATCGCCAGTACGAACATGTGAGAGAGTGATACTCCCACGCGTAAGCTCCTGTCGAACGAAATGACAGTCAATCTCAATGTGTTTTGTTCTCTCGTGAAAGACAGGATTTGAAGCAATGTGAATCACTGAACTACTATCACACCATAGCAAAGTAGGACCACTCAACCCATATCCAACCTCATTCAGAAGATGTCTAGTTCACACAATCTCTGCAGTGGCTGCAGCAATGGCCCGATACTCTGCTTCAGCACTACTCCTCGCAATAATGTCTTGTTTCTTACTCTTCCATGAAACCAAATTACTATCAACATACAAAGCATATCCAGAGGTAGACCGCCTATCAGTAGGGCAACCAGCCCAATCAGCATCAGTATAACACTCTATCCGAGCGTGACCATGAGCGACAAAAACAATTCCCTTGCTGGGACAACCTCGAAGATAACTCAGAATCCTCAAAACAACATCCTAATGTGGTTGTCTAGGTGCTGCCATAAACTGACTAACTACACTAACCGAATATGCAAGATCAGGTCTAGTCATCGTAGTGAGATAGTTTAGTTTACCAATAACACGCCGGTATTTTTCAGGGTGTTCAAACAACTCGCCCTGATCAGGAAGAAGCTTCAATCCCGGTTCCATGGGCGACTCTGCAGATCAAGAGTGCTGCATGTTAAATTCAACCAAAATATCTAGAATATACTTATGTTGTGATAAAGAAATACTTCCTTTCTTTCGAGCCACCTCTATACTAAGAAAATATCTCAAATCACCCAGGTCTTTCATCTCAAAGTGAGTATGTAAATATCTCTTCAGCTCAACAATACCCTGCTCATCATCCCCTGTCAAGACAATGTCATCCACATATAAAACCAGAAAGATACACCCAGTAGTAGCACGACGATAGAACACTGCATGATCTTTTTGAGACTGAAGCAAACCAAAAGTCTGAACCACTGAGCTGAATCGATCAAACCATGCTCGAGGAGACTGCTTCAAACCATACAAAGAGCGATGAAGCTTACAAACTTTCCCTCCCTGAGCAGCAAACCCTGGAGGCTACTCCAGATGTAAGTCACCTCAGTCGAACCACGTAAATTTGATATCTAATTTATTTTCTTGCCTTATCTATTTTATTATTTGATCGCGTGCTTACGAAACAGTTTGCTTGCCGACCTCACCAAACCCAGCACCACATGCTTAGACATGGTCTGGTCTATGTACTCGTCACTCCCGATGGTGGCAGCAATGCTCGCTGTGCAAATTATGCTTCCCTTTATGTCCCTGTCCGCCATTGCGCGGGCCCCGTGCTTCACACACGAGGCCATGCCTTTGGCATTAATGGCGAAAATGGCACTCGAAAGCCGACATGTCGAAATCAAGAATGTCTTGTTTCACAGAACTGAACACTCCAGCATTGCTGTAAATGATGTCCAGCTTATTAAACAATTGAATTGTTGCTCATCCGCAACATCGCAGTGAATGTAGGTGCAGCAGCAGGAGCCGATCGATTCTACGAGGTCTAGGCCCTTTTCATCCTGGATGTCAGCAATCACAACTTTTGCATCATGACCGGAGAAACAGCGAGCCGTTTCCTCACCGTTGCTGCTTGCATCGCTAGTTACAATGGCTACTTTCCCCTCGAGTTTTTTCAAGGCAGAGTTCGTCATCCCTTTCCGTATGCAAAGCCGGAACAAAAAGGAAGTAGAAATGATCACTTATCGAATTCTGCTCTTATTGAGACGAAAGTGTAAATAATCACTTTCCCTTAAGACGCCTGAGGGAAAACAAAACTCTAGTTACAGGCAACCGATGCTTGCCCAACAAGAAAATTTTTTTTTTCAAACTTCGGCAAATTCCAGGGAATTTCCCTAGAGAAATCTTCAAACTTTAGAATTTTCAGTGGCCGCTACTTTTTATGAAGCATCATCGATGTTGACTGTTCACCTGACCAAACTTGAGGTTTCACCTGGTGCCGCCTTCTATCCAGCTCCAGTCAATGACCTCAGCTCCATGACTTTTCAATAAAAATGAACAAAAGAAGAAAAAAAGCAGGAAAAAGGACTCGGCTTTTTCCTCTTCAAATTGGCTTCTTTGGTCAGAATTGCACAAACTTTATACTCTATTTGTTTAGCAAGAAACGTGATATTTTTAGAAAATATTTTCTAAAAATCATTTTTCCAGAAAAATAATAACATTTTCTTATGTTTGGCTGAACCTTGAAAATGAACTAGAAAAGATTTCTGGTTATTTTGTAAGAAAAACTTGCTTTTATTTTTCAAAAGTGACATGCACTATTTGTGCAATATAAAAGATACACATGCTATATCAGATTATTTTCCGAGTGCCGAGGACCCCGCCTGAAGCATCGAGGATTGGGCCCTGGCCTCAACGGACTTGGGCTTGGCTACCGAGATTCCCAAGCGCAAGCGCCGAGGTCTTGGTCACAGGAGGTGGGGTTTTTCGGACTCAACTTGAGCACGAGAGTCGAGTACGTAGGCCCAGCCTCATGGACCAAGCTCCGGCCCCGATAACTAAGGCGTAGGAACCTGGTACTCAAGGACCTGGGCACAATCACACGTTAACTGCTTAATGAGACATTTCTAATTCCACTAGTAATAGAATGATAAGTTTATCATCTATCAAGAAAAATAAAGTTCATCAACCCACAAGTACTACACGCGTTAAATAGGTTATTATTAATAGTGTTAAATTATATTTCGAGTATGAGTTCATATATGAGATCTGACTCGATTGGAGGATGGCCAAATTTGTCAGAAAGAAAAGATATCTTAAGGATCACTTTCCTATTTTGAATCAGAAATCTTTTCTTGAAGCCCACGCTCAAGTTCACGTGAAGGTATTTGTTTTCAGAGAAAATATCAAGTTTGACCGGATATGGATGGATTCTTCAAAGACATTCAGCAAGTGGACGTCTCCTAGCCATATATTAAAGTATTCCTTGTGAGGCTGCGCAAGTAATCTTTCCTGCGGAAGTGCATTGTGAAAAGAAAAAAACGAGCCACGAAAAATTTCAAATTAACATATTTATGATAAATTTATTTTAAATTAATTTTTTATCACGAAAAATCTCAAATTAGTATATCTGTAATAAATGTATCCCGAACTAATTTTTTTACTATTAAAAATCCCAACCTATACATTTGTGATAAACTTACTCTCTGTTAAATTATATTAAAAATACAAAAAAAATCACAAACTAGTGTACTTGTGATAAACGAAAGGTAAAATCCCAAACCGGTATATCTATCAATTACCGCATGTCATTTAACTCAACAATTTGACGGTAAAATTTAACGGAAACTAATGGAGGGTAAATTTGTCACAATTGTATCAGTTTTGAGATTTTGGTGGTCAAAAAATTAGTTTGTTATAAATTTATTAAAAATATACCAGTTTGGAGTTTTTCATAATAGTAACCCAATGCTTTACTTTTTTTTCACTCCTGAGGCAGCCGCATATTGGAGTCCAAAAAGAAAAAAAAACGAACATAAGGAAAGAAAGGGGACGACACAGTAATGCTGTCTTCGATCGTGCGGAGGATCTCTAAACATGAGAACGCATGATTGCACGGGGCGGTAATGCCGGTGATCGGGTCTAGCTAGGAATGAGGCTGGACGAGGACCACTGGTCCGACAGAACATGTAGAGTTAAGATTAGGATTTCATTGCCTAGTGGCATAGTAGGTCTTTCGCTGTTCCTTCGGTGCAATTCAACAGCACCAGCGCACACTTGTCATCAAATCACCAATTTAAAGTTCACAGCAAAATGTTCCTTTCACAAACATGACAGCATCAGCTAGAGTTCTTTTTCTTCAGATTTGTACTGCGACAACAGCAAACAAAGCACAGGCAAGTTAAGACTTTGCAACTTTTATTTCTAGTCTCCGTGGGATAGCCTACCGTGCCCTTCCTGAATCGACCCCCAGATTGTGGCCGTTGATGAATTCTACCTCTTCGGAAGCAAGAAACACCACGGCATCAGCCACATGATTCATTTTCAGCACTCCTTTCAAGCATGAACTAGACTCGAACATCCTCTAGCCTTCCTCCTTATTGAGGAAACCTTATAATAGATTTTGAAGTTGACAAAACTGTTGATGTGAATTTTGTAAGTCTGATGCATACTCTGAAATATCTTGATCCAGGTGGATATAATCGGGAAATGGCAATCTCAATATTTCAAGAGTACTAAACTTTCGGGATATTCAAATTTTATAAGGATTAGAAGCAAAACCTCAGACTTTACAAGAATCAGAAGTTATTCATACTTTATATTAAGCAAAAGGAGAACTTCAGACTTTACTAATAAAGTCATTCAAACTTCATAGAGTACTTCAGACTCTACTTCTAAAAGGTTCGGACCTTATTGAAGACCCACACTGACTTAAGTTCTAGATATAAAACAAGAACCAGAAGTTATCCGGACTCTGAAACTACTCAGAACGAACATAACGGCTAGTGATCTAGCGTGGATTTCACAAAAGGAAAGTTTTGATTGACTCAATCTTAAAAGACTATAATTGATTGGCAATCAAACATTAAGGCAAGTATATATCTCACAACGGATAAAACTCTACTTATGAAAACCAAGATTCTGGTTGTATGGGCGACTAGATCCAGCGGGATTTAGATTTTGTCAATCAACGGTTACTCAATCAATTTAATACAAATCTGTCCAAGTTAAAGATTGGAAGATAATCCTCTTAAGACTATCAAACAGTCAGTTTGGAAGTGGAGGAGTATAAAACAAGCTTAACGAGAAGCATAAGGTAGAGAACGAAATTCAGAATCTACAAGTCCAAAATCTGAGCATACTCCGATTCTATTACTTGTCATTCCTGAGCCAAATACTGAGATATTGAGAGACATTTTGTAAGAGTAATTGTATGAAATAGAAAGTTCTATCATTCACAGAGTGATATCACTCAAAACTTGTAATCTCTTTGATCATATAGTGAAATTCAGCTAGTAGGCTATCAGCATGGAAGAGTAGATGTAGGCTTGATCTAAGCTGAACCACTATAATATTCTATGTGCAGTGTTTCTATCCCTAAACTCCTCTTTTATATATATACTGCACACTAGCACATTTGTCACAAAGTCTGATCAGAATCTGATTGTTTTTCAAACTTTAATATTGATAATTTGTTTCTGCTTTAAAAATTGATCAAAAAGTTTTAGATCACCTATTCACCCTCTTCTAGATGATTCTTGCTAGCTACATCACTCCTCACTCACCCCGAGCACTCCACAAAGTAATGGTGTTGCGACCGCTCTAGGGGAGACGGAGTTCACTCGTATACTGTATACTCCAGGTTGCTTGCTCATTGATCTCACCAGAGCCAGGACGGCATGCTTAGACATAGCATAGTCTATGCATTTCTCATTTCCAGTGCTGGCCAAGCCGCTTGCTGGGCAAATTATGCTTCACTTTATGCGCCCTGTCACCATGGCGCGCCCCCCCGTGCTTGACACAAGTGGCCATTCCCGAACATTGATGGCAAACAGGCTCTCGAAGGCAGGTAAGTCAAACCCGAGAATGTCTTGTTTGATCTTATTCATTATGCCTACATTGCTGAACAAGATGACTAGGGGACCGTTTGATTGAAGAGTCAATTCCACCAAGGACTTCACCTGTTCCTCATTCGTGACATCGCAATGGACATAAGTGCATCAAAGGGATCCGATCGATGCCGCAAGGTCTTGGCCCTTTCCGTCTTGGATGTCGGCAATCACGACGTATGCGCTGTGTTTTGCCAACTAACGTGCTGTCTCCTCCCTAATGCCACTTGTGCCGCCGGTTACGATAGCTACTTTGCCGTCAAGTGTTTTTGAGGTGTGGCTTGTCATTTCTGTTGGCAGAGAATGAAAACTGATTATAGAGATGGCCTGTCAAGCTGTGCTGAGGACAGATGCAGAGCCACTTCAGTTCATATGTAGAACGTGAGAAAGGACGAGTATGTTATAACAAAGTCCCCCAAAATACTTCTGAGCTTATGTTACCTCAGAGGTTGACATTGAAACTTTGGTGTTGACTTTCTGTCGATTGCCCATGTATACACGATGTTTGGATCCAATAAACAAATCCACCTGCTCCCGCGCACCATTTGATAATGGTTTATTTCGTCATATTTGTGGCTTCTTTCCAGGAATCTACATTTAACAAATGAGTCTGGATAGTTTCTTACAATAAATGAAAATGGGCCAGTTATTGGTCAGGTGAACAGTCAACATCGACGTTGACTATTCACCTCACCAAACTTGAGTTTTCACGTTGAGTTGCCTTCTATTAGCTTCAGTAACTTCTGAATAAATATGAATAAAAATACTGAAAATCTTAAAACTTATCACAAAAGTATAATGGAATTCCAAAACTTACAAAAAGTATAATCAAGTTCGAAAACTTGTTAAATTAGTGCAATCAAATCCTTCTATTAACTTCGTCCAACTTGACTAACGAAAAATGCTCATTTTGTCTCTCCTACATGGCAATGATGTGGCCAAATCATAAAACATAAGACTAAAATGACGTCACTTTGGTCCAAATCTCATTTTTAATGCAAATTTATTTAAATTTAATTTAAAAATTAAGTTAAGATCACCCGCGCTGCAAAAAAAAAACCAAAGATCGAGTCACCAACAAGCGAAGTGGACTCGTGACACGATCTCAATTTCGGAGTCGAGAATGGCCGCAGCGACGAGACCCGTGGTCGACGAGGATTATCTATAGAGGCGATCAACAGGCAACCAGGTTTCCACGAGCATGGCCCGAGCTTTACGAGAATTTTAGGACCAAAGAATCGGTTATTGGCCCTGGAGGTGGTATATTGAACTCAAGCCCACGCTGAGAATCGCGCTTGGCAGGCCTAATAGGGCCAGGATGGGCTCTTATGATGGGACAGCCATCTCCCAAAGCTGCCAGAGGGGGCTCGCACATGTTCCGCGTTACTAGAGGTGTGCAAAGAAATCAAGAATTGTTTGGACCGCTCGGAACCAAACTGGACCAGCCCGGAACCGACAGTTCCCGTGAGGACTGGTCCGATTCTCGGTTCTAATTTACTAGAACTGGTGAGTACTGGTCCGGTTCCTGATTCTAGATGTGGAATTGCCCATTCACTCACCCGGACCGGTACACACATATATATAATTTTTTAGAAAAATTTCAACCCAAAAAAAAAGAAAACATTTTTAGAAAAATGAAAACCATAAAATCCCTAATCTAAAACTCGACTCTTAACTCCCATCAACTCACGATCACGCTTTTAGCCGTTCATTGCCTCCCTCTCTTACTCTTATTCATCGCCTCCCTCTCTCACTCTCGTTCACCTCTATTTGCGTGAAACTTAGTGGGACCGGTTCCATAGATTCACTCGGGAATCGGACCGCCGGTGCGGTCCAGTTCTCAGGTGGATCCATGAAATCAATGGGCGATTCTCGATTCCAATTTCTCGGAACCAGTCCTTAGTGGGCAATTCTAAAAGAAAGCAAGATCGAAGACAAGGAGAGATGGTTTTGGGAGAAAATTCAATGTATATTTTCTATGTATTACTCAATACACGATGTACACATTTATAATACAATGCATAAATGAATAAAAGAAATAAAAAATTCTACAAATAAAATCCAATCCACCTGATCTTTGCATATCATTCCAAACGATATCGCATATCAATCAAAATGATATCGCATATCTTCCAACACTCTCCATCAAGCTGGTGGCTTGTAGATATCCAAGACACTTAACTTGCTCAGTAGATATGCGTGCTGTTTTTGACAGAAGGGTTTGGTGAAAACATCCGCGGGTTGTTCTGCAGTCCCTATCCCTCTTGTTTCAATTATACCCTCTTGAATCTTCTCCTGTATGAAGTGACAATCTACTTCTATGTGTTTCATTCTCTCATGCACCATAGGATTAGCCGCAAGCTTGAGAGCGGCATCATTGTCACAAAATAGTCCGGTTGGGCCCTTAATTTGTACCCCAAGATCTTGTAGTAAGCCTCGCAGTCATACTATCTCGCAAGTAGTTTTCGCCATTGCCCGATATTCTGTTTCTGCTGAAGATAGTGAGACAGTCGACTGTTTTTTTGTTTTCCATGAGAGCAACGAGTCTCCTAGCTTAATGCAAAAACCTATGACGGATCTTCTGCTCATTGGACAGGTCGCATAATCTGCATCACAATAAGCAGTCATTTCCATGTTGTACTTTCTAGAAAGAAGTATTCCAAGTCCTGGGCATTTCTTTAAGTACTTGACAATCTTCAGTGCAGCATTCATGTGAGACAGTTTTGGTTTGTGCATAAATTGGCTGAGCGTCTGTATCGTATAAGATATGTCTGGCCTGGTCATGGTCAAGTATATGAGCTTCCCAACAAGTTTCTGATAGCCTGCTGGATCTTTGAGTATGGGATCATTTTCTTGAGAAGATCCCTCATCATATTCCGTCGTGGTCAGCTTGATATTTTGTTCGATTGGAACAATAGCTGGCTTGCATCCTGACAAACTTGCTTCTGATATAATTTCCAACACAAATTTCCGTTGATTGAGGGAAATTCCTTGATCGAATTGAACAATTTCAATTTCCAGAAAGTACTTGGGTGATCCTAGGTCTTTTATATGGAATGTGGAATGCAAATACTGCTTGAAAACTCTTTATGGCATTTTCATCATTGCCTATAATAAGTATATCATTAACATAAATCATTAAATAAATTGATGACATACCTTTTGTTCACGTAAAAAGGGCATAGTCAAAACGAGATTGCTTGAATCCTGCAGCTGTGAGCGCATTTGCAAATTTGGCATATCATTGCAGGGAAGCTTGTTTAAGACCATATAGGGATTTACGGAGACGACATACTTTATCCTTCCCCTGTCTCCGAAAGTCCGGAGGAACCTCCATATAAATCTCCTCATCCAAATCACCATGAAGGAAAGCATTATAGACATCCATTTGATGTGAAGTCCAACTTTGGAATGCCGCAACTGACATGAAAGATCGAACAGTGACATATTTGGCTACTGGCAAGAATGTCTCGTGGTAATCAAAACCTTCCTGTTGTGTAAAACCCTTAGCCACCAAACGAGCCTTGTATCGTTCAATGGATCCGTCTGATTGATACTTAATCTTGTACACCCATTTGCACCCAATCAGCTTCCAATGAGGGGGCGGTGGCACAAGCTCCCATGTGTTATTCTCAATCAAGGCTTGCAACTCAGCTGCCATAGCCTTTTGCCATTGTGGATCAGTGGAGGCTTCGTCATAGTTGGAAGGTTCCCGATCTTCAGATATTCGGTTAATACAGTATCTATGTTTCGACGAGAGTTTATTAAATGAAACATAGGTTGAGATGGGATATCGAATACCTGGTGAATTGTGAGTAGCACATACATAGTCTTTAGTCCACGTGGGTGGACGTGTGATCCTCCTAGAACGTCGTGGAGGGTCTCTTGAAGTTTCCTCCATAACAGGTGATAATGCTTCGGCATGTGGAAGATCTTCAATGGTCGTATCATCTTCCACTGGTTCCAATGCTGTTGATGGAGAAGCATCATCAGTAGGAATTATGTCAGGTATTGGAGAACCTTGAATAGTCAGAACATAGGTGGGATCCCTTAAACCTTCTTCTTCGGTGGAAAAAATACGAGGAGCGTTTTTGACCCCTTTATCTCCCTTGGAGGAGTCACCTTCAAAAGAAAAAGTGTTTTCGTGAAATACGACATCCCTGCTTACGAAAAATTCTCCTATAGATGGGTCAAAAAGACGATAACCCTTTTGTAGATTCGGGTATCCCATGAATATACATCGCCGAGCACAGGGACCCATCTTGTCCTGACGGCCCGTAGAAGTGGCGTAACATAAGCATCCAAAAATTAGCAAATGGTCCAGATCTGGCCTTTTTTTTTTTTTTTAAATAGGAGCTTGAATGGCAACCGTCCGTTGAGTACCTTCAATGGCATTCGATTAATCAAGTAGGCCGCCGTTATCACGCAATCTCCCCAAAAAATTTCTGGGATAGAAGCTTGAAACTTTAACGCCCGTGCTACCTCTAAAAGATGGCGGTGTTTTCTTTCAACCACCCCATTTTGTTGCGTGGTGTAAATACATGAACTTTCATGTAAAATTCCATGAGATGAGAAAAAATTATCGCACTCATGGTTGAAGAATTCCCTTCCATTATCTGTTTGGATGCGTCAAATAGATTTTCCGAATTGTGTCTTTGATAAGGAAATGAATGTCTTCAAGTTATGGAAAACTTGAGCTTTGGACTGCATAAGGAAAACCTATGTAGCTTTGGAATAATCATCCACAATGGTGAGAAAGAACTGAGATCCATCATGGTTCGGTGTGTGATATGGCCACCACACATCAATGTGAATTAAAGAAAAAATATTGGTAGCACGACTCTTGCTAATAGAAAAAGGTATACGAGATTGTTTTGCAAGTGGGCAAATATACCACCCCAGGCCATGATGCATTTGGGCTTGGCCCAAGGTACCATGGACTCGGTATCCATTGGTAAGGATGGCTCTCGATTGGATGGCCCACAATGGACGGGCCCGGTAGGAGCTGCCTTGTATTTGTTTGAGCCTGACAGGGTTGCCAAAAAATGGGCTGGGCATAGCCCCCAAAAACCACAGTCTGTGGATCTAGAGTCTGTGGAATTTGTGGGGTAACTCCCTCTGAGGCATGTTGATTAGTAACATCTTCTGGGGAAGACCGATTGGAAGATGATGATTGTTTCTGATTCATGATGAGGCTAAGTGTGTAGCCTTTAGCCTTTCTTCATCTGCTTACAATCTGATACCTTCGTCGAAAGGGTACCTTATTTTTTCAGGTCCAAATTCTCGGCAGGCAATCGTTGAGGACTTGCGGAAGCTAAGTCAGGAGCAAAGCCGCTCTGATACCATGAAAGAAAGCAAGATCGAAGACAAGGAGAGATGGCTTCGGGAGAAAATTCAATGTATATTTTCTATGTATTACTCAATACACGATGTACACACTTATAATACAATGCATAAATGAATAAAGGAAATAAAAAATTCTACAAATCAAATTCAATCCACTTGATCTTTGCATATCATTCCAAACGATATTGCATATCAATCCA
Organism: Syzygium malaccense; assembly: GCA_031216405.1. Lineage (NCBI taxonomy): Eukaryota > Viridiplantae > Streptophyta > Magnoliopsida > Myrtales > Myrtaceae > Syzygium > Syzygium malaccense. Next base: position 2,116,775 of record CM062254.1, on the reverse strand, counting down.
AATGATATCGCATATCTTCCAACAAGTCCCCGGTTCCATGTCGGGAACCACCCGCCTAGACCACGCTCACCCCTACACAGTACCACCTGTGAATAGTGCCCACAGGTAGTCTGCTTTTACTTCGAGACCTCGCCTAACGGCGAAAACTGACCCCGCCCTGCCCGCATAAGGGCGAGGTCTCCGCACGAGGCTGGAATGCCCATGATTGGGTGAGGAATGAGGATGGACGAGGACCGCAGGGTCCAAGGAAACATATACAGTTCATATTGGGAAAACATTGCCTTATGGCATAGTAGGACTTTGGCTATTCCTCTGGTGCAATTCAACAGCACCAACGCATACTCGTCGCTAAGTCACCGGTTTGGTGGCCTAATTCAAAGATCAAAGCAAAATGTTTCTTCCACAAACAAGACAGCATCTACTGGAGCTCCTTTTCTCGAGATTTGTATTTATTGTTTTTGGATCTCCGATACTGATATTGGATTGCGGCAGTGTGGTTTGATATCGCCGCGGCCAGCGAGACGAGCGCATTCAGCTCCCTCATTGCGGACGAGTTCTGCATCCGCCACCAGGGTTACGGCCAGATCTGGATGAGCGGTTTGCAAGCAATGCCAATGCTCGTCCATGGCCACTGTCCGCGTCATTCGGCGAGATTTGGTCGGCGTTTGAAGACTGAGGTTGGGCTTTCGGTTTCTGGTTTTTCTGTGATGGCGTAGAGATTATGGTACAGTGATGGGGTTTGTCGTTGGTTCGTTTTTCAACGATTTGGTTGAACTAGCTGCGAGGTGTGTACACTAACAAGCAAAAGTATCCCTCTCGAACAAGCAAAAGGTTTGATTTTTTTTCATGGAAAACGAATCAGATTAAAGCACACAAGTCGTCAAGGATCCTCCTGATTTTTTTTTCCTAGTTAGTTCGCGTCCCTCTCGGCAAAGCACACAAGCTCTCCCACACAAGCAAAAGGTTTGAATTTTTTCATGGAAAATGAAACATGAGCAAAACACACAAGCACCATTTGTCAACAGATGTTAACAAATTGCGATGGCCATGGACGGGCTACGATTCTATGGCCCAATTGAGACCCCGACGTGTGAAAGAAGAAGAAGAAGCAAATTATTAAGGGAGGAGAGAGAGTAAGTTACGAAAGTGGGGCCTTACTTGGCACGGGAGCAGAATGACATAAGCAGGCCGGGACAACCTAATATTTTGTCTGGCTCAATAATCGACTTAGATGTTACAATGTCCTTGCATTGTCAGATATTTTCTTTTTGCCTTCATCTAGGCCACATGCTCCCACTAGCACTGATAGGCTAGGGTTTTGTAGGCATTTCTAGAGGAGTTTATGCTTTTGACAAACTTGATCAAAACTTTGACACTTCTTCCCGATCAATTTCTGTGACAATCCGAGCATGCTTCACCGAGTCTCGACCTTGGCTTGAAATTCTTCTTGTAGCGTGTCTCGTGCTTTTCTTGGCAGTTTTCGCTCCAAGAACTCTCGCGTCCTTTTATAGTTACTCCGCCAAAACACTTGCACCTTCTTTGGGAGCATCTATTTTCTCGACGATGTCCCATAAATACCGCGCCATAAAAAATGCTCCAATAATCATAGTTGTTCTCGTTGAAAGTAGAGATGGGTAGTTTTTGTTAGGCAACGCTGGCCATAATTCTAGTGTTGAAAATATAATAAATGATGTTAGTAAAAGTGGGTTAGGACAAACGCTTAATACCAAGTGAACGAGGCTTTGGTTCTGGCTCTAGCTCGGATCACTCTTGTAACACACTCAACCTATTCAATAGAATTTACCTTCCTTGCCTTGCTTGCCCCTTCACTTGATCCCTCGCCAAAGTCTTGTGACACACACGTACACACAATTGCACACGCTCACCAAAAACTAACAGTACTATCTCCCGCAATCTACCATATTGCTACAGCAGCAAACAAGCTCAGGCAAGTTAAGATTCTGCTACTATTATTTGAAGTCCTCACGGGAGACCCTATCTCGCCATCCTCCATCAACCGCCAGATTGTGTCCGTTGATGTATTCAGCCTCTTCGGAAGCAAGGAACACCACGGCATCGGCCACATGCTTTGCTTTCAGCACTCCTTTCAAGCATGAACTAGACTCGATCATCCTCTCGCCTTCCTCCTCACTCAAGCCGTGCGCTCGACAGAGTAACGGTGTTGCGACCGCTCCGGGTGAGACACAATTCACGCGTATACCGTATGCTCCAAGTTGCTTGCTTGCCGACCTCACCAGACCCAGCACAGCATGCTTAGACATTGTATAGTCTACACAATTCTCGTTTCCAGTGCTGGCCCGGATGCTCGCCGTGCAAATTATGCTTCCCTTTATGGCACCCGCCACCATGGCACGCGCCCCGTGCTTGACACAGGCGGCCATTCCCCGAACATTGACGGCAAAAAGGCTTTCGAAAGCTGGTATGTTGAACTCGAGAATGTCTTGTTTGACATCATTCGCTATGCCTGCATTGCTGAACAAGATGTCTAGGCGACCGTTTGATTGAAGAAGAGTCGATTCCACCAAGGACTTCACCTGTTGCTCATCCGTGACATCGCAATGGATGTAGGTGCATCGGTGGGATCCGATCGATGCTGCAAGGTCCCGGCCCTTTTCGTCTTGGATGTCAGCAATCAGGACATATGCGCCACGATTCGCCAACCGACGTGCTGTCTCCTCGCCGATGCCACTCGCACCACCAGTGACAATGGCTACTTTGCCATCAAGTTTGTTTGAGGCGTAGCTTGTCATTTCTGTAGGCAGAGAATGGAAAACTGAATATAGAAATGGCCTATGAAGTTGTGCTGAGGGAGATGCAGAGCCACTTCATATATAGAACTAGAGAAAGGACAAAGCGCAACTATGTTTACATTGAATGTCAGGTGTTGACTTTCTGTTGAATATTCAATTATATACGTGGTTTGAATCCAATAATGAATAAAATTAGTAAGTTATTGCTAGGCTGTAAAAATCAAATTGATATGGACTATTCATTGGATTATGGCTGGCCGTATCAACTTTGCTAGAATCCTCATTGCTCTAAATAAGATGTATATAATTCGTGACTAATGGGCCTTGGTGGGAAGATTGGGCGAAGTTTCCTCTCCGCATGTGGGCTCGGATGGGTGTAAATATGGTCGGCCTTGCCCTTGCAAGACACTGCGACCACCCGCGATCATATCCTTGAAATTTGAAAATTCGTGGGCTTAAGCTGATTTCTTTATAAGCGTTGTATAATTTCGGTATTATAAAGTTTTTTATTTTCTGCAAAAGTACCAATATAAGTAATGGATACTTTCAATTATTTATTCCTTTTTCCTCATTAGTTAACCATGAATTTTTTCCGAATTAAGCTTTTTCGATTTGATCCTTAGATAGAGTATTTATGGTCTTTTGGCAAGTGAGGTGATTAAATTCAGACACCGACTAGCATTGAGAATAGAGTGGGGACGGGAAATCTCCAATAATAGTGGTTAGTGGAGTGGGATGAGAGGTGGAACTCCCGCACCCGTATTGCTTTATCGGCACGTTCTTTAGGTTAATTTAATTAATAATGCATAGAGTCTTTATAATGTATATAAATCGTCGAAAGTATTAGTTAAAAGCCACGTGGATTCCTTGATAGGTGTGTAAATTTCAGTTTCGATCATTATTTCCTGCACATTCATTGAAAGATAACTTTTTTTTATAAACATTTTTTCCTTCCTACGTGGCGTTAAAGTTAACTAAAACACTAAAATCATGTCGTTTTGATCAAAATTTTAGTTAAATTAGATTAAAAATAAGATAGCTAATTTTTTTTAAAAAAGAAAATACATGGGCGGGAGGGCTGGCCTAGCCCTCTCGCCAGTGGCCGTCGCCCCATCACTAGTGGGGCATCGGTGATGGCCGGCGGCCCTCACCGTGACCCTATCCCAAATTTGGGCGAGGGTTGCCAACCCTTGCCCAGATTTGGGAGAGGGTCGTGACCCTCTCCTGATTCTAGTGAGGGCTAGCGATCCTGCCGGCCATCATCGCTGCCCCATCGGTGATGGGGTGGTGGACACAAGCGAAGGGCTTGGCCCTCCTTCCACCGGTGGTTTTTTCTATTTTTTGTGTTTTTTTATTATTAGATTTTTGTTTTTTAGTTTGTCTTTCATTTGGAAAAACTTTTGGAACTTTTTAATCTAATTTAATTAAGTTTTCATGTAAAATTAGGATTCGGATTAAAATAACATCGTTTTAATGCTTTAGTTAACCTTAACGCCACGTAAGAGAGAGAAAATAATAAAGAAAATCATGCCAGCATGTTTCGTTAGTCAAATTGGACGGAGTTAATAGAAGAATTTGATTGAACAAATTTGACAAGTTTTAGGATTTCATTGCACTTTTTGAAACTTTTAGGACTCAATCACACTTTCGCAATAAATTTTAGAATTTCTGCTGCACTTATCCTAATTTTTTTTATGGTAGCCATGTATAAAATATTAAGGGATAAGTGCATTGGAAGTCCTAAAAATTATCACGAAAGTGTAATTGAGTTCTAAAACTTACAAAAAAAATCGCAATAAAGTCCTCAAACTTGTCAAATTGGTGCAAGAGTCTTTCCATTAATTTCGTCCAACTTGACTAATGGAAAATGCTAACGTAGCTTTTTAAATATTTTCTCTCTCCTATATAGCAATGATATGGCAAAGAGATGAAGCATAATACTAAAACGATGTCGTTTTGATCCAAATCTGATTTTTAATGTAAATTTTATTTAAATTAAATTAAAATCTAAGCTAAATTAAAAAAAAAAACCTAGTAGCAAGGGCCGCCCCACCATCGCCGGGAGGATTGTTGGTGGTTGATTGTGGTCAGTGAAGGTCGCAAATCTAATTGTATTATCATGGTAATTCTAAAGTTAGTGCGCATTTCTTTTTTAGTCAAAAAAATGATAACGATAAATATATATTTTTTATAATTCTATTACTAAATAATATATAGCAGGATGTACACAGTTCCAAGCAGATATTTCGTTGATCCATGAGCAAACCCAGCACACGATCTGGGAACCTCCAAAATCATAATTCGTCATCAATGAAAAGGTTCAGAGAACATGATAGACTTTCACCATCCACTTCAAAAGTACTTCAGAGCTATCACCATCTTCACAGTGAAAGATGCCTTTTCCGTGGTCTTCGCTCCAAGAGCTCCGGCATCTTTTTGTAGTTACTCAATACTCTGCCAAAACACTTGCACCTTCTTTCGGAGCATATGTTTTCTCAACCTGTGTCCTGTAAATCTTGCGCCGTCAAAATGCTTCAACAATCATAGTTGTTCTCGTTAAAAGTAGAGATGGATAGTTTTAGTGAGGCAAGAAATGTTGTCGGGTGATTTTAATAGAAGTCAGGCAGGACAAATGCCCAATACCAACCGAACGAGACTCTCTGACTCTGGCTCTAGCTCCAAATCACTATTGGAACACCCATAAACTATTCAATAGAATTTCCCTTCCTCCCCTCCCTTGCTCCTATGCTTGATCCCTCGCCAAAGTCTTCTTACACACAGGTACACACAATTGCGCACACACCAAAAACTAATAGCATTGCTACAGCAGCAAATATGGCTCAGGCAAGTTGAGATTCTGCGACTTTTATTTGAAGTCTCCACAGGAGACCCTATCTTACCCATCCTCCATCAACCGCCAGATTGTGTCCGTTGATGAATTCGGCCTCTTCGGAAGCAAGGAACACCACGGCATCAGCCACATGCTTTGCTTTCAGCACTCCTTTCAAGCATGAACTAGACTCGTACATCCTCTCGCCTTCCTCCTCGCTCACACCTAACACTCGACAGAGTAGCGGTGTTGCAATTGCTCCAGGCGAGACACAGTTCACACGTATACCGTGTGCTCCAAGTTGCTTGCTCGCCGACCTCACCAGACCCAACACAGCATGCTTAGACATTGCGTAGTCTATGTAATCCTCGCTTCCGGTGCTGGCCCGGATGCTTGCCGTGCAAATTATGCTTCCCTTTATGGCTCCCGCCACCATGGCGCGCGCCCCGTGCTTGACACAGGCGGCCATTCCCCGAACATTGACGGCAAAAAGGTTTTCGAAAGCCGGTATGTTGAACTCGAGAATGTCTTGTTTGACGTCATTCACTGTGCCTGCATTGCTGAACAAGATGTCTAGGCGACCGTTTGATTGAAGAAGAGTTGATTCCACCAAGGACTTCACCTGCTGCTCATCCGTGACATCGCAATGGATGTAGGTGCACTGGTGGGATCCAATCGACGCCGCAAGGTCACGGCCCTTTTCGTCTTGGATGTCGGCAATCACGACATATGCGCCGTGAGTTGCCAAACGACGCACTGTCTCCTCACCGATGCCACTCGCACCACCGGTGACGATGGCTACTTTGCCATCAAGTTTGTTTGAGGCGCGGCTTGTCATTTCTGTAGGCAGAGAATGGAAAACTGTATACAGAAATGGCCTATGAAGTTGTGCTGAGGGAGATGCAGAGCCACTTCATATATAGAACTTGAAAAAAGGGCAACGGATAGGTACTTTTCTATGACTGTTTGGTGTTGACTTTCTGTTGAATACTCATGATACACGAGGTTCGGATCCAATAAACATATCCACTTGATCCCGCATGTTATTTTGTAACGATTCATTTTTCCATTTGCGGCTTGAACAAATGATTCTGTGATAGTTTTCGATGAATAAAATGGGCAAGTTGTTGGTAGGTTATAACAGTCAATTTGATATGGACTCTTTATTGGATTATGGCTTGTCGGGATGGCGATTTTATTGGCTCACATATTCAAGTTGTGCTACTGCTCTACTGGTATTATAATTTAACTTAATACTGGAATCAAATGGAGTACTTATTTCCTTGAAACCAAGATGCTGAAATTTATTTAACATTTTTTCAACATAATCACATCGGCTCAAAGAATAACCCCCACCATGCTTTTTAACTTTAATACCTAAGATAGTATCTACTTCACCTAAATCCTTCATTTTAAACATGAAGGTTAGATGCTTCTTAAGTCTCAACTATTCCAATCATATTCGTTCCAAAGATAAGCATATCATCAACATACAAGCACACTAAGACGCCATAGTCTTTAGTGAATTTAGAGTATATACGCTTATCAGCACTATTGTGGATGAAACCATTAGACAATATGACCGAATCAAATTTTTCATGCCACTGCCTAGGAGCTTGCTTAAGCCCATAAAGAGACTTCATCAATTTACAGACTTTCCTTTCATTTCTAGGAAGAACGAAACCCTCTGGTTGTTCCATGTAAATTTCTTCATTTAAGTCTCCATTCAAGAAAGCAGTCTTGACATCCATCTGATGAACACAAAGATTATAAATGGAAGCTATAGCAAAAAGAATTCGAATAGAAGTTATACGTGCAGCAGGAGCATATGTATCAAAATAATTTATTCCTTCATTTTGTCTGTACCCCTTTGCCACTAGTCTAGCCTTAAAAGCTTGGATAGAACCATCAGAATGATATTGTCTTCTAAAAACTCATTTGCAACCAATAGGCTTGGATCCTTTTGGTAAGTTTACTAATACCCAAGTATTATTGGACATAATTGAGTGCATTTCATCGTTTATAGCTTCTTTCCAAAAAAGAAGCATCTCTAGAAGACATAGCATCAACAAAGCTTTTAGGATCGTTTTCTAAATTTAATACTAAAGGGTATTTATTTACCACGTTATTATCTCTGTCTCCTTCAACAAGGAAAACGTGAGTAATATAATGTGGACCTAAATCTTTATATTTTCTTGCTCTAGTGCTTCTCCTCAATTCAGTCATGTCTCTAGAATAATTTGTTCCTTTCTCATGAGAATTTGCTTGAGTTTCTATGGGTTTTGAATTATTTTCAATAATTTCAGAACCCGTAAAACATTTATTCTCAAAGAATTCAACATCTCTTGATTCCACAATGACATTGGACTCTAAATCAAGAAGTTTATAGGCTTTACTATTTTCAGCATATCCAATGAAAACACTCTTGATAGCTCTAGGATCAAGTTTCATCCTCTTGGAGTCTAGTACTCGGTAATATGCCAAGCACCCCCACACTTTAAGGTACGGCATATTCGGTTTTCTATCTTTCCATAATTCATAAGGGCTCACGTTATTTCTCTTAGATGGTATTCTATTATGAATATAACATGCAGTAAGTAATGCTTCTCCCCAAAGATTAATTGGTAGCTTTGAATTCGAAAGCATACAATTAACCATTTCTCTGAGAGATCGATTTTTTCTTTTGGTCATACCATTTTGTTGTGGAGTGTATGGTTCAGAAACTTGATGAATAATACCATGTTCTTCACAAAATGAAGAAAATTCATTTAAGAAATATTCTCCACCTTTGTCTGAACGTAGAACTTTGATTTTCCTTTCCAATTGATTTTCTACTTGAGCTTTATATTTCTTGAACGTGGTAAAAGCTTCATCCTTCGACCTCATGAGATAAACATAAAGATATCTACTGCAATCATCCACAAAGGTAATGAAATACCTTTTACCACCACGAGTTAACATACCATTGAATTCGCATATATCACTATGCACCAAATCCAACAAATTCGAATTTCTATTAACACCAGGGAATGGTTTCTTTATGAGTTTAGACTTAGCACATATTTCACATTTGTCTAATTCGCCATTAAAATTAATCAAGTTTAACTTTTTCATATTTGTTAAATAGCGAAAATTTATATGTGCTAATCTACTATGCCATAAAGAAGCAGACTCAATAGTATAAGCAGAAGATACAAAAATATTATTGATACTTAGTTAATACATGCCATCATTGGCATAGCCCTTCCCCACAAACATCCCATTCTTCGACAGGATAACCTTGTCGGATTCAAACAAAATTCGAAAACCCCTCTTACAAAGTAAATCAATTGAAACTAGGTTTTTCCTAATTTTGGGTACATAAAAAACATTAAGAAGAGTAATCTTCTTTCCAGAAGTAAGGTCAAGTTCCACGGTGCCTTTGCCAGCAACCTTTGCAAGAGCATTATTCACCATCAGAACCTCTTGAACATTTGCATTGACAGTCTCTTCAAATTGCATGAACATGTATATGTCCTTGCACACATGGACTGTCGCTCCAGAATCTAACCACCAACTGGATTGGACAGTAGTAGAATTGATCTCAAAAACCATAGCCATCGAACCATTGATTTCAGCAATGTTCATATTTGAAAACATGGTTGAAATCATGGCCACATAGTTCTCTTCAACCAAATTTGCATCTGCCTTCACAGTTGGAATGTTCTTGTCCTTTGATATGCTCTTGCGGTGAATGCAGTCCTTAGCATAGTGTCCCTGTTTGCCACAAACAAAACAACAACCCTTCTTCTTCTTGTGCGTCTTCTTAAATGTATGCCCATTCTTTACTTTAAAGTTCTGGCTGATTTTTCTTTTTCTCTCCACAACATTTACCTTGTAATCATACAAAACAGAATTATCACATATACGTGACTCTTCCTCAATACGAAGATGTTTCTGTATTTGCTCCAAGGTGAAGTCCTCCGACTTATGCATCAGCCTTTTTCCGTAGTCTATTCAAGTTGAAGGCAATTTTGCAATAATTGCTCAAACTTGAAAGGTTTCTGGAATTTCAATTTTGAGGGCACGAATTTTGTTGACGAGCACTTGTAATTCGTGGACTTGTTCCAACAAGGGCTTAGTATCAATAAACTTGAAATCAAAATACTTTGCGATCAAATACTTATTGGTACCTTGCTCCTCCGCTTTGTACTTGAATTCCAGTGCATTCTAAATTTCTCTGGCCGATTTCATCTCAGTGAATAAGTCATATAATCTATCAAACAGTGTATTCAGAATGTGTCCACGACATAGCAATTCGTCCTCCTCACGTTTCCTCTTTTCCTTGTCAATCCTTTCAACAGCTTCCGCACTTGGCTGTCCTCCCTCAGTAATAGGCTTCGGATCTTCAAGAGGTGCCAATTTTGGATCCAGAATATAGGATATCTTCAGGGTAGTGAGTAGGAACATCATCTTGTCCCTCTAGCGAGCATAGTTGTTCCCATTGAACCGATCCAGTTGACCATGTCTTGGTTCATGATTTTGATTGTCTCTGACTCCATTGTTGAACAGAAATAAATCTTTAAGATTGTTTTAAAAATAAATGGCTTCGAATCAAAAGAGCAATCAAGTCGGATTTTGAGGCGTGATATTACTTTCCTTAAGGATTTATTTGCCCCACAATGTTGCTAATGATCATCGGCAAAAATCCTCCAGGATACAACAAAGTCTCAAAATGAGAATACTAGATAGCAATTCTAGTATTTCTCCAAGGTCTCTCTAGGAAATAATTGAAAATGATGGATGTAGTTTTTGAAAGAAGACTTGAAAATTGATATCGTTCTCCTTCTTGTGAAAAAAACTGACATTTATAGAAATCGGTCTTGAAGAACATAGACAATTCTTCGCGAAAGGTTGCAAAACTAATAAAGATATTCTTTTGGAAGAAGTTGCAAACTGAACAAGTACAATCTCCAAAGGTTGTCTTGAAAAGACACATGTAAAATTCGGAATAAAATAAAATAAAAAATATATAAATAAAATTCCGAATTTTCATAATTTCGAAAATTATTTAATAAACAAAAAACAGCCTTTCAACTAATAAAGATTAATGAGATAACCTTACGAAATAAAATTAAAAAAAATAAAGGGATTAGTGCTAATTAAATCGCGGCCACGCAAGCATGCAAAGTACTAAGTGCGTCTAACAATCGTGCCAAAATCGCGCAATAATTCGCGCACCCGCACGCGAGTATTGTGTGGACTAGTACACACCCCATTATCTTCACTCTAAGGAACAATAAGATATTCACAGTTATAAAGTTGCCCACTTTTTCAAAACTTTCCTACGTGGGACAAAGGAAAGAGCATTATTTTGTTTGTTTTACAAACAAACATCCAATAGTTCTACATCAACCAGAGAGGACGGATAATGTGTGCGTGCATTGGATCTGTATTCAAACATGTAGAACTGGAGTTGTCTCGAGACATGTTACTGACGTACCTGAGGCAGATTTTGCTTGTGATTGACCTACCGGATGTTTCAACAAACATTTTATGAAATATAAAAAAATGCCAAACTAATATTGCTCTCTTGTGCATAGAAATGGTGCAGTAGTTGGTTAACATGAACTTATTGCTTTAGTTTCGATCATCGAAGAGCAATTTATTTCCGTTTTCTGCGGTCATGACCGTTTTTCACAAGAAGCTAGCTAGAAGCACCAATACCACTCGATCATGAGAACATTGTCCATGTTACAGCAATATTTCTTTGTGCCAAAGAAGAAAATATAGCATACATGGAAACTCGAAATCTGTTTTGCTGCAAGAGCCAGCTAAAGCTTGTTAAGCCCTCCATCGACAACCAGGTTGTGGCCATTCACGAATTCGGAATCTTCAGAAGCAAGAAACACCACAGCATCAGCCACGTGCTTCGCTTTCAAAACCCCTTTTAAGCTTGAACTCGGCTCAAACAGCCTCTCAATTTCCTCTTCACTCTGGCCAAGCATGTTGCAGACCATCGGCGTGACGACCCCTCCTGGCGACACGCAGTTCACGCGTATACCGTGTGCTCCAAGTTGCTTGCTTGCAGACCTCGCCAAGCCCAGCACCGCATGCTTAGACATGGTATAGTCTATGTAAGTGTCACTCCCAATGGTCGCCGTGATGCTCGCCGTCAAATTATGCTTCCCTTTATGTCCTTATCAACCATTGCGCGGGCCCGTGCTTCACACACAAGGCCATGCCTTTGACATTAACAGCAAAAGGGCGCTCGAAGGCCGACATGTCGAAATCAAGAATGTCTTGTTTGACAGAACTGATCACTCCTGCATTGCTGAACATAATGTCCAGCTTACCATACAATTGAAGGGTCGACTGTACTATATAAGGACATCACCTGTTGCTCATCCGCGACATTGCAGCGAATGTAGGTGCAGCAGCGGGAGTCAATCGATTGTACAAGGTCTTTGCCCTTTTCATCCTGGATGTTAGCAATCACGACTTTTGCACCGTGACTGGAGAAACAGCGAGCCGTTTCCTTGCCGATGCCACTTGCACCGCCAGTTACAATGGCTACTTTCCCCTCGAGTTTTTTCAAGGCAGAATTCGTCATCCCTTTTCGTATGCAAAGCCGGAACAAAAAGGAAGTAGAAATGATCACTCGTTAAATTCTGCTCTTTTTGAGATGAAAGTATATATAATCACTTTCAGTTATGATTCCCGAGGGAAACAAAACTCTAGTTTTTTTTTTTTGCTAAAAGAAAACAAAACTCTAGTTATAGGCTACCAATGCTTGTCCAACAAGAAATTTTTTTCTCGTGCTTTGAAATTTTCAGTGGCTGCTCCTTTTTATGAAGCATCGATGGTGACTGTCCACCTGACAAAACTTGAGGTTTCCCTGAGCCGCCTTCTGTCAGCTCCAGTCCATGACTTTCAACTCCAAGAGGACCATGACTTTTCAATAGATATGAAGAAAAAAAAGCAGGAAAAAAGGACTTCCGGCTTTTTTTTTGGAACTTTGAAATTTTCAGTGGCTGCGCCCTTTTATGAAGAATCGATGTTGACTGTCCACCTGACAAAACTTGAGGCTTCACCTTGAGCCGCCTTCTATCAGCTTCAGTTCATGACTTTTCAATAGATATGAAGAAAAAAAAGCAGGAAAAAGGACTTCCAGCTTTTTCCTCTTCAAATTGGCTACTTTGTTCTATCTATAGAGAAAATTGCACAAACTTAAAAGCTCCATTTGCTTTTCGAAAAATATAGTATTTTTAGAAATTATTTTTTAGGAAAATATTATTTTTTGGTGTTTGACTGAATTGGTGATTGCCACAGAACTTAGTCCTTTTTCACTTAGAGACCTTGATGCCGAAACCCAATAGAAAAATTGACTGAACAAGAAAATTCGACAGAAGACAATTCGTCCTTCAAATATGATTATCAAATCCAAAATATCCAAAGTCTGCTCAAAGGAAACCCTAAAACAAGCTTATATATCCCCAAACCTAACTCTACTAGGATTAGTAAATAGCAAAACGTAAAATTATGAAACTGCCCTTTATTAAATTAACCCAAAAAAATACTAAAAAAATAAAAAAATCCATCTAAATAATTTCGAATCGCGAAAATCCATCGTTAGTCACGGCCAAAGGCCGTGAGTATTGATCAGCAGGCCGTTTCGCTTCAGCCTACCAAATTTGAGCTCAATCTGACATCGTCGACTACAAATCTGCCGATTCGTCCAGTCGCATAACGGGTCCGTCGATCCCCCTAAGTGCATCATCCTCCCCTGCTAGAGAAAGATTCGTCCTCGAATCTGCTTGGTCTTCATTGTTGTCATCAATCTCCTCATGATCTTCTTCCTCTTCAGGGTAGTAAGGTGATAAATCTGCTACATTAAAAGTTCCGGATACATTATACTTACCCGGCAATTCGATCTTGTAAGCATTGTCACTAATTCGCTCCAAAACTCTGAAAGGTCCATTAGCTCTAGGTTGAAGCTTGCCAAACCTACCCGCTGAAAATCGTTCCTTCCTAAGGTGAATCCAAACTAGATCACCTTCCTTGAAGACAACTCTTTTCCTACGTATATCCACGCGTTGCTTATACTTCATGTTCTGCCTATTGATCTGATTATGGACCTGGGAATGCAGCTCTTTTATACTTTGCATGTTCTTCAGCTTCCGAACTAAATTGCTTGAGAACTGGTATCGGTGTGAGATCTAATGGAGTAATTGGATTACACTCATAAACCACCTCAAAAGGAGTCTTACTAGTAGTTCGGTTCTCTGACCTGTTATGTGCAAATTCCGCCTGAGGCAATGCCAAGTCCCACTGTCGCGGATTATCTCCAATCAAACTCCGCAGCAAATTCCCTAAACTTCGATTGACAACTTCTGTTTGACCATCAGTCTGAGGATGATGAGATGAACTAAACTTCAAACTTGTACCCATGTACCTCCAAAGAGTGCGCCAGAAGTGACTCACAAATTTCACATCACAATATGAGGTAATGGACTTAGGAATTCCATGCAGCTTAACAATCTCCTGCAGAAATAATCGAGCAACCTGTGAAGCATCATAGGACTTGCTACACGGGACAAAATGGGCCATCTTCGAGAATCTATTGACAACCACCATTATTGAATCCTTACTCCGCTGCGTTCTTGGCAAACCCAAGACAAAGTCAAAACTGACATCCTCCTACGGTGCAACTGGGACAGGTAGAGGCATATACAATCCTGCATTAGTACTCTTGGTCTTTGCCACATGACATACCCTGCACCTCTCTATAAAACGTGTCACGTCACGCTCCATCCGAGGCCGATAAAAGTGTTCACTCAACAAGGCCTTCGTCTTATCCACGCCAAAGTGTCCAGCTAAACCGCTCGCATGTCCCTCAATAATAATAGATTTCCTCAAAGAACATTGAGGAATGCACAATCTGTTACCTTTAAATAGGTAACTCTTCACGATCTGAAATTGCTAAAAAGGCTCCGTTTTGCTCTTCCTCTAGATATCCCCAAAATGAGGATCATCAACATATAAATCTTTAAAAGTGTCAAAGCCTAGAACTTTTACCTGCATCGTAGACAGCAAAGAGTGTTTTGTGCTCAATGCATCTGCTACACTATTTATCACTCATGCCTTATACTTGATGGAAAAACTGAAAACTTGAAGGAACTCCACCCACTTTGCATGCCTTGCATTCAATTTGTGCTGCCCATTGATGTATTTCAAGGCTTCATGATCAGAAAATAAGATAAACTCTTTCGAAATAAGATAGTGCCTCCAATGCTCCAAACTCCTCATAATAGCATAAAATTCTTTATCATAAGTTGAATATTTCCTTTTCGCCTCGTTCAACTTCTCACTAAAGAATGCCACAGGTTTACATTTTTGACTTAGGACACCCCCAATACCAACACCTGAAGCATCACAATGCACCTCAAAAATCTCATTAAAATCAGGAAGCACGAGAACAAGTGCTTCAGTCACCTTCTTCTTTAATAATTGAAAGGCAGCTTCTGCCTCCTTAGTCCACACAAATTTACTTCCTTTCAGACAATCCGTCAGAGGTGCAATAATAGTACTGAAATCCCGAATAAATCTCCGATAAAAAGACGCAAGCTCATGAAAGCTACGTACCTCATGAATATTTTTCGGAATCTCCCAATTTGTAATAGCCTCAACCTTAGCTAGGTCCATATGAATACCCTCCTTAGTTACTATATAGCCCAAAAAGGTCACACGATCGGTCAAGAAGTGACACTTCTTGGTATTAACATATAATTTCTGTTCCCTCAATGTCTCGAACACCATTCTCAAATGATGCAAGTGTTGATAAGCCGATACACTATAAACCAAAATATCATCGAAATATACGACAACAAACTGGCCAATAAAAGGACGAAACACCTGATTCATCAGTCTCATAAAGGTGCTCGGTGCGTTAGATAACCCGAAAGGCATCACCATCCACTCATACAAACTATCTCGAGTTTTAAAAGCGGTCTTCCACTCATCTCCAGGACGCACCCTAATCTAATGATATCCACTCCTCAAGTCTATCTTCGAAAAGATAGTCGCTCCATACAGTTAATCAATTAAATCATCAAATCTCGGAATAGGAAAACGATACCTAATCGTGATTTTGTTAACAGCTCTGCTATCCACGCACATTCTTCACAACCCGTCTTTCTTAGGAACCATAAAGCTGGCACTGCACAATGGCTCATACTCTCTCGAATTGCACCCTTTTCTAATAGTTCCTGCACTTGCCTCTGCATCTCCTCATGCTCCTTAGATTCATTCTGTAAGCTGCTTTATTAGGAATAGCAGCTCCTGGAACGAGATCTATACAATGCTGAATGTCCCTCATGGGTGGCAATCCAGGTGGCAATTCCTCTGACACGACATCAGCAAACTCCTCAAGTATAGGTAAAACTTGAGTTGAAATTTTTGGACTATCAAGATTCTGCTCCACGACTACGACAGCAAAAAGCTCTGGGGCATTCACCGCCTCCTCCTGAAACTCTGATTTGGAAAGCAAATTATTTTTCCTTTCTTTTCTCAAATCTGAAAGACCCAGAGTAATGGTCCGGTCATCCTTCTTGAAGGTGTATGTATTTTTGAACCCACCATGCTGTGTTTTCCTGTCAAACTGCCAAGGCCTCCCCAACAGAATATGACAAGCATCCATTAGAACGACGTCACCCCACACTTTATCAGTATATTTCTTCCTAATCGAAAACTGCACTAAACACCTCTTACTCACTTTTACCTCATTCCCCTTCCTAAGCCATGACAGCTTATATGGCTAAGGATGTTCGATAGTTTTCAACCCCAACTTTTCTAATATAGTGGTAGATATTACATTTTCACAACTTCCCCCGTCAATGATCATACTGCACACCTTTCCCCTACTAGTGCATTTAGTATGAAATATATTATGCCTGAGCCACGATTCATCATTTACCTCAGCAATATTTAAAACCCGACACACAACTAAAGACTCACTAGAATCGGCATAGATAATGTCCTCCGAATCTGGATCTGCATCTACTTGCTCGCCATCAGATTCATTATAAGTTGGGTCTTCATCAAAAGTTAGATTATCTACAAGTGTCACAAACTGTCGGTTCAGACAATCAGCAGCAAAGTGCCCGAGTCCTTGACACTTAAAACATCGCTTGCCTGCAGCTCCTCCCATGCTAGATCCAGCACTATCCTGCTCTCCTTTTGTTGCAAATTTTGAACCAGCGCCCTTAACTGCTGCCGGGGCCGAAGAACTCCCTACTTTCCCCCGGGACTCTTTATCTGACCACTTGGAACTGTTGCCTGTCCATTTAGAACCGCTGCTAGACCACTTAGACTTACTGCCTTTTCTTTTAAACTGCCCCTCCACCTTTAGGGCTAGTCTGCACACATCCTCATATGTCCAATACTGCTGTAATTGGACAATATTAGAGATCTCATACCGCAGCCCTGCCAGATATCATGCAATCGTCTGCTCGTCTTCCTTTGCCACATCACAACGCATCCACAAGCGATCAAATTCTTCTGTGAATTCCTCAACTGTTTTATCATCTTGCTTGACGTTATGATATTCGATAAACGCCTCTTGCCTATAATGGGTAGGCAAAAATTTTTTCTGCAATAACTTTTTCATCTTCTCCCAGCGATCCATCTTCGACTTCCCCTCTCTAGCGCGTTGCTTTTTCACGTGTTCCCACCAAATCGAAGCATGTTTTCGTAGCCTAATAGCCACTAATTTCACTTTTTGCCCCTCAGTTAGGTCTTTAAGATCAAAAATCCGTTCTACCGTATGCAACCAATCAATAAACTCATCAGGATGAGCCTTACCATTAAACTCGGGAATCTCGATCTTCATTCCGAAATTTTGAGAAGAACGCTGATTTCCAGGTCTTACTCCTCGATTCCGCCCCTGGTTCAAAACCCCGAAAGGGTTTACGTCTTCTTCTTCATTATCGGATGAATCCTCAGATTCCGCTCCTTCTTCGGATTGAACGCCCAACCTCGCCTCCGCAAGTTGTCGCTCCAAATCCTGGATTCGTCTTCTCTGTTCTTCAATTTCCACGTCTCGCAGATCTCTTAGACGCGGTTGGTCATCTGCTTTAGAAACGCCTCCACGCCCTCGGCCACCACGAGCCTGCCGTCCACGACCGCGATTCTGTTCGGCCATTGATTCAAGCAACCTGTGCTCTGATACCAATTGATGCCGAAACGCGATAGAAAAATTGACTGAACAAGAAAATTCGACAGAAGACAATTCGTCCTCCAAATATGATTATCAAATCCAAAATATCCAAAGTCTGCTCAAAGGAAACCCTAAAACAAGCTTATATATCTCCAAACCTAACCCTACTAGGATTAGTAAACAGCAAAACGTAAAATTACGAAACTGCCCTTTATTAAATTAACCCAAAAAAATACTAAAAAAATAGAAAAATCCATCTAAACAATCTCGAATCACGAAAATCCATCGTTAGTCACGGCTAAAGGCCGTGAGTATTGATCAGCACGCCGTTTCGCTTTAATCTATCAAATTTGAGCTCAATCTGACATCGTCGACTACAAATCTGCCGATTTGTCCAGTCGTATAACGGGTCCGCCGGTCCCCCTAAGTGCATCAGACCTCACCTCACAGCGAAAGCCAAGCCTGCCCCGCCCGCACAAGGATAAGGTCTCTGCACGGGGCAGCAATGCCCATGATCGAGTCTAGTGAGGAATGAGGATGGATGAGGACCAGAGTCCAGGGAAACGTATACGGTTGAGATTAGGATTTCATTGCCTCATGGAATAGTAGGACTTTGGCTATTCCGCTGGGCAATTCAACAGCACCAACAGATACTTGTCGTTAAATTGCCAGTTGAGTCGCCTAATTCAAAGATCGAAGCAAAATGTTCCTTTTCACAAACAAGATCGCATCTACTAGAGCTCTTTTTCTCCAGAATGATGTTTATCTTTTCAAAGATGTGTAAGATCACCTGTGCTACAAATGAATTGCCGTCCCTATTGATTGGTCATTTACATATCATCTAAGGAAAAAACTGAGCCTGCCCGTCCGCATAATGGCAGGATCTTTGCACGGGGCCGCAATGCCTATGATCCGGTCTAGTGAGGAATGAGGCTGGACGAGGACCACAGAGTCCAACAGAAAAGGGCATAGTTGGTCTTTCGCTGTTCCTTCGGTGCAGTTCAACAGCACCAACGCATACTTGTCATTAAATCACCAATTGCGTCGCTGAATATAAAGATTAAAGCAAAATGTTCCTTTCACAAACATGACAGCATCAGCTAAAGCTCTTTTTCTCCAGATTTGTACTGTTACAACAGCAAACAAAGCACAGGCAAGTTAAGACTTTGCAACTTTTATTTCTAGTCTCCATAGGATAGCCTATCGTGCCAATCCTCCATCAACCGACAGATTGTGGCCGTTGATGAATTCTGCCTCTTCGGAAGCAAGAAACACCACACAGGTACAAATGCCTAATACCAACCGAGCGAGACTCTGACTCTGGCTCTAGCTCCAAATCACTATTGGAATACCCATAAACTATTCAATAGAATTTCCCTTCCTCTCCTCTCTTGCTCCTATGCTTGATCCCTCGCCAAAGTCTTCTTACACACAGGTACACACAATTGCGCACACACCAAAAACTAATAGCATTGCTACAGCAGCAAATAAGGCTCAGGCAAGTTGAGATTCTGCGACTTTTATTTGAAGTCTCCACAGGAGACCCTATCTTGCCCATCCTCCATCAACCGCCAGATTGTGTCCGTTGATGAATTCGGCCTCTTCAGAAGCAAGGAACACCACGGCATCAGCCACATGCTTCGCTTTCAGCACTCCTTTCAAGCATGAACTAGACTCGAACATCCTCTCGCCTTCCTCCTTGCTCACGCCTAACACTCGACAGAGTAGCGGTGTTGCAATTACTCCGGGTGAGACACAGTTCACGCGTATACCATATGCACCAAGTTGCTTGCTCGCCGACCTCACCAGACCCAACACGGCATGCTTAGACATTGCGTAGTCTACGTAATTCTCGTTTCCGGTGCTGGCATGGATGCTTGCCATGCAAATTATGCTTCCCTTTATGGCTCCCGCCACCATGGCACGCGCCCCGTGCTTGACACAGGCGGCCATTCCCCGAACATTGACGGCAAAAAGGCTTTCGAAAGCCGGTATGTTGAACTCGAGAATGTCTTGTTTGACGTCATTCGCTATGCCTGCATTGCTGAACAAGATGTCTAGGCGACCGTTTGATTGAAGAAGAGTTGATTCCACCAAGGACTTCACCTGTTGCTCATCCGTGACATCGCAATGGATGTAGGTGCACTGGTGGGATCCAATCGATGCTGCAAGGTCACGGCCCTTTTCGTCTTGGATGTCGGCAATCACGACATATGCGCCGTGAGTTGCCAAACGACGCACTGTCTCCTCACCGATGCCACTCGCACCACCGGTGACGATGGCTACTTTGCCGTCAAGTTTGCTTGAGGCGCGGCTTGTCATTTCTGTAGGCAGAGAATGGAAAACTGAATGCAGAAATGGCCAATGAAGTTGTGCTGAGGGAGATGCAGAGCCACTTCATATATAGAACTTGAAAAGGGGCAAAGGATAGGTACTTTTCTATTACTGTTTGGTGTTGATTTTCTGTTGAATACTCGTGATACACGAGGTTCGGATCCAATAAACATATCCACTTGATCCCGCGTGTTATTTTGTAACGATTCATTTTTTCATTTGTGGCTTGAACAAATGATTCTGTGATAGTTTTCGATGAATAAAATGGGCAAGCTGTTGGTAGGTTATAACAATCAATTCGATATGGACTCTTTATTGGATTATGGCTTGTCGGGATGGCAATTTTATCGGCTCACTAGATATCCGCGTTACACCACTTCAACAGGATGGATATGGTCGGCCCCGTCCCGTCCCTGCCCACGATCATTCCTTTAAAATCTGAAATTTTTTTTGTACGAGTTGTATAATTTTGATAATATGTAGTTTTTCTATATTTCTTCGTTGATATTAACATAGTAGTGCATGCTTTCATTAAATTTATTCCTTGTTCCTCATTAATTTATCACAAAATTTTCGAATTGAACTTTTGCGACCAATTCTTTTTTTCTTCCTTATTTTAAATGAGAATCTCTGTTTTTTTTTTGGCAAGTGAGATCAGATAAATTCGGATACTGACTAAAGTTGGAAATGGTAGGAATGAGCAAAAAAACCGCCTGGAACGGATCAGACTGGCCGGTTCTGGATGGTTCCTAAGGGCACCGATTTGGTTCTTGATTCCGGAAACTAGGAACCGGCCCCTTTGATCAAGTTCCTGGGTCCAGGGTGGGAACTGGACCGCTCGGGAACCGGGATTCCCGCCTAGGAGCCGATCACCCCTAGGGAATGGGGTACATAAAATGTCCCACTTGGGACAAGAGCAAGAATGGGGCATCTTCAATAATAGTGGGGCGGGATGCGAGACGAAATCCCCACAATCTTCTTGCCCTATCGCCATTTCTATTTTTGCACGTTAGTTCTTCACATCAACTTCTTGATTAATAATAGCGATAATACCACAAAAAACCTCAAACTGGTACACCTATGAAAAATTTATCCTGAACTAATTTTTTTATCACTAAAAACTCCCAAACTGGTACACCCGTGACAAATTTATCAAAAACTAATTTTTTGATCACAAAAAACCTCAAACCGGTATACTTGTGAAAAATTTACTTTCCATTAAATTGGATTAATACCACGAAAAATCATAAATTGATAAACATGTGACAATCAAATGAGTAAAACCCAAAATGGTGTACCTGTAAACTGTTACGTGTCTTCAAACTCAGCAATTTGACAGTAAAATTTAACGAAAACTAACAGAAGGTAAATTTATCACATGTATACTAGTTTGAGATTTTTGGTAATTAAAAAATTAATTTGGAATAAATTTATCATAAATAGATCAGTTTGGAGCTTTTTGTGATATTAATACTTAATAAAAACTCATTGAGCCTTTATAGTACATACAAGCCTCGACAGGTCTGCAAATTTCAGTTTTCGTCATTGGTTCCCTCACATTAGTTAAAAGATCTTCAAATCGGTGTAATTATTATTTTTTTATATGGTAGCCATGCATAGAATATTAAACACTAACTTTTCGAGGGCCTCAGCCATGTGACCCATGAACATGCCTTGTTGGCCTCGAATTAGATACTTAGCTTCCGTTTATTTCGTAAAAAATAAATGACTTAAAAAATATTTTTTAAAAAATAATCACTTGTATCGTTTACGAAAATAAAGATACTCAAAATATTTTCATTATCTGCGAAAATGTTTAGGCATAAATTGTTGCCGATAACCCATAAATTGTTGCTGATAACGAAAATATTTTTTATTAATTAATTATTTCAAGTAATACAAGTGATCGTTTTTCAGAAAATATTTTTCAAATTATTTATTTTTTTGCAAAACAAACCGAGCTTTAAAGAAAAACCCTAGTTTGATTGCTCGAAGACAGGTAGCTAGAATTCATTATCAAGAAAGGTGAATATCATGCACTTATCCAACACTTCAATTTCTCCTTGTGGCCACAATAAATTGAAGCCCTTATCCTTAGCAGCTTCCCTGCCTGCATAAAGACAGATGATTTGGAAAAGGAAGAAGATAAAAATCAGTTCGAAAATGTCTCCACCAATGGTGCCGCCGGTGAGTGAGGTTCGGGTCAAGAGCTTCGTCTTCGATAGCCCATTATGGCGATCCTCCATGGACCACCAGATCATGGCCGTTGATAAATTCGGCCTCTTCCGAAGCCAGAAACACCACGGCATCAGCCACATGCTTCGCTTTCAGCATTCCTTTCAAGCTTGAACTAGACTCGAACATCCTCTCGCCTTCCTCCTCCCTCACGCCGTAAACTGCATAGAGTAATGGTGTTGCGACCGGTCCGGGTGAGACACAGTTCACTCGTATACCGTGTGCTCCAAGTTGCTTGCCTGCCGAGCTTACCAGACCCAGCATGGTATTCTTAGACATTGTATAGTCTATGTAAGTCTCGTTTCAGGTGCCGGCCGCGATGCTCACCATGCAAATTATGCTTCCCTTTATGGCCCCCACCACTATGGCGCACGCCCCGTGCTTGACGCAGGCGGCCATCCCTTGAACATTGACAGCAAAAAGGCTTGCGAAAGCAGGTATGTCGAACTCGAGAATGTCTTGTTTGATGTTATTCACTATGCCTGCATTGCTGAACAAGACGTCTAGGTGACCGTTTGATTGAAGAGTCGATTCCACCAAGGACTTCACCTATTGCTCATCCGTGACATCGCAACGGATGTAGGTGCACCGGCGGGATCCAATCGACGCAGCAAGGTCGCAACCCTTTGCGTTTTGGATGTCGGCAATCATGACTGTGATTTGCCAACTGACGTGCAGTCTCCTCGCCAATGCCACTTGCACCACCAGTGAATGGAAACTTTGCCGTCAAGTTTGTTCGAGGCGTGGCTTAGCTTGTCATTTCTGTAGGCAGAGAATGGAAAACTGAATACAGAAATGGCCTATGAAGTTGTGCAGAGGGAGATGCGGAGCCACTTCATATATAGAACTTAGACAAAGCACAAGTATGTTTACATTGAGGCTGTTGAATATTAATTTATACACAAGATTTGAATCCTCGTTACATTGCTCGAATGTATGCTCCACTCACCCGTCTTGTATTGCCACGTTCTTCAAGTGAATTTAATTAAGGGCTAACATCACGAAAAACCCCAAACGAGTACACCTTCGATAAATTTATTCAAAATTAATTTTTTGATCACAAAAAACTCCAAACTGATACACATATGATAAATTTACTTAAAACTAATTTTTTACCACAAAAATCCCAAATTGGTACATTTGTGATAAATTTACCATCCGTTAAGTTATATTAATGCCACGAAAAATCACAAATTGGTACATCTGTGACAAACGGATGGTAAAATCCCAAATTAGTGTACCCATTAACTGTCATGGGTCATCCAACTCAATTTAACTGTAAAATTTAACAGAAACTAACGGAGAGTGAAATTGTCATAAGTGTACCAGTTTTGGATTTTTTGGGGTTAAAAAATTAATTTAGTGTAAATTTGTTACGAACGTATCAATTTAAGGTTTTTCGTGACATTAACCCTTTAATTAATAAGGCATTAATTCTTTATAATATATATGTAAATCGTGCAAAGTGTTAGTTAAAAGCCACGTGGATATTTTGATAGGTGTGCAAAATAGAACTGCATACCTAAAGAAATAGGCAGAATCTTATTATTTAATAGAATCGCATCAAAGTGGTTGCGATGTGTACATGGTAACCTTCATCCCACGTTCCAGAAGGAATCTACCGCCAAAGATGCTAGTTCAAAAACTGACAAATATAGAGCTGTACCTCTCTTGCGGAAGCCAAATTTGGTCCTTGAGTTTTCCTCACCTAAGGAAGAAATCAATTGCAAATAGTCAATGAATTAATTAAGTTAAAATATCCTACGTCATTTTTGGGTTGGAATCTCTCTCTCTCTCTCGTGTGTGAGGCTCAATGCCTCACATGGGCATTAAACTAACATATTAATATACTAAATGATATGACATACTTCAATTGGCCTTAATAAGTAAACCATATTAAATATTTTGCACGTTATTTGGTATATAAATTTCATTATATACTTTTGTAGATGAGTTTCCTGACGATTGAAACTGTAATTGGCTCAAAAGCAAACGTATTTTTGTGAGTAATGCCGTCAACTCCTTTTGATAACAATGATAGGGAAAACAATGTTCCTATACTCTTTGATGCCCCTTGTGTCTCTCTACTTGTGCTTTTGTTCGTGGTGAAATAAGGGGAGTGAATATATCTCATCAGTTAACTGTTAACATAAGTTTAAGCTTTTTTTTATTCCTCTTTCCATAAATATCCATACACATCGTTTGTGTATTTTTATCAATAATTTCTTTTCATTATTTAATAATTTAAATATTATGTAACAAAATGATTTAAATTATTTTTTTTTTAAATTTCAATCATTTGCACACACGCATATGCGTGCACGGATGATAAATAAAAAGTCATAGATCTTCTTTGGAGAAAAGAGACCTTTGTATAGCACGGGCTTAATTCTCTAGAATTAATTATTTTCTTAAGAAGGCACTTCGCAATTTCCGAGGGTCTTTGAGTTGATTGGTCTTTCTTGTCTCCAAAAGTAACCAACTTTCAAATTAAGGGTGAGCATGCTTCTCGAGTAGAACTGGGAACAGGTCTAGTTTCAGGTTATGGTGGAAATCGATTTGGTTCCATATTTTTTGAAACCTATACCATGCGGTTCAATTTCCAGTTTCTAGATGGGAACTGAACCAAACTGGACCGGAAACCCGGAACTGGAGAATCGGATCAAGAACCGAAACAACTAAAATAGAGAAATTTCCAGAGTACGTATGGATTATAAAACAAAGAAATCGTCACCAGCAAAATATTGCACTAAGCGCGTACTATTGAAATTGAATATAGATAATATATTATCTCCAAAACTTGAATACTTGTTTACATGCATTGTGCGTATGGTAGAAGCCGAGCGCTCATTGTGCTTGGATGTTCAACAGAAAGAACTAAAGACAGATTTTCTCTCAGAACAAATAGTAGCGAATATCGATTGCCAAATAAGACAGTCTCGCTTAATGTTTTTATAATACTTCGTTTGTTTCGTGGAAAATAAACGGTTTGAAAAATATTTTCCCGAAAATGATGATATTGCTGTCCATCCACTGAACGAACTGGATATAAAACACGCAAGATATGCAAGATACCTAAAAATGTATCATCTAAGAATGACCTCATACTGATTATACGGTTTCTGTTCTCTAGCATCAGGTCATTATTGGTGTGCGTGCATCGGGTCTATATTCAAACATGTAGAATTCGAGTTGTCTCGAGATATGTTATCGACATAACTGAGGCAGATGTTGCTTGTGATTAATCTACCAATGTTTCAACAAACAATTTAAGAAATATAAAAAAATCTCTAACTAATATGTCATTCTTGGTGTGCGTGCATCAGGTCTGTATTCAAACGTGTAGAATTCGAGTTGTCTCGAGACATGTTATCGACATAACTGAGGCAGATGTTGCTTGTGATTAATCTAGTTGATGTTTCAACAAACAATTTAAGAAATATAAAAAATCTCTAACTAATTTTTCCCTCTTGAGCATAGAAATGGTGCCGTAGTCGGTCAACATGAACTTGTTTGAAGAGCAATTTATGTTCATTTTTTGCAGTCATGGCCCTTTGTCGCAAGAAAGCTAGCTTGAAGCACCAATACCATTCTATCATGAGAACATTCTCCAAGTTTCAGACATATTTCGTTGTGCCAAAACAGAAAATGTAGCATTCATGGAAACTCGAAACCTATTTTGCTGCAAGATCCAGGTAAAGCATGTTAAGCCTCCATCGGCCACCAGGCTGTGGCCATTCTCGAATTCGGAATCTTCAGAAGCAAGAACCACCATAGCCTCAACCACGTGCTTCACTTTCAAAACCCCTTTTAAGCTCGAACTAGACTCGACTCATTTCCTCTCCTTGGACTTTTGATTATTGCAAGGAGGGAAAAACAAATACCATCAAAAACCATATGGAGTTTTGTTGTGTAACATTAGAATGATGATGCTCATTTGTCTTTTCATAGATGTGTCAGATCACCTGGGCTACAAATAATTTAGCGTCCCTAATGATTAGTCATTCCCAACTAATCTGAAAAAAATAATTGAAGATCGACTCACCAACAAGCAAGTGGATTCAGGACGGGTCCTCAATTTCAATGTAGAGCCTCGTGGTCAATGAGGAGGATAGGCATAGAGGTGATCAAAGGGCGAGGTGCTATCCTGGCTTGGGCTTTATGAGAATTTTATAACAAAAGACTCTGTTATCGGGCCTGAGGTGCTATCCTCAGCTCAAGCGCACAATGAAAATGGGGCTTGGCAGGCCTAATGGCAGGGTCTCTGCACGGGGCCACAGTGCCCATGATCGGGTCTAGTGAGGAATGAGGACGGACGAAGACCGCGGAGTCCAACGAAACAAATATAGAGTTAAGATTTGGATTTCGTTGCCTCTTGGCACAGCAGGACTTTGGTTGTTCCTTTGGTGCAATTCAACAGCACCAACGAGTCAAATCACCATCCGAGTCGCCGAAACTAAAGATCTAAGGAAGCTGTTCCTTTTACAAAGAAGATAGCATCAGCCAAAGTTCTTGTTTTCCAGATCTGTATTGCTACTGAAGCAGGCAAAGCCCAGGCGAGTTGAGAGCCTGCAACTTTTATTTCTGGTCTCCACAGGATAGCCTATCCTGCCCAGCCACCATCGACCGCCAGATTGTGGCCGTTGATG
Organism: Syzygium malaccense; assembly: GCA_031216405.1. Taxonomy (NCBI): domain Eukaryota; kingdom Viridiplantae; phylum Streptophyta; class Magnoliopsida; order Myrtales; family Myrtaceae; genus Syzygium; species Syzygium malaccense. The sequence goes on along the minus strand of CM062254.1, from coordinate 2,089,760 downwards.
AATTCGGCCTCTTCCGAAGCAAGGAACACCATGGCATCAGCCACATGCTTCGCTTTCAGCACTCCTTTCAAGCTTGAAGTAGACTTGTAGATCCTCTCACCTTCCTCCTGACTCGCGCCGGACACTCGACAGAGTAACATTGTTGCGACCGCTCTGGGTGAGACACAGTTCACGCGTATACTGTATGCTCCAAGTTGCTTGCTCGCCGACCTCACTAGACCCAGCACAGCATGCTTAGACATTGTATAGTCTATGTAAGTCTCATTTCCGGTGCTGGCTGCGGCACTTGGCATGCAAATTATGCTTCCCTTTATGGCCCCCACCACCATGGCCCGCGCCCTGTGCTTGACGCAAGCAGCCATCCCGCGAACATCGACAGCAAAAAGGCTTTCAAAGGCCTGTATGTCGAAGTCGAGAGTGTCTTTTTTTTTATGCTATTCATAAGGCCTGCATTGCTGAACAAGATGTCTAGGCGACCATTGGATTGAAGAGTCAATTCCACCAAGAACTTCACCAGTTGCTCATCCGTGACATCGCAATGTCATGGCCCTTTTTGTCTTGGATGTCAGCAATCACAACATACACGCCTCGATTTGCCAGCTGACATGCCATCTCCTCGCCGATGCCACTCGTGCTACCAGTGATGACGGCTACTTTGCCATCAAGTTTGTTTGAGGTGTGGCTTGTCATTTCTGTAGGCAGAGAATCGAAACTGAATACAGAAATGGGCTTTGAGGTCGTGCTGAGGGAGATGCAGAGCCACTTCTTATATAAAACTTGAGAAAGGACGAGGCACAAGTACGTTTACATTGACTGTTTGGTGTTGACTTTCTATTGAATATTTATTTTACACAATGTTTGTGTTTGAAGAAGAAGAAAAGAAGAGAAGGGGATGAATGAATTGTCTAACCCTCTAGGTTAGCGTGCTCTCTTATTTATACTAATAGTGAGGGTACATAATAATGTGGTAGACATTCCCACGTATGATAGTAAATAATAATAAAATAACTCATAATAACTCGTAACACCCTCCCTCAAGTTAAGGCATAGATATCGACCATGCCTAGCTTGTTACATATAAAGCGAACCCGTTGCCCAGCTAAAGATTTAGTAAACACATCTGCTAGCTGATCGCCAGTACGAACATGTGAGAGAGTGATACTCCCACGCGTAAGCTCCTGTCGAACGAAATGACAGTCAATCTCAATGTGTTTTGTTCTCTCGTGAAAGACAGGATTTGAAGCAATGTGAATCACTGAACTACTATCACACCATAGCAAAGTAGGACCACTCAACCCATATCCAACCTCATTCAGAAGATGTCTAGTTCACACAATCTTTGCAGTGGCTGCAGCAATGGCCCGATACTCTGCTTCAGCACTACTCCTCGCAATAATGTCCTGTTTCTTACTCTTCCATGAAACCAAATTACTATCAACATACAAAGCATATCCAGAGGTAGACCGCCTATCAGTAGGGCAACCAGCCCAATCAGCATCAGTATAACACTTTATGCGAGCGTGACCATGAGCGACAAAAACAATTCCCTTGCTGGGACAACCTCGAAGATAACTCAGAATCCTCAAAACAACATCCTAATGTGGTTGTCTAGGTGCTGCCATAAACTGACTGACTACACTAACCGAATATGCAAGATCAGGTCTAGTCATCGTAGTGAGATAGTTTAGTTTACCAATAACACGCCGGTATTTTTCAGGGTGTTCAAACAACTCGCCCTGATCAGGAAGAAGCTTCAATCCCGGTTCCATGGGCGACTCTGCAGATCAAGAGTGCTGCATGTTAAATTCAGCCAAAATATCTAGAATATACTTACGTTGTGACAAAGAAATACTTCCTTTCTTTCGAGCCACCTCTATACTAAGAAAATATCTCAAATCACCCAGGTCTTTCATCTCAAAGTGAGTATGTAAATATCTCTTCAGCTCAACAATACCCTGCTCATCATCCCCTGTCAAGACAATGTCATCCACATATAAAACCAGAAAGATACACCCAGTAGTAGCACGACGATAGAACACTGCATGATCTTTTTGAGACTGAAGCAAACCAAAAGTCTGAACCACTGAGCTGAATCGATCAAACCATGCTCGAGGAGACTGCTTCAAACCATACAAAGAGCGATGAAGCTTACAAACTTTCCCTCCCTGAGCAGCAAACCCTGGAGGCTACTCCAGATGTAAGTCACCTCAGTCGAACCACGTAAATTTGATATCTAATTTATTTTCTTGCCTTATCTATTTTATTATTTGATCGCGTGCTTACGAAATAGTTTGCTTGCCGACCTCACCAAACCCAGCACCACATGCTTAGACATGGTCTGGTCTATGTACTCGTCACTCCCGATGGTGGCAGCAATGCTCGCTGTGCAGATTATGCTTCCCTTTATGTCCCTGTCCGCCATTGCGCGGGCCCCGTGCTTCACACACGAGGCCATGCCTTTGGCATTAATGGCGAAAATGGCACTCGAAAGCCGACATGTCGAAATCAAGAATGTCTTGTTTCACAGAACTGAACACTCCAGCATTGCTGTAAATGATGTCCAGCTTATTAAACAATTGAATTGTTGCTCATCCGCAACATCGCAGTGAATGTAGGTGCAGCAGCAGGAGCCGATCGATTCTACGAGGTCTAGGCCCTTTTCATCCTGGATGTCAGCAATCACAACTTTTGCATCATGACCGGAGAAACAGCGAGCCGTTTCCTCACCGTTGCTGCTTGCATCGCTAGTTACAATGGCTACTTTCCCCTCGAGTTTTTTCAAGGCAGAGTTCGTCATCCCTTTCCGTATGCAAAGCCGGAACAAAAAGGAAGTAGAAATGATCACTTATCGAATTCTGCTCTTATTGAGACGAAAGTGTAAATAATCACTTTCCCTTAAGACGCCTGAGGGAAAACAAAACTCTAGTTACAGGCAACCGATGCTTGCCCAACAAGAAAATTTTTTTTTTCAAACTTCGGCAAATTCCAGGGAATTTCCCTAGAGAAATCTTCAAACTTTAGAATTTTCAGTGGCCGCTACTTTTTATGAAGCATCATCGATGTTGACTGTTCACCTGACCAAACTTGAGGTTTCACCTGGTGCCGCCTTCTATCCAGCTCCAGTCAATGACCTCAGCTCCATGACTTTTCAATAAAAATGAACAAAAGAAGAAAAAAAGCAGGAAAAAGGACTCGGCTTTTTCCTCTTCAAATTGGCTTCTTTGGTCAGAATTGCACAAACTTTATACTCTATTTGTTTCGCAAGAAACGTGATATTTTTAGAAAATATTTTCTAAAAATCATTTTTTCAGAAAAATAATAACATTTTCTTATGTTTGGCTGAACCTTGAAAATGAACTAGAAAAGATTTCTAGTTATTTTGTAAGAAAAACTTGCTTTTATTTTTCAAAAGTGACATGCACTATTTGTGCAATATAAAAGATACACATGCTATATCAGATTATTTTCCGAGTGCCGAGCACCCCGCCTGAAGCATCGAGGATTGGGCCATGGCCTCAACGGACTTGGGCTTGGCTACCGAGATTCCCAAGCCCAAGCGCCGAGGTCTTGGTCACATGAGGTGGGGTTTTTCGGGCTCAACTTGAGCACGAGAGTCGAGTACGTAGGCCCAGCCTCATGGACCAAGCTCCGGCCCCGATAACTAAGGCGTAGGAGCCTGGTACTCAAGGACCTGGGCACAATCACACGTTAATTGCTTGCTTAACGAGACATTTCTAATTCCACTAGTAATAGAATGATAAGTTTACCATCTATCAAGAAAAGTAAAGTTCATAAACCCACAAGCATTACACACGTTAAATAGGTTATTATTAATAGTGTTAAATTATATTTCGAGTACGAGTTCATATATGAGATCTGACTCGATTGGAGGATGGCCAAATTTGTCAGAAAGAAAAGATATCTTAAGGATCACTTTCCTATTTTGAATTAGAAATCTTTTCTTGAAGCCCACGGTCAAGTTCACGTGAAGGTATTTGTTTTCAGAGAAAATATCAAGTTTGACCGGATATGGATGGATTCTTCAAAGACGTTCGGCAAGTGGACGTCTCCTAGCCATATATTAATGTATTCCTTGTGAGGCTGCGCAAGTAATCTTTCCTGCGGAAGTGCATTGTGAAAAGAAAAAAACGAGCCATGAAAAATTTCAAATTAACATATTTATGATAAATTTATTTTAAATTAATTTTTTATCACGAAAAATCTCAAATTAGTATATTTGTAATAAATGTATCCCGAACTAATTTTTTGACTATTAAAAATCCCAACCTATACATTTGTGATAAACTTACTCTCTGTTAAATTATATTAATACAAAAAAAATCACAAACTAGTGTACTTGTGATAAACCAAAGGTAAAACCCCAAACCGGTATATTTATCAATTGTCACGTGTCATTTAACTCAACAATTTGAAAGTAAAATTTAACGGAAACTAATAGAGGGTAAATTTGTCATAATTGTATCAATTTTGGGGATTTGGTGGTTAAAAAATTAGTTTGTGATAAATTTATTAAAGATGTACCAGTTTGGAGTTTTTCATGATAGTAACCCAATGGTTTTATTTTTTCACTCCTGAGGCAGCCGCATATTGGAGTCCAAAAAGAAAAAAAAAAAGACGAACATAAGGAAAGAAAGGGGACGACACGGTAATGCTGTCTTCGATCGCGCGGAGGATCTCTAAACACGGGACAACGCATGATTGCATGGGGCGGTAATGCCGGTGATAGGGTCTAGTTAGGAATGAGGCTGGACGAGGACCACAGGGTCCGACAGAACATGTAGAGTTAAGATTAGGATTTCATTGCCTCGTGGCATAGGAGGTCTGTCGCTGTTGGTTCGGTGCAATTCAACAGCACCAACGCACACTTGTCATCAAATCACCAATTTAAAGTTCACAGCAAAATGTTCCCTTCACAAACATGACAGCTTCAGCTAGAGTTCTTTTTCTTCAGATGTGTACTGCTACAACAACAAACGAAGCACAGGCAAGTTAAGACTTTGCAACTTTTATTTCTAGTCTCCGTGGGATAGCCTACCGTGCCCTTCCTCCATCGACCGCCAGATTGTGGCCGTTGATGAATTCTGCCTCTTCGGAAGCAAGAAACACCACAGCATCAGCCACATGCTTCGCTTTCAGCACTCCTTTCAAGCTTGAACTAGACTCGAACATCCTCTCGCCTTCCTTCTCGCCCACACTGAGCACTCCACGGAGTAATGGTGTTACGACTGCTCCAGGGGAGACATAGTTCACTCGTATACCGTATACTCCAAGTTGCTTGCTTGCTAACCTCACCAGACCCAGCACGGCATGCTTAGACATTGCATAGTCTATGCATTTCTTGTTGGGATTTTAGTATAAAAAAATCCATAAATTGTGAATGAGAAGTATGGATGGAAATAGTCCCACATTGGATAGAACTTGTGATGGGAAATGGTTTATTTAGATGAGCCTCTCAAATGGGTTTGGGCCCCAAGGGATACCCCATTTTTGTGAAAGGGAGAGGACTTACGCCAAGCTAGGTTGGTCCCCCCCGCGCGCGCGCCGCCACCCGTCCGGTCGGCCCAGGCCCATTCTCTATCGGTTTTTATATTTTCAAGAATAGAACAAAAAAACCGCTTCATTACTCGCAACTCTTCATTTTTGCCATCTATAACCGAACTGTTCTGTTCAGTCTTGTGACTCTTAGTGTCATTTCTTATTTTCCCGTGAGACTTTTTTCCTGACGCTCTCTACACATTTTTCATTTGTTTCCACACGGCATTCTGCTGCATTTTCTTCATCATTGTGCGATTATTCTGCGAAGTTGCATTCGAATATTTCCTTTGAAGAAGTACCGCTTCTTTGGAAAGACGATCCGTTCTATCATGGGAGATAATTGTGTAACAACCTTGGGTACCGGTAGAGGGGACAAATTGTCTTAAGGACACAACGTGAATTCGTTGGGCTCGGATCATTCATCAACATTCAGATTACTCGCCAGAACGTGACTTCAGGTTTGTCGAACAACTTTATTCTGCATATACAAGCACTATTACGTGACAACAATCTTAAGACAATTTGTATCGTGTTTATATAATTGCATTTCTCAATCATTTCTGTCTTCGTGTCAGAAATGGCTACAACATCAATGATGCCTATTACGTCTGTTCCGACTCATGGAAAGAAGCCAGAAAAGTTCAATGGGGCTGACTTCAAGAGATGGCAATAGAAGATGTTGTTCTATCTCACCACTTTGAACTTGGCAAGATTCCTCATGGAGGATGCTCCGAAGTTGGATGAAGGAGAGACAAACAAGGAAAATGTTGCTACTGTGAATGCATGGAAGCATTCTGACTTCCTGTGTCGCAACTATATCCTCAATGGTATGGACAATTCCCTCTACAACATCTATAGTCCGCTAAAAAAGGCTAAGGAGTTGTGGGAAAGTTTGGACAAGAAATACAAAACGGAAGATGCTGGGTTGAAAAAATTCATCGTCAGCAAATTTCTGGACTTCAAGATGGTAGATTCTAAAACCGTCTGAAGTCGAGTTCAAGAACTTCAAGTAATCACACATGACATTCATGCTGAAGGTATGATAATTAGTGAATCATTTCAAGTGGCTGCTTTCATTGAAAAGTTACCACCGTCTTGGAAAGATTTCAAGAATTATCTCAAACACAAGAGAAAGGAATTATCACTTTAAGGCTTAATTGTTCGATTGAGGATAGAGGAAGATAATAGGAATTTCGAGAAAAAAGTTAGCAGCAATCTGGTGGTCTCAAGGGCCAACGTTGTTGAAGAAGGATAAAAAACCAACAAAAAGAGGAAAAACTATGGACAGGGATCCACCCAAGGCTTGAAAAAATTCATTGGCAAATGCTACAATTGTGGAAAGTCTGGACATCGTGCCAAAGACTGTAGAGCTAAGAAAAGAAAGATGACTCAGGTGAATGTGGTGGAACAGATTTCCAACGGTGTTGATGATATCAATCTTACTGCTATGATATCCGAGTGCAACATGGTGGGAAACCCCAAAGAATGGTGGATTGATACTGGAGCAACTTGTTAAATATGTGCCAATAAATCTATGTTCTCATCATACATACCTATGAAAGGTGATGAAAAACTCTACATGAGTAATTCATCAACTTTTAAGGTTGAAGGTATTGGAAAGGTTGCTTTGAAGATGACATCTGGGAAAGTTGTGACATTAAATAATGTGCTACAAGGGCCAGACATACGCAAGAATTTAGTGTCTGGATCTCTTCTTAGCAAGAATGGTTTCAAGTTAGTGTTTGTATATGATAAGTTTGTACTTTCCAAAAATGAGATGTATGTAGAAAAGAGTTACCTTAGTGATGGTCTATTCAAGTTGAATGTAATAACTGTTGTAATCAATGACATTATGAATAAAGTTGTTTCTACTTATGTGATTGAGTCTCTTAATTTATGGCATGCTAGACTAGGACATTTTAATTATAAGTAAATAAAGAAATTAATAAACATGGGCTTATTGCCAAAATTCGACTGTCCAAGTGAAAAATGCCAAGTGTGTGTTGAATCAAAATTTTCTAAGCCTCATTTTCATTCTATAGATAATAGAATCACTGGACCTTTAGATTTAATACACACAGATATTTGTGATTTGAAAGCAATACCGTCAAGAGGTGGTAAGAAGTATATTATAACATTCATGGATGACTGCTCGAGGTATTGTTGTGTTTATTTGCTTGTAGTAAAGATGAGGCTGTCAATGCTTTTAGAACTTATAAGTCCGAAGTTGAAATTCAGTTAAATAAGAAAATTAAGATAATAAGAAGTGACAGAGGACGGAAATATGAATTTCCTTTTGAAGAAATTTGTTCTGAGTTTGGTATTATTCACCAAACTACTTCTTTTTATGCACCACAAGCTAATGGAGTGGCGGAAAGGAAAAACCGGTCTTTCAAAGAAACAATAAATGCATTGTTGAATAGTTCTGGTTTACCACAAAATTTGTGAAGGAAAACTATTTTGACGGCAAATTTTATTTTGAATAGAGTACCCCACAGAAAGACACAACAAACTTCCTATGAGAAGTGGAAAGGCAGAACGCCTAATTTGAAATATCTCAAAGTGTGGGGATGCTTAGCTAAGGTTGCCATTCCTAAACCTAAAAAGGTTAAAATATGACCGAAAATCGTTGATTGTGTCTTTATTGAATATGCTATTAATAGTAATGCATATCGATTTCTTGTTCGTAAGTCTGAGGTCCCCGATATACATGTTAATACGATCATTGAGTCAAGGGACGCTTCGTTCTTTGAAAATATATTTCTGTATAACATAGTATATGAGCCAATTAACAATGATAAGAGGTCTCGGGATACTACACCTACAAGCGATCCTATAGAGGATGAACCTAAACGTAGTAAAAGACAAAGAACTTCTAAGTCCTTTGGAAATAATTTTCTAACATATTTGTTAGAGAATGAGCCTCTGACCTTTAAAGAGGCTGTGACATCCCTAGAAGCCCCGTTCTGGAAAAAAGCTGTCAATATTGAAGTTGAATTCATATTGTCAAATCATACATAGGAATTAGTTGACCTTCCTCCTGATAATAAACCACTATAATGTAAGTGGATTTTCAAGAGGAAATTAAAAGCGGATGGTATTATTGATAAGTATAAAGCTAGGCTTGTGGTAAAAGGATACAAGCAACGAGAAGGCCTTAATTATTTTGACACTTATTCACCTGTTACTAGAATTACATTTATAAGGATGCTAATTGTCATAGCAGCGGTGTATAGGCTTGAAATCTATCAAATGGATGTTAAAACGACTTTCTTAAACGGGGTTTTAAAAGAAGAAATATATTTGGAACAACCCAAAGGATTCACTGTTCCAGGACAAGAGAAGAAAGTATGTCAGCTTATCAAGTCACTTTATGGATTGAAACAAACACCAAAATAATGACATACTAAATTCGACCAAGTCATGTTGTCGAATGGTTTTAAGATTAATTAGTATAATAAATGTGTATATGTTAAAAATACTCATAATGGCTTTGTTATTTTGTGCTTGTATGTAGATGACATGGTTATAATGGGTAGCGATAGTGCGGTTGTCAATACGACCAAACGAATGCTCACAAGTAAATTTGATATGAAAGATATGTGGGTTACAGATGTTATTTTAGGAATTAAAATCCACAAGACATCTGGAGGATTAGCTCTATCACAGTCCCATTATATTGAGACGATTCTTGGAAAGCGCAAGAATCTATACATTGTACCAGTAAAGATTTCAATAGATATTAATTTACATCTTTCAAAGAATACTAGTGAAAGCAAAACTCAAAATGAGTATGCTAGTATACTAAGCAGTCTAATGTATGTCATGAACTGTATTAGGCCAAACATAGCTTGTGCTCTAAGCAAGCTAAGTCGATTTACAATTAGTCCAAATGAAAATCATTGGAAAGCTATGAAAGTGTATTGGGCTATTTGAAGCACACTCAAAATTATGGTTTGCACTACACAAAGTATCTAGTGATACTTGAAGGATACTGTGATGTAAATTGGATAACCGACAGAAGAGACACAAAATCCACAAGCGGGTATATGTTTATACTTGGTGGGGGAGCAGTGTCTTGGAAGTCATCCAAACAAATTTGCATTGCAAGGTCTACTATGGAAGCAGAATTCATTGCTTTGGATAAGGCCAGTGAAGAAGCTAAGTAGCTTCAAAATTTCCTAGAAGACATTCCTAATTGGTCTAAACCAATGCCAGTTGTGTGTATTCATTGTGATAGTTAAGCGGCACTAGGCAGGGCAAGGAATGTCATGTATAACGGAAAGTCCCGACATATACGTCGAAGACACGATACTATAAGACAACTACTTTCTAGTGGAATTATCATGATTGACCATGTGAAGTCAAAAGATAATGTTACGAATCCATTAACAAAAAGCCTAACTAGAGAGTTGGTTGTAAAAACATCAAGGGAAATGGGTTTAAGGCCTATAAAATAAGTCATCATAGCGGAAACCCTACCTAGTTGATTGGAGATCCCAAGATCTAGGTTCAAAGGGACAACCAAGTTATGCAGACGGAGTAGTGTACTGTCAACTCTTACTCATTCCCATATAGAGACAGTACTAACATGTGGAGGTTAAGTGTAAGCTTTTAATGATTCTGATTCAGGTATATAATATACCACACAATTAGAAATCACTTATGTGAGTGTAAAGTGAGGGCCGCTTCTATGAAGAATTTGAAAGGCCAAATTTTTCAAATCATTCATGAAACCAGGCGGTGTTCATGGCTAAAAGGAACACAACAATGAGAAACAATTTTGTTTGAGAGATAATTGTGTGATTTCTATTGTCTTGACTTACATCGAAGGTTGACAGTTCAAAGACATCAAGTCTACTGATTGACTGAGTAAGTTCGATAGGTCTCACTAAGGAAAGTTCAAAGCCTCAGACTACTTATCCCAATCCAACGTTCTCTCATAGAATAATCGCACATTGCATCTCATGCATACACGAAGAGTCATGATATCTGAACTTCTCATTCATATGGGGGATTGTTGGCATTTTAGTATAAAAAAATCCATAAATTGTGAATGAGAAGTATGGATGGAAATAGTCCCACATTGGATAGAAGTTGTGATAGGAGATAATTTATTTAGAAGAGCCTCTCAAATGGGTTTGAGCCCCAAGGGATACCCCACTTTTGTGGAAGGGAGAGGACCTAAGCCAAGCTAGGTCGGTTCCCCCCGCATACACGCCGCCACCGCCGCCCGTCCGGCTAGCTTGGCTCAGATCGGGGCCCATTCTTTATCGGTTTTTATTTTTTCCCAAACAGACACGTTTTGTTAGAAATTAATTAATTATTTTTTTTGGACAAACAAACATGTTTGTTAGTGAGGTTTGGTTTGCCCAAACGTTGCTCACGACTGTTCAAGAACCGAACAAAAACTGCTTCAGTTCAAGCGAGTGCTCGCAATTGTTCACGGACCGAACCGAATGAAAACTGCTTCGGTTCAAGCGAGTGCTCGCAACTGTTCACGAACCGAACGAAAAAACCGCTTCATTGCTCGCGACTCTTCATTTTCACCATCTATAACCGGACTGTTCTGTCCGGTCTCGTGACTCTTAGTGGCATTTCTTATTTTCCTGCGAAACTTTTTCCCGACACTCTCTACACATTTTTCATTTATTTCCGCACAGTATTCTACTACATTTTCTTCATCATTGTGTGATTATTCTGCGAAGTTACGTTCGAATATTTCCTTTGAAGAAGTACCGCTTCTTTGGAAAGGCGATCCGTTCTATCCTGGAAGACAATTATTTAACAACCTTGGGTACCAGTAGAGGGGACAAATTATCTTAAGGACACAACGTGAATTTGTTGGGCTCGGATCATTTGTCGACATTCGGATTACTCGTCAGAACGTGATTTTCAGGTTTGTCGAACAACTTTATTTTGCATATACAAGCACTATTACGTGACTAACATTTCTCGTTTCCAGTGCTGGCCAAGCCGCTCGCTGTGCAAATTATGCTTCCCTTTATGCCCCCCGCCACTATGGCCCGCGCCCCATGCTTGACACAAGGGGCCATTCCCCGAACATTGATGGCAAACGGGCTCTCAAAAGCAGGTAAGCCAAACTTGAGAATGTCTTGTTTGATCTTATTCATTATGCCTACATTGCTGAACAAGATGTCTAGGCGACCCGTTGATTGAAGAATCAATTCCACCAAGGACTTCACCTGTTCCTCATCCATGACATCACAATGGACATAGGTGCACCAGTGCCACGAGGTCGGTCTCGGCCCTTTCCGTCTTGGATGTTGGTAATCATGATGTATGTGCTATTTTTTGCCAACTGGCGCACTGTCTCCTTGCCGATGCCACTTGCGCCACCGGTTACGATAGCTACAATGCCATCAAATTTTTTTGAGGTGTGGCTTGTCATTTCTGTTAGTAGAGAATGGAAGACTGATTACAGAGATGGCCTGTCAAGCTGTGCTGAGGAAAGATGCAGACCCACTTCAGTTCATATGTAGAACTTGAGAAAGGACAAGTATGTTATAACAAAGTCCCCCAAAATACTTCTGAGCTAATGTTACCTCAGAGGTTGACATTGAAACTTTGGTGTTGACTTTATGTCGATTGCCCATGTATACGCGAGGTTTGGATCCAATAAACAAATCCACCTGCTCCCGCGCGCTACTTGATAATGGTTCATTTCGTCATATTTGTGGCTTCTTTCCAGGAATCTACATTTAACAAATGATTCTGGATAGTTTCTTATAATAAATGAAAATGGGCCAGTTATTGGTCAGGTGAACAGTCAACGTCGATGTTGACTGTTCACCTCACCAAACTTGAGGTTTCACGTTGAGTTGCCTTCTATCAGCTTCAGTAACTTCTCAATAAATACGAATAAAGATATACGTGCACCAAAAATCTTAAAATTTATCACAAAAATATAATTGAGTTCTAAAACTTACAAAAATTATAATCAAGTCCGAAAATTTATCAAATTGATATAATCGAATCCTTCCATTAATTTTGTCCAACTTGGCTAACGAAAAATGCTCATTTTATCTCTCCTACTTGACAATGACATGGCTAAATCATAAAACATAAGACTAAAATGATGTCATTTTGGTCAAAATCTAATTTTTAATGCAAATTTATTTAAATTTAATTTAAAAATTAAGTTAAATTAAAAAAAATAGAAAAAGAAAAGGAGAAACCGGGCAGTGAGGGCTGCAAACCCTTGCTGCCACACCATTACCGGGAAGGGCCGATGAGGGTGAGGGATGGCCGCACCATCCACTTTAGGTTCAGTCCTAATTTTACCATAATTTTTTTTATCTCATAAAAAAAACCCCCAACTTTAGATCTAGTCTCAATTCTAACTTAACTTTTTTTCTCATAAAAAATCACAAACTTTTACTTGAGTCTTAAATCTGCACTTATTAACCCTCCATCCAAAATTTCTCTATGAAAAACTCCCGAGCGCATGCTGTTCAAGCCTCCAAAATTGAAGATCCCTAAGGGAGATCAAAGGAAGACTCTCTTAAGAAAAGCAATTGGAGAAAGCCAACCCTAATTGCTCGATTTTTACTCAAATTCCAAATCCAATAAGACATTGTTTGGGCTGACATGAAAATTCATCCCCAAAAGAAGTCTTCTTGGATATGAAATTTGGGAAAAACTGGAGCAATGACGTGGAAATGCCACATTACTAAAGGCAATTTTGGATAGAGGGTTAACAAAGGCATATATGGGACTCAAGTAAAAATTGATGTTTTTTATAAGACAAAAAAAAGTTCATGATAGAATTTGGACTAGACCTAAAATTGGTAGTTTCTTATAAAACAAAAAAAGTTTAGTGTAAAATTGGGATTTGACCAAAAATTGGGGTTTTTTTTTAGACGAAAAAAGTTTATAATAGAATTTGGACTAAAGCTAAAATTGAAGTTTTTTTAGGGTATTGGGTCTATTTTTTGATGGAGAATTTTTAGCCTAACAAAGTTGAAATGACCAAATCTTCGATGCCATAGCCATTAATCATCAATTTGAGCTTTCATAGGTGTGTCATCAACATATTTCCATTGAATAGGAAAATTCTTATTCTCCATCTTAATAGAGGCAATAATATTTTCATATTTGTCATCAATTGTACATGCATCTCCTTTGAAGTATAGAGAGTACCCATTTTGTATCATTTGGCCCACACTGAGTGGATTTTGTGTAAGATTGGGGATTAGATATACATTATGAATATATTTTGGGCTACATTTTCCATTCACATTGACTAATGCATGTTGAATATATATATGTGACTATAGATTCATCCCACGTCGTATGATTGCTACATCCACTATCAGTGTACCATGTATCATTTTTCTTATCATTTGTCGCTTGCCCTGCGTTGAATGTATTGTCTTCACTTCTTGTTTTTTTCTTCAACATAGTCGACTTGACAATTCATTTTTGAGCAGCAATCTTTTTCTACATGGCCATATCTTTTACAAAAGCGACATTATGGTTTATTTCTAATCTAGCAATCTTTCTCCAAATGATTAGTTTTCTTGCAAATACTACAAGGTGGATATTGTTCCGTTTCCCCTCCTCTTTTATTTTTCCATGAGCTCCTTCCACAATTTTTAGATTAATTAGATTGAATGTTTATTTTAGACCAAAAGGCACTTTCAACTGAATCTTCATCTTATGCCACCAGTCTTTTTTTATATGCTTCTAGAGAACCAATTAATTCACTTATCGACGGACTCTTTAAATCCTTAGTTCGTTCTGTAGGGGTGACAATAGGATTATATTTTCTTATAAGTAACACCAATATTTTTTCTACAACTATTTGGTTAGTGATTCATCTCTATAGGCTCTCATTTGATTAACTAGTTCTTTTAGTCTTCTACACTATTCTTGAAAGGTCTCATGATTTTTCATTTTAGAATTCTTAAATTCTCTTCTCAAAGTTTGAAGTTGAATAGTGCATATCTTTTCTGTGCCTTGAATTTCTTTTTGTGGTATCACCTATGCCTTCTTCATAGTCTTCCCTCCAATTATTCTCAAAAATTAAATACTAAATAACACATAATGCCCTTGCATCCTTTTGTAGTTGTTCCTTTGGAATGCTTGCACCGTCTTCCAAAGGCGCATAACATTTTTCCACGATGTCTCATAAGTATTGAGACATCAAGAAAGTAGTCATTTTTAAGCCCCCACAATCATAGTTATTTTCATCGAAAATAGAAACGGGAAATGAGAATGCGGCAGTGTTGGCCATAAAATTTTTGTCAGAAACTTTGGATGGGTGATATCACCGTTAGTTTCCGGTCTATATGCGTGTCTGTAGACGTGTGAGGGAAAGGATTGGGCAAACAAACAGCAATTATGTATATATGAGAGCGGACGATCACGGCAAGGGAGCACAATGAAATAAGAAGATAAAAGCTTTTATTATTTAGTGGGTATTACAAAAGAAAGGGGGAGCGCTAACTTTTTGTCTGCCTCAAGTAAGATTGGACGTCCACCAAGACGGCAAGCCCTACTTGTGGGCCGTACATCATCGGCTCGCTGCACCAAATATCTCTGCATGTGAGAGAGATTTTTCTTTGCTTTCATCCTTATCCACACAATAATAGAGACTTCAACGGTATTCTTAGAAATTTCTCATGCATGCTAGACACCTCTTGACATTTCATGTGCATGTTAGACTACCATAAAAATTGGATCAATTATTTTAACCATTATCATATCTGGAGCAGATTTTGGCTTGTGTCCATCTACCTGATGTTTCAACAAACAACCTATGCCGTATCAAAATCCTCCAAACTGATATTGCTCTCTTGTGCACAGAAAATGGTGCAGTAGTTGGTTAAGATGAACTACTTGTTTTGGTTTTGCTATCAATGAAGAGCAATTTATGTCCAATTTTTGCAGAGTCATGACCCTTTGTGGCAAGAATAGACACGCCAATAACATTCCATCATGAGTAACATTCTCCAAGTTACAGTCATATTTCTCTGTGCCAAAGCAGAAATTGTAGCATACATGGAAACTCGAAACCTATTTTGCTGCGAGAGGCAGCTGAAGCGGGTTAAGCCCTCCATCGACGGCGAGGTTGTGGCCATTCACGAATTCGGAATCTTCAGAAGCTAGAAACACCACAGCATCAGCCACGTGCTTCGCTTTCAAAACCCCTTTTAAGCTCGAACTCGGCTCGAACATCCTCTCGATTTCCTCTTCACTCCCGCCAAAGGTGTTGCAGACCATTGGTGTCGCGACCGGTCCTGGCGACACGCAGTTCACGCGTATACCATGTGCTCCGAGTTGCTTGCTTGCCGACCTCACCAAGCCCAGCACTGCATGCTTAGACATGGTATAGTCTATGTACTTGTCACTCCCGATGCTCGCATAATTGCTCGCCGTGCAAATTATGCTCCCCTTTATGTCCTTATCCACCATTGCGCGTGCCCCGTGCTTCACACACGAGACCATGCCTTTGACATTTACGGCGAAAAGGCGCTCGAAAGCCGACATGTCGAAATCAAGAATGTCTTGCTCGACAGAACTGAACACTCCGGCGTTGCTGAACATGATGTCCAGCTTACCATACAATTGAAGGGTCGACTGTACTAAGGATATCACCTGTTGCTCATCCGCGACGTCACAGTGAATATAGGTGCAGCAGCTGGAGCCAATCGATTCTACGAGGTCTCGGCCCTTCTCATCCTGGATGTCGGCAATCACGACTTTTGCACCGTGACTGGAGAAATGGCGAGCCGTTTCCTCGCCGATGCCACTCGCGCCGCCAGTTACTACGGCTACTTTCCCCTCGAGTTTTTTCGAGGCAGAATTCTCCATCCCTTCCCGTATGCAAAGCCAGAACAGAAAGGAATTAGAAATGATCACTTGCCGAATCCTGCTCTTTACTCAGATGGAAGTATAAACAATCACTTCCAGGTAAGATGCCCGAGGGAAAACAAAACTCTAGTGGGACATAGATATCTCTGATCCAATCTAGGCTACTCTGGTGGACGTGAGAAACAAGCAAAAGAGACGTCCTTTAGATTCCTAAAAAATATCTTTGTCCAGTTGTCCTTGGGCGCGGTAGTGGGAAGTGGGTGGAGAGCGCTAGGTCTGGGATATAATATTGCATCGGCCGACCCCTTCACGTCACGATGACACCGGACCATCCAGCAATCGACACGCGGCGACGGTGGGTCCCACGGACGAAGCCTCTCCGCCGTCCCTTTATCTTGCACGCGGGACAGCATGACGGGGGTAGAGAGAGAAAACCCCGTACGTCATCGTTGAGCAGATTTCTTTGCTCAAGAGAGATTAGTGAATTATGGGAGGTTGCAGATTATGCGCAGATTTGTTTAATCTGTCTGTCTTTTACCTCCCCCCAAAAAACGAAGTTTGGTTTTGGGGAAGATGAACAGTGGAGAGAGAAAGGACGAGGGAGAGAGGCTGGAGCCCACCGCATCACGTGTCTTGATTGTTGAATGGTCCAGCCACATGATGACGTGTAGCAGCTAGCTTGTGCAGTATTTTATCCTAGAGCTCGTGTAGAAGCATTAAAATAATCTTCGGAGAAAAATATCTACAGTACGTCGGTTTTAACTATATTTGAGAAACTATTTTGTTCAATTAATAAAATTATATTTTTTTTTATCTCATGACTTATATCTTTGAATTTATCCTATCTTGTTCCCTCCCCGTATATACATATATTTATACGTCACTAACAAAAAAACCTATCA
Organism: Syzygium malaccense; assembly: GCA_031216405.1. Taxonomy (NCBI): domain Eukaryota; kingdom Viridiplantae; phylum Streptophyta; class Magnoliopsida; order Myrtales; family Myrtaceae; genus Syzygium; species Syzygium malaccense. The sequence goes on along the minus strand of CM062254.1, from coordinate 2,072,463 downwards.
TCGACATCAAAGTCATACTTTTGCGTGATCTAAACTCCAACGGTCACCAATACTTGTCCAACAAGAAATCTTTTTTTTTTCTATGGATTACGTTTCTCTGAAAGAACTATTTCCAAGTTACTCAAACTTATTCATAGTGCCAAAGCTGGATAATAAAAAGCAAACATGTGAACAGAATCTTCGATGCAAGAAACACCACTGCATCGACCACATGCTTCACTTTCGACACCCTCTCAAGCTCCATGTTGACTCGAGGGAACTCTCGAGGGAACTCTCGACTTCCTCCTTACTCCTGCCCATCAAGCCATGTAGCAGTGGTGTCGCCACTAATACCGGCGACATTCAGTTCATGCGTATGCCGCATGCTCCGACTTGCTTGCTCGCCGACCTCACCTATCCCGGGCACAGCATGCTTAGACATGACGTAATCGATGTACTTGTCACTTCCAATTGTGGCCGCGACACTGGCTGTGCAAAGTATGCTTCCCTTGAGCCCCCATCAACCATGGCATGGGCCCCATGCCTGATGCAAGTGGCCAATCCTCGGACATTGACGGTGAAAAGTTGCTCGAAAGCTGGTATGTCGAATTCAAAAATGTCTTGCTTGGTGGACAGTTGCACACTCCTGCATTGCTGAACATGAATTCTAGGCAACCGTGCCATTGAAGGGTTGACTGTTCTAAGGGCTTGACCTGTTCTTCATCCGAGACATCACAAGAATGTTGGTGCGAATGGGGATTCTTTTCAGCTTGGATGTCAGCGATCCCAACACATTTACCGTGATTGGCGACCCCGCCAGTTGTGATGGCTACTTTTCCACTGAGCTTTTTACAATGCATGGTTTGTCATCATTTCCCTCTGCGAAGGTTGAGATATAGGATGGAACCAGAAATGGTTTGAGTTATATCAGGGAGATGAAGATCCCATTCATTCATAAAACTAGAGAGAATTCAGATGGAGGCTGGTTTTTACATTGATTAAGATGTTTGGAAAAAATAAAATGAGTTTCGAGTGTTAGATTAGCACTGCCAGATCAATAAGAAAGTTTTCAAACCCCGGATGTATCTCAGTTGACTTTCACTTGACCAGATCTTCTGCAGATACAATTTTTATGAACCATCTTTCATCACCTTATTAGTGAAAGGTCACCAGCCATCATTTACTTCGGCAGAAAATAGTGAAAGTGAGACAAATTTCTCATGTTTCTCGTTTTCGGAAGAAGCTTTGCATGTTAGTCTCTGTTATACATCATTCGTACACATTACTACGGAGTATAAAATTTCATGCTGCTGCCACTGAGAAGGAAATAGCAATGGCACTCTCTCAGCAATGGCATAGAGAAAGAAACAGCAATAGCAAAATCTTGGGTCAGAGATTGTAGAATGTAGAGCATATTAACGTTGATGTCTTTTCCACTGCTTCAAATTAATCTAAAAGCCAACTCTGCCCTTAATCAACATCACCAAAGAGGAAGATGCTTCTATCATTTTGAGGTCATTGTTAGATATTTGCCACTCAATTTTAGTACAAAAGTTCAATGGATTATCATTGCTGGAAGATTGAATATGTTCAATTTATGAGCAATCAACATCAAAAGGAATGATGCAACTGACAAATAATCAAAAAATGAGAATTGGGAGTGTGGCAAGTCAACCTTCAAAAATTGATGAAGGAAATCATGCTACCTTGGGAAAGGCAGCAATCCTTCTGCTAGACATACTTTCCATATTGTTTCCATATCCTCGAGGAAACAAAGAGAAATTGAACATCCAAGCCAACTGTTGCAAGGAATCATGCACTAGACTGCATACAAGAACATAATTTACAGGCCCCAGAGAGAGGGGAAAATTGACAACAACAAAGCATTCCAAGCAAGTTGATACATTCTAGCATGATGATGATGGCAAGAAGCAACAATCATCGAACTCCTCATTCAGCAATAGTCAGAATGTGACTCGTAGAAGTCGCTGGGGCAAGGTGACATGACCTCTTGCTCGAGCAACTGCAACACCTGGTTCATTGATGGCCGTTCATCTGGAATTGCATCGGTACACCTTGCAGCAATATCAAGAATTGCTTCTACAGTTTCAGCATCGGCACCGGGGCATCTCTTATCCAAGACATCTTCCAGCCTGTTCTCTCTCAATAGGGTGTTCATCTGCAAATGACAATACATTACTATCTACACAAATGAAATGCAATTAAAAACGCGGTAATAAGTAGTAATCTTTGCTCGAGTTTTTGGACAAAGGAGTCAGGAATGCTCACCCATCCAACAACATTCAAGCCTTTCTTCACAAAACATGGATCAGTTGGTCTCTTTCCAGTTACAATCTCCAACAACAGAACTCCAAAGCTATACACATCCGACTTCTCAGTAGCTATTCCACTTTGAAGATACTCTGCTTGCCAAATGGTCACAACCTAACCGGTGAGAATTTGTCAAAAGAAGTGCTAAGCATATATTGCACTAACTAGAAAACCTTGATCATAGAATTATCATATTATTTTACTTTTATATGTACTTTAAGATTCTGCTTTCCAGCTGATAGTGCAGCCTGATTTCAGAATGCAAAATAAAGCTAAGCAAGCAATAGAGCAAACAAGAGTTGACAATATGCAGGATGCTGCTGCTAATTATGAAACAAAAAGTCATAGGAATAAATCAGCAGGAACAAAAAGCCACAATGCATTTTCATTGGGCCTTTCTATACAACAATCAGTTCATCCCATGCTATGTCAATGTGAGCATTAATTACTAGAAGATTCAGATGCTTGCTGATCCCATGTCCGCAGTATGAGAACTCACTCAGCATGTTGTGCTCAGAAGATCTTGTAAGCATTCCAATTAAACGATTTAAGGAGAATTAGTTGACAAATAAAGGCATCATCAAACTACCAGAATTAATTAGGTGCACCATCATTTGTTATCTAAAAGTTATTACTGGATAAACTACAGTTCAGGCTAACTTGGCAGAAAACCATTGAAGCATACAACAAAAGATACGGAAGATAAATACAATTGCATGATTTAACCATAAAAATAATGCTGTTTATATAATGCAAATTTCCAAAGTCCAGCATTTCATGTCTGATGTCAATGTGGAAAAAGACGCATGATAAAATACGTACTAAAGTACCTATCATCCGCGCCATAGATAAAAAGGCCAAACCAATAATTTCTTTAGCTATATGATTGGAAGGAAAAGAAGGAGACACTAACCAGGTGCAAGATAACCAAAAGTGCCAGCAACTACAGTTGTAACATGTGCTTCTTCATCTACCAGAAGCTTGGCAAGTCCAAAATCAGAGACATGGGGCTCCAAGTTTTCATCTAAAAGAATGTTGCTGGACTTTATATCACGATGCACGATCTTAGGACAGCAGTCGTGGTGCAAATATGCAAGCCCTCGAGCTGAACCTAAAGCAATTTTCAGTCGAGAACTCCAGTTCAATGGTCGTGCTTCCCCGTGTACTGGTGGAGAAAAAAATTAGAGGGACGGAGATGAGACAAATCAAATGACAAAAGAGATGACCGACAAATTCTGAAGAATAGATAAAAATGCAACCTCTGCAGCCTAATTGGTCTTGAATATGGCTTGGAGAAGAGAGTGATTAAAGTTTGAGGTCTAGGAAATGCCACATACCATGCAAGAGATCATCTAAGCTTCCCATGGCTAAGTAATCGTAGATAAGAAGCTTTGTTGCAGGGAGCCTGCAGTATCCACGCAGGTTCACTAGATTTATGTGCTTGATGCTGCCCAGTATCTCTAACTCCCTTTCAAATCCTTGATCAGATCCTTCACGACTTCTGTCAATCCTTTTAACAGCAAATGTACCACAATCATTCATTACCATTCTGTACACAGTGCCAAATCCTCCAGATCCCACCACATCCTCTTCATCAAGAGACTCGAGCTTCTCTATTATTTCGCACGAGGGGTATGGAAGATCTCCATGGAAAGTAATAAGCTTCGTGCCTGTAGAAGAATGAGGTTTCAGTACAGCAAGAAGTTACATAGAAATGGCATACATCGAATTTCAAGAGATCGGATCTCACTTGCTTCTGGTTCGACTTGTTTTTTGACTTCTTTGTATCTCTTTGCTGCCCTTTCCTTCTTTGTTAGCAAACAAACCCATAGGAAAGCCAAGAGCATGACAAGTGCAAGACCCATCATGGACATGGCACCAATCAAAACTCCTTTGATGTAATGTGAAGATCGCTTAGCAGGGACTGCAATTAAACCAAGTAAATTACACATATATACCTTGCAGTATAAGCATACTCTAATAAAAATAACATCTCTTTCTCCTAAAGAGCTATTAATTACACTATGAATGTTACCGGATGCTTCGTCACTCTCAGCATGTGGCAGCACTGCGGGAAATCCCATTGAGGTTCGACATGGCTTCTGCACTTGTTGGCCACAAAGATCTAAATTTCCAGTAAATCTGCAAAAGATTAAGCGCAGTTTGAGAACCGTGTTTCGATGGACAGAGTATAAATCTTATAAATGGCTGACCAAGGTCAACCCAGGCAGAGTAATGAGTATCACCGCAAATATCTGCATTTTTATGTACAATTTTCATGTCCATCATATTTAGTGATGGTAATTATGTGAGGTGAAACCACATTGTAAAAATCCGCAGTTAACACACTTTCTATCGCTTGGATAGTATGGAAAAGCATATCCATTACCATGCATAATACGCCCCACTAACTTCCATTTTAGTTGAGCTGCAGAACACTCCCCCACTTTATAGAAATGACCCTAAATTCTCTAATTCACACAATGCTCATTGCCGCTAATTTCAAGTACATTTTTGCCCACTCATTCATTTCTTTTTATTGCAAACAGTGAGAGGCACTTGACTCGGTGTTGCAGAAGACGCGATGAGAGATTCATTCAACTTGGTAACTGCATGAGCTTGCATATCAAAGACAATACTTCTTAAATGAACGATAATTAGCATGTCCAAGACTCTAGTCTAGTTACTTACGAACTGCGTCCAAAAGTGCTGAGAACTCCAACATCAGGGATTTCACCTGAGAAGAAGTTGGTTGACAAGTTCCTGAAAATTGATTGGTATTAAGCACCGGTTAGAATTTCCAACGAGAGAATTGCAATAGGAAACTCTAGGAAGTTGCACGGTCATTATGGATGAACATACAAGTTATGAAGTCGTGTGAGACGTCCAAGAGATGAAGGTATGGCTCCCTTAAGAGAATTGCTTGATAAATCCCTACACCCAATTCTTATGCTCAGAAGAATTTTTGGATTTTAGTGTATTTAGCATGTATATGGTTGAGGAGCGAATCAAACTTGTCATGCCTTTGCAAGAAAGGCAGAAGAAGAACAAAATAGAATAACTGACAAAAGACAGAAAGTTTACAGGATGCTGAGAGACGAGAGGTTCCCAATGGCAGACGGAATGCCCCCTTGAAGATAATTAGCCCGCAAGTACCTAAATTATAAAATGACAGAGCTTCGAAGCATTAATCATAGCAGACGAAGAATGCAAGAAACTGTGAAACTTCACAACTAAGAAAAAGACATGTTGCGCTTACAATGCTCTAAGTTCTGCACAGTTGGCAATCTCACTTGGAATGGTACCACGCAGGCTATTCGAGTGAAGTGCTCTATCACAAAATAACATCTTTCAGTTGTTTGAATTATTGCTATTTCTTCGATTCTTTAGAGACAATGGGCTACATTAAACTCACAGTCTTTGCAATCTGTTGAGCTTGCCAATGCTGGGAGATATAATCCCTCCTAATTGCTTGAAAGGAAGATTTCTGAAATGCCAAGATTCAGAAACATGCATTAGACTTAGAAAGAGAGAATTCAAGAACTCGGATTCAACCACACAGTAAACAAGACAACTGATGCAAGTACATGGTGCGGACTCTCTCATCGGGATGACAAGATATGCCGGTCCATTTACAGGGAGACTGGTCGGTAGCTTGCCAGTTGCTGAGCGAGTTCTTGGTGTCATTCAGAGTGGCTTTAAATTCCAACAACGTAATACCTGGAAATCGGAAAGATCTTAAATGTGTTCTCGCACCTAATTCGTTGCATAAAGATGCCAAAAGCACCAACAAGTCAATGTCTCGGCGGCTCAAGATTCACGGCAAAAGTTGACCCGGAATACCCCAATGACGAATGCCGCAAAATGCAAGGCCAAAATTGGAAAAAGAAAGAATCTTGAATATCCCACTTCAGGCAGACCCGTAAAAGGAACCCGAAATCACAAGCTTATCCTTCCTTTTCTCCCGCTTTACCCAGCTCAAGAAAAACCGAGGGAAAACAGGAAAACGAAAAAGAAGCCCAAGAACAGAACCTCAAAGCCAATGGGGAGCCATACCATCCAGAGTCAAAGCAAGAGAGCCGTCGCCGACGAGAGCCGCCGCTAACGTGGCGGAGAAGAGCCAAATGAGAAACCCCATCTGCGTTTCTTGCTCGAAAACGTCAAGGGGTGTCTCTTATCCGAGAAAAGCCCCAGGCCCCTCCCACTGTAGAGTCTTGGAAAAGGGCCCTCCTTTTTCCCTACGCTCTTCTTCCTTTTCCTTCTTTCTAGAGAGAGAGATGAGGAAGAGGGGGGGAGATTTTCAAACTGCTATGATAGGAGGAGGAGGTGGGTGGGAACTGCGATGATGGGGTAGGATTACAAATGTGAAAACTTTAATAATTGAAATCTGAAGCAAGAAGAGAGAGAGGAGAGAGAGGGTCTGCTTTTCTTGTTCCCTCCTCTTTTTATGAGCAGAGCACTGGCAACCGCAGCGAGAGAAGACAGAAAACATTTGAAAGCGAGCATCGATTGTCGGGCAGCAGCGGGTAGCCGTTGCCCAATGACAAGTTTAAAGAAAAAAAAGGAGAAGAAAAAGGAAAATTAGTTTGTTTTTTATGCTATTAATGACTAACAAAGAAACGAAGTTCATCAACAAGAGTGCTTAGGCACTTGTTCAATAATTACCTAAGATGACTATACCACTATACCCTTGTTAACACATTATCTTTTCCCTTCTATTATGCGTAATCGATATTTTGAAAGATTGAATATTTTGTTTTGAGTAAATTTGATGTGTGTATCAAGGACACCGGTTAACATGATAAAAAAGAAAAATAGTTTTTCTATGATGTTAATTTACTAACAAAGAAACAAAGTTCATCAACGAGAGTGCTTAGGCACTTGTTCAATAGTTACCTAATATGACTATACTCTTTTTAACACATTATCTTTTCCCTTGTGTCTTGCGTAATTGATATTTTGAAAAATTGAATATTTTGTTTTAAGTAAATTTGATGCGTGTATCCAGAACACCAGTTAACATGATAGTACTCTATTAGTTAATAATATAATCTTAAGTAGTGAGTGGGTTATCATTAGCCTTTAAGAAAGTACAATAATTATTTTTTGACCTTATGCCATCCAAGTGGCGATTAAACTCGAATCAATTGGACTATTGGAGGGTGTTCGACATAGTTTGGTACTCGACTCAACTTGAATATTCAAGGCTCCAAACTGTATTCTAATAAGTTTCCGATAAACTCGAGCTCAACTTGATTAAAACATTCAAGAGCTCGACTCATTTAAAACATTCGAGGCTTGATGCCCAATTCGAACTCAAGCTCAACTGAACTCGGCACCATTAGTCAGTAAATTTTACTTGCAACTTGAATTAAACTCGAACTCAAGCAAGGAGACCAACAAATCTTAACATGATACAGGCTCGTGGTTCTAAAAGCGAAATAACTTTCGCTAAGACACAATCAAATTGATCGATACAACACCATCAACTTTTTTTTTACTTTAAATTGTTATGAATTGACACGGTATCACTCACTTTTAATAAATAATGAGGTACTTACAAAAAAGAAAAAAGACAGCAAACGAATTGCCAATCGTATTCACCAATGCAATGTCTTGATTATTTTATCCCATAAGCGACAGGAAAAAGTGGTTTCTCATTGTTTTCTTTTAATTTTAAAATAAATCCAAAATGAATGTTTTGACCTAATCTTCTCCTATTGAAAAGTAAACGTAACAGCAGTAAAGCAACCGAGTGGAGAAAATTTCAGAACAATATATCTAGTCGGCTTTCATGTTTCGGCCCAAACAGTAGGCATCTCTAGCATTTTCCTTTCAGTAATAGATGCTTTCTTCTAAAAATAAAACGTAAAAAAAAAAAAACTTTGCCTGCTCTAAAAAGCTGGATCATGTGCGCAGGATTTTGGTACCGTGCAGACAGACTAAGCTCACAAGTCACAATAATGCCAGATGGTAGAGTCAAATGTCCTTTCTTTTTACCCTTCTATTTCACCTTGAATTGGGACCATTGCTTAAGCGCGATAGTTTCTCGGGAGGGTTGGTTCACGGCTTAGACCTGAAAACCAAACCGGCCTGTTCTAAAAAGTGATCGATTCCGAATCGGGTGGCTCCTCCTTCTTAAAGAAATCGTAAAGTTCACTGTAGTGCTCATGACTGTACATTTTAAACATTACAGTTGCTCTCGGTTCAGTGCTTGTGGGAGCTTCGTTTTATATTGGAGTCTATGGTTCAAACCTTGGTGGGTGCAAAACACAAATGTGTTCTTCAAAAGGGAAAGAAGCGGTTCGGGGCCTGCTCAGCCTTTCTCGTGGAATCGGAAATAAAACAAGTTTAATGTCAATTCTAGGTCCCTTGAATTGAGATTTGGAGCAGTTGCTCGAAACCAGCAAAAACTTTATCAATTAGACTAGTTTAGACAATTCTTGGGTCCAATATGATTTCGAGTCAAGTTCAAGCGACTCAAGTATCTTGTTCAGTGGAGTTTTGCTCTACAAGCGAGAGATTCGGACAAGTGAGGCCAAGTTATTGAAGAGTATCTACAATACTTCCATAATAAGATGGATCAGCGTAGAGCTTGTCACCATATTTGGGTGTTGGCTACTTGATAGCTATTGGAGTAGCAATTGGTTTGCATTGCGCCATAAATGCTCAACTCAGAATATCCGAATCTTATTTTATTAATGTTGTGAGAGAAAGAGTCCAGCGGTGGAGCGATTGACTTCATGCCTGAGAAATAATGAAGAGCGCCAGGTTCTTTCATTGAAAATAAAGGGATATTCACTAAAAGTCTTAAAATTTATCACGAAAGTACAATTAAATCCTAAAACTTACAAAAAGTACAATTAAGTCCTCAAACTTGTCAAATTGATTCAATCAAATTCTAAAATTAACACCATCCAATTTTGCTAACAAAAAATACTGACGTGATTTTTTTTATTTTTTATTCTACGTGGCAATGATGTGACTTTTTTTAAATTATTTTAATACTAATTTTATTTAAATTAAAATTTAAAAATAAGCTAAATTTAAAAAAAAAATGGAGAGGAGAAGGAGGACAGGTGGGGAGGGAAATCCTCCCTGCTGTCGCCGCCCCACCATCACCGGGAGGGGCCGATGGGGGTAAGGGATGGCAAGCAAGGGATCACAACCCTCCCCTAAGACCCGGCGAGGGCCAGTGACCCTTGCCCGATTTGGGGGAGGGTCGCGACCCCTCGCCAAACTGGGTGAGGGCCCACAGGGCCTCGTATGTCGTCGGCAAGGGTCACTGGCCCTGGCCAAGGCCTGGTGATCCCCGCTTGCCATCCCCCACCCTCATTGGCCCCTCCTGGCGATGGTGGGGCGACGGCGACAACGGCAGCGAGGGCTTACAGCCCTCCATGCTCGCCTCCTCCTCCTTTTTTTAAGCTTTTTTAATTTAATTTAATTTAAATTAATATAAAAATCAAATTTTGGCCCAAGCGACGTCATTTTAATCTTATGTTTCATACTTTAGCATGCCATCGCCACATAGGAAAGAGAAAATATTAAAATAAGCCACGTTAGCATTTTTCGCCAATAAGTTTGATGGTATTAAAGGAGTCGATTGAATCAATTTGACAAGTTTTAGGATTAAATTGCACTTTTTGCAAGTTTTAGGACTCAATTGCACTTTTATGACAAGTTTTGGGATTTCTAGTGAACATATCCCAAAAATAATCGGCCAAGTGCATGCATAAGATGGTTCAATAATTGTGGATAATCACCAAGATTATATCATCCACATAGAGTAGTAAATTGATATTATGACCACGATAACGATACCCAAACAATTATGGATCAGCAGTGCTGCAGAAGAAACCATGCTAAAAGAGAAGGTCGCTAAACTTGTCGAACCATGCCCAAGGAACTTATATGAGCCTAGATCAAGATGAGATGAATCACAAATCGGGGAAATATCTCCAAATGATTAGCTCGTGGATACTCTGTTTCTTTTATTTTTGTTGGTCTTTACTCCTCTCTTCTATGTAAATGTGTGTGCGGTGTTAACAAGAATTGGAACTCGAACATAGTACTCTTCGGCCCTGCCCCCTAATTCCTTTACCAATAGGGCCGCATGCTTATTAGTGTGAATACTCTACTTGATATATTATTTTCATGCTGATTTGTGGAAGATTCGACACTATAACCATGCTTATGTTTTGCTATTTGATTTGATACTTTAATACACCATTGATGTAAAGGACTGGAACAGAGAAACTTTTGATAATATAATGCAGAAAAAAGGGAGATTCAGGGATGACTCGTGGACATTCAAAAAGCTATATAGAACAAAGTCAGTGAAAATTTGATTGAGCTGGAGAGATACCCGAGAGAAGAATATCATCGAATTTCACATTGGGCTTAGTACAATCTCCCAATTAAAAAGCGTGAAAAATAGCGGAGAGTCCGACTACATTCTGCCGAGAACAATCTTCAAACCATCCGAGGGCCTTGGATACGGTAGATAAGTAATTTTTACATCTGGATTTTTCAGTTCCCACCTACAAAATTCGGATAACCATAAGAACACATCTGATTAGATCCATTAACTTCTCTTTTCCCAGATGAAACGAAAGCATTAGGTAATTACTTGTATCCTAAGCACAAATGATGCAGAAAAATGGCAATTTGCATCCTGGCATGCATGTTCCGCGCTCATACCCTTGATCCACCGCCGAAAAGTTGGAAGGATCCCGGTTTTGCCGGTTTCTATAGTAGTAGACGGTTAGTTATCCAGACAAACAATGCACTGAATGATTCAGAAAAGTCTGGTAGATCGGTGAGATGATATCAACGTACATTCCATCTATTCGGGTTAAAGCGTAATGGATCTTCGAAGTTTCTCGGATCTGTAGTAGTGTATCGGAGCCACTCGATAACTTTCCATCCTTAAGGGATGACATAATGGGGAAGTTTTCCTTATCATTAGAACATGACCGCCAAGAACTAACTTATGTTATCGACAAAATTTTATCACCTTGATATTCAATGTCACGGTCGCCAGATCAATACACACTAGCCGCCACATTGCCCATTCTGAGTATTTCTTCAACCACTTTAAGAAAAGGGAAAAAGACACAAATAATCCCTGAACTTTAGCTCAATGTGTAATTTGATCCCTAAACTTTTAATTTGTTTAATATAGTCCTTGAACTTTAGCCTAACGTTCAATATGATCCCTGAACTTTTAATTTGTTCAATATGATCCCTGGACTTTGGGTGTATGTTCAATTTAGTCCCTGAGCTATATGAAAATATTCAATGTAGTCCCTGAAGTTGAATTAATGGAAAGACTACATTGAACATTTTCATATAGTTCATGGACTAAATTGAACATGCACCCAAAGTTCAGGGACCACACTAAACAAATTAAAAGTTCATGAACCACATTGAACATTAGGCTAAAGTTTAGGGACTACATTGAATAAATTAAAAGTTCAGGGATCAAACTACATATGGGGCTAAAGTTCAGGGACTGTTTGTATTGTTATCCCAAAAAAAACAAAGATGAATTAATTCAAGTTGAACGTTTTTTGTGTTGATGAGAGGGGAATCCGGAGGTGATCATGCAGGAAATGGACCTTGGTCGTGTACTTCATCTTTGTAACATCTTCACTTCTAATGAGCTCCCTCCCCGCTCTTGTTCTTGCTAATACCCATGTTTTCATCCTGCAAAAACTCACATAACAAATGAAGGATTATATAAAGCCGTGTTATGAATGTTAAATTTTCAAATCTTTTAAGAACCCAAGATGATATGTAAAAAGAAAAAAAAGAAATCCATGTAGTTAACTGATTAATTACCCTGAGTTTATCAAGAACATGTAGGTACAAGGCAAGATAATAGAAGGCCCAAGCGCATCATGCACCTGTGATTGATTCAAAGCCTCCACTAATGAGCATTAGAATGTTATCAACCACCTCATCATCACTCAACTTGTTTTCATTCTCATCTTCCATTTGCATTGGTTCATCCATCAAATCACTCCTCATTCTGTTTTCTCTTCCTCCTCTCAAGCTCTGCCCTAGATATCTCCACCAGCTTCTTCCTACACCGTGAATCATGTCAAAATATTTAAATAATAAACCACGCCTTGATTTAATAACTTAAATTTTTAGAATAGATGGCAATGGTCCCACAAAATATTATATGGTATTAAAGTCGGAGGTCGAATTTTTACAATATTTAAATAATAAATCACGTTTTCATTTAATAGCTTAAGCTTTCAAAACAATTGGCAAAACTGTAATCATAAAGTAATAACAAGATTGTTATTCACCCGTAGATATAAACAATTTAAGTGAGAAATAGGCTCTTTGTATATATTATCTACCTGAAGGGCATGATGATAAGTAGTCCCAGGAATGTTAAAGGGTTGGGCTCTGAAACCAAGCATGAGACCATTGAATAGGGAAAGGGCCTCATCCAGAAATGGCCCTGGCCCAATGCTCACAAGGACCTTCCCAATGTATTGGAATATCACCTGTGAACACTTCAAATGAGTTTTGCAATACAAAGAGTACATCTCATTGTGGCCCAAAAAGATCGTACGCCACACCTAGAAAGTCAAGGTTCTTGTTTATTGATTTATTTTACCTGCTTGACTTCATCATATGCCGTTGTGTTGTTGCGATCGGCCCATGAGCGGAGGTCGGCGATAATGCAAGGCTAGATGAGAAGAGCGACCTTGTGGAGAGATTTTGGCCGATTGATGACAGCAGCGATGAATTTCTTGAGCTTGGCATGTTCGTGGGGCGGGGCGGGGCAGATATGAGGGAGTTCTGTCCTACAAGGTTGTTTGTAGGCCATCTGTAAGGGAAAGCAGAGTCGGATTGGAATATGAACTTACAAGCAGCCAGAGCTATTGATGGAATCCCGGACAAATGTGTCCGGCACGTAACTATTGATGGAAGCCCATCTCACTGTTTCAAATTTTCGCTGCTCATGTGTCAACTTTTCGTCAAATAAGAAGAACAAAAGCTAGGCCGTTATATATTAGCTGGCCAACAAAAAGTTAATGGACGAAAGTGAAAGTTCAAGGGCGTGAATTTAATTTAGATCTCAATGTTACCTTAGGCGCTATTGATTGATGAAGTCGTCGGGTCAACAGTGAACCTTGATGTGCCAGAGGAAGGTGAACAACTCTCCGACGAAGGGCAGTCCCGTATTAGCCGGAGGAAGCTTCTTACAGCTCTTCCTAGTCCGAGCTTCGACAGGCCTGACACATCGCAGCTCGCTCCACCACCAAATCAGCCACGTTGCCGGCGGGAGAACCGCCACCGACCACGTCAACCACCACAAACTCTAAACTCTGTTCACTTCACAGTGGAAGTGTACTTGGGATGCGCACACTCATTTGTATATATACGTAGCTCCGTCCATTGGATTTGCATACTGTATAGAGGCACGTGGTGCTATATCATCAGGACAAAGAAATCATGCGACGTTGTCTCTGACTTTTAAGATTTGATTCTCAATGGTGAGTAAGTGCGTGAGTGTGAGAGATACCATCTGCCTTTCATCTATCATTTGGCGTTGCCTTTCCCAAATTGGCGACATTTACCAACCACATCCAATCTCAAATTCTTATTTTATTTTTGTGGCTAAGTTAGTTGGATAAAGCGGTCATAATTTCCGGAACAAGACATGAATTGATTCTCTATGATAACTCCATTCACACTTTTTCTAATTTCATTAATATATTATATCGAGAACAAATATGTATATATCATCTCTATTTGCAGATATTGGTTAGAGATTAATGGTCCGTTTATTTTGAAAAAAAGTGTTTCCAGGAAATTATTTTCGAGTTTCAGGTGCTTGAATGACAGAAACTGATTGATGTATGGAAAATGTTTTTTATGGACTGAAAACAACAAGTTTAGATTAGGAAAAAAACAAATTCCCAATCTAATAAGAAGAAATTCACTTTCCTAAATCATCAAACTAATGCAAACTAACTATTTTTCTTGAAAATGATTTTTATTGATAATATTTTCCTTATATCATGAAGTTTTCAATGGAAAAAAACACACCCTAAGAGAAGCCATTACTAGTTTAGAAGATGCCTTATTTGTCATTTATCATCTTAAAGTGCATCTCACGAATAAATCTTAATACTCCCATTTTGATGATTGACATAACTATCGATAATTATTTTGTGTCTCATCGTAAATTGGTTAGGGCTTATTCCCCATAAATCCGAGGAACATTACGATACCTTTCGTATATTCAAACTTTACTCATGATTGAACAAAATGAAATGGTTGTTTAGAAATACAAAGCAAACTTGTTTACCACCATATCAATCACTCAATTGGACTCATTCGGCCCTCGAAATATTACCGATGAAGGCATCCAAATTCCGATCCGATGACCCACCCCTCGCGGTAGCCCGTCTACATGCTTCTCGTAGCTCTCTTGCTCTCTTCCTCATTTCTCTCCCCTCGCCGCTTTCCACATCCAACAGCTTTCTCACGAGTCGCGCAATCTCTTGCCGGGTGACCAAATTCTCAGCGCTGCCGCTGCCACCGCCACCGCCGCCGCCGCATTCCTTCTTAACCCTCAACCCAATCTTCCAGTCCACCGCGACCTGCTTGCTGTTGGGGACTTGGTCCCAGAATATGGGACACGTCAGCATGGGGACCCCAGCGTAGATGGCTTCCAGCGTGGAATTCCAGCCGCAGTGGGTCCAGAACCCGCCCACCCAAGGGTGGCACAGCACCTTCAGCTGCTCGCACCAGGGAACCACCAGGCCCATGCCCCCCTCGCATGCGCTCCGGATCAGCGACGTCTCCCCACGCACCACCCACGGAAACCGCGCTCTGCTGTCCCGCACCCCAGCCGCCATCTCCTCCGTCTGAGCCTTGGAGACCGAGAGGAAGCTCCCGAGGGAGACGTACAGGACCGACCCACCGGGCTGAGAGTCAAGCCACCGGAGATAAGCCGCGTCGCCGGCCCGTCCCCGTCGAAGAATGGGATGGTGGGGCCGACGAAATAGGCGGGTGCAGAGAGTCGAGATTGGAGGGCGTCCAAGACCGGGGATTCCAGCTCGTAGAAGGAGGTGGAGGGGAAGTGGCCGGCCTTGGGCGCCCAGGCAATGCACTCCAGGGCTCCGCCCAGTATCAGACGCCCAGTTCCCTGGAACATCGTAGGAAGATCGGCAAGCCGGGTCTTGGCGACTCCTGGAATGTAGTCCACTTCCTCTTCTCCGCTCTCTGCTAACACACAAACAAAAAAGATAGAAAACAGGCAAATCCAATCACTGCTTTCCCATTCAAGAATCAAGGTGAAAAATGACCTCTATCCTTGGTGTATGGTTTCCGTTTCAACGCACTTCACTTTCATTACGAGCTTACGATGACCTTACACTCGTTAAACAATTTTGTGGGTTTCCTCACAAAAACTAAAGCAAATTATGTTGTTTCTTCGTTCATATTTCTCCATCATTGATGTAAAACAGTTAGCCTGTGATTATCTTGAACAATGTGATCGCCGGAAATCTCAGCAGTTTTTCTGATTTTGGGGAAAATAACCATTTAGGCAGTTTCCTATATTATCATTTAGGCAGTTTCCTATATTACCAATCAGGCAGTTTCCTATATTATCATTGAGGCAGTTTCCTATATTACCAGTCAGGCAGTTTCCTATATTACCATTCAGGCAGTTTTTATTAGTATTAGGAGTCCTATCTCTATATATAGGATGTCTGTCTTGTAATCAGAACATTATTATTGAATAAAAATTTCGAGTTCTTTGGAATTGTTCCAAATTTACGCTTTCTTTCTGCGTCATTTGGTATCAGAGCAGGATTCTCCTGTAACGATGGTGAATAACGTGAATGTCAATCTCCCCGCTGCTGAGGGTCGTGAGAACAAGCCTATTACACAGACTGAGTTCAATCAGTTCGTGGATCAAACCGATCGGAGGTTTCAAGAGATCCTTGATGCCATCCAGCATTTGTCCACAAATCATGCGCCTGGTGTTCTTCCAGCCAAGCGAAATCCTGTCGCTCGTGATCCCGAAGATGCTATGGGGCGTGGAAGAATTCCCCGACAAAGGCGTCAAGACTATGTCGAGGATACGGAAGACGAAGACGATGATTTTCAGGAGATGCAGATTCGTGGTGGTCGCTGATACAGGGGATTCCAGGAGGAGCATGTTCGTGGGAATCGACGTCAGGGAGGATATCGACGAGATCCTGAACAGTATCAACTAAAGGTAGATCTCCCTACTTTCAATGGGAATTTGGATATTGAAGATTTCCTTGATTGGCTTTGGGAGGTTGAAAAATTCTTCGACGCCATGGATATTGATGAGGATCGCCAAGAAGCAGAATGCGACCAAAAAGTAATTCCCCTCAGATTGTGAAGAAGCAGAATGCAGGGATTATGATAAACATCCGAAAGCGTGAAGTGATGTATATGATTGTGGACAAGGGCGACCAGCAAGTTATGGTTCGTGTTCCCGACATTCTTAAGCCCTTATTAAAGGTATTCAGTGATGTTATGCCTGAGGATTTACCTAACGGATTACCTCCTTTTAGGGATATCCAGCATGAGATTGATTTTCTTCCAGGAGCTAGTCTTCCTAATTTGCCGCATTATCGGATGAATCCGAAGGAGAATCAGATTATACAGGAGCAGGTGGGAGATCTCCTTCGAAAGGGCTTCTTACGTGAAAGCAAAAGTCCATGTGCAGTTCCTGCGCTTCTCACGCCAAAGAAAGACGACACCATGCGTATGTGTGTAGACAGTCATGCCATTAACCGAATTACTGTCAAGTATAGGTTTCCGATTCCACGACTTGATGATATGTTAGATAGACTTGCTGGATCACGGATTTTTACAAAGATCGACCTTCGAAGCGGATACCACCAAGTTTGCATCTGCCCTGGCGACGAATGGAAAACGGCCTTCAAGACAAGTGCGGGTTTGTACGAATGGTTTGTCATGCCGTTTAGACTCACTAATGCACCTAGTACTTTATGACGTTTGTTTGGGACTGATTTACAGTATAATAGTTCTTTTCATCCCCAAACGGATGGTCAGACGGAAGTTGTGAATCGTACTATGGCGGATATTATTCGCTGCCTCTGCAGTGATATGTCTAAGCAGTGGGACCGGTATCTTGCTCCTGCTAAGTTCGCCTTCAACAACTCGGTTAACCGCTCTACTGGTACATCTACCGATACACCACAGCATACTCTGGATTTGGTTCCCTTGCCCAAGATTCCAGGCTATAGTGTCGCGGTAGAGAATTTGGCGACCAGAATTAATGAAGTCCAAGCTACTGTGGCTAGTCAATTGGCTGCTTCTAATTCAAAGTATAAGGAGGATGCTGACAAACGGCGACGTTCGAAAATTTTTGAGGTAGGCGATGAGGTAATGGTTTTCCTGCGAAAGGAGCGTTTTCCTGTAGGTACCTATAATAAACTAAAGCACAAGAAGATTGGTCCTTGCCGCATCCTGAAGAAGATCAACGACAATGCCTATGTAGTTGACCTTCCTGGTGATCTCAACATTTCCCCTACATTTAATGTGGCAGACTTATTTGACTATCATGCTTCCGATACACCCCTTTATCCCGATCATAACTCGAGAGCGAGTTTTTCCGAAGAGAGAGGGAATGATGTAAAACAGTTAGCCTGTGATTATCTTGAACAATGTGATCGCCGGAAATCTCGGCAGTTTTTCTGATTTTGGGGAAAATAACCATTTAGGCAGTTTCCTATATTATCATTTAGGCAGTTTCCTATATTATCATTAAGGCAGTTTCCTATATTACCAGTCAGGCAGTTTCCTATATTACCATTCATGCAGTTTTCATTAGTATTAGGAGTCCTATCTCTATATATAGGATGTCCGTCTTGTAATTAGAACATTATTATTGAATAAAAATTTCGAGTTCTTTAGAGTTGTTCCAAATTTACGCTTTCTCTCTGCGTCAATCATTTTCGCCTCTCAGTCATATGCAACTCCTCTATGAACGAATCTAGACCACACTAATTGGGCAAACGCTGCGGACTCGAGCACTAGATGAGCATGGAGCACGTAGTTAGGCAGCCTAGGTCCTCCGGAGCGCAAGGTTGGTGAAGCATTTAAGTTCGCAATCCTGGAGGGAAAGTGATCTTCCCCGGCCTATGGTGCTTCACGTATTTTATTCCTTAGCAGTAGAAATCAATCCAGGAGTGGCGAGGAGATTTCGTTTTCCTGGGCCATCATGGACGACAGATCAATCGAAACAACCAGTTGCATGAGCCCAGCCCATCGTCAATTTAGAAGATCATCCAGGCGCACAGATCTAATCTCGGTATAATCAAACCACTTACCGCGCATTGAAAGGCGATCCTTCCCTACTTACGATGGCCTCGACTTGGAGAGATCAAGAACAGATGAAACAGTGTATTGCTTTCAACAATAATGGTTTTTTTCTTGGACCTTAGTGTTTGGGGGGTCGAACTTCTATTTAGTGGTGAGCATCCCAACTATTTGAAAATATTACCTCATTTTTAAGTCACCCTCAAATTTTTCTTTA
Source organism: Syzygium malaccense (assembly GCA_031216405.1). NCBI lineage: Eukaryota > Viridiplantae > Streptophyta > Magnoliopsida > Myrtales > Myrtaceae > Syzygium > Syzygium malaccense. Next base: position 2,053,577 of record CM062254.1, on the reverse strand, counting down.
TATGTTAGAGTCTATATCAATGGACTAGGCGTATACATATGTTTATCAGTTCTTTAGCAGGTTTCATTGATCTTTTCTGATGGTATTTTCTTGAGTTTATAAATGAAAATCTCCGCAAGAGTAATTAATGTAATCGCCTCATCATCTTCCTATAATCATGTGAAATATTGATCAGTTGGATGCTTTAACTAATCGCGTATAACTAAGACTCTAAACTCCTTTAATTAATCGCATATAAACATTCATGCGCACCTGACAAATCAACCGGATCATGGCCCTTCTGCTGAAGCATCTCGAAATGACGGAACACCGAAAACACGGTCGCTGACATCGTCTAAAGCGTGGCCACCGGAATATTCCTCTGCTTGCCGACCCTAACCGCCCACAGCACGTACGTGTCTGCTATGATAGACACCACTGAAAGCTCCAGCCTGCCAAGCAGCTGCTCCACCGGAGCTTCCAGCTTCGTGAAGACAGCTTCAACGAACGCAGGGAAGCTCTTGGCTCGATGGAGCTCCGACGGTATAACATTGGGGACAGTGGTGAAGCGAACGTTAGCAGGCTTCGGCTCTGAGCCAATGAAGCCAAGCCAATCCTCCGTACGTGACGACAAAGGTGATGAGGATGTCAGGCTTCTTGGAGACCAAGAGCTTGCAGAGGTTCATCATGGGGCTGATGTGGCCTCGGCTGGGGTAAGGCGAGGCCACCGCATGGCAAACCGAGGTCGGTTTCGATTCCATGTCAAACCGGACCCTGGTCGAAGAGCGTCATATGAGAGAAGAAGCTGCTTGGAGTTGCACCTACACTCACAGAATTTTGCTCTGGGTACTTATGGGGGGTAGGAAGGAGGATATAACTCCATATCATTAGGGCATGGCCATAGCGACAAATGACGGATATACCCACTGCGCGGGGAGAAAATTGCAGAGAGTCTGTTTCGTATGCCCCCCGACATTTCTATCTACATTATAAAGAAGGGGAAAAGGAAGTTAAAACAACAGAATATAATTCCGTTTGGGTTATGGTTTGATTCTCTACATAAACCTTTTCATCGCCTCCCAGGTTCCCACAACAAATTAATAAACTTCAATTTGGTTCCACTCTTTTAAATAGTGAATTGACGGTTAGAGATAGATATGCTCAAGATCACTTTTCATGTCGCGGATTATTTTGGTACAGTGACAATGATGATCCATGTAACCTTGCCCGAAAATGAAAATCGTCTCTCTGTCAATATTGTACTTTTTTTTAGAAGGTCCGGCATAAGTCCTTCAATTAAATTTGACTGTCTGAATGCTAAGTTGGCCCCGTGTGAAAACACATGTCAAATTTTAAATTGTGTATAATGTAATCGCTCATGTGGTTTCAAGTAGGTGCCACGTCGTCAATTAAAAAACAAAGAAAATATATATAAAGGAAGTTTGTGCAAGGGAAGGTGATCAGCACGTCTCGTGGCCCCAAGACCACCTTCTAGTGGCTGCTTGAGGAGGGCAACCGCCACGAGTGGCAGTCGCGCCGCTCTCCGGTCCAAATTCAAGAGTCGTGACCGGGGGGCTACATGAGAGGAAGAGTGTGAGATCGTGAAGTGAGGGCAACCACGGCACAGTGGTTGCCATTTCTCGAGCCCCTCGACCGACCTGCGTCCCAAATTTTGTTGCTCAAATGGTTTAGGGACGAATAACAAATCACTATAAAGAATAACGAAAATGACATAGATAGTTCATGAACTTTGATCCAATATGTAATGTGATCCATGAACTTTTAATTTGTTCAATATGATCCCTGAATTTTAACCTAATGTGCGATATGGTTCATTAACTTTTGATTTGTTCAATATGCAATGTTAAATTCAGGATTATATTGAACATTTTCATATAATCCAGAGACTACATTACATTGAATATGTACAAAAAGTCCAGAGACGATATTGAACAAATTGAAAATTCAAATACCGTATTTTATATTTAATTAAAGTTTAAGAACCACATTAAATAAATTACCACGTGTTATTGTACCAACTAATTTCGGACTGAGATGACCTTAAAAAGAGTCATGTCAGTTGGTGTTCTGTAATGGAGAAATGCTAGGCTATTTACCGGAAGTCTGGGTGCTTCATGGAGGCTGGAGCGACGGAGAGAGACCATTATTAAATACTGCAGAGACCTCAACCGTCGCCCACACCACACTCGGCAGAAAGAAGAAAATTAGAGGGGCGGAGAGTCGTTAGTTATATCCACGAGTCCTATAGAAATTTTTAGATGTCCTTGAAGCACGATATTCGATCTTCGTGAGTCGTCGATCTCGTTATTTCTCTCAAAAATTTATCTAACGTTTTTCAGAGGTGTTGATACGACTCATTTGCTCAAACATCATATAATATGGCATGACTAAAGAGCATACCACGTTTTATATCGGAATGTGAAAAGATGTAAAGTATTAATCCGAAGAGTTTTTTTCCAAAAAACCTTTGGCTTTCAGGATGATTCTCCTGCTCCGTTCTCTATGGACTCGTCAATCTGTTTGTCGTCTCATTTCCAGACTCTTCTTTCGCCAACGGATCAATGTTTGCTATGTAACTTTGAGTTGATCTTAACAATGCACGTATGCACCTTGAGATCAACGTGAAATATGAGCGGTTTTGCGGCTTGAGAATGGAAAGAACTTTCACATGAGCATGGCTAGTGGGTTGGCTGCAACGGAGATTGAAAAAACTGTAACATTGGGTCATGAGATTGCTGATAGTTACTAGTGGTTTCTGCAGAAGATTCAGCAATTATAATTGATTGTCACAATGCATATTCGCACCATAAAACGTGTCGAATTTTTTAATACATTGTTATATTTATCGAATTTGAGTTTTTGGCTCAAAAAAATCAAATTCTACAAATATAACGAATTAAACATTACAAAGCAGTCGTTTCCATTCAAATTGTTAACGTCCAAATTGTATAAATTGCGGTCATTTTTTTAATTTTAAACAAATTAAAAAATTACAAAACTTAAATTGGTCACCCTAAGTTACACCCCGAAACCTATAGGAATAGGGGTATGACACGGCCACCCTTCCATCCGAAAGACGTAGCCTCAAACACAACCAAAGAACAAACTCTCAAAAAATCCACGTCGATATCGCTCTCGCTTTATTAGCCATTAACCAAGAAACCTGAACAGATTGGCAAAGAGAGGGACGATCAACCGCAACTCAATGAGTAATGTGTCAAGTACCCACTATACACTTTACAAAACAATATCAAAACTCACTTGTCTCAATTCCAGTATATAATACACATACAAGATAAGAATGAGTTATATATGCTTCAACATAACTACATACATATAAGAAAACTTTCGTTAAATCAACAACTTCATAACAAACATCAACGGTCCAGTCCATTAATCAATCTCAACGACTCACATATCAATTATTTATTCCATTGATTAGTCTCATCATACAACACACCAATAGTCCATTCCATTGATCAATTTCAAATCACATGTCAATAGTCCATCCATTGACAAAATTATTGCTCAATCTCAAACCGACACAATGCCCAGTAACAAGGCGATCAAAATTCCCCCCTTGACAACGTCTCCACTACGAATCAGTCATCAAGAACTCCACGTTAGTGATGGCTCGGCCCACAAAGATATCCTAACCAGTATGCATACTCACAAGCCGCTCAATAAGCTCACAGTAACACCCAGCATCAACACCAATCCACAACAACATCCTTGATAAAATTCAAAACCAAAACCATAATCAACATCACAAATCAATCTACAGAACAAAGCATAAAATATTTCACAACTCAACTCATCCATTAGAATGCCTTTTGCAATTCATTTCATAAGCACTTCTTAAATATTTTAAATAACAAATAGGGTATTGAATGCTCGATTCAAAGTTATGCATCAAATATGATATAAGCATCACTTTTCCTCTTTAGCCAAATCACACTTTGCACAAAATGTGTTTCATACTTTTCATATTCAAAATATGAGTTTACAAAACTCAAAGAAAAGATAACATCACTCATTTGAGAATGCCCAAACCAAACAATGCGTAGCTAAACGAGATGACGATCTTGTAATCATAACAAATAAATGAGAATCGACGTCAAAATCAAGTAAAACTTTACCTCAACTACGAATCAGCTAATTTACACCTAAACGGTAACAAAACGACTCATATGCGATAACAATCGCTCACTTAAAGCGATTATTCAAGCCTAAACGCAACACAGAACTCATACGCAAAGTCCTAAATTCTCACTTCAACCACACTGTTCCTCTAAACTGACTCCTGTCAAACTCACGACTCCAAAACGCCATAATCCACCATTCCCAAGCAATCCCAAAGCTGAACAACTCGAAAATTGAACTTCGTGGCTTGATTTTGACAAAACTTTGAATATATGACCTATCTCCGAAAACTACTTTGATTGGACCAACGAGGAGCGCAAGCACTTACCGAGCGTTGCGATACGTAGTTTAATCAGCTTGGCGAGGCCCCCGTGGCATGGATGCGCGAAACCCCTCTTGCTTCTTTCTTTTCTTTCCCTCTCTCTCTCTTTTCCTTTTTTTTCTCAGCGAGTCCTTTTCTTTCCTTGTTTGTCGCGGGGAAAGTTACCGAAAAAGTCCTAAACCTATTATAATTGGGCCAATTAAATCCTAAACCTTTTGCATTGATGTCAATTCAGTCCATCCGCCCAATTTTGGTCAACCAACACTAACGTAGACGTTGGTCGACGCCGGCCGTCTGGCCAACGCTAATGTGGCAATTATTTTAATATATTCTTTATTTTTTCAAATTTTTTATTTTTATTTATTTTCTTTTCTTTTCCCTTTTCTTTTTTCTTTTCTTTCCCTTTCTTTTTTTTTTCTTCCCTTCATCTTCAACCTAAAAATGTCGTCCGTACCGTCAAAATTCATCAGTCATCAAGAACTCTGCGAGAAAGTAAATCTTTTCCGTTGAATTTAAGTATTTTTCTTGCAATGTGTATTTTTCTCAGTATTTTTTCAGATATACTCTAAAACATCTCTTGATTAAGGAGACTTATTGAAACGATCCATTTTACTTTCGTACGGCAACTTTTGAACAAATGACACATAACGCTAAGGTCGCGTTGGAAGATTTACAATGTAAGCAAGCCAATTTAAAAGCGTGCAAAATAAACAAGAGTCTAACTACATTCTGCTGAGCACAATCTTCATTCCATCTGAGGGCCTTGTATGTGGTAGATAATTGGTTTTTGCATCTGGATTTTTCAGTTCCCACCTACAAATTTTCAGATAACCATAAGAACACCTTAGTTTAAACACAAAAGAAAGCAAGAAAATCCATAAAAACTTTTATCTGGATGAAACAAAAGCACTAGGTAATTACTTGTATTCGAAGCACAGATGATGCAGAAAAATAGCAACTTGCATCCTGGTGAACGTGTTTGCGGTGCATATCCTCGATCCGTCCCCGAAAACTTGGTAGGATCCCGATTTGCCGGTTTCTATGGACGTAAACATTAAGCTATTAAGACTAGGCAATGAATTCTGACCCTAAAGAAAAAAGCAAGGCAATGAATGATTAAAAAAAGTCAGTAAATGGATAAGATGATATCTTCAAAATTTCTCGGATCGGTAGTAGGGTATCGAAGCCACACAATAACTTTCCATCCTTTAGGAATGACATAACCTGGAAGTCTTTCTTTTCATTAGAACATGACTGCCAAGAACGAACTTATCATATCTACAGAACTCCCTGTGAATTTTCTTTTCAGTACCTTGATAATCAACATCTTGGTCACCAGATCGAAACACGAAAGGCGACACATTGGCCATTCTGAGTATTTCTTCAACCACCTCAAGAAAAAAAGACGAATTAATTCAACAATTGGATTTGCGAATGCGGGTTGGGTGTCTTCAACATTTTTGTGATAATGAGAGGGGAATCTTGAGGTGATCCTGGTGCCAGCTCGTGGAGACCATAGGCAGGAACTCAGGACTCGTAGTCCAGAAATTAAAGAATTTGAACGAGAATTTCCATCTTCTATATGTGGTCTCGAGACGCACCAAACATGGGGAGTGATTTGATACCCCAGGTAGCAGGAATTCAACTGAATAATGGTTAAAATTGTTCTGTCAATCTGCATTAATCAGGACTGTCAACTCTGCTTGCTTTAAGATTATTCCCCAGGCTTTTGTTTGTCCACTTGAAGAAAGGACCTATAGACAAAGGTTCAATTAGTGCTAGCTCCTTGATCATGGCGTTAAGTCCCTCCATACCTGAAGTCCAACAAACCATGGAGCCAATCCTTTCACTTGTGTCTCTTGTTTCATTAAAATCCCCCATTAACAACCAAGGCAAGTTTCTAGTATGTCCGACAGAGAAATTTGAAATGTTGCACCATAGGGACCCTCGTTCCACTTCAGTGTTGTATCCATAGATGGCCAACAGCAAAAAAGGATCTACCCCAGGTTTTTCAATGAGACAATGTATTATTTGGATAGATACCTCCAACACTGTTATACTAAGGATGGACTATTTCCATAGGATCCATATTCTACCCAGGCTGCTGCACATATAGTTATGATTATAATTCAATCCTTGGAAGCTACTATCAATAACAAAATCAGTATTATCTTCTTTTATTTTGTGCTCAATCAAAACCAAAATTTGGGGATCTTGGGATAGAGCAAAGTCCACCAGTTCCATTCGTTTGGGGCTGCAATTAAGGCCCCTTACATTCCAAGAGACAATATTCATTTAACAGGAGGCTCCTTAACATGTCCCAAGTCCCCCACAATATCCAAGTGACAGTCCGAAGCATCCGTTCCTTCAAAAAGAGCAAGTCTATCAGGAGGTTCTTCCGACCCGCTCCTATCGAGGCCAAGTAAATCCACAGAGCAGCTAGAATTATTAGGATGGTCATCCACTTCCATTGCCAAAAGAGCAAATCTGTTCCCAGAGGCCATTGAAGTGAGAGTACCACTATTTCCCCTGTGGCATCCTTTCTTCTTGCCTCCAACTAGTTCAAAGTCTAAAGAAAATGGATTAATTTGGTTGGGAGCAGTCAGCAGAGCAACCAAGACATTATTATTTGGCGTCGTAGAGGGAGCACTTCCAGGTGGGACAATGGTAATTTGACCAACATCTGTCGAAGATTTCGGCCTCATTGTAGTAGAGGGGCCAGGAGTTTTTTTTCCTTTAGGGGCCCATACTACTTTACTACCTGCAGTCCAATCCTTGTGACCAAAGCAGTTACATGTTTTGCATTTGAGTGGAATCTAACTATAGTCAACCGTCACCTTGAAGAACTCATCATGTCCCATGTCAATATTGAATTTATCTAGAAATTAGATGTTGAAGTCCATAAGGATGCAAACCCTAGCATATGATAGCCATCGTTTTTGTTTGGTGGCTTTATCCATATATAAAGGTCTTCCAAGCACACTACAAACATAGCTTAACCCCATTTTGGTCCACAGGACATGAGGCACATTATACAAGCGGACCCAAACAGGCACCGAGGTAATCTTTGCTTTCTCCAACCTAATGAGGGGGTGCCATTTTTGTAGAACAAAGGTTTCCCCGCAATACCCCAAATTCTCCCACTTCCATAACCTCTAGTAATTTTGACCCATTGGAGAACCTAAAGAAGAAGTAGCCATCCTATGTGGCCCAGACATCTAAGAGGTTCTCTTCACCCCACAATTTTTCTACTATGCCTTTTACCAAGTAGAAAGACACATTTGAAGTAAGAAAATATCCAACCAAACAATGCTCAAAATGAAACTTCCCTTCTTCGATAGCCTAGTGGTCGGCGGGGGGGGGGGGGATTACCATCCTATTAGGTGGGAGGAAATCTAGTTTAGCGGTATGGGCAAGTTTGTCCATGGTAATGCTTTTCCAAGACGCGCCTGGGCTGGCAATGGGAGAACTAGAATTGCAGGAGGGAGGGGGATAAAGCGAGAGTTCAGTAGCGTCACTAGCTTTCCCTGTCATATCATTACTGCCCTCAACATCAATAGCAGCACATATGATATCTCCAGGTTCAGCTGGATTGGTAGAGGACGTGTTTGTGGCCGCTGCCTTTTCTAGCTTCAAGTTGAAGAGGCTGTTTTTTCATTTCCTCCGAAATAGCTTTGTTCCTCAATTTCTCTAACGACTCCGGTTTTTGGGCAGTAGATTTCCCACTACGTGTCTGAACCATGTTTGATGAAGCGAAATTTACCGGGGCATAGGAACGGCGATGGTTGTGAGTGGAAGAGACAGTGTTGATTCTGTCATGGACCTGGACCATTGGTGACAACTACCGGCGAACTCTTCTATTGAGCAAAAAACTGGACAGAAGGTGGAGGAGCTCTAGTTGGCGTTGCATCAAATACTTGGTGGGCGCTTGTTTAAGCGGCTCTGAAACTGGTTTAGAGCATGGGTTGGGGGGTGGGTACGGCAAAGAGCTGGACGAGGGTGCGATCGATGGAGGCGGCGTTCCATCTCCAACGTCGGCATCACCCTATGGCACGTCATCTTCCCAGCTCTCCATCTCCAGTCTTTCTGTTTTTCTTATTTTGTATTTTTAAATAACTAGTAAATTATTGCCACAAAGTAAAATCCATGTGACCATCTCGTCATTTGTTGACTTGCGTGTTGCAATGCCACTCTATCTTCCTGCGTATGAATATGACTATTGAAGTGTTCCCCTTGTCACAGACTTTCCGGTCCTCATGAACCACCCATGTTTTGACTTGTTCACTTTCTTTAAGGTCCTTCCATTTATCTTTAGTTTTTTACTTAATACTTCATTCTATCACTGGCAATAAAGTTCTCCCTGTATTTATCCAAACCCTAGACAAGACAACATATGCACTCATGGAATAATTGATATAACCATGTGGTTTTGTCAATTTTAAAATATCATAAAAGGTTCTCGATATTTACTAGCGATTTAATTTTTCCAATTATTATATGAAATTAGAAACTTTTATATGTGTGACTTGACAACTTTTCTCCAATTAAGTAACTAACTAATTTTGGGTTATCAACTCTAATTTGAGTTGCTTACTAGGGCTTTTTTTTTTCATATGTGTGAACCTTTCTATTGAGCTAATAATTTTTTTGTCATACTTACCAACTGTTTATATTTACCAGCAATTTTTAGAAATTACCAACTTCGATTATAACGATTACGAACTTTTCTCCGATAAAGTTACCTACTAGTTTTGCATTACTAACTCTTATTTGAATTAGTTACCAATTTTTCTTAATTTATTAACATTGTCAGCTTTTTTATCTCTCACAAAAGAAATTATATTAGCTTTCACCAACTTTTATTTACATTTCTTATTGGCGACTTAAATTTATCTATTAAAGATAAGTGCACCAAAAGTCCTACAACTTATTGCAAAAGTGCCTAAAGCTTTCAATAAGCGTAATCAAGTCCCAGTACTTGTCAATTTGAAACAATCAAGTCTTTTTGTTAACTCCGTAAATTTGGATAACGGAAAATGTCTATGTGCCATTTTTTATTATTTTCTCTCTCTTACATGGCATTTTCTATTGTATCTTCCGCAAATCTTACTTAAATAAATTTACAAAATAAAAATGCAAATTTATTAAAAGAAACCCTAGCTAAAAAAAGAAACGAGCAATGGGCCCTCACTGACCATCAGCGAGGCCCCGTGACCCTCGTTGGCCCTTTCCGATGATGGGCGGTGGCGGTGGTCCACCAGCGAGGGCCCTATGGCTCTTTTTTTCTTGGGATAAGTGCACCAAAAGTCTTAAACTTGTCATGGAAAAGCAATTGAGTTCTAAATAATGCAAAAAGTGTAAATAAGTCCTAAAAGTTGTCAAATTTGGGCAATTGAGTCATTTCATTAACTCCGTCCAACTTGACTGATGAAAAATGCCAACATAATTTTTTTTATTATTTTCTCTATCTTACATGGCAATTAGGGGTGAGCGGTTCCAGATTCCTTACAGGTTCCGGGTGGAACCTGTAACTTACTCTCGAGTACAGGTTCATCATTTTTTGGAATTTGAAGCCTACCCATCGATACCTGAAATCTGGAACCTAGAACCTACCATATTACAGGTTCCAAAGTGAGTTCCAAGGTCTTAACAAGTTCTTTTTTTTAATTTCATTTTTAGTTAAACAAAACGAAAATGAATGCAAGAATACTAAACAAGCTTATCATTCACCAAAGAAAATATAAAAGACTAGTTTTCTTAACATTACGATTTAAATAAACACAATTAAAATGAGAAGTCATTGTGAGAATCGATACTAAGAGTGAGCGGTTCCATGTTCCATACATATTTCACTTGAAACCTACCCATGATAATAGGTTTCTCATTTTTTGAAACCTGAAATTTACCCTATCACAGGTTTGAGGGTTGGTTCTAAGATCTACCAAGGTTCCACACATATTATTAATTGAACAATTGCAGTGAATCATCAATTTTAATAACCACCACTTGCTGTTATGATTCACTGACCACAATGTATATTTAGAGACACGAAAAATATGAAACATTAATAAGTCATAAAATGAAAGCTCAGACTAGTAGTTTCAGATTATACACTTATCATCTAACGTCATGAAACACTACAAGATCACGCGAAGACATAGATCAAGAAAAAACACAAAAAACTTGTTTAGGTTTCAGGTTTCAGGTTCTACCTACCTAGAACCTGGAACCTACTCGTCGAAAAGATTCCCCAATTTTTGGAACCTAGAACCTACTCTGCATATTTTGGAACTTGGAACCTATAGGTTCCCACTAGTCAAGTTCTTAGGTTCCAGGTTCTACCCTGGAATCATGCTCGCCCCTAATGGCAATGATGTGGCTAAAACGATGTCGTTTTGATCCAAAATTGATTTTTAACACAAATTTTATTTAAATTAAATTAAATTAAAAAAATAAGATTAAAAAAAAAGAATGAAAAATCAGGCGATGAGGTCTCCCCAACATCGCTGAGAAGGGCCGGTGAGGGTAGGTAATGGCTAGCAGGGATCGCCGAGCCCCAGCCAGCAGCCAACAACCCTTGCCTAGATCTGGCTAAGGGCCGCCACCAATGGCAGTGACCCTCGTTGGCAAACCCGCTGGCCATCCCCGACTCTCACCTACCCTTCTCTACGATATTAGGGCAGTGACAACTCGTCGCCTGGTTTCTCACTTCCTTTTTTCTAATTTATTTTATTTTTAATTTAATTTTAATAAAAATTTATTAAAAATCATATTTGTACCGTAATATCTTGTTATCTTTGCCATCTTGTAAAGTCTATTACTCTTCGTTAAAAAGTACACAGAGATTATGCAATGCTCCTACACGTATTCTTATCATTGTATTAGGGCCACCTTTTGCCCAATTTTCGCATTTGCGGTCCCTCTTTGTCAAATTTCGCACGTCATTCCTAATCCAATTTGCATGTGACACGGGTGTTAAAGTATCACATATCACTTATTTATGGGGTTTATATGCTCTTTTTACGTACATACATACATATATATATATATATATATATATATAATTTCACTTCACATTATAAAAGTTTTTGACAGCATATGAATGGCATAAACGTCCAAGTTTGAACACTTCGGGCCCGTCCTTACACTGCTCGGCCCGCCACAGTCCTAGCATCACATGTGCACGACGATGCTACAGCCAGAGAATCGTTTCCACAATACCGAGTGCGAAGAAAGTGGGGGCAGGCAAACTTGTGAAGACTAAGACAAATGCACACGCAACGCGAGTTTAGGATCAAAAGTGTGTCCATAACAAAACCCACTAGAAATCAGCTGAAATCCTAACAATCCTAGAAAACGTGGGACTAAGTAACTATGGACCAGATTCATACATGTCGACATGCCCAAAATATGTTGAGGGACGCCTTTCGTTTCACCGTCGGAGCTTCTTTAGCAGCATGCTTCTGCGGTTTAACAATCAGCTGGTAATTAGTTTCACCGTCGGAGCTTCTTTAGCAGCATGCTTCTGCGGTTTAACAATCAGCTGGTAATCACTCGGTGCGTCGCCAATCTGGAGAGTTTTCTCTCGGACTTTTGAATACATTTAGACTGGATCACATCGAGGAAGAAGAGTACGATAATATGAATAGCACAGAGGATGCAATTTGCTCTTCTAACTTGGCAAATGAAGAGACTTCTTCACACTCTGCTGCAGATGGTAAAAAAGCAGGAGGATGGAGAGCAATTAAGTACATTCTAGGTAATGTGGTCCTCAATTTACACACCTCACTTCAGTTTCTGCTTATAATAGCTACTCCTCTTGACCATTCGAGTGATCATTTCTCTGTCTCCTGTCTCTGTCTAGAGATCTATCATTTGATGCTAAATGTTAGAATTTCTTGTTTCGACTTTGAAGGGAATGAATCTTTCGAGAAACTAGCTTCAATGAGCTTAGTGTCCAACATAACGGTGTATCTGCGTACAGAGTACAACATGGGCGGCATTCTTTTGATTAATGTGGTGAACATCTGGTCCGGTTCCTCGAATGTGGCATCCCTCGCTGGCGCTTTCATTTCTGATGCGTACCTGGGCAGGTTCCGAACTCTCCTTTTTGGCTCGTTGGCATCTCTCTTGGTAACCTCCCTATTCGTCATCCTCGATAAATTTTCCAGGTGTCAATCTCGATTTCGATAATCAACGGAAGTTTTCATTTATAGGGCATGGGGACCATGACTCTAACCGCGGGTATACCACAATTACAACCATCCAAGTGCACCGGCGAATCCAATTGCCCACAGCCTCGGAGTTGGCAGCTTGGTTTTCTCTTTGCTGGACTTGCTCTCTTGGCCATTGGAGCGGGCGGCATTAGGCCTTGCAATATCGCGTTTGGGGCCGATCAGTTCGATACTAGAACAGATAAGGGAAGAGCACAATTGGAGAGCTTCTTCAACTGGTGGTACTTCTCCTTCACCGTTGCACTCCTCATAGCTCTCACCGCCGTCGTTTATGTTCAGACTAATATTAGTTGGGTTCTGGGGTTCGCCGTTCCAACCGCTTGCCTTGGATTGTCCATATACATTTTCTTGCTTGGTCGTAAGACTTATATCTACAAGAAGCCTCAAGGAAGCATTTTCGTGGATATGGCTAAGGTGCTCGCGGCGGCATGTCGAAAGCGTCGCCAAACTCTTGGACCTGATTGGGAGCAACCGTCCTATGATCCTTCACCAGAGGAATCAGAACCAGGGGTGGTCAAGCTAACTCGTACGTATAGATTCCGGTTTCTGGATAAGGCGGCTCTTATCATCGATCCGAATGAGTTGGATGGACAAGGAATGTCGAAGAATGGTTGGAGGCTGTGCAGCGTCCAACAGGTGGAGCAATGCAAATGCTTGATAGGAATCTTGCCAGTTTGGATAACGGGAATCGCCTGTTTCATAGCCATGGACCAGCAGACCACATTCGGGATTCTTCAGGCTATTCAGATGAACAAATCAATCGGACCCCACTTTGAGATCCCGCCAGGTTGGATGACCCTCTTCTCGATGGTCGCACTCTCGATATGGATCTTCATCTACGAGCGCATTTACATCCCCCAGGTGCGGAAAATCATTAAGAAGGACAAAAGATTGACAATGCAGCAGAGGATCAGCACAGGGATAATCATGTCAATTCTGTGCATGTTGGTCGCTGGAATCGTGGAGAGGAAGCGTCGAGAGTCAGCCTTAAGCCAGGGTTCGTACGAATCTCCAGTTACTGTGGCATTACTCTTGCCGCAATTCGTCTTATCGGGAATGGTAGAAGCATTTGCAGCTGTGGCAGTTTTGGAGTTCCTTACCACACAAATGCCAGAGAGCATGAGAACCGTTGCTGGCGCAATCTTCTTTCTCAGCTTGTCTATTGCAAGCTACATAGGCTCCTTCCTTGTCAATATGATTCATCTAATCACTCGCAAGAACGGGAAATCACCGTGGTTGGGAGGTCATGATCTTAACAAGAACAGGCTCGAGAACTACTACTACATCATCGCTGCTGTTGGTGCGGCAAACTTTGTGTACTTCAATTTCTTCGCCTGTCATTATGTGAAAAAGGTCAATCTTTGTGGAGATGGCAGAGAGATCCAGTTGGAGAACCCCGCTGCTTGCCATTGAGGAGATATATTCGAATGTAAAATTTGACGACAGATATTGAACATATCGGCGAAATACGGCATAGAAACGTATCTAAAACCACAACACTCGCGCATTTTGAAGACCTGATCCGAAATTCTACTTGATCTGGGCTTCAAGATCAATAGTAGTATAATTACCTAACTACTAAAGACGTCCGTGGACAATAATTAGTATGAATTGTTCAGTCCGCCACATTAACGGTAAATAAGAACATGCCTTTTCCTTAAAGACAGTAGGCAAAATTCACAGACTGGGAGTTACATTCTTTCGCCTAGCCTGATTGCCATTTTTTTTTTTGCAGCACCCTAGGTCCTTGCACTTCTCCTAACTTCTATAAAGAACGTCATTACACACAACATAAAGGCTAACGATCAACAGGCGATATTTACTCTTATTTTGATCCGACGCTCAACGAGGGATCGGGGATCCATTTCCCCGGGTCTTCAGAAACACCAACCCGTCCCTTGAATCCCAGTTTTCTCATCTTTCCAATTGTGGGCATGGCAAAGTGCACAATGAACAATGTGGGCTCTATGATATCGTGCTCTGCAAGCATCACTATAGAGTGATGGGGCTTTTTCCTTTTCTTTCTTACTCCAATAGCTCTTCATTCTTTTTAGAAAGGCCATGAGATTGTCAACCTTTTTGCTTGGACCACAAAGATCACACAAATCTATGCAGTTCCCTTTTTTTTCCTTATTCAGATGATTATTAAACACTTCCAAGATTCCAGTCCGGGTTCAAGAACTGGTGGAAGAAGAGAGGGAATACAGAAACGTGGTTGGCATTTCTGGGCTGATTCAAATAGTTTTCAAATCCCTCGTGCCCAAAAAAGCAAAACAAAAAAATTAAAGGACAGAACATGTATGAGAACGAGATATTGAATTTGGAAATTCAAAATTACAAACCATCATGTACTTTAGAACACTTTAACCATTTGTATTATGATCAGAATGCCAGACTTCTTCAAAGCAAATGGGTTGTTGTAGCATTAAGTTCCATTCTCTCCAAGTTAGAATCCTGCTAAAGCTAATCATTCATCTTCTTGGTATATTGCCTTCTAAAAGAACCGTTCGGCGCTCGGCTGAGTGATATAATCTCCTCATTATTTTATTTTTTTCGGTAAACCGCAAAACTGTCATGAATAATCAATGATTCTTTAGCAGTGCTCATTGCCATCCGGCAGTGGCATTACAGATTTAGAACCAAAACATAGTGGCTGAACTGGCAACATGCCTAACATATAATCTGTCATATTATTCGAGTAGTGAACTTTAAAGCTGCCATCTCCTGAATCTTTCTGTTCATTCACTTTTCTCCCTAAGGTTAAAGTAAACTGTGTTCCTAATTGGTCTCTAGTTGGCAATCTTTATTAACCCAAAAGGTGAAGTAACATAAATTGGGTCTCTTTAATCCTGATTATTGAGTGCCACTTGCTTTACATCACTTTGCTCCACTTTATGAGTGGGTCTGAATTTTTTGTGCTGGAAAAGTAGTCATCTCTGTCATTAATATGATTATGCCTGACAGAACCAATGGCCACTACTTAGGAGAGAGAGAGAGAGAGAGAGAGAGAGATGAGTTATCAGGACTGCTGCAGTTTTCTCTAGTTAAGTGGTTGAGCCGATGAAGTAACGAATCAACAATTCATTGAGTCTATGGTTTGACCGGAGGTTGCAAGTTGCATCAGATCTTGAGATGTTCATATTTTATGCAGAGGTCCGCGAGCCACATGTCAGATTGGCCATGTCCTGACAATCTAGGATCAATCAGCAATCTTTTCTTACATAAGATCCCGTTTTCTTGCTTCCATTCACTACACAGCATTTAGTGTTGTGTCCGTACACATTTAACCTCTTTAAGACGTCTCATGCCACCAATAGATTATTTACTACACAGACAGCAGACCAACTTGCACTTAGTGGACTTAATTCATCAGTTATGGCCGGTGTGGCCCATTAGTGAGACTCACATGCCCTCAGACAGCTTGACGCTCTATTAAAGATTAATTAATCTGAGAAGAGGGATTAACATATGACTAAGCACCCTAACTTAGGGATAGAGTCATATCTACGCGCAAATAAGATCCGGAAAGCAATAAAAAGAAACTCCTATTGTCCATTTTGTGCTTATTTTAGCTGCCCCATCCCTCGAAAGTCGCAGCGTAACAGAATCCTGGGTGATATTTGATCCGGGTTGTACGGTGTTGGAGTGGCACTGACTGTACGAAAAGGACTCATACAAGGGAGCCTGTGGGTGGTGGGTATATCTAAGACAATAATATATAGGAGAGAGAGAGCTATTGGCAGGTGGGGTTTAGGAAGGGCATGGAAATTCTGTTCCTGGTTATGACTCGCTTCTACACTGATCTGTTGCCACTATAGACCACTATAAAGCCCAGACAAACAGGCAGATAGACTGTAGGAAAAAGAGGAATGATGGAGCAGAACGATGGAGAAAGAATGGAGAAGAATGAGACAGAAACAATGGACAAGGACGAGAGAGCCAGCGCGACCGCTGAACCGAAGATCAACTACAGAGGATGGAAAGTCATGCCCTTCATTATAGGTGAGACTGAGAGGTTATTGGGTGTTCTCATGCTGCTCTTTTTTTGTCTAAGAACCATTTCCTGAACTTCCCATTTGGATGAAATTTTTCCAGGGAATGAGACTTTTGAGAAGCTTGGAGCCATCGGAACCTTGGCCAACCTGTTGATCTATCTGACCAAGGAATTCAACATGAAGACCATCACGGCCGCAAATATCATCAACATCTTCAATGGCACCGCAAATTTCTCTACCTTGCTGGGAGCCTTCTTCTCCGACACCTACTTCGGTCGCTACAAGACCCTAGCATTCTGCACTATTGCCTCTTACATGGTGCCTACTGCCTTATACTTCTACATCGTCTATTTCTTGTGAATTCAGTGTATAGGTTGAAAACTCTAGTGGATAAATAACTGATATGCCACTCAAATCCGGCCATAAAATAACTAAAAGATAAGAGTAGATGAAATGCGATTCACAAAATGCATTTTACTTAAATTAGGTGACTAGGGGATGAAATTGCAGCTAATTGTCTGCCTATATCATTACCATTTCACTGTGAAGGGACTTCAAGTAATACAACTAACGGCGGCCATCAAGAACCTGCACCCTCCACACTGCGGCAACCAGAAGTTCTGCACCGGGCCCACTGGAGGGCAAATGGCGTTTCTCATATTGGGGTTCGCACTGCTAATTACAGGAGCCGCAGGTATCAGGCCGTGCAACTTAGCTTTTGGAGCCGACCAATTCGATCCAAAAACCGAATCTGGAAAGAGAGGGATAAACAGCTTCTTTAACTGGTATTTCTTCACCTTCACTTTCGCCCAGATGGTTTCCTTGACGCTCATAGTCTACGTGCAATCGAATGTGAGCTGGGCTATTGGTTTAGCGATTCCCGCGATCTTGATGCTCATATCTTGCGCAATCTTCTTCATGGGTTCTAAGATGTATGTGAAAGTGAAAGCCACGGGAAGTCCACTCACTAGTGTCGTACAGGTCCTAGCAGCTGCTATTAAAAAGAACAGGCTGAAGCAACCCGAGCAGCCATGGCTTTCTCTTTACTCATATACACCAGCGAGGTCTATTAACTCTAAGCTTTCATATACAGATCAATTCAGGTAACCAGCCTACACTACCATTCCGATATAGGACTTTAGCAAGTGAACAAAAGCTCCAATCGGCAACTTCAATAAAACCAACAACCCTCTCTTGAATCCTCTGTTTTCTTGACAGGTTCCTAGATAAAGCAGCAATCAAGACATCCCAAGACCAAATAAATCCAGATGGATCGCCAGCCGATCCATGGAGACTCTGTAGTATGCAGCAAGTGGAAGAAGTGAAGTGCTTGATGAGGGTGATTCCTATATGGGCTGCCGCGGCAATTTATTTTATCGCAATAGTCCAGCAACATACTTACGCAATTTTTCAGGCCACTCAAGCCGATCGACGCCTTGGAAACAGCAACTTCAAGATCCCAGCAGCTTCCTTTGTCGTGTTCTTAATGCTGAGCCTCTCCATCTTTATACCTATCTATGATCGAATCATCGTCCCAGTTTTGAGGAGGCTCACGGGAAAAGAAGGCGGCATTACAGTCCTTCAAAGAATTGGCATCGGCATCTTCATCTCCATTGTCTCCATGCTGGTATCAGCCTTAGTCGAAGAACGACGGAGGACCATAGCTTTAACTAGGCCAACTTTGGGTATTGAACCAAGAAGAGGAGCTATTTCGTCTATGTCGGCTTTATGGCTGGTTCCTCAGTTTGCACTAGCTGGACTCGCTGAAGCTTTTTCTGCCATTGGACAAGTCGAGTTTTATTACAAGCAATTTCCCGAAAATATGAGAAGTGTCGCTGGGTCTGTATTCTATTGCAGCGTTGCAGGTGCAAACTACTTGAGTAGCCTCCTAATATCAATTGTCCACAGAGCGACTGCTGGAGCAGAAAGCGGGAATTGGCTTCCAGAAGATCTAAACAGAGGGAGATTAGACTACTTCTACTACCTCATTGTTGTCTTGGGTGTTCTAAACTTGGGTTACTTTTTACTATGTGCTCGGTGGTACAAGTATAAAGGAACTCCCGATGCGATCCTCGACTCGGAGTCGGAGAAGAAAACCGAAAAGCCTATTATTATATGATGTATTGATGTAGAGCACGTACGAGATATCTGCCTCTTGTACATATGAATGTAGCTGAATGCGGCAATTAAACATTGCAGACCCACAGCGAGTGAAAGCGCTGAGGACACAGCATCTCTGTTGTCATGAATTCATTATAATATTGTGAGCAGATTACCTAATCAAGGAAAAGCAATGAGAATTCACTTGTTGCATACCGAAGTCCCAACTTTGTGGATGTTAATGGTGACAATTCAGCAAGCATTGTCATCATTTGATTGCAACCATGCTTTTGTAATACATTCACCGAAGATTCAGCAAAGATGCAAGACGCCATGTTTTTGTAGCCATAAGTTCATAGATAAATAATGGGACAAAATGGAAGCTATAGAACTTGCCCGCATCATATATAAACTAACAGCACATTGGAAAGGGGCTTTTTAGCCCAGTATTTGAGCTAACTAAAGTGATAAATACAACAGCAGCTCGTCAGCACGTTGAGGACGGAAAATAGGAAATGAGTTAATAGGAGCTAGAAGTATAGTCTAAGCCTCATGATAATCTAATTACGTCATCACTCTGAGCTGCATAGAATGTGCAAATCTATGACAGAACGGTATTCTTCCTCAAACAGTGTAGGCTTGCTGTATTGTGTCTATGTCGAGCCCCTTTCGTCGGACAACTGTTTCAAAATGACCTTTCAATGTTTTAAGTTCTCTCAACCTGAAAGAGCAAATGAAAAGGAAATCAACCACCAAAAAGGGAAAAAAGAACAGAGTAGTACGACAGACAAAGGACCATGCAATGTGGTAAATCCAGCTATCAGCAAGCAAAGATGACCGAACACGCTTGTACATTTTAGATGTGTTGGTACAGTACACTACTTGATAGTCAAAACAAGGAGACAAGTTTTATAAGATCAACTTAATCCAAAAGTCAAAAAGTAGACTATCACTTAAATCCCATTGTTGATTTACTTGTTCAGGGTACTCTGTACATAATTCATAAAATATGGAACAAAAAGCTATCTCTACAAATAAACTAAACTTCTGATCTCCATCTATTGATAAGCCAAGGCGTTTAACATTTATTATCATTTTAGCCATCAGATGACAACCTATTTTCCTAAATTTGACTACCTATGTTCAACATCCTCATCATGAATTCTTCATGTATCAAATGGAAGATAGTGCATGGATGACTTACTGGTTTACTATCTCCCAGCAAAATCCTGTAATCCTAAAATTACCACCTACCTAGCAATTTCAGCCCTTCTCTTAGCTTCCTCAGCTATTTGATTCAACTCCGTAAAATGAGTCCGCTCACTGAACTTTGCATCAGGTGGTTGCAATCCATGCAGCATTCTTTGTGCATGTGCCCACTGAAGCTCCCGATGTTCCTTACCGAAATCTTTCTGCCTCGTAAAGTTAGCCTGCATTAAAAGCAAATGCATCAGAACACACTCCCTGGTGAACTATACCCAGTAAATGAGGGTTACATTCATGCCTTTCGCTCAAGCACGAGGTCCCAAGCCCTCCCGCTCAGTGCATAGCGAGTGAAGAACTTGATAATATCGAGCGGGATATAGCAGATGATATTGTAAAGCCAGATCACACCAGCCCAGCCCCAACCAATTCCTTCGATAGCAGCAAATCCCCAGTTTGCATAGACAGCAATTACAGTGGCAATCTGTTCAGAATGTACAAAAGATTAATCACTAATTCATCAATTTTAACAAAATAAAAGAACGAGGAAGCAGGGTGGTCATCAAATTACCAGCTGAGCAATCACAAAGGCCACCACTAGCAGTAATCCAGGACACTCAACATAAGACCAACTCCTGGACCGTGTCACAAATATTAGAGCCTGACTTATAGTGCTGACTTGCAGATATATTGCTGAGGCAAGCTTCCGAATGTCATCATGAGCTGTCTTCTCCAGAGTGGGCACTCCAAATACCCGCTGGAAAATTCCAGGTGGCAG
This sequence comes from Syzygium malaccense, assembly GCA_031216405.1. Taxonomy (NCBI): domain Eukaryota; kingdom Viridiplantae; phylum Streptophyta; class Magnoliopsida; order Myrtales; family Myrtaceae; genus Syzygium; species Syzygium malaccense. The sequence goes on along the minus strand of CM062254.1, from coordinate 2,032,802 downwards.
AATCTCCATCAGTGCTACTCATTCGAAGTTCGCAGAAATACAATAAAGAGAAGTAAAACGAAAATGACAAGTTGCATTCTTACATCAGAAAACATATTAAGCGAATTATTCTCTTAAGACCATCATGAGAAGATAAAAAAAAAAGCGGCGGGAATTTAGTGGACCCGTTCCTTTTAGATGCTAATAACAACATATGCAACAAGAATGAAACACGAATCTGCTCCAGTGAGAACCAGATGAACCGTACATAATCTCTGAAATGACAGTAAAACCTACATGAAGGAGTATATCAATCTGAGCAACACCAATAATCTGAACTATATGCAACAATCCACTTACCGGGAAGAAGTTCGTTTTGTATGCTGCCCAAAAGAATATGACTGTCATCATTGCCAAGTAACTGCCGAGGACAATGCCAGTAGTAAAAATCTCTGCCAGTTTCCAACTATCTGGAAGAGGAGACGGTTTTACTCTATCCTTTGATATAGTCATGATAGTCCCTGAAATTTCAGCAAGTATTAAGTAGAAACCCAGAACAGTAAATCGTAAAGTATACAAGATATTGTTACTGCAACCCAATCAGAATTACGTAGGCAATTAGCTTCTGGAAGGAGCGACTAACCATCATTGAGGATTGCTATGATCAGGACCATAAAAGGTGGAAAGTCAAACCTCCATATGAGGGCCAGCAGCATGAAACCAAGCTGCGACATAATACATTATGTTGGAAAAAACATGAGGAGATTCTGAGTCACTCGTTTTTGGGCACGGATTAAACAGATTATTCTACTAGAAATCAGGAAAATGCTGACAGCGTGATCTGTAAAAGAAAAAAGGTCCTCAACTCACCACAATTCGGATTGTAATGGAAACAGCGTATATCTGCCAAAGGAAACAAATACATAGAAAAAATCGGTTAAATTGGAAATCCATTAGTGAAGAAAATAATGAACATATTCCTATCAAGATAATATGCCAAATGATCTCATCAAGCTCTGTGGATAAGAAAGTGATAGAGGACTAAAATGAGGCCCAATACATACAGTGTAATTTTTCATCCTCTGGAATATTGCACGGCTGGTCAGAACAGCGCTAATAATCACGCTAAGGCCAGGTTCTGTGAGGACAATGTCGGAAGCGCTACGAGCAGCATCAGTTGCATCAGCAACAGCTATCCCAATGTCGGCTTTCTTGAGAGCAGGAGCGTCATTCACTCCATCGCCAGTCATTCCACAGATGTGCTTCCTCGCTTGCAGTCGTTTCACAATTTCATATTTGTGCTCTAGACCCAAAACATTATAATGAAAATTAACAACAACAATCAAGTTTTAGTTACCAAAGACTAGCAGCCTCACCACACGATCAGAGAGTATGGACACAAATCAAGGGAACACAGAAAAGGATTGAAGAAACATGAAGAGTACTAAATCGGCGAATGCTTGTGGGTAGGTTTTTGCATCCATAAGCAGATGAGTGCCATACCAGGGAAAACACCAGCAAAGCCATCAGCCTTTTCTATCAGCTCATCAATTGGTACTGCATCACTGGTTTCATTTTTGTTTTGCCCCAGCAAAGCAGATGAAGGATACATGTTGGTTCCCATTCCCAAGCGACGACCGGTTTCTTTTCCAATGGCCAGCTGATCACCTAATAAAGGTCACAGTGCTCAGTCAGTGCTCAACACAATCAGAAAACCATAGAACAATACCTAGTTTTTTCCATGATAATGAGATCTTTATAGATGAGCAAGAATTTCATTCTACTAAGAACTTTGCATGAGAAAAGAAACGTGATATTATGTCATCCGAAGACTAACCGAGTCAAGAAACGCAAACAGAATGTGTGCCCAAATTGGATGATACACAATGTTAAGCATCTTATTATGTCGATTTTTTTCTCCGAAGTATTTGGTCAGAAGTTTTCCCCAGTGTCCTCTAGAACAGACATGAAAGGAGGAAAATAACCAATGAAAGCTTTTGACCATAAATGCTGATATAACTAAATAAGAGAAAAAGGACATAATCAATATTGGATATTAGGACTTTGAATTTGAGGAAGTAAAACTGAATTACATGCAAATGCTTCAGTATGACAAAACTGGCAAAACTTTTGCCACACAGCAAAGGTACCTGTTCATACTTAACAAGATTCAATGGAGCACCAAAGTAATCACTTTTAAGCGCATGTAACCAAAAATGAGCCAAATCATAGCTTCACATATAGTGAGCACTCTGTGCTTCAGACTTTTCATTCGTGAAACAAAATGAAAAGGTAAATGATAGATACGAATGTAAAAGTCCAATTCATGATGACTGCTAAACTGATTAATGCATGAAGATGGGCAACACAACTGAGCAAATATTTGTGAACTTCTGGATCACCAACACTAGACCAATTCCATCTAACGCCAATCATATTTGGAGATGAAGATAAATTAGAGACCAACCAGTGATCATCTTAACATTCACTCCAAGATTCAGAGCCCTTTTTATCGTCTCTGCACTGTCATGCCTGGGTGGGTCAAAAAGAGGCATGACACCGATGAACTGCCATGGGCCTCCAGCACTCTCTTTCTGTCCTTCAGGAACTTCCTGGATGTACAAACCGCAGCATGAAGCCAATTCCGAACAGAAAAGCCAAAAAAAGGTATGCAAGATCTAGGTAAACAGGATTCAAAGGACGTGTTCAATCACCTGATATGCCACAGCAAGAGAACGTAAACCACGCTCTGCAAACTTATCAATCACACCATGAACTTTTCGCTCAATTTCTGACTTATTGTGTGCAAGGTTTAGGATCTGAGGACCACAGAAAAGGAGGAAGCACTGTTAAATTAATCCAAACATGAGAAAACTGAAGCACCGTTAAGGAGGCATAAAATTTCAATTTTACCTGCTCCGGGGCACCTTTGCTCACTCTGTGCATTTTACCTTCATGATCAATGTAAGTCAAAGCAGTTCGCTTGTCAGTAGGATTGAAAGGAAGAAAATGTACTTCCCGAATGCCAGCCCGAGCCTTTGCATCACCAAGAAAGATGGAAAGAGCAGGTAAGTCGAAAATCGAGGATAAAAAAAATTAGACTGGTGACAACAACAAAAAAAATTCAGTAACTAACTACAGACTATATAGTCACCTCCTTGGGATCTGCAAGCATCCCCACTATTGCAGCATCTATTGCGTCTTGGTTCTCCAATCTAGAAGCTCGTGCTGCCATCAAAACAACAGTTTCTTTATCCACTCCTTTTGCAAACACCTGCAAGTCATGTTCCAAAAATTAGAAAAAAGGAGTTCATGGGACAACACCAATGAAAAGAGGATCCTAAAACTGATGACCAAAGAACATACAAAAAAAAAAAACAAAGACAAAAGTGAAAAATACATACAATACATGCATATATATGACCGACCTCAATAAGATTCTGATCAACTGTAAGTTTGTTCAGTGTGAGTGTCCCAGTCTTGTCACTGCAAAGCACATCCATTCCAGCCATCTCTTCAATGGCAGTCATCCTCTTCGTGATGGCTCCCTAGAATCAACATCAGCAGATCAGCAATCACACTCCCTATAACACTGTCAAGAGAAACAACTCACCTGCTGAGATAATCTGTGCGAACCGATAGCCATCGTCACCGACAACACGGTAGGCATTGCGATTGGAATTCCTCCTATGAGTAGCACAAGGAGATTGTCAATTCCAGAACGGTACTCCCTGTGTTGAATTGGGTACATTACAAATATCTCGACTATCATCCCCAACGCAATGGAGCATATACAAAAGTTCCCAATAGCAGTCAAAACCTGAAACGCAATGATAATACAAATCATTGACAACCTAAACACATCAAGTAGCAAGCCATGCCTAAAGAATGTTTAGAATTTTCGCCTTGCCTTCTGGAAGTGTCCCACTTGGTTAGTTGTATCAACTAGGTGGGCAGCCTTTCCGAAGAAGGTGTGGACTCCAGTTGCAATAACCACAGCTTCAATTTCTCCTTGTTTGCACGTGGATCCCGAATAAACACCATCTCCAGGGCCTTTCGTCACAGGAAGAGACTCACCCGTCAATGCAGACTGCAGGGTAGTAAATATCAGTAATTGGTTAACTAAGCAACTGAAAAAGTCACCTGATCAATCTTCAGAGGTTGATGTGTCACGGTTCCGAGGTTCCCCACGAACCAAGGACCGTGCACAATCCAAGAAGACCGAGCAAGTTTCAAAGTTCTCCATAATATTCTCAGAGATAGGCGATACCGTAAATGTACTGGATTCTAGAGCATCTAGTAGTTGGTCGGTAGTTGGTAGACGGGGAGATGCCATATATAGCATTAGAAAGGAATTCTACGGATGTAATGGGAGGACCTCTTGTATAGGAGTGCTCTCTCTCATTTGTAAACTAAACTCTCTCTCTCTCTTTTGGCAGTCACCGGCAAAAGGAAGAAGAAAGAAAAAAGAAAAATATCAAAAATAAAGATTAAAAAATTAAAAAAATATTATCAAAAATTGTCCACATAGCGGTGCCACATAGACCGGCCAACATTCACCTCAGCAATATTCGGCCAAAATTAACTGAACTGAATTGGTACTACGTCAAAAGGTTTGAGATTGAATTGGCACCATATTTAGGACTTTTCGAACACTTTTTCCTTTGTTTGAAACCCAATGGCAACGAAAAAGTCACCTGATCAATCTTCAGAGGATCTCCTTCAAGAAGGCGAGCATCAGCCGGAATGATGTCTCCAAGTTTGATACTGATAATATCACCAGGAACCAGGATTGAAGCATCCTGCTCACCCCATCTTCCCTCTCTAAGTACCTGCATCATACATGCGAATCAGAGCCACCATTCCACAGCATCAAAATGTCAAAGAACATCCAAAGATCACTTGATTGCAACTAACAGAACATGTTGCCGCAGTCCCATACCTTAGCTTTGGGAGCAAGACGAGCCATAAGTGCAGCCGCAGCGTTACCGGCATTGTTCTCCTCAATAAAGCTAATCGTGGAGTTTATAAACAGAAGAGTGATGATGCCTATGAAATCTTGCCAATCTGGAGGCTTGCCCTGCAAAGGAAGAATCAGAAACAAATGGGTACTATCTTTCACAAAAACTAAAATTTTACCCTTAAAAAAAGAGAGAGAAAGGACAGTAGAGGAAAAATCACCAACCCCTCCATTTGTAAGTGCAATGGCCATGATAGCAGCAACCTCCATGACCCAGGACAGGGGATTCCACATGAAACCCAGAAATTTCAAGAACTTGCTCTCCTGAAACAAATCAACAAGTGCAAATCTTTATCACCAACAGACCCACAAACACACACATTGATCAAATGAAAAGATAGTGGATCTCAGTGCCTTTTTCTCTTCAAGCTTGTTGTGGCCAAAAAGGTCCAGCCTCTGCTCAGCAGCCGCCGAGGTAAGCCCATCTCTGTTACATCTCAGGGACTGAAACACCTCCTCAATGGGTATGTTCTCCTGCACCCACCAACCGAGAATTCACATCAAGTTCCAAACTATCACTAGCACCATAAAAGGCTCACATCTCTCTGGCTTAGATTTGTTACCAAATCGACGGCCTCGTTCAACACTGCCTCCAAAACTGGAGCCTTCTCTTCCATCTCTTCCCCTCTCTCCCTCTCCCTCTCTCTCCCTCTATCTGTCACGACCCAGAGAATCCCCTGCGGAAATCTTCCAAAGAACGTCAAGTACAGAGGAAGATGAAGAAGAAAACGAGTCACGGGAGTGCTAATATAGAGGCACGAAGGACGGACGGAATGGAGAAATCTTTGCTCCGAAATACTTCTCTGTCGTTTTCTGTCGCTTTCAAGACGAGTCCACACTTCAAGAAAGACAGTAATGCTTTCACGTCAGCAAAAGATGAAGAGATTCTCCGCAAATTGGTTCCGTGTGGGTTCGTACGGTGCGCTGAAAGTGGTCGGGTACCTTGGTGCTGCTTTGTTGGGGAAAAAATAGAAAACCAAAGTAAAAAAAAAAGAAGGAAACATTTGATTATATATTATATCTATATAAGTCGCAATTATAAACTTGCTGATTATCCTAGCATGGACTCATTCCTGCATATTTGGTATGCTTTTAATTAAGTCTTGTTTAGTTTCTCTAAACTTTAAAGCTGGAATAATTCGGTTTTTATTCAAGCGGGATGCCGAAAAACCTAGCAAAGTATATGAATTTGTAGATTTCCACAAAACTTTATTATAGTTTTGAAAAGCTAAAGTGTTTTTTTTATTTTATTTTTAAATTATTCTTTTGGTCGAAAGAAAATTGTAAATCTATCATGGCTGAAGGTCGAAGAAGGCGTGGAGAGAGAAGCGAGAGAGAATTTTAAAATGAAAAAAAAATTTCTTAAGCAAATCCAAACAAGATGTAGACTTGTGATATTTTTTTTTATGTTCATTGTGGATTTTATGCAGCAGAAAAAATCACAATTAGAACAGGCGATCTCATCATTATTTAATGCACTTTTAAAGTTTGAATAGTTCAATTCCTATAATCATTTGAGTTTAATTCCTATAATAACTAAGATCCTTCCAAATTTATTTTTGGGGGAAAATAAAAAATGCTCTCTAAATTTTGTTCGGTGTATGTCCTTACATTGTCTATTTCTAAATCTCTCATTTGCGCATTAAGTCTATTGTTTCAAATTGGCCTAATTTATCATTTTTCTTTCTAATTAGTAATTACTCGTATCGCTTTTCCCAGCTTATTTAGGTTTTATTTACATAGTAGAGGGTAATTTGTAGGGCTGTGCAACAGTTTCGGTTCAAGGGTAAGTAGGTATGGTTCTTGATTTCAAATGTACTGTGCAGGTAAGTTACGAGTTTTAAGTATTGAACCGACCCACTCACTCAAGAACTGGTTAGAACCTATTTTCTGAAGTTGAAAGAAGATAATTTATTATTTTTAAATAAGCTTTACTTCTCTATTGCTTTATATTTCTGTCTGTTTTGTATTAATGTTTTACTTTGAGACATTTTGTTGCTCATACTATTTTGCTATAATTGCTATTTATCTTGATTTTTTTAAATGAAGCAAAAAAAAAAAAGAGGAGCCAATTCCTGGGTTAACCCTAAAACCAAACCAGACATATAGGATAAGTTCCAAGATCAGTTCCAAGATAAACAAGGTGGGTTCCAATTTGCAAAAAATGATAACTGATTCTAGCATGATAGGTTCCAGGTTCCAAATCTGGAACATACTTACCTTGTAACCGATTACCAATTCAGTATGTAAATGATTAATGTGATGAGGAATTTGAATTTTTTTTTCTTTGTTTCATTTTAGATCATTCATTTCGTTTTTCGTCCAATAAAGGTCTTTCATTTATGCTTTTGTGTACGCTAATTGCGTTTTACTAACAAAATGTATGATATATTGGTCATATTGGAGAATGATTCAACGAATTTGGCTTTTTTATGAGTGATAAATTTTGAGGGGAAAAAAATATAAAATCATCAATTACATAGATTCACGTACGATAGATACACGTAAAATTAAATGCAAAAAATAAGAAGTTTAGACGACTTCACCTTTTACGAAATTACCTTCAATTTTCGATCCTTCTCCCTCTTTTTCTCAACCATTAAATTTGCAGATTTTCATTAGTTTTCATCCGAATTTTCTTTTCCTTCGTTTTTTTAATTTTTTTCTCTCTCCTTTTTTTCTGGTAAAAATTAAAAAAAATTTCTCACTTCTCGAACATAGTAATGCTGCCAAAATTCTTGGTTCACGTGCCAGTGTCAAGATGTCAACGTCAACAACTGCATCGTCAATTTCGTCTTAACGCCACGTGTCCAAGCCAAGACTAAGACCAAGTACACCGTACATGCATAGTTAAAATATTTAATTAAGAGAAAATAATACTACGATCCCTGAATTTTCGCATATTGTGTAATTACGTTTATAAAATTTTAATCTGTTGAGTGTGATCTCCGAACTGTTGATAAATGTCATATCTAATTTCTCAATTATATGAAAATGTTCAATATTCTATTTTTGTTAATAATAGGCTAACGCAGCTTTCAATATGTTAAGTTTGAACAATAGACCAAAAAAGAAGTTACACTTACACGTTCATATTAAATCATGATATAATAATCCATGTCATTAAAAAACGAAAAACATGTTGATGACATAATATTATTTTTCCTTTTTTAAAGTAGATGGATAAAAGGATGAACATGTTGATTCATCATGTTTTTAACGTCCAATTCGACATATTATAATTCACGTCATCAGATGAAGTTCGACTTTTCGTTTGAGTAGTTCGAGCAAAATGAATGACTACGTTGCACAGGGATTATGTTGAACAAATTAAAAATTCATAGATAACATTGCATATCGAACTAATATTTAGAGACCGTTTTTGTCATTTTCTCCAAAATTAACGTACATTTCACAACTGTTGTTTCTTCGTTCACATGACTATGTTTTACACACCAGGAAGTGGATTTCAATTCGTATCTCAATCGTCCTTTCCATTTCTTGTAACAAACTATACGTCCTTTACTTAACAAGAAAAGCCGTGGAAATTCGGGACGTTTATTATCATCGTGACTATTGTCGCGTATGCCGTCGATGTGCTTAGAGAAAATTGTCAAAAAAGTTCTAAATTTATCGTTCGGCGATCAATTCAATCTTAAACTTTCTAATTCGGTCAATTTAATCCTAAACAATCTGACAATTCATCATTATTGTCCTTTCAACTAATTTTACCCGGAGATCGCTTCCGTGGTGATCCAGTCAGCGCCGGCCACCACTTACGCAAATGATTTTTGCAAATCTTTTTCCTTTTCTTTTTTCCTTTTTCTTTTTTTCCTTATTTCCCTCCACCGGCCATCACGTGCACTTACCCAGCCTTACGAAGACCTAAACCTAAGTAAAGTCGTGTTTAGTAACCGTACATTTCACGGCCAATGACACAATCCTTGTACATTTCGTGCGTGCTTAAGAGAGAAACACGTGCTTCGCGAGCATCATCTCGACGAACCCAATCCTCCGTGAATCGCGAGGCGTTCTTACCTCGAGACGCATGACCGGAAAACTCCGCCGTTTCGACGGGGCGGCGGTTTTTCCTTTATGTCCGGCGTTACCGAAACGGGCGGCGAAAATTCATCGGCCGAAGATCCCTCCTATTTTCTAGAAACTTAAAAGAGCACGACGGAGTCACCATGGAGTCCAAAAGGAAGAGGTCAACGTATGGATCGCCCTTATTCAAAGCGACAAGGCGTGAGACAAAAGCGATTTTAAACCGTGTGGGAAAAACTGAGCAACAGATTTCCGCACCTGCTCCGTTTAATTTCTCGTTTGGAGTGACATCCAAGGCAAGAAAATTGCCCTGTCGACGCAACCCAAGAATTCAATTTTAAAAGAAGATCAAATCACGAGGTAAATTCGCGAATTATCATATTAAATCCGATGTAGTCGGTTCGTTGCACCACCGGGCGGCAGCGTTCGAGAAAACGGGGTCCGATAGCATCTCGAAGTACGGTACGGCGGTATTTCTGCCGTGTCCCTCTTTCCTCGGCGGAGCCGGTTGCAAAATACAATGCCGGACACATCGGGGTGCGCATGTCCCGACACTTTCGAGCCGCTGGATCCGGTGAATCTCGCGGTATTCGAACACGAGGCCTGTTAAGTTTAGCAATCCGCGCATTCGCGAGCTGCGTGCGATAGTTTCTCGACCGCAAGCCGCAAGCGAGATTGGACGTACGTATCAATTTTGAAGTTGCACGACAGTGATATTCACAGAATCAAACAAATGGAAATTGAGAATCTTTTAAATCCCAAAGATGAAATTACCGAAAGTAATTGCGACCGTCCATTCAAAATAAAAAGGGGAAAATGACGCAAATGATTTCTGAACTTTAATTTATTCACTGTGATCCTTGAATTTAGGTTCAATGTGCAATGCCGCCCTCGCACTTGTAATTTGTCCGATACGGTCCCTGAATTTTTAAACATTTTCATACAGTTTAGGTACTATATCGAGCATTTACTGATAGTCTCAAAACCACATCGAACGAATTAAAAGTTTAGGGACAACATTGTAAATTGGATTCAAGTTCGGGGACCACACTACACAGCTTGAAAGTTCAAGAACGGCATCGCACATCGGATCCAAGTTCTCGAACCATCCGTGTTATCATCTCAAGCAATAGAGTCGGTACCCACATCAAAGCAGGTCTGATCCCATCACTGAACCGAGCAGCCGATAAAAAAATATTTGTGTATCCGCAATGGAAATTACACCATCTTGTCGACTAACCTAGCCTCTGCTCCGTCTCTCGAGACCGGCGAGGGTATCTGCCTCACCCTCCGCGGGGGCGAACCCGAACGAAACGGCAAGCACAGAAAAAGGAGGAACAACCCTTGATAGAGAGACCGGTACGATTCAATTCAACATTTCGTTCGTTTCGGGTTCGATGCGCGGCCGTGGCTCCATAATTTGTGCAGGGTCACCGCCGGCCCCCGTGCAAAATGAGGTCCATCGGTTTCGATCAGCGAGGGACCCCGCGTGGGGGCCACGTCCCGGTCAGCGGGACGGCGGGAGTTGGGACTTTCCGCGCGTTTGTCGCCTTCTCCGGACAAGACGTACGTGTCCGTAGCACCTCCCCGCGTTCTTCTCTTCCCTCCCCTTTTCTTCCTTCTGTCCGAATTTATATTTTTTTTTTGTTTTCCTGTTTTTTTAACCCCGAAAAAGGCGGGGGAAAGGAAGGGGGCGGGGGGTGGGTCAGGGAATTGGATGCGGCGGGGCGCGGCCGCGACACAGCGGATCTCGGTGGGTCCCGGAGCATCTCTGACCGTCAATCACGTCCCTCCGATGCTGTTCTGTAAAGGGGAAAAGAAAAAAAATTGGGAGATGGAGGGCTTTCTTTTTACCTCGAGCCTCCGGAAGAGAGGACGGAGAGTGAGATTGTGTTCATTTTGTCCCGCTGCGGAGGCTTTATACACCTTTATGTCCTTTATTTTTCCGCTCAAAAAAAGAGAAAATTTCGAATAAAAGCATAAAGTGCTCTCATTTTCTTAAGTAAGAATATGAAGTAGACGTTTTTTCAAATAGGGGCCTAAAGTGATCAAATCATCTCAAATAAGAATCTGAAGTGACCAAATCGTTTCAAATAAGGACTTTTGGCCGGTCGGTGACTATTCCGACATCGAAGAATGGGTCTTTTAGCCAAAAAAATTTAAAATATATATTTTTTGCTTTCCTTTTCTTTTCTTTTTCCTTTTTTTCTTCTTCTCTCTTCCTTCCCGTGGCCATCGCTGGCGATCTCCGCTAGCCTCAGGAGAGAGTTGCCCTTGCCTGGGTAGGCAAGGGCAACCCTCAGCCTCACTTGAGTGAGTGAGGGTGACCCTTGCCTAATTTGGTTAGGGCGTTCCTCACTAGATCTGGCGAGGGCTACCCTCGTCGACGTTGGGCGAGGGGCACCTTCGCCTGGGTGGGCAAGCTCTAGCGAGGGTTGGCCTCGTCAGATCTAGCCTAGACGAGGCCAATACTTGCCTGTGCTAGGGAGAGCCCTGGCCAGGCTGGGCGAGCCCTAGCGAGGGCTCCACTTGCCAGATCTAGAAGGGCCGACCCTCGCCCAGGCCACAGTGGGCGTGTCAAGAGTTGCCTTGGGGTGACCGCCGAGGCCTGGGCGAGGGTTGGCCTCACTAGATCTAGCGAGTAGAGCCCTCGCCGGGGCTTGCCCAAGCTTCGCCTAGCCGGGCGACGGAGACCCTTGCCTAGGAGAGGGCGCCCCACCCGACCATGGCCGGTGGTCGGTCACCTGCAAAGGAGGAGGGAGGAAGAAAGAAAAAAAATAGAAAAAATCATTAAAATATTATTACAAACTGTCAATGTCAGCACTGGCGGTACCACATATGGCGTCCATGTAAGCAAAATCCATCCAAAATTAACTTGAAAGACTGAATTGGCACTATATCAAAAGTTTAGAACTGAATTGTTATAAAAAAAAATTTAGGAATGAATTGACATCAATGTAAAAAATTTATGACTTTTTTTACACTTGTCCCCAAAATTGTTAAGATTGTTCATTCGTGTATAAGTCTTCATAAATGTGTATAATAATGTCGAGCGGTGCCAGACCACGATGGTCCACTTTGGTAGGTTCGGGAAATTTAATGAGCATAAATTAAAAATTTAGTATTCCAACGAAGGATAAACAGACGCAAAGGTGAGCAGTCACTTTACATTTTTTTTTTTTTGGCTTTGATTAGCGACATGAAGCCTCCATGCGAACTAGTCATGTGTGATGGAACCACTTCACTTAGCTTCGTATATTTCACAGAAAATAAAAAATTTAAAAAATATTTTACTAAAAATAATCACTTATATTGATTAAAATAATTAGTTGATAAAAAATATTTTCATTACCGATAACAATTTATATCCAAACATTTTAGTGAATGATGAATATTTTTCATTTATTATTTTTGTAAGCAATATAATAGATCATTTAAAAATATATATTTTTTAAATCATTTGTTATCTGCTAAACAAATGAAGCTTACCTGTGCACGTCTTTCTTCTGAATGGAAAGACCATGTTTTCGTGGTCCAAAAGACAAGCCGTCTCTGCATTACCCACGAAACCCTTCAAAATGGTGTTTTTAATATTGTGTTGAGGGTTGGCATATGTTAGTCAAAAGTCATCAGATTGAGGTTAAGCCGATCCAGTAAACAACTGACCTAGCCAATACCAAACTACCCATCTTTAAATAAAGAAAAAAAGAGCTCGAATTGACGCGAACAGGACTTCGGTGATCTCCTCCCGACAAGTTTTCCGTCCGACACTTTCAAACTTTACAAGATGTGCAACGTCAAAAGCATGAATTGACTCGGATCCAAAGCACGAGCACGGCATGGATAGCCATGCACGCAAAGCTACCGCGACGACGTCAATGATGACGACCCATTAGCTTTGCTTTATTTTACTTAGTCTTCGTTAGCATCACGATTACAAAAATGATGGATCAGAAGTTCGAATGAATGGGACTGTGATCGGGCCTACACAGTGCAAAAGAGAAGGGAGAAAGGCAGGAGTTAATGGAGATAGTGGGTGGTTGATTGGTCATTGGGCTTTAGTATCCTTGGCACTTCATGTCCATGACAATGCAAGTGGAGTCTAATCATTTTTGCTGATCTCGACCCCAAAGATGCATTTGATCTCGTGCACCCATCAATCAACCCTCGCTTTGCCCTCGTCTTTTCAAAGCCGAAGATAATGTAAAAAGGAGCCGACCTCCTTGGCTTCTTCTCCAATTGGAGTTGAATGAGGTGGTGTGGTGATATAAAGCCATCCGAAAGCAGAAGCACTTGAAAAAGAGAGCATGTCATTGTCTCTCGATCTCAGTGGAGTCGTGCTGCGCTAGGCTTCCTCTGCTATTTCTCGTCTTCTGGTGATGATTCTTGAGGTTTTAGGCCCTCCCTGGTCTTTTCTCCAGGATAAGGAAAATGAGCTATTTGTGGCACGCTCCAGGTGTCACCAGAGGAATGGGATCGATAATGGCCCGGCCTGGGCCGGGCTAACTAATGGGGCTTGCTAATCGGACACCATTACCGACTCGGTTTGCTGTTCGAAACAGACCCAAAAGATCCAACTGAACAAAAGAGCTGGGCATGGGCATATCGATAATTTCTAAATTGTCTCGCATGTACTAAACTCAACCAAAATGATCAAGTCTGATTTTACCCAAGCTCAAGAGTCAAGACTAATCTGTCATAATGGGTTATAGACCCATTCTTAATCCATATACGATGGACTGAGTTGCTATATGGATTAATTATATTTAGCAATTGGATCATAAATAAATTTACAACTTACTTAAACCTGATCAACCTCTACATACTCTCTCTTCATTCTCTTTTGCCTTGACTTAATTTCCCACTAATTCACCAAGCACTCTTGACTTAATTTCCCACTAATTCACCAAGCACTCTCAACTCGGTTTAAGAATAAATTTTCTTAGATTGAGTAAAATATTGAAGTGTTTTCGCAACATGAGTTGGATATGAGTTCCTAGATTTTCATTGCATGAAAACAGGTCAAAACGGGTTAAATAGATCTATTTGGGTCGGACCATTTTCGACCCGACCCAAACCCGATCCGATCCATTCATTTGACAGGTCTAGTCAAGACCCATTGAGCACTGAAGAAGGAGCTATTCGTGTCTAGATTTCTATTCCATGATGATTCAAACTTCACGACACAGCAGGTTGATACAAGTGAAACAAACAAGTAGAGTCAGAAAGGAGGACAAACTGTTGGATATATGATGCTGAAAAATCAGATCAATATACTGGACGGATGCTGCAGAATAATCAAAACCAATTCATCGTTCTTTTCCAAACTGCAAACGATGATAAGTCACAAATGGACATCTTAATAGCAAAGACCCATATTACATGGCAATCGTGAAAAGTTCGACTGAACTTCAGCTATAATCCTTTTAGTTAAAACTTTTCATTGCACCATACAGCCATTTTCTGTCCTGGACTATATGTCCAATCCAGATACAGAACTGCAAAAAAACAAAAAATAGTGAACCATGCTCGGTCCACATCCCGAGCCCCTCAAGACTACCTACTATTCACATTTTTCCAATATTCTAGAGATATATCTGTACATCCCATAATAACTGTAGAATGCTCCCTGGTAATAATCTGTGATAAATTGTCTTACTATTGTCAGTTAAGACAATTTATCACAAAATACCACCCAAAACCCTTCTTAAATCAGATTTCTGTTCTGCAGTTAGTCTTGAAGGATATTTGACATCAAATTTAATTCTCAAATTTCCCTTTCTTCCGTGTTCTCTAGAGATAGGCATCCCTTCACCGGGAACGACCATCTCAAAACCGGGTTTGATGATATCGGTGAGTGGGATCACGAGATTTCTACCATCCAGGGTCGTCAATTCAAGGTTCTTACCAGTAAGCGCCTCCAGTAGTGTTATTTCCTGGTTGACCACCAGGTCATTACCATCTCTCTTGTAAACTGCGTGCGGCTTCTCATCCACCACGAAAATAAGATCTGCAGGGATGACACCAGGCTCCTGATTGCCCTTCTCAGGGAAAGTGATCTTTGTGCCTTTCTTCCAACCAGGTCTAATCTCAATGGTTAATATCTCCTCCACAGTGCGAGATTTACTGAAAGGAATGCGAGATGAAAGAAAAAAGATCAGATCAGACAAAACAGAGAACAGGACAAGCACTGGGCTGTGTGCCGGGCTTACATATTTGCTTACTCTCTCAATTTAGCAGGGTTGAGATACATTTTCATATCCATAGTGTAGTCCAGGCCAAAAACAAGATGTTCTCAACAGATATTCATAAAACAATTCTATCATCTTAATAGCCAGGAGAGAAACAGTGAACAGACAGAAAAGATGTAGAAAGAAAATGGAACAGTCTCCAATCTGTCATTCATCATTTCTTGCATTCAGTTCCAACTTTGCCGAAGAACAATGGGTCAATAATTAGAAAAGGGCCTCATAATTAAGCCTACCTATCATGTATCATCTAAAGCCTATCTGACTTTTCTACTCTGAAAAGCTGTCACTGGAAAAATAATTCACCTATACTCAAGAAATGATCTTTCCCCACATTGAATCTCGCAATTCAAAAATGACTAGTGATGGTAGGGTAAATCAGCAACAGGGAAGAGTAGCAAGGCTAACTTAAGAACACAAAGATTCAAAGCCGACCAACTTTGAAACACATGCCAAGTGACAACCTCATTCCAGGGCCCTTCCAGCACATTAAGAAGCTAGCTAAGAAAAATTCAGAGGTTTTCACCGCACTCCGTACAGGAAATGATGAAAAGAAAGAAGGGGAACCTGGCGCAAATCTATAAGCTACTTTTTTTTTGGTAAAAAAAAAATCTATAGGCTACTTGATAAATGAACTTTATTTTATCTCCAGATGTTGTTCTTAGAAGCAAAAGGAAACTCTCAATTCCTTCAGTCATAGCTGAAGAGGCTGCTGCATGAAATATAGCCACATCGAAAAGCAATATAATGGCTGATAAACTGTTAACCAATTACTCACTAAACCTTCACCATCCAAGAATACTGTCCAGTGTAGACAAGTAAAGCTAAGAAGCTTTCCCACTCTCGTTTACACAACAAGCAGTTAAACATGCCATTATTCCTGGTCTTAACTTGTCAGTAAAGCAATCAAAGCACATTATCGATATGGTATCAAGGAATCTAAGCAAATTGTTGATGACAGTTATTCAACTGCCAGCATCCCCATTAAATCCAATTTTCCTCCCACTCATACGATTACTGCCAGCATAAAATGTCAAACATCTCCCTAGGAGGCATTGTATGTAATACCAAACCAATCGGACATCTTCCATCACATCCCACCGCGCATGGTAAACAAGCCTCAAATCATAACCCCATTAAGCGGATTGAATTAAAAACCTATCCAATAACCAGCATAAGGTTCAGAGTCTTCCTCTTCACCAGCACACTAGTACCTATATTCTACAATCTATGCACTCCAAGAGGATTTCACTTCCACCAATTGCAATCAAACTCTCACCCATGATCTGAGGTTAACACTTAACAAGCCAATATTGAGTATTTGTCAATCTAAATCCATTTAATCATATCAGTTTTAAGATGAAGAACCTTTAGTAAAACAAGCTTCACGATCCTTCGACCATCGAATAGATCACTAGTAAACCTAACACCAAATTCCTAATGCATCTGCAATGAAACAAACTTCTATGTAAAAATTATCCCTCTAACAATAAGAATAAAAACTCTTAACGCAATCACAACATTACGTGGCCCGAGTTCATTGCACCCTGTGCTAATTGCTGCATGAAAATTTCAAGACCATATCAAAGATAAACTTCCTACACTTCCTTTAGAAATTCCAGCATCTCCACAATTTGGGCTCATGAATCCAATGTAATGCCAAAAAAGTCCTAGCTCCCAAGTACCACGCCAAAATGCCATTACAGAAGCAAACTGCAACACCAACAAACACAGTACGAATACGAATCAGAACATCGCATATCATACCCAATCCCATCGGAAATCGTCCTTGAAATCTTCATCTTCTTTTTGGCTCCTTTATAGAGCTCCTCCAGGCTACACGGCAACGTGTTCTCCACCGGCGCTTCCTTCCTCAACTCCCCGCTGCCACCGCCGTTACTTGCGCTCGCCCCGCCATTCGAAGTCCTGAACATCCCATCTGCATACCCCCTCCTACCTCTCCCGCCCCCTCCGCTGCTCTCCGATCCAAAGAACTCCGCATATATATCCTCCGCATCCCGCGGGTTGAACCTAAACGAAGCCCCATTCCCATTGAACTGATGATGGCTGCTTTGATTCTGCCGGGAGGCAAAAGGCGGGCCACCGCCGCCACCGCCTCCCCCACGGGGCGGGAATTGGTCGGACTTCAGGGCTTCCTCGCCGTAGAGGTCGTAGATCTGGCGCTTCTGGGAGTCGCTGAGGACGTCGTAGGCCTCGGAGATCTGCTTGAACTTGGCCTCCGCCTCGCTCCGCTTGCTCGTGGGGTTCTTGTCCGGGTGCCATATCATCGCCAGCCTCTTGTAGGCCTTCTTCAGATCGTCGTCGCTCGCGTTCCTGTTCACCTTCAGTATGTTGTAGTAATCCACCCCCATGCTCACACTTCCCCTTCCCCCCTCCCTCTCTCTCTCTCTATCTCTAACCAAATCTCGGTCTTCAGCTGTACCTCGTCCTTCCGGATTCCTTCCCGCGTATCGCGTGCGGACAACTACCGAATCATGCGCGGGCGCGCGCGCGCGAGAGTCTCGCCGGTCGGGAATCGTCGCGAGCGGTGGCCGAAGAGAGATGGAAGATCGGACATGGCGTATGATGGCTTAGGGTTTGCTCTTTAATGGGAGCCTCGTCTGCGCGCGGGGCTGCCGGAGGAGAGGTAGAAGAAGGGCCGGCGACCGTTGGATGAGGAACAGAAATTATGGGGGCGAGGGGATCCGACGGTTACGGACGGAGTTTTTAGAGAGAGAAGGGGGGGGGGGGGGGGGGGGGAGAAATATCGAGTGGGGGCCCCCACGGAAGGGAACCTGACTGCGTGACGCGGATTGGTAGAACGTGGCGGCAAGCAAAGCGAGACGTGGACCGGTCCGATCTGTAAGAACCGGATTCGAACCGTTCTTATGCAAACCACGCCCCCTTTCATTATCATCCGTCGATTTCCTGAAGTGCATTGTAAACGATAGACGTTAAGGGCGATTGGTTTCAGGGTGAGCCGGTTCCCGATCCTAATCTGAAAGGGTCGACTTTCAATCTATGAAATTTGGAACGTGCTCACTTGGTCCAGGACCGATCCAATTCAGATCCTCGAGTGGGTCCAGAAACCGGCCATGTCTCCTCTTCTTTTTTTTTTTTCTTATTTCTTGCACGACTCCAAGCGTTAATGCGTAGTCTAAACTATTGCACAAGTGATATTAATAGAACAAACTTGTGATAAAGCTCAACATGATGATCATCTCCACGAACAAAGCTATAATGATCATCAAGAACCACGTATGAGAGGCGTCGAGCCGCGAGGGAGGCGTGAGCGCTGTGTGACCGACACTGAGAAAAGTGAGAGGCGTGTGTGACTGAGTTTGAGCGAGAGAAGAATGAGAAATTAGAATTATGGAAATTTTGGAATAATAAAAATTAAAAACAAAATCGGCCCAGATGGTCCAAGCTGGTGAGTCTGGATCTGGTGCCGAGAACGGACCACCAGAACTAGATTGATTCCCGGGGGAATCGCCCAAAAACCGGACGGTTCGGTACAAATTGGTCAAATCCCTTTGCTCACCCTTAAGAGGAGTGACCTATGCAAAAAGATTGTTGTGCATATCTGTTTCATCGGAAATGTCCTCACGAAGAAATATAATTCACCGAAAGTCGTTCTTCGGCTCTTAATGAAAGGAGACTAAGTTCTAGATCTAATTCCGGACAGGAACAATCGAGGCGTGAATAAGGAACTTGATTTTCACAGAAAATCTAGACGAATCCATCCAATTGTCGGTGGCGTCCAAAGTTTACAAAGATCTGAGCAACTACAGCTAACGAAATTGAAAGTGCGAAACTGGAGAATAAAGACTATAACTATGGAAGCTGAAAGTACGAAACTGGAAAGTAAAGATAAAAGACAACATTTGTTTTTGTTCATGTGTACCGGGGGGTCCTCTATTGATAATTGGACGCTATTTATAGCGCAGACTTGGTAAACGTTCTTGGTATTGTATCCAGCCTCTACCGTTGATTTCATCTTTACCGTTTATATAATAGCACCTGTTTATCAACTGTTATCGATCTTATGTTCTGTATGAAATGATAACCGCTTTTGAACCCATTTAGTCTCTGAAAACGACAACAGTCATTGAGCCCATTGGTTCTCTAAGGCAACAACAGTCATCGAACTTTTCTCCGCTTAACACCTGTCATGGTAACTGTTATCGAGCTTTCTCTCCGTCTAACTTCTGTCTTCCGGGACGATAACCGTTATCCAGCCTTATTTCCATTTGACACCTATCTCTCAGGATGACAACCGTCATCGAGCTTTTCCACCGTTTGACACCTGTCTTTCGGGATGATAACCGTCATCGAACCTCTCTTCCGTTTGACATCTATCTCTTGGGATGATAACCGTCATCGAACCTTTCCTCCATTTGACACATGTCTCTCGGGATGATAACTGTCATCGAGCCTTTCCTCCGTTTGACATCTGTCTTTCGGGATGATAACCGTCATCGAACCTCTCTTCTATTTGATATCTATCTCTCGGGATGATAACTGTCATCGAGCCTTTCTTCCGTTTGACACATGTCCACTGGAAATGATGACCTTCGTCGAGCCTTTCTGACGTTGAAAGTCGTTCTTCCTTTTCATCGATTTCATCGATGAAAAGCATCTTTAGCGCTTGGATATTTGTCTTTTCTGGAGCAAAGGCTTTCATCGAATCTTTTATAGCTTTTCTCCGTCTTCTTCTTGTCGATGAAAATACCTTCGGCATTTTTGATCCCCCTCTATCTGAATTTCAAATTTTCCTCTTATAACTGTCCGTACCTACTAGCTGTCATTTTAGTACAGGTGATGTCATCTCTTATCCTTTTATTCATATATTCTCACGACGAAATCTCTAATTAATTTCGGGTGTCAATAATATCAACACTAATAGAGTTGGCTTATGCAGGAAAAAATTCATAACGCTACACTGTCGATTCGTTTCCATCGATAATTCTCATTTTTCATGACGTGAATTTGTCTATGTCTTTACCGGGTGATAATAGAACTAACGGGTGATGGACCAGAAATGAGCTTCTAAACAAGCAGATCATATTCATCATCATCAAGCGAGGCCATGATAAAGTGGATAGTCAGACAGTCTCAATTTCCTTTTTGAATACTTTTCATCCTAAACTTCCACGCCTTTTCTGATTGAGTTTCCGTGCTTCTAGTTCGTTTAATTAAATCCTTCTATTTTCACAAATTTTTCGACGGAGTCCCTTTGCCTCTGAATCTGGCCAAGATCACACTGGCGTGGCCTTTAGACAACGTCGTAGCCCGACATGAATGAGATTTTTCCAATGCCGACGCCCACGTGAACGTCCACATTGGCTGAATCTTACATGTATCATCTTCCGATATTGTCTACACTGGCTAAATTTTAACAAACACGTCGGCGTTAGCATTCGCATGTTTCTGATGTTGTCGACGGTCACGTTGACTGAATTTGGTCCAGTCTAATGTCAAGGGAATTCATTAGTAAATTTGAGAGAGCAGCATGATTTGATTAGACGAATTAAAAACATGCGTTCGCAAAAAAGTAGAATATTTCCTCTGTTTTTTTTTCGGGTCAATGCATCCTCAATGACTCCTGTCATGTGTAATTGGTGGGAAAGGGCGTGGAAACCACTTACGTGGCATGTAACGAGTTTCCCTGGTTTCTAACATATGATAATGATGCTCATAGATGTCATTGTGATTTCAAGAAGTAATTGCTCAATCTAATCGAGGGTTCATTTTCTAGATGCATTTGCCTCATAGAGAATGATTGATTTAAAAGATCCATAAAAATGATCGTTTATATAGTTTATAAAAATGAACGAACAAAGAATATCTTCGTCACCCACGAAAATATTATCCACGAAAGTATTTAGACAATGAAGTATTCTCGATAATGAAGACATTTTTCATTTAACTAATTACTTCAAACGATACAAACGATCATTTTTTGAAAAATATTATCTAAATCATTTATCTTCCACGAAACAAGCGGATATGATTGATATTCAATGATACTCTTGTACGTTGTTCTAGTATAGAGGAAGTTGTGGATCATAATCATACTGGGCTTGTTGAGGAAAACTCCTAATGAATTTCGAAGCTGATAAAACTTTCTATATTTATCTTGTGAATTTGACATGCATTCCATTCTAGGTTAATATATTCTGGAAGTTCAGAAGGAAATATCAAACTTTATAAGTTCTCAGAACTAAAACTTCAGACACTAATTTTGAAGGACTTATTCGTTACTGAAAACCTACGCTGACTTTGAACAAAAAGCAAGAACCAAAAATTCTTCAGACTCAGAATTTTTCAGAACGAAACATTACAACTAGTGATCTGGCATGGATTTCACGGAAGGAAAGTTTTGATTATCTCAATCTAAAGCTATAATTAATTGACAATCAAACATTATGATAAGTATGCATTACAACGGATAAAACTCTACTTATGGAAATCAAGATTCTGATTGTATGGATGACCAGAATTAGCGGGATTCAAATTTTATCAGTAAACGGCTACTCAATCCATTTTATACAAATCTGTCCAATATGAAGATTGAAAGATGATCTTCTAAAGACTGTCCAACGGCTAGTTTGGAAGTGGAGGAATATAAAAGGAGACCAACGAGGAGCAAAATGAATAAGAACGAAATCGAGAATCAACAAGTCCAAAATTTGAGCACACTTCAATCAGCTGTTGTCTTTCTTGAGCTAAACACTAAGATCTTAAGGGATACTTTGGAAAAGTGATTGTATGAGATAGAGAGTCCTATCTTACACAAGAGTGTTGTCACTCAGAATCTGTAATTCTTCTTGATTATATAGTGAAATCTAGCCAGCAGGCTGTCAGCGTGGGAAATTGGACATAGGCTTGCTATAAGCCAAATCACTATAAACTTGTGTGCAGTTTTTCTATCCTATATTTCTTGCTTTACATACTGCACACCAATCATTTCTGCTATAAATTAATCAAAATTATTTAAAATCACCTATTCACCCCTCTCTACGTGATCCTTGCTAGCTACATCAAGGCTTACACCTAAATATAATCGAGCGATCGATAAACACGTGCTTGGCACATGGGCATGAATGGTTACTAGTCATTAATAACCACGTGCGTGGCACATGAGCATGAATGATTATAGAGGAAATATGTGCACGGTGTTTTATCGATGACTGTAGAGAATGACGTCTAACCAATCGATGATATGCACCATAAGTTGTCAACACATGGCGATGTAAATGATGCTGTCTGAAGATTTTTAGAGATGCAAAGAGCATAGTTATACGGTTGTCGATTTAAAGAAAAACAATCAAAATGTAATGGAGAATTTGATAGAGCACAATTGCAAGGCAATTGAGATTAGGAAGATATGGATGAGCATTTGCTCAGGGAACAATTGCCATTTGAATATTAGACAATGTGGTTTAAAAGACATAACCGCGAAGCAGTGTGATAGTGAGACAATTATCAATGTGCGATCACCAATCACCACCAAAACAAAATCGTGCAAGCAATTGATGCTCGTTTTTAGGAAGATAACCGTTCCAGAAAGAGAATTTAGGGATAGTATCTTAAGAGTGCCAAAGAACAAGAGAACATGGAGACAATCGAAGAAAACTGCCCATAAAGGACTGCTTAAGAGCAATCAGAAAGTAGTTATGACAAAACCATTATAAGTACCGCTAGACATTCAACTGGGAGACATTCAATTGGGAGCCCTGCAAAAATCAAACAAATTTACTATCTTTCAATATCTTTACCTTCCCGTACTACACTTTACTTTCCTAATTGTAGCTTTTAAATTCGCATCGTTGATTAAATTCCACATGTATTTTTATCCTTGGTGTTGCGTTGTCAATTAAATTCTGGCATGAGATCTCTATGTTCACAAGTTTCGTCGTCGATTAAATTCCGGCAGAGGATGTTTACGTCTGGTTTGTTTCTAACAATTACACTTTCCAAATCTTATCGTTGATTAAATTCAGGCACGGTTTGAGTTTGTGTGGTTCTATCCAAAGTGAAGTTGTTGATTTCTTCATTTGCCTGGATCTTTTCTATCCGGAATCAACACATAACCCAATCTCTACTTAAAAGCCAAAGAACTATTTTCGATGAAGGATTTTTCGTCACGATAGCAATTCCGGGCGAAGCATATTGTCATTCTCAGACACTTATCGGCAGGTTGACATCGTTATTTTTTCTTTCCAAACTTTTCTCTTTCATCTCTTGATACTTGCAAAAAGAGCGCAAAGAAATGTACAAGAAAAATGAAAGAAAAATGTGCGATGAAAGAGACAATACCAGGCTCGAAACATTTCAAGAAAGTGATCTAAGATGAGAACAATTCCCATTTGACTCGAACGGAAGATATTTATGCGACCGCATAAAAATTATCGTGTTAAATAAATGCGCCATCCTTTAAATGAAAAAAGAAAGAAGAAAAAGCTATCGTGGTAAGATTTGATGGTAGACATTGATCTGTTCATGAAATTGTTGGGTACAAAAATTTAAGGTTAAAATAATTCCCTAATTTAGTATGCTTTTGTCTCTATATATCTAGCATTAGTCCTTATCATTTTTTGGTCGGCCATGCTGAAATGAAAGCACCTTTTGCCATAAAATCATAAAGTTGCGTTCAAACCTAAAGACGGTGTGAACATGACCCGTGCACGCACGCACGCACTCATCAAGTGCTAGTTACTTTTACTCGCAATTACAAATTTGCCACGTCTAGAAAATGTAAGTTCACCTTCAGGATAGGGTTGACCATATAGAACCGCCTGAATCGGGAATCGCCTGGACGAGACCGAATTGTGCAGTTTGATCTAGTTCCCAGTAGCTCTAGTCCTGTTCTGGGGAACCCATGATTTTTAGCTCGGTTCCCAGTTCCAAGTGAGAACCGGACCGCCCGGATTGGACCGGATCGATTTATTTATTTTTAATTTTTTATTTAATAAATAACAGCATAATCACCAGCATATACACATTGCCCTCACCCACATTGACCGGGGACACAGAACCGAGAGCAAGGAGAGAAGAAAACCCGTCAGAGAGCCTTAACATATCCACTCATGGCCACCGCACGGCCACCGTCCCCCACCTGCCGCCATTCATCATCCCTGGCCAATGCTCCCGCCGCTCCGACGAGCGCGCTCGGTCCATCTCTGCTTTGCGTCTCGGAGCCTTGCTGTAGTTCCGCCGCCGCTCCGCCTACACCAACGAAGCAGCTCAACAAGTCATGTGGTTCCCATAGCCTTGTCGACATGCCCGCCTTCCCCCATAGCCTTCCGCGTCCCGTCATCGTTGCACATCATTCCCGATGTGAAGCCACGTTTGCCCACCATTCCTATCTCCGTGCCTATGTCTCACGGCGTCCACTAGCAGCCACTGCGGCCCCCTTGAAGCCTTCATCGCCACCGCACCGTCCTCAGTTTTCCCAAGCCGCCCCTGCTTTGCTCTGTTTTTTGGCCGAGAAAGCCCGAAGTGCTTCACTAGTTTCATTGGACCACCACCCAGGAACTAGACCGAATCGACGGATGGGAATCGGACTGCCAAAGAAATCGGTCACCCCTACATCTGAGTGATTATTAGGGCCGAGTTAAGATTGAAATAATTAGTTCCTTGTTCATTTTAATCAGTATTATTGGCTTTTATTGTCTAGTTTCTTTTCCAAGTATGCTCCACTAATCGTTATACGAAAACTTATGGCCCTCTGGACAAGTGTGTTAATAAACTATTTTTTTATTTCTCGTCAATTTTAATTTTAAAATTTTGAATTCTTTTGATTGACGACAACCTTCCCGAAGAAGGTGTTAGATTTTTAAGGAATATGTAATCTAAAGATACAATCCGCCACTATCAAATGACGATTTTGTCCTTGCTCAATGCTATATGCTCGTACGGGTTTTAGATGAAATTTATTGGGAAAAGTTTAAAGCTAAAAAGCATATTTTGGATTTCCTTTATTACACGAGCGAAATTATACACGAGCCGCGTGTTTATAAGGAAAAAAAAAACGACACCTTATAATTTCTGCGGACTCGTTTATTGTGGAACATTTGAGTTATTGATTACTAATCAGAAATAATTATTGACACAGTAGATGAAAGAATCGCACGTATATACATGGAAAGGGAGATATCGGAAAAGTCGAACTCTTTTATGCCGTAAAATTTTCAATTTTAATATTTAAGCCGATTTGTGCCTCTGTCCTCGACCGAGCACGATTACAAAATGTTATCTTCCAATCTGTTCCTGTCGTGCGTACCTTCAAAGGAACAGCGAGGAATCATGCTCATCACATCCATCAATACTTTATTGTAAAATCGTAAATTGATAAAAATTAAAGTGAAGATCCAAATCTATAAATCTAAAATCTAATGATATAATAATAATAATAATAATAATAAATTTATTTATACAACAACACTCTTCTTCCTTAATGCCTACAAATATTCTAGTCTCTCAACCACACCCTCTCTCTTCCATGGCGTGAGTAGGTGCCGAGCGAGCTTCCCTCACTCTTCTTCTTCTTCTTCTTCTTCTTCACCGACTCTCTCGCGCATTCGAACTTCGATCGCATCGCCGCCGCCGCCGCCGCCGCCGCCGACGCCTCCGCCGCTCGATCGCCGGAGCTCTTCCCGCTCGCGTCGCATTGCCTCTCCGTCGCGTTCTCCGCGGGCGGGCGGGGGGGGGGGACCGATGCGCGTGCACCGGCGGTAGCGCGGCGAGTTACATGAATTCGGACGCGGAGGAGTCAATCCATGGGGCCTAAGAAGCGAAGCTCTGCTCCCAGGTCCAAGCCGTCTCCGGCGGCGGCTCCTCCCGCAGCCGCCGCCGCCGCCGATGGTCGCGGCCAAGGCGAAGGTGAGTCGAGCCTTATCTCGAGTAGGGTGAAGACGGGGGTGGGGAATGAATCGGAGGGTTCGGATTTCGCCGCAATCAAGCTCGAGTGCGAGCGAGCCCTAAACGCGCTTCGGCGCGGGAACCACACCAAAGCCCTAAGGCTTATGAAGGAGTCGTGCTCGCAGCACGAGAACTCGCCGCACTCGGCTTTTATTCATAGGGTGCAGGGCACGGTGTGCGTCAAGGTGGCTTCTATTATCGATGATCCTAACGCGAAGCAGCGTCACGTGAGGAATGCCATAGAATCTGCCCGTAGAGCTGTCGAGTTGTCCCCGAGTTCCATCGAGTTTGCGCATTTTTATGCAAATTTGCTTTTTGAGGCGGCAAACGAAGGGAAGGACTTCGACGAAGTGGTTGCGGAGTGTAATAGAGCGTTGGCTATTGAGAATCCTGTTGATCCCGCTAAAGAGAGTCTACAGGAGGAGAGCCAGCAGAAGATTACGAGTGCCAAGGCGCGGATAGAGCACGTGCGGGGCGAGCTGACAAACCTGAAACAGAAGTCCAGCATCGGCTCTCTCTCAACTTGGATGAAGAACATCGGTGGTGAAGAGAAGTTTAGGTTGATTCCCATTAGGAGGGTCACAGAGGACCCGATGGAGGTCCGGTTAGTTCAACCCAGGAGGCCCAATGAGATAAAGAAGGCGACTAAGACGCCAGAGGAGCGGAGGAAGGAGATTGAAGTTAGGGTTGCTGCTGCAAGGCTTTTGCAGCAGAAATCCGAGACTCCCAGTGCGCAAAATGAGGGTGACAGAGGATTGGATTCTTCTGGTGGGAGTGGGCAGAGAGGACGTAAGCCTGGGAAGAAAACCGGGTCTTCCGCGGAGGGGAAAGATTGGGTTCGGTCTTATTGGAATACTCTGAGTGTTCCCAAGAAGAAAGAGATGCTTAGGATTAGGATTTGCGATATCAAGGCATATTTTGGATCTGCAAATAACAATTTGGCCAATGAGGTTTTGTCAGAGGCTTTGGAGTATGCTGAGACTAATAAGATATGGAAGCTTTGGGTCTGTTGTAGATGCAGTGAAAAGTTTCCTGACTCGGAATCCCATATGCAGCATGTGGTTCAGGAGCACATGGGTAACCTTCTACCAAAAATGCAGTCGGTTTTGCCACAAAATGTTGACAACGAGTGGGCTGAGATGATCCTTAATGGCTCTTGGAAACCACTTGATCTTTCTGCCGCACTGAAGATGCTAGGAGATCGGCAGAAATGTCAGGGCACCAATTCCAATGAGGACTTTTGCTCAGAGAACAATGCAGATGACTGCGATGACTACTTTAAAGATGCTTGGGATTCTTCCCCTGCTAAAAGTGATTTTGGTTATAATTGCAATGGTTGTACCGATAAAGACAGTAATAACTTTGATAAAGACGTTGATCAAGTTGGGTCAGATCCAAATCAGGTTTTTATTGATAGCTGGCCAATGTTGGATGATCCTGAGTGTGCAAAGCTCTTGGAAAGAATCCGTTCTCTGTTTGAGGTTCTTATCAAAAACAAATGCCTTGCCGCTAGCCATCTTGGTAAGATCCTCCAGTTTACAGCAGATGAACTTCAGGGTATCGCTTCAGGTTCTCAGCTCCTGCACCAGGGGGTGGATCATGGGCCGACTCGCATATGCTTATTAGGAGCAACTCAACTGAAGAAGATCGTTAAATTCTTGCAGGAGCTTTGTCATTCTGCTCGTTTGAGCAGATACTCTGAGAAGACTACTAGCCCCACGGATGATACTAACTTTGTATCACAAGAAGTAGAGATTAAGGAGAAAATCATCCTTAGTGGGGATGCGTCGTGCTTAATCCTAGACGAAAGTTTACTTCCTACAGAGTGCACAACAGATAGTAGTCATGACTCTGCGGCATATGATGCTGCTGGGTTGACTTCTGGTAAGGTAGGCGCTGATGCTGATGCTGATGCTCTGTTGTCCTGGATGTATGCAGGTCCCTCAAGTGGGGAGCCATTGGCATCTTGGGACCGCAGAAAAGAAGAGAAAACACATCAAGGAATGGAAATCCTCCAAATGCTTGAGAAGGAATTTTATTTACTTCAGAGACTCTGTGAGAGAAAATGTGAGCGTATTGGCTTTGAAGAAGCACTGCAAGCACTGGAGGACCTTTGTATCGAGGAGGCTAAGAAAAGGGAGAACGCTGATGAGTTTGCGTACCGAAGCTTTGAGTCTGTTCTGAGGAAGAGGAGAGAGGAACTTAAGGGTGATGAAAATGACCTTACTTTCGTTGGCCATAGAATTGACTCAGAGGTGATAGGAAGGGTCCTAAGGGAAGCAGAAGCTTTGAATGCTAATCAATTTGGATATGATGATGCTTATAGCGGAGCAGCTTCTCATTTATGTGACCTGGAATCTGGGGAAGATGAGGATTGGAGAACTAAAGACTATCTGCATCAAGTTGATACTTGCATAGAAGTTACAATTCAGAAACAGAAAGAGGAATTTTCTACTGAGGTTAGATTAATTGGATACTTGAACGTTAGAGCCTTTTACCCTTGTATTGAGCTTTCAGTTGTTTGGTGATGCAGATTAGCAACATCGATGCTCAAATAATGCGAAATGTCGCTGGGATGCAGCAATTGGAACTTAAGCTGGAGGCTCTTTCTGCATACGATTATCGGTCAATAGTGCTGCCTTTAGTCAAGTTGTACATGAAGGTTGGTTTCTAGGCTATTGATCTGCTTAGGTGCTTCATTTGTAGGGACTTACTTTTGCACCTCTCGTGCTGTTTGCTAGACACACTTGGAGGATCTAGCAGAGAAAGATGCAACCGAGAAGTCTGATGCTGCGAGGGAGGCATTTCTGGCGGAACTTGCCCTTGATACACAAAAAGTCTCTAAAGGAGGAGGCGACACTTTGAGGCATACACAAGAGAGGACAAAGGATAGGAAAAGGCACAAAGGGTACAGAAAAACCAAGGCCACCAAGGTTTCAGCAACATGACCTTTTCTTCGTTGAGGGTATTTAATACAAATTTAGTCTCTCACTGATCTTTTTTTTCTTAATAGGCCTGTGGAATTGATGAGCAACTAATCTTTTCCCAAGAGACTGATGAACCAGAGTAAGTTTGCTGATTTGAGGTCACTACATGTAAGGGAAATAAAATGCGATATGGCTATAACTGCTCTTGAACTCCACTTGATGCAGTTCTCCATCGGTGGCATCTGATGGCGACCGGCCAGATTCTGATATCATAGCTTATATGAATGATGATGACTTGAAAGAACAGGAAGAGGAAATGAGAAGGAAAATTGAGCTTGAAGCTGAGGAAAGAAAGCTTGAAGAAACTTTGGAGTACCAGAGACGAATTGAGAATGAAGCCAAAAAGAGGCAGCTTGCCGAGCAACAAAAAAAATCCACCACATCTTTGAAGCTGGGTCAAGTATATCCTGATGTTACTTCGGAGAGTCAAGCTGACTATCAAAATGGACACAAACAGTTCAAATCTCCTTTTCTGGTAAAGATGACATCTGCTCTTTGTTGCTTGTCGTTTGGAGATACTTTTCAATATAGATGTTGGACTGTTTACTTGAACACTTTCTGCTTTTTCACAGTGGAATCACCTGCTTTCTTTAATGGATAGTTTCACCTAGAATTTCCAGCAGGCTCTTTACGAGTTTGCTATTTTCATGACAGTTGGGACTGAAGAATGACCTGCCAAATAATCATGAGACCACTTCAGTGTATTCTGATAATTTGAAGAACAAAAGTACAGATGAGGCGAAAGTTCAAGGAGGTTGCAATTTAACAAGAATTATGCAGATTGAGGCTTGCACTTTGATTCAGATCAATCAAATCTTTTCTCCTTTTTGCAGGCCTTCCCTATGGAAGACTTTCTGAGGAAGGTGTTTTGCTCTCTGATAGACGAACAGGAAGGAGAGGCAGGCGCCATAAGAGTTCCACCAAACCATTGGAGGGAAGCTATGGAAGTTTTCCTTTGGGAAAAGAAAATGTTGAAGCTGGGAATGCACATGTTGAGGGTCCATTCCAAAATAACCAAGATGCAGGTGGCGGTATGTTTGTATGTCACTGAATGTCCGATCTAGAGTTACTTATTTCTACGTCATGGGTTAGTTTTGTTGTTGATTTTTTACTCGGATATTGTTAAAGAGACTTCTAAGAGCACTTGTTAAGCAAGCAATATAGTAAGTTTAAATTTTCATTGAAGACATGAACATGAGTGAATTGCAGTAAGTTTCCGTATCATAAGAAAATGAAACATGCAAAAGCTATCATTTTATATTTTTGGAAGGTCATAAGCCATAACTTAAGGAAGTGCCCCTTAAAAAATCCTTTTCATGAAGCTTGTATTTCTGGAAGGAATTGGCTGATGTCCTAATCATTGGCAACAATGTGTTAAGAAAATGAACCAAATCTTAAAAATTGCAAAAAGATTAAGAGAGCTTGTTTCACATTTGGCATGGTTCTTTAGAACGTAAGAGTCCTTTCCATCTCTTCCCTCAACAACCACCCTGCTCGATCAAATGAAGAGAATAGGAGTGGAAACAAGAGGCAACCCATTAATTGGTCAAATTACTTTCGTTCCTAATATTGTTCAAGAGAAAGTACTTAAGCTTAGCTTTTACTGTTTGGCCTAAAAAAAGTTACCTTCTTTTGAGTACTTTTTTAATCACCTGTTCGGTGTTCGCTTCAAGTTCACAATTCATCAAAGCCTTAATAGCCTACAAGTAGTCTCCAATTCAATATTGGCACATCATACAATGCACAAGGGAGGAAGAACATATCTTCGTTGAATTTTAGATAAACTTAGCTCTTTGGAGCCATTCTAGTAGCTTGTTTAAATTTCTTGTTAGAGATATTTGGAAAAGTGCATCTCTTTCTTGTTGTGGATTTAAATCTGATTGTTATGGTGAAAATCAACTTTAGGAGGACATCAGACAAAGACATTGAGACAATTACAAGCAGAGGAGGATGATGAAGAAAGATTTCAGGCTGACCTTAAAAAAGCTGTTAGCCAGAGTCTTGGTAAATTTCTTCATAGTTTATTTGCAAGACCTCTCTTTTTTTGTCTTTGTGTCTGTTGATGACTATACTTATCAGCAATTTTTGTTGAATGTAAGGAGATCAATTTTTCTGATTGACTACTATAATTTAGCATGTTTTCCTATTGGCTGCCATTGCATTGACATTTTTTTTCTTGGTGATATACATCGTCATCACAAATTGTGCAGAACACTAGGCAATTTTTAAAGCTTATAAGTGCGACTATTCTTAAGGGCGCGCAGATTCTTTTGTGTGCTATCATTAGGTGATCTGTGTTAGCTTTGAATATGATATCTCATGCTTTCGTCGGTTGCATTGCCAACCATCTGATTTACTGATAATCTGATTATGATAGATAACAATTTTTTGTGGCTACTTGTAATCCAAACATTAAGAGCAAGGAGCGATAGTACAATTTTTTTCCTGAACCCTAAACTTAAACACAACACTAAGTATCATGTATGACCTGTATGTTCTTGACCAACAAAAAAAAGGTTGACCTGTATCCAAGCGTGACTTTGTATGAATTCAGGCATTTTTTTATTGGAAAATTGGCCCCGATTGGGAGAAAAGTGAAGCAAGTTCGACAAGATGGAATAACCCAAAAAGTACCAATTTCACGAGAAAGAGATTGCATGGAAAACATCACTCATTATTCTAGGAGACAGGGTAGAAAGGGGTTTGATGTCTTATAGGTGAAATGCTAGATAGAACAGCGTCAACGCAACTTCCTTTGGGCAATAGAATTTCTTCTTAGGTGTGTGTAATGGTTATCACTCTTAGAACATTACTCTTTTGCGGTTGATGTTGATTAGTGTTATCTCCCTTTCTCTCTCTCTCTCTCTCACACACACGCATGCACGAGCACTTGTGCACGAAGGCACACTTCTGCATTTGGAAAAGCAAAATACTGACTTTGCTTTCTGTTTCAGACACATTCCAAGCACATCAGAAGTCCCCTTTGGCTTCTACTTTACTGAGGTCACAAAAGCCATCCAGAACTGCAGATGATGACGGTGTTATACATGGTGAGGTGGTAATAGAAAGCAAACACGGGGCAGATTTGTTTGGTACAGGATTGCAGAACGAAATTGGTGAATATAATTGCTTTCTGAATGTAATCATACAGGTAGGTTTTATGGAAGCAATTTACTACCCTAATCATTTCCTTCTATGGCAAGCTTCTGTTTCTGCATGATTGCAAAGGTTAAACTAACCTGACTTTTTGTTCTATTCTGTGCATTTATTCAGTCACTGTGGCATTTAAGGCAGTTCCGCAATGAGTTCTTGAAAAGATCTACACTAGACCACGCCCATGAGGGAGATCCTTGTGTTGTATGTGCCCTTTATGATATCTTCACTGCTCTGAGCACAGCAACTGCAGATGCGCGGAAAGAAGCTATTGCTCCAACTCCTCTGAGAATAGCTTTAAGTAACTTGTACCCGGATAAAAATTGTTTCCAGGAGGTAGACTTATTCTTTCCATTTATTTTTATGGTTGTTTTAATTGGGAGATTGGAGGAACTCTGACAGTTTAAAGCAATGAAACAGGCTCAGATGAATGATGCTTCTGAAGTCTTGGGAGTAATTTTTGAATGCCTTGACCGGTCATTTACGTATTGTTCAAGTGTTTCTGATGATAAATCCGAGGAGAGTAATTCTAGAGGATCCCGGGATTGTAGATCTTCTATTGTACACTCTCTCTTTGGAATGGATATCTTTGAGCGAATGAATTGCTACAGTTGCGGAACGGAATCCAGACACTCAAATTATACTTCGTTCTTTCACAATATTAATGCCAATGCCCTCAGAACAATGAAGGTATGTCTTATTGGAATTAGTGATTTTCTTCACTGGCCACTTTCTAAGGTTGATGATCAGAGTCAATCATTTTTTCAAATAAATTTTACTTTGCTAATCCTCTTCCCCCATATCTATCAGGTCATGTCTGCGGAGAGCTCATTTGATGAGCTTTTAAATCTTGTGGAGATGAACCATCAGTTAGCTTGTGATCCAGTGTCTGGTGGCTGTGGGAAGCTCAATCACATACATCATTTCCTGTCTACTGCACCCCATGTTTTCACTACAGGTAATTCTTGGTAGCTGAGGTCAAAGCATCCTTTTTTATCGGAATTGATTGCGCATATATATATTTGATTTCGTGTTGCAGTTGTAGGTTGGCAGAACACATGCGAGAGTGCTGATGACATAGCAGCAACATTGTCAGCCCTCAGTACTGAGATAGATATCAGCGTCCTCTATCGTGGTCTTGATCCTAAGCATATGCATAACTTGGTTTCAGTGGTACGTATATTTGTTATCCTCGATATGTTTTTCCCCTAAGATCCTGCTTGTGAGATTGCGTTACTTGGTTCCATTGGTATGCAGTAGGGTTTTTTGCCTCAAGACCCTACACATGAGCTTAGAGTAATCCAACTTTCAGAAAAAAGAAAAAGAACAAAACGAAAGAACATAGGAGTAATCCTCTTGTCGGTATGGGCTGCCCACTGATGGTGTTTTCCTTTCCTTTTAAGTAGAAAACGCTGTGAATGTAAACCAAGTGAGGTTTTGTAGAGTGGAAAACGCCTTTACCTTTTGGAAATGCTTTTTGCATCACACTTTCCCCTTCCCATACTAATCACTTTATGCGATGCTAGTGTCCAAATCTACATGCTTGAAACTTTGAGGGCAATACTGGCATATGACTGACTAATTAGTAGTTATTGGCGGAGAAGCTTGAGGTCATTACCTAATGAGATAGTCTTGTGTGCTCGTACAATCTCCATTCCATTGTATCTGTTATTATTGTATAGTCGCTGCTTGATGGTAGCATTAGTTTTTCCTCGGATATTTTCTGGTGTTATGATAATGTACACAGATTTTCTCATTCTCTTCTCTCTGTAACTGGTGGTTTTTTCTTCTCATTTTGTACGTAGGTTTGCTACTACGGGCAACATTACCATTGCTTTGCCTATAGTTATGAACATGAAAAGTGGATCATGTATGATGATAAAACCGTCAAAGTAAGTTTAACATTTCATCTCAATCATGAGATTGTTTTTGCACAATTGGCAAAATATTATACCTTTTAAATTTACAGCTTGGGCATCTTTAGTTTTCTTTCCCAAGAAAGATGTTGATATCTGTATTTGATTGCATAGGTAATTGGTAGCTGGGCAGATGTTCTCACAATGTGCGAGAGGGGACGTTTGCAACCTCAGGTTTTGTTTTTTGAAGCTGTGAAATAGATAGATTGTTTTTCCTCTCCATACTTTTGCGGGCGCTGGACAACTCAAAATCTCTGGACAACTCAAACATCTATGTTAGGGGAGCTTCGTTGGTTTCGAATTGTGAGAAACTGTTCATACCGGGATATATCAAAGCTCTTGCTGTTCAGATAACGATTACGCGTCGCCAGCATTTTAGAAAGAAGTTGAGAGAAGACTTCATACGAAGTGAAGTTGGGTGTAAAATGAGAAGTTTTGACGATAACATTGGATTTTGCTTTGGAGCACTGGGTACTCCCTAGAGGAGGAACAATGTATTGAAATTTTGGTCTTCCAGGAAATTAGAGGTTGGAGGAAGCTGTGTTCTTCGACAAGATTTATTGAGAAGTAGGGTCCGATCCTAACGCTTGCTTGACAATCCAATAAGGTGGGTTTGCCAAGGATAAAGACGGTAGGTACGAGTTTGTCTGCCCATGTATATTTGGGAGCCTATCACGACGGCATCTCGGGAAGTGGTACATCCAGGCGTTGGCAAGCGTATACACCGGTTGTTATAGCTGATAATTATTCTAGGTTCAAAAGGTCTCTACATATGCTCATATGAGAGTATTTTCCCCAAGTTTAAATTGTGTATAAGTCACAGCATGGCCCGTGGCCTTCGACGTCTATGACTGCGAAAAGGTATTCTTGTATGTCATGAAATTATTTGACGGGGAAAATAAAGATAGCTTTTTCTGTTTCGTCGGAATTCTATACAGAGTCAAGTCCTTGTGATTTCTACAGATTAATGTATACTTGGTTCTGTTACATGGATGGCAATTTCCGAGGCACGCCGTCCGTGAACTGAACCGGATGTCGGGTTTACGTCTAGTGAAAGGAATCCCATTTGAGAGTGTTTGTTCTGTTGCTTCATTGGTTGCGATGGTATAATAAGCTGCCCCGGTAAAATTGCGGCATAGGTTTAGGCCAGGTTAGACAATGATTTTTTTCCGTACAGATAATGAAACAAATAGTTCTTGCACTTTGACTAAACGTGTAATGTGGTCTTTGGATTTTTTGGTACTTTGTCAATGTAGTCCTTGAACTAGTCATTCCATTAATTTAAGATAAGCGACAAATTATAGTCCAATGACTAAATTGAACATGTACCAAGTTTAGGGACTACATTAAATAAATTGATCGTTTAGATATCATATTGAACAAATTGGAAGTTCAGAGATCACATTGAATATTGAGCTAAAGTTCAGGAATCACATTGAATAAATTTAAAGTCAAGGGACCATATTGCATATAAAGCCAAAGTTTGGGAATTATTTATGTCATTTTCCTTTTTTTATATAACAGGTAAATTTCAGGTGTCGACTCCGGTCGACAATGTAAAACATATGCATTCTTCTTCTCTAATACGATGTTGAGCTCGATTACAATCAGAGGTTAACATCTACAACAAACATATGTTTTGAATCGCTGTAACGATTGTGTTTGTGCAATCCTAGGGCGGCGAGACATTCTCGACCACACAAAACTCCATGCGTTTTTCTGAACTCGGGCTGACATGTGTAGTAATCTTCCAAGAGAATAGGACTCTCTTCTGAAACTCTCCAACAAGAAAACTTCACACGCCTAAAAAAACTTTCAGTGGAAACACGTCCGTCGAAATCGGCCTCGCCTTTTACTCAGTCTCTCTTCAGACTCATTCACACCATGCTTCCTTCGCTATATCAGTCTCCAACTTCCTCCCACACCTTCCCCTTCTTCTCTCCGAGCGCCCTATCGATAAATTCTAGCAACTCCCGTCCATCCCCGCTTCGCTTCCCGAGAAGTTCCCCTAGTGTCGGAGAGGTAGTAAAAAAGAAAGGGAAATGACCCTGAAGGGTGGCGCGAGCCAGGCATGCGCGGCGTGCAAGTACCAGAGGAGGAAGTGCAAACCGGACTGCCCTCTAGCTCCTTTCTTCCCGGCTGACCAACCAGAGATCTTCCGGAACGTGCACAGACTGTTCGGCGTGAGCAACGTCCTGAAGATACTGAAAGGCCTGCATCCTAGCCAGAAGCACATCGCCATGAGATCCATCATCGACCAAGCGAACATGCGCGATTGGTACCCCGTGCACGGTTGCTACGGCCTCATCCAGAGCCTGCACTACCAGATACAGCAGGCCAAGGAAGAGCTCCACGCCATTTACGCGCAGCTGGAGATGTACAGGCAACAGAACCAGATCTCTCCCGTCCCCGAAGACGTGCCTTCTCAGTTGGAGTTAGGCATGGCCCCGCCAGACGGCGCGCTTCCTCTGTTCCACCACCCGCAGCAGCAGTACAGCACCGTGGCCGCCTTGCCTGCTCCGCAGAATCACTGTGGCGACAATGGAGGCGTCACTGGTTACGACAACTCCGGTGACACGGTTCCCAAGGACAATGTTGAGAATGCCTTGTGGATGCAAAATCAATGTGCGAATTACGACAACAGCAACACAATTCAGATGGCTGCGTCACAGCCGATGGGCGTGCAGCAAGAAATAGTCCAAGACTACGATGAACTCCAACCTTTCTTCGACACCATTGACGATGCACAGTCTTATATGGATTCCAAGGAGGCATGCGACTCGAGGTACGACTCCTTTCACGTAACAGCTAGGAGTCTCGTCGAATCTAATACAGTAACAGCAAAATGCTTGAACGCCCTCATCATACTTCAATGCCATTTACCTTTTCTTGTTTCTCTTCATTGAAGAAGTAAAGAGTTTAACCGCATATGCAGCTCGGAATCGTCATTGAAGGATATGAGGCAATCCATCGAGCATGCCAGCAAGAACGAATTGAAGAGCGCCGCAGCGTGCTTCAGCCTCACCAGTGTCAAATGATCAGACAACACTCAAAGGGTCTACCCTTTTTTTTTCGGTTCATTAGTTTTGTTACTGCAGTTCCCGACTTTTCCGACTTCTCCTTTTTCCAATTAAGAAATTCCGAACATCGTATAGTCACTCTGTATGCATATGATAGACACGACATACTTTGCTGCTTGATGCCTAAAATTATCGTACCATGGTCAATTGTTATGAACGAAGCCAGTGACGCATGATGAGATCGGATAATCTCTGCGACGGTTTGTCTCTAAACAACTGCAAAAGCATCTGTGGAATGTACAATACAAATCAAGTCGTTGAGCTCATCTATTGTTGTTGTTGTTCTTTTGAGTCCCTTTTTAACTACTTTAAGAAAGCTCAAGCAGGATCAGTTATTGGATGAAAATCCTACCGATCATTTCAGAGATATCTAAGGCCGGGAGCTTCTATGGCACTGCCGTCGTACTGTATAACATTACTGCACTTGGCACAAACATTTGTGACTTAACTTGTTGCAATGTTGGCACACCAGAAGCACTTCCCACCCGTTTCATATTTTCCCACCATGAAAAGGTGAACTTTCTATTTCCTCAAACACTGGATTTTTCTGCATCATGTGAAACAGATACATGGAGAAACTCATGCGAACCTAAACCCACTTAAACAAGAAAAACAAGCAACATTACTCGAACATAGCCCAATTCCCCCATGTTGACGGATCGCAAACTCTTGCTTCTTCCATTTCCCTCCTCAGGAGATGGAGATAGGTTTCTACGTCAGGCAAAATGCAGAATTGTTTTCTGCGCTATCCGAATGTCAAGGAGAGTTATCTGATATGTATGCGTCTTAGGTTGGAGTCAAAGCAGCCTTGTGTTATATGAACCGCAATGAGGGCACTTGTGATGAAACCAATGAAAAGATGCGCTTCCTCTCTTCTCGCAGTCGTTGCAGAGAATAACCTGTTAATACGTTTTCTGTCATTTTCGATGTAAGTAAGGACTCACAAGAGAAGAAGCGAGCTAAAGCATTAAGCTACATCAACCTGGGTCTTGCTAGAATACTCATCTGGCATTTGCTCCTCGGCCAAGAGTGCATCCAGCATTTGAAAATAAACCTACACAATGTTGAAATCTAATATTTATCAAATAAATCCCATGTATGCTCAGTTCTTGTAAACTCCTTTTCGCATTTCATTTTGTCGACCAACAATGAAGGCATCATGCCAATCAAGAATAACAACCTTGTACATTAAGAAAGGAAGTATAATCAATATGTCAAAGGATCTTAGAGAACAACAGAAGGCTCATTCCTGCTAATGGGAGAGAGAGAAAGAGCACATCAGAATATCGGGCAACTAACCTGCATGTCTCCTAGAGACTTGCTACAAATCGGACAAGTATAGTGAGTACAGGTATACTCCTGAAAGCAGAACGGGAACGGTCAATCTAAAGTGAAATATTTGTACGGGGAGACATGAAGACCAGTGACGAAGAAGAAATGCATACCTGGAAACATGCAGAGTGCATCAAGTGGCCACAGGGGAGGGCCTTTACTGGAGAGTTCGATGTAAAAATGTACTCATGGCAAATAGGGCAATTCTCTTCTAAGCATTTCTGTCTGCATTTGTGAACTGAAAGGGAGTGCGACATGCAAGCATTGCAGTTCATGCAATGGAAGTAGTCAATGCCCAATCCCTTTCCCACACGACACAAGTTACAGTAAGGGCAGTGATAGATTTCCCTGTGAAATAACTTCCATCTTTAAGCCTTAGCCAACAAACTCTTATCTTATTAAGTAATCCAATAAAGCGAGAATTAATGCGTATAAAAATGGGTTATGTTATTCTGTTAAGTAAAAATCTGTGAGTTGTGACACTTCTCAATATAGCAAGAGAATTTGAAGAAAATTAGAGCAGGAATATATTTGCAGTAACAAATATGCACAACTCGTGGCAGGTAATCAATGTAACTTGTTTCGCTGTTAAAGGAAAGAGCAGGACATGCTGCATGTTATGGCATTGAGGGCTGTTCGCACCAACAACTATAGTTGCTAAGAGACGTTCTCTCACCTTTCATCGTCATATATGTTACAGATTCTGCAATAGTATTTGGCCATCACTAAATTATCACATGAAGCTGTTGAGCATGTAGTTCCAATTGGCTGAATCGTTAAACATTTCATGCACATCATTTTGGTTATGGATTTCCTGTATCACATCGAAAGATCAGCCAAAGTGCCGAGTACTAAAGTTAGAACCCAAAACTATGTGAGAAGAAGATGCTCACAGATCATGTCATATTGCACGCACCTGTCAACTGAATGATCGTTTTCCTCATCGTGGCATCGCCTGCACGAGTAGAGTTGGTTGCAACATGCAGCGAGAAGCTTGCAGTTCCTCTTGTAGTGCTTGCATCCGTAAGTCATCTTTAACTGATCATGATAGGATGGAGAATGACCGGGTATTTCTTCTCCATTGCTTGAGACAGTGACAGCCGAGTTAGATTTCTGGTGTGCAACAATCCAACGACTGGATATTCATGCAAGATAGAGAAAACTGTGTTAATTGGGTAGTCTAGTCATTGCTTAAAAGTGGGAGTAAAAAAGTAATGATGATTCAGAAGTGCAACCTCATTAACAGATTCTGTATGATGGATGATTTCTTATGCAGGTCCAGGGAAGAATCACGGGACACTCTCCTAATTGCAGCTTCCAGTTCTTCTTGACTCATCGCAGAAACATTCTCTTGGTGCTTGGACTTTTGGCTGACTTGCAGATGTTTATTTGGTTCTGCATCACCATTAGAAAGTTTTGTGCACTTGGAATATTCCACATCAGACTTATGCCTATTCAATTTTGCTTTATCAACTGCGCTCATTTTCAGTTGCTTGGATTTGGAAATGGTAGCATGCCCTTGCGGAAAGTTAACTACTTGGTTGCAAATTTTCTCCCCATGTTCCTCAAGGAAGTCTTTGGATAGATACGTCGAGATTATCTCTAAAGGATCTGCAGTCTTTGAAGGCGAGATATCCGATTCCACCTCCTTCTCCACATTATCCCCCTCCCACCATTCCAGCAACCACTCGTCAAACATCGTGTTTCTCGTCACGTGTCTCCATGTGGACATCAATGTCTGCTGTTCTTTGGGTGTCAAAGATTCCATAAGCCATGGTATCATATCTTGTAGTACCTCTGCTCTTATTCTACCAAGCATGCAGCCTATGATCTTTTCCTGTTCTGCAACAGATAAGCATTCCCTAACTGACGACCAAATTTCAATTTCCTCGTTTCGGATGTGATCAGAGACTATCCTATGCATGGACCTGCACATATCCTGAAGCTTCAAACAAAGATGACGATGCCTTTGCCTCACACTTAAATCAGAATTATTTGAAGAAATGAGCAATTTAGAGATCTTATCCAGAATGGACGATATATCGATAATGTGTTGAGCTTCGAGTCTGTGGTCAATGGTGTAGGAGAAGCTTATGTTCTGAACTTTGCCCTTTTCTTCTAAAGCTGGAAAAGCTACCTCATCCTCCGTAGTACTGTGAATTTGATACAAATTAC
Source organism: Syzygium malaccense (assembly GCA_031216405.1). Lineage (NCBI taxonomy): Eukaryota > Viridiplantae > Streptophyta > Magnoliopsida > Myrtales > Myrtaceae > Syzygium > Syzygium malaccense. Next base: position 1,991,942 of record CM062254.1, on the reverse strand, counting down.
ATAATAGAACAAATCGTTTACGGAAATCTTCAAGGAAACCGGCATCTTCAGTTAGTTGAAGTGTTTTTTGGACAAGATTTGTAAGATCTTTCTCCATAACCTTGTGGAAGAATAAGATAATATCAACTGGCTCCCACCGATCCATATTGGAAATGACATCATTCTTCACTGCTGGAAACTTTAAAGAGTTATCCGATGCCTTCGGCCTCAAAGAAAAGAACGAGCTCCAAGCAATTCTACCGGAGTGAGATGTATTCAACTTAATCATGGCGGCCGAATCAGTTCCCAATAACCTGGGATAAGATTCTCTGCATGATTTATTATTCGATTGTGAGGTTGAAGCAGAATACTCAACTTCTCCCTTGAAATGCTCGGGCAGTGTAAACAACCTTGTTTTGAACAGATATTGTGGGTCCGTCCTGGATTCATCAATGGATTTCTTGCCCGAACAAGCGATGTGGAACCACTCGTGCAGTAGAAAGGTGAAAGAACTGCCAGCCGTACTGTCTCCTTGTTTTATGTTAAGAAGAATGGACCTCGATTCATCCACAGATAATTGAGCCGAAAACCAAGTGATCACACATTTGATCCATCCAAGAGGCAACGTGCAAATGCTCATGTGCAGAAGCTGCATTTGCATTTCATGACTGCAGTTTTTGCTAATCACGTTAAGTACCTGACAAAAGCTGAAATAATCTGCATGACGATATCATAGTTGAAAATGGTTCGGAAACATAAACAACTTCCCAGTGTAAAAAGTAATATGTGAATGTGCTAATCTAAAAAGATATTAACAACCCTCATTGTCCTAATTCGGTAGAATTCTGCATTGAAATGTTGGTGCAATTTAACTCTTTAGGGGCCATAGTGGACTGGAAAAGTGTACCTCTGTCTCTTGGTAAGAAAAGAATCTGTTGATTTCCATTAGAAACAACTTCAGTTCGCGGGAAAGCTGCTCTATATAATTGCATCGGAGCATCTCATCTTGCGCATCAATGTGAACCAACTGTTGAAGACGTCCAATTTGGCTCTCGTACACAAACCAATCAAATGAGGAAAATTCACGGCCATTGGCTAGTTCATTAAGTTCATGATAGTAGATTTGATGCAATGCATTGCTGCAAGTTGGAAAGACGCATAAAGAACATAAAAAATCAGGAAATAGAAAAACAGAAACAAGGTAGCCCTCAATACGGGAACATGTGAAGAAATAACGTAGAGTATGAGTACCTATAAAAGACTACCACATCTAAAAGGAACTTCAGCTGCAAAAGTACTGCTGACAAATTGGAAAAAACCCCTGAGCTTTTGAGTAGATGGAGCGCCTTTAGTGCTGTTTCCAAATCTCTCCTAATGGCGCCGTGCCAAATATTGAAACCATCAATCAGAGAGAATTTTGGAATTTTTCCAACACTCATTCGCTGCTGCTCAAGAGTGCTTTCCGCACTTGCAGATCTGCCATCTAAATCACGCATTGCTCTAATTTCAATGTTGCCCATCAGGTATGATTGATCTTTCTTCCTAATCCAGCCGATTATTACCTTTTGCACAAGAGGTTTGAACTTATTAAACACAGGAAGTAGAACGTGGTGCCTCAAAAAGATTTGGCATTGGCCTACCTCCTGCAGCAGGCTTTCTTTGGGGACCGTGTCCTTAACAAAATCGGTGATTTGTTCCTGTTCGTCAGGGGAAATGAAGGAGATCATCCATGGAAGTAAATTCTCTAGAAGCATGGCCGGGACACTGCATAGGAATTGCCAAACAAGTGAAGCCTGTTCTTTCTGGGAAAATCGTTGCATCAGCAGCCGAAACACCTAAAGTCATGTAAATTGAATCAGCAGAAAAAAGTAAACAGAGCAAAGTTAATCGATGAGAGAATATTTCAGAAAAATATTGAGGGTATCAGTTCGTACAATAAGTCCCATTTTCATTCTTATAGTTTGACACGATGTCTAGCAACTAAAAAGTGAGCTTCCTTGCGCATAGAATGGGCAAAAGAAACAGCTTTGACATCATCTGATCCTTATACGTGCTAAACAGTACAAACGAACTGTGCATCTACTCGTCTTCAAGTAGCTTCCATCACTATACTCTTCAACCGTCCAAAATATGAAAACGATAGATCGTAATCGCTACCTGCTTTTCTTCCTTACGCATATGCTTGCAAATGGATGACTGGATGGTGCCAAGGGAAAGCACCAGCTCTTGATATGGCTTGGGCTCATCATCATCATCCTTCATCAATAAATCAAAGAATCGAATGGTCGAGTTGAATAGTTCACCTGTGCTTCTATGCTCGAGTGAATAAGTACACACCACATTTTGTACATGTGAATCTAATGCCAGAAATATAACCTGTCAAGGAAACAGCAAAGAACCACTTTATGTAATAGAATCATTATGGCTATCACCTAATAAAGTATCTAAAAGTTAAGATACCTATGCTCAGGACATATCGCAAAGATTAAGATAATGCATGGCCCAGTTTGACTTTCATCTTTTAAAGGTTGATGAGTATGCCAATTATGAACTAACCACAGATACAAGTTTAACTTAAGTGTCAGTTAACACGCAATTGAGGCAATTGATTTTTTTTGTCAGCCTTTTCAAAGTGATTGTCAATTTGCACCCTTTCTGGTGGTCCGACAGTCGATTGGTTTTCTTATCTTGAATGGTCCTAGAGCTCAGAAGTTTCTGCAGAACTCCACTAAAGCTGTGTTGATGAGCATGAATGCAGTAGACAACAAAATGATAATGTTGATTCCCCCTTCGAGGTGAATTAGAAAAGCAACTATGATTTTGATGCTGACCTATGATTGAAAGGAGAAGAAAAGCATAGAGCACTCTGCGTAAGAGTAATCAATTTGTTCCTCTTTCCAGAGCTATCAATTCTCCAGAAATGATGTTCTTTTGTCTGAGCTAATGTTTTGAATCACTTCCCACTATCTTCCCAGACCCCACCTTGAATAAAGCTTTATATTCTTTGTGAAAGGTATCGCTGATAAAGCTCATTGCTCTTGAAAAGTTATTTCATGCATTGCTCAAGTTGCATAGAGATCCAATTATATAGTCACAGGCAGGCACGACCTTCTGACCTGACAAAGATTCTCATATTTTTCTTCTCGATCTTCGAATATAGAGCCGAGTTTAAGCTAATCGCCGCGATTACTTTTGGTACCAGTTTCGATTTCTTTAACACAATACCAAAACGAGTCAGGTGGTCATTTCTCTCAGGCACTTAAATAACTAAAGATTGCCCAAAATTTAGAGGATTGAAAAAGGCACTGTTGTCTTCTGCCTTTCTCAGCATCCAAGAATAAACTATATGTATAACAGAATCAACACCCTAACAATACAATGCCTGATCCTGATCCTAACCTCATCTTCCGCAGCGCTGTGGTACTCGTACGCCAGCACCAAGAACTCGAACCTCCCGCGGAGCTCCTGCAGGCGTTCCTGGCGACCCTGAGGACCCATCTCGGCGAGGACTGCTGCGCCACGGCGGAGCTCGGCAAGCTCCCCACGGAACGTCTTATGGAAGTATACCAGCAGGAGGATCGGGGCATCCACGAGCCGGATCCCAGAGAAAGATTCCTCGGCCACCCGCAGGAGCCGCGGCGGAGCCGCCTCCTCCTTGTCCTCCTCCTCCTCCTCCTCCTCGGCGCCGGGCAGACATTCGGGAGATTCGCCGTCCCCCATGTCCCGTGAGATCGAACATGTGGGGGTCCGTATACAGAGAGAGAGAGTCGTAGAAGAAGAGGAAGAACAAGAAGATGTGGCGTGAAATTTATCGACGGGGTGTCGAGGAGTACTCGGTTCTGTAGCTACTCCCAGTCGTTCTTGAAGGTTTTTGGGGAGCATTTTTAAATTTCGGTTACGTTTTTAAAAATCGGTTGACCCGGAGGGGGCGACAGCAACGTCGTACCTAACGGCCTTAGGAGCAAACGTTTCTTCTTGTCTCGAATCTTACGCGACCGCATGCACCGTCCCGCCGGTCGACCGTTTGAATTCCGAAACGAAACGATCGAGCCACGCACCAGCAATGGACAGCTCACGGGGCCGCTTCTAAAAGACCGGCTCGAGTTTCAATTCCGGTCCGAACTCTCTCTCTCTCTTTTTCTTTCTCATGAAAAAGCGTCAATTTTAGGTCGAGTTCTTGTTATGTCCCGGACCTTTTTTTCTGCCTCGAAAAAAGGACAAATGTTTAGTTGGGATCCAATTCCGGTTCAAACTTTTCTTTTTTACTTTCGTGAGAAGAACCAACTTTAACTAGTGTCCGAATTCTAGCCCAAATTTGTTTCTCTTGAAAAATGAGAAGAATTACGGCCCCATTTCCTTAAAACAAAAAAACACAAACTCGAGTCTCAATTTTGGCTTGAACTTATTTTTTCTTTAAAAAACACAAATTTTAGATCGAGCTTCTATTATGGTTGGAATTTTTTTTTCTCTTGAATAAACACCAACTTTCAGTTGAGTCCTAATTCTGACTCAAACTTTTTTTCTTTTTGTTTCGTGAGATAAACGCCAATGTTATCTCATGTCCTAATCCTAACCTAAATTTGCTTGTCTCGTAAAAACATCAATTTTTAGTCGATACTAAAATCCGGCCCTCATCAAGTTTCCGTTGAGTACACTTGGAATGATCCATCGAATCTTTAACCGCATCATTGGGTAGAAACTTAAGAAGGGTCATGTTCAGATCCTGATTTAAAATTGGTGTTTTTTTATGAAACAACAAAAGGTTCGCCCAGAACTGAGACCCGTCACAAAATTTATGCTTTTTTATGAGAAAAAAGTTTGGATTAAAAATTTGGACGAAAATAAAATTAGGACAGAATTGAGATCAGACCTACGGTAAGTGGTTTTGAATGGAATTAGGCCGGATAATTATTGTTGAATTAATAAATTCAATCCAGGGCGAACCAAGCCAAATTAATTAAATATAGTTGTTTTCATCGGGTCCACCCCACGCAAGGTTCATGCCGTTGCCAATTGGAACATATAATATCCATGCACATATTATATCTAGATCTAATGTGTCCGGCAAGTATATGACGTCATCAGTTGGTCGCGAATTATATGTCCCTTATGTCATATTTGCTTTTGATATTCGTCTGGTCGTGTCCGTACCGCGCGCGCGAGAGGCACGTGCCACCACGGGCCGTCCACGTGCTGCCCACGCCTTTTCCATGTGGAGACGGTGACGTGGCGCCTGCGGATGTGGCGATTGGCCTCCTCCCCGCGCGAACTTGGCCGAGTCAAATAAATAAGTCATACATCAACGAGGTCGACGGTCAACGCAATGCGCAGATCTACTTAGCTATTTTGTACAAAATATGGATGACCATACGTAGCATGGAGGCTAATTCAATTTATAACGTGAAGTATCGCGTTAAGATTATACCCTGTTTGGTTTATCGATGAAAAAGATTGATCCATCTCAATTTGTGATATTTCGCACGAGATCTTATATTGCGTCGCTCGTCGGGCGATTTGGAAAAATCGAATGTTAAAGTGAACGATGGAGGTCGTATTTCAAGACTTAATGCAACTAAAATACAATGCCATGCCTTCACATTACGTGGTCCAACTAATGGAAGATTTGTATTTTGCAAAACGTGGGGGGATGGTCGAATTAACGAAACGCTTAAGACATATGGCCTCGAAAAGAATAGGTTAAGATCTTGATTCCCAAGGAATTCTTGAGACTAGGTCACAATTAAACAAGACGTTGCCAATTCCTAATATTTGTTGGGGTGTGGTTCATACTCTCCAGCAATAGGATAACACAAGGATCACGGGGCAGCGCTCCCGAGTCATTAAAGGGCTTTTATAGTTTGAGTCCAAAAAAAAAATTCCTCAATTTAATTATGTTTCGTATTTTGAATAAGTTTCATAATTGAATGATTTCCTAATTGGAGTAGGTTTCCTAGAAATAGGTTTTTTTTTATTTTGAATCAAATTATTATCTGTATATATTCTCTTTTCTTGTAATTGAGAGATATAGCATAGATGTGCGATGTGCTAATTATGGTGGAATACCTAGCTAGAAGTAGCTCTAGTTTAAAGGTGAACTAGAATAAAATATTACGTCTCAAATTCTTTTTCTTGCTTTTACTCTCTATTTTCTTTGTGATTGTACGTCGAACCCTAACAATGTTAAGTTTCGATGCAAGCTCTAATTCAAGGACGGCAATTGACTGTGTCTACTTAAAAATCTTACTCGGTTTAGCTTGAAGGTTTCTTTGGAATCTGCTCAAAATATACGAATTCGTGATTGGGAGATTTGAGGGCAACGGAAAATTGTGATGACTAATTTCAAATACAATTAAACTGAATAGAGTTGTGCAACCGGTTCGAGTCTACCCGAAAATCGGATCGAACCAATCATGGAAACAAGTTTAGTTCTCGGTTCCAATAGAAAGAGGTTTGGTTTTCAATTCCAAATTTTGGTTGGAACCAGTATTCCAAATTTCTGTATGTTTTGTATGGATATTTTACTTTGAACCGATTTGTTGCTTAATATATTTTGTTGTGGCTGCTATTTGTCTTGATTTTTTAAAAAATAAAACAAAGAAGAAGAAGAAGAAGAAGAAACCCGTTCCTGAGTAGACCTTAGGATAGGAAAACATGGTAGATTTCGGGTTTCATCTTTGAAACCTAACCACCTTAAAACCGATTACCCTTAAAACCGATACGATTGGATTATTAGCGGTGTGTTCGAGTCCTAGCCTTTTGAGCCGGGCCCATTTTTGGCTAGTCAGCGCTGACATGAAAGTCAGCCGGTTAACGTGGCAATATTTAATATATATTTTAATTTTTTTCCTTTCTCTTTTTTTTTCTTTCCTTCTTCCCCTTGGCCAGTCAAGGGGAGGCTCGCGCGGTGAGGTGACCTTGCCGGCCCTGGGGACTAGCGAGGGCAAGCCTCACCCAGCTCCAGCGAGGGTGAAGCTTGCCATGGCTGGGTGAGCTCAACCTCGCCTAGATCTAGCGAGGTTGAGCCTCGCCATGGTTGTGTGATGGCGAGGGCGAAGCTAGAATTTTTTTTTCTTTGTTTTTTTTTTTTGGCCTTTCCTTCTTCCCCCGATTCAGTGGTCGGATTGGCCAAGGGCTAGGGCCGGCAAGGTCTCGCCGGCCACTGGGGAGTCTCGCCCTCATCGGCACTGGCGAGGGTGAGCCTCGCTGTTGCTGGGTGAGACGAGGGCAGAGCTCGCCACGGCTGGGCAAGCTTGACCTCGCCCATAGCCATGGCGAAGCTCGACCTCACCAGATTTGGGCAAGGTTGAGCTTGCCCATCGACGGCAAGGGCATATGTCGCCCAGCCATGGCGAGGCTCCGCCTTCGCCAGCCCTTGCCAAAGCTAGGCGAGGCTCACCCAGCGACAGTGAGGCTTGCCCTTGTCAGTGCCAGCGAGGGTGAGCCTCCCCAGTGGCCGGTAAGGTCACCTCATCGGTGAACCTCCCCCTAGCCGGACTGGCCAAGGAGAAGAAGTAAAGAAAAAAAAAAGAGAAAGGAAAAAATAAAGAAAAATTATTAAAATATTGCCATGTCAGCCGGTTGGCGTCCACGTCAGTGCCGGCCGACCAAAAGTGGCCGGATAGACTGAATTGGCACAATTGCAAAAGATTTATGACTGAATTGATAAAAAAAAAGATTTAAGACTGAATTGATATAATTACAATAGGTTTAGAACTTTTTTGATAATTTTCCTCCGTGTGGGCTTGGTCGTCTCGTCTCGCGACGAGCTAGCTTCCGCGCGCAGGCCCGACCCGCATCACCGAATTGGGCCCTGAATTTTGATTGGGCCCGTGCTCACCAGCTCCGGAGCTCTCCCGAGGGAATGGGCCGAACATCAAGGGGCAATCTCGTCGCTTTGGACACGTGGCGCGCGGTGATTCGCGGCTCGGAGCTGCGACGAGTAGTGGCAGAGGCGTATTTTCGTGCCTTTCGGCCCTCCTCCTCCGCCGGTGGTGAGAGCTCTGCCCCTCTCTGCTGCACGCATTCGGGTCTGGTGGTTTTTCGCCGCCGCCGCGACGGTGGTTGCTCGCTCGTTCGTTCTTCCGATAGCCGAACCCGCGGTCGAATCGATCCCTTTCTCGCGCGCTCCGATCATCGCCCTCGCGAACCCGCACGGCAAGGGAGAGAGATGAAGACGACGAAGGGAGGGAAGGTGATGAACCCGACGGACGCGTACCGTAAGGAGCTTCGCAAGAAGGAATTGAAACGGGTGATTTGATTTGATTTGATTCCTGTTCGCTTTTCGAGTTGTCTATTTGGTTATCGTGTTCGTGGAGTTCGCTTTGCCCTAGCTTTTTTTTTTTGGCATGGCATGTCGTTAGGTTTTGGCTGATTTTGCACCCCGGCGCGTGAATTTTTCGCTCCTCGTCGTCGGGTGATTCTCGGTGTAGAATTAGCGTATTTGGCGATCGCTCTGTCTGATTTTATGAGCTCGTGTTGCTGTCTGTGGTTTTTGTTGTTCCAGAACAAGAAGGAGAGGAAGAAGGTGAGGGAGGTGGGGATTCTGAAGAAGGACCCCGACACCTTGAAGGAGCAGATTGAGAAGCTGGAGTTGATGAGTAAGTGTTGGAATTTGTTGATTTCTAACTCGTTCCGTCCGCAAGCTTGTTAGTTTTAGAGATGCCAAGATATGATGGTTTATCGAGATTGTCTTTATGCTCTCATTACTTGTTGAATGCAACTTCTCCCTTGATTGAATGTAGAATTGAATGTAGATGGTAGTTAGAACTTTGAAGTTTGCGTGACTGGCTTGATGTTACCATTCTCTTACTTGTTTTTCTCGAAGCGATGCTTATATGAACTACTTCCTGGTCTTGCGGGAGTGGGTGGGCTTAGATGTAGTCCTAACTTAGTTCGGTACTGGCTCTATAGGGCAACAGAAGGGGTGCAAACTGATTGTGAATAATGTAATACTATGTTATGTTTTAAGTAAAAATGAGTGTCTGTCCATTGGCTTCTAAGTGTGCTTGTCAAATGACACATTTTATTGGATGAAGTTTGTAAGTCTGGAGAACCGGTTACACTCTGGAGTTTACAACATGGGCACTTCAAAAGTAATTATGATATTCGTTCTATAAGGAAAAAGTACATATCCTATCTGTTAGAGAAGGACAATATCACAAATGGAACGTAGTGACATCAATGGCGTAAGGCAATGGGTTGCGAGCTTTGTATAGTGATGGCCTGATGGGGTTCCAGTGGAGAATTCTTCTTTGTATATGTAACAATTAATACAGTGGTGACTTTGCAAAAGATGCCGTGTCACCAGCTCAGCGTGCTCCAAATTTTGTTTTTTGTGCAGTTTTGATGACCGAGACATGTAAGGCATTGTGATAGGCAATACTAGTAGCATTCCGTGTGTTGCACAGGCATGGATTTTTTTCATTTTTATATGAATCTTCATCTTTTGAACAAAATAAGTTTGGAATTCTTAGTTCATATTATGTAGGAACTGGACGACACTCCGAAAATTCACGATTGTTGTTTTTATATTACATAGGGATCTTTTCAATTTTATCAACTACATCATTGTCATATTGAGATAAAATAATGAAAAACTTCCAATGAATTACTCAATAGAAAGAGTTACAAAAAAATGTTAGAATTTTCATTAATTACTAATTTACAACATCAAAGCTCATTAGACCTAATGTTCCTTTTTGTTGAACAAAACACATGGTATTGAATGAGGCAAGCACAAATTCTTGTTGGAAGCAAAATGTGTGGAGAGTGCAAGAAAAGTACTCCTTTCAGGGAGATGATCAATCACATGCGATCTGGAGTTTTATTTGTCACTCTTAGAGGCAACCCTTAAGGAAAAGTTTGTGATTATATATTGGACGTAGATCATGTGCTTCTTATATGTTGATCGTGCTTTGATTGGTTGAGGGATATCTTGAATGTAGGTTTTCAGCATATAGAAATAGCAAGAATTTCTTGCGTGTTTAGCAAATTGCTTGTATCTTGTTTCCTTTTTATCTTTTGGATTTTGTAAACAACATCGCATCTTTTAACTTGCTCAATATTGGGGAATTTCGATACAATATTCCATGCCTTTGCTTTACAAGGGCCTGAAATGGTATGTGTTTGCTGTGCCTGATCACCCAATCCTAAATCGGGTTGATGGGCTGGCCCATTAGGTGTGATGTGATTACTATTGTAACAAACTACTAATTTTTCGGACCGGAATAGGCTTGATGTCCCGACCAATATTCTATTACCCTCTCTTTCTGTTTCGATTTGTGTTTTTTTGCCTGTGTCTTAAATCTTTGCTTGTGTTTTGCACTTCTATTGACGAGGGAAGAGAGTTTGGCAAATGGCACATTTCTCTCAGGCTTTGTAGAATTTCATCCTTGTGCTTGTTCTTGTATTTCAATGTAAATTCTTTTTTCTTTCTGGTTTGTGGCTGGAGCTTGTTTTCATAGCCTCTTCTGATAGGTCAATTGCACTTTTTTTGTTGTTGTTGCAGAAGCTGATGGTGCTCTGGATAAAGCTAGAAAGCACAAGAAGAGACAACTGGAAGACACGCTTAATCTTGTTCTAAAGAAGAGAAAGGTATGTTTATTTATGTTCTTTCATGTTTCTTTAAAATTGTGAAGTCCTATGTTTTCAAGTAAACGATCACGTCTATAGGAATTTCAGGAAATTCCAGGACTTGATTAGATATTATTCTGGATGACGTTATGCTTCTGTAGTTATATCCTTCATTGTGGCACTGAAATAACTCAATATTCCTCCTTCCATTGTTATTTTATGAAGAAGGTTTGTCTTTTCAATTTCTTTTTCCTGTTTTTGTATTGTAAATGATGTACTTGAACAGTTTCTCTACCAATGCATTTTTATCTCACCAAAAAAATCCACAAGCGACGCTAGTGCATTGATTGACATATAGATGCTTTGTCTTGTGATTGAGTGAAAGTCTTGCTAGCCAGTCACTTTTATAATGATTATCTTTTCGTTTAAATTAAGCTCGAGAATGTGGAATGATTTTCTGTCCTTCAAACTATGGCTTTTTGTCTAAAGTTAGTACTAAGCATGCTTGCATTGCATATGATGAGGGGTGGTTGCTGCCAACTCTGTGTAGCTTCCTGCTTCCATCTATGACACAAAAGCCTAGGACGTGATTTGTAGGGATGAACCTCTTGTGTTCTTCCTGCCCTTTGTATCTTTGCTGGATGAATTGACAATTGGTTTGTTTTGGTGGAGGATAGTAGAGAAATGAGGTACAGGAAACTTTCTCAGGACAGGCGTTATTGATGATGTTAACCTTCCCTTACCTCCTTTTTTGTTTGTTTCTGTGAGCTTTCTTTACTTTTACTCTATGTCTGTTGGCAAATGCTAAATTTTTTCACTCGTGTTCTTAGTTAACATCTAGATTTGATAGACTAAGATTTAATGCAAATGAGAACTTTATAAATCTCCAACTAAAACAGCACATGCTTGATAAAAATACGATAAAATCGAGACATTCTGGCAGAAGGAAAAGCAGGTGTGGCCTTACTCTGAAAAAGTCGATTTTATATTTCAGTTTCTTATATTCGGCTTTGTAAACATTAGAACTTGAGAGTGTCGTGTTATTTACAGGATAATAGACAAGACTGATGGACAGCTTGTGATATAGTTCTTGTGGTCCTTGGTATGAATCTGGCTTCTGAGTCTCTGGGTAATCCCTTTTTAACTATCAATTTAATGAGCTCTGAGGGAGGGATTCCTATTTTTTGCATATCTCCAAGCTAATTGGATGATTGGCTAGACGATTGTTTTTCAGAGAGGTGATTTAGCTGTCACAAGGGGTAACATAAAAATCTTGCTAACTATCTGTTTGAGAAGATGACAATGCCTTTAATGGGTGGTATTTTGAATAATTCTTTCTTTTTCAATTAAATTAGTACTTGGCAGCACCTTTTTCCCGTCAAATACATGGCAGAGGATGAAGATACTGATTTGACAATGTTGATGTTTGAATGGTGCTGCTTAAGAATTGTTCACAGACATTTTTGCCCCCTTTCCTGATTGGGTGAATTTAAAAGTTGATGAAGAAATGGGACAATCTAATTGGAGCATTCTTCACCCTTTGGTTAATGTAAAATGCATTATTGTTGTGTGAAGTTCTTTGAAATGAAATCAGACGGTTGAGTGTTTCTTTTCTTTTCAGAATGTTCTCTCCATCGGACTATCTTCTCTTTTCACAATATTCTTTTACTGTACCATCTTTAAAATGGAACGGAGAGTGTCAACTAACCTAATCTGGCCACCGGTAATGAGCGGGCTGTTTTGTGTTATTGTACAGGAATATGAAGAGAAGATGCGTGAAAAGGGTGAAACCCCTGTCATGTTTAGGTAGGCTGTATTTCTTTGTTTAATTGCACATTCATATTGTTTTTAGTCTTTATTTTTGTGTATTGAGAAATGCCTTCTCTAGAAATAGTGAGTTTTTTGGATTTGCAGCCATCTGGGACCCCCTCGAAGAAGGGCAAGTGCAGATGAAGAGAGAGTCAAGCATCCCAAGCCTGAGGTAATTCATAAGTAATTTCAAACTTTAGATCCTTTTTCTATTTACATCCCTGACATGATCTCCATTTTTGGTGCAGGATTCAGTATACTACCATCCTACTCTCAATCCCACAGGAGCCCCACCACCTGGGAAGCCTCCAATGTTTAAATCATCAATAGGTAATTTTTGTTTCTTATTCTTTGCTTTTACATGCTCTCGTCATTTTTCTGAGTTATCAACTTTGTGCTGCAGGACCTAGAATTCCATTATCTGCTGCTTCTGCAAGCACTTCTGCAGGTGCATCGTCATCTAATTCAGGCGCAGAGGATGATCCTTCTGCAGTTCCGCCTCCTCCACCTCCTCCTCCTCCTCCTCTGCCATTGGCCTCTGGTGATGCCCCTGCCTTAGCCGCATCTTTGCCTCTACCTCCTCCTCCTCCATTGCCACCAAGGCCTGCTGCCACCAATGTCGGTACTCCTTTGCCTCCACCACCTCCAGGTCCCCCTCCTCCTCCTGGTCCACCAGCTAAAGAACCTGTCACAACTGGCCCTTTACCTCCACCGCCTCCACCTCTGCAACAATCTGCTCAGCCACCTCCTCCTGGGGTAAATGATAGAATTTTATCTACATTGTCAGCAGATCGTCAGGGACCCGAGGATGCTCAGGTAAACTCTTCCTATACATATGTAGTATCAACTGCAATAGTGAGATGGACTAGTGTGCTGAAGCCTTAAACATGAAATTGATGGAGATCAAAAGCCAAAGCTTAGAAGTAATTTGTAAATACTAGCATGCACAAGCCTTTACTCTAAACTTGAATGTTCTCGCTATTACTTGCTGGCTTTAGTGATATATGTAAATTGAATTTAATGTTTACCTGTCCTCCTTTCTTTCAACTGAAGGTATCTGCCATGCTTCCATTACCACCACCTCCTCCAGGATTGCCACCGAAGTCTGCAGGTAATCCATCTGAGGGCTCACCTGAATATGAAGCCAGTAATCCTTCCGACAACAAGGATGTCACTAACTTGGTCCCACCACCACCACCTCCTCCAAGGCAACAACAGCCAGTGCCTAGACCTGGTATGATGCCAACCATGCAGCCCGATGTGTTACCACCTGGCATGTCACGTTTCCGGCCGCCGCCACCTCCACCAGATATGCGGCCACCATTATCTGCTGCCGGGCTTCCCAACCAAGGGGTTCCACCAGTAATGATGGTTCCCTTGCTTCCAAGGCCACCATATGGCCCTCCACCCGGAGCCCCTCCGATGATGAGGCCCCCGCTTCCACCTGGTCCACCACCCGCTCTGCTAGAAGATGAACTCGCTGCTATTAGGCCACCTGTACCCCCGAAGCCATCATATGTGAAGTCAGCAGCCCCCACTGTTGTCAAGAGGCCACTTGCTCAGCACACGCCAGAACTTACGGCCATGGTGAGTCCATTCTCCATTTGCTCTCTGCTATCATTGCATCTTCCTTTCTGGCCTTAGGTGTCATATTCAGTACTTGGTAGTTTTAGCTGAGCATATTCATGTGGCAACAGGTTCCTGCATCTGTTCGGGTGAGGCGAGAGTCTGTGGTTCCAAAATCAAAACCAAAGCCAGCAGTCTCAACGACAGTAGCGGCCCCTCGACCTGCAACTCCTACAGTTGTGAAGCCAGAGGTTGTTAGTTCATCTTCCACTGCTCCAAAGAGCATTGATGACTCGTACATGGCTTTCCTGGAGGACATGAAAGCACTCGGTGCACTGGACAGTTAAAAACTCGATGGCAGCCTGTGTTTTCGACAGGAGGAACAACATAGATCCAAGACACGGGGAGAACTTTAAACCCAGTACAACAGACTTGAAGGCTGTCAAGGTAGCACTACTTGCATCGGTAGATTCCTTCTTTTGCTGCCAACTTATGTCGGGTCGCCAGATGATCGCTAGCTTGGAGGTTAGGGAGAAGTGAGACGTGCAGTTCAGATTCTGTTCCGATTGGAATTATCTTCTCATTTTGTTCATTCGAACTGAAGGCTGCTAATTTTCCATTTTTCTGTTCAGTGTTGATCCGCTACTAATTCAAAAGCCGGGGTAATTTGAGAGAGGAATTCAACTTTGGCAGTGCACAATCTTATGCTTTCCCTTATTTATCTACTTTCAAACAAAAAGGAAAGTCAAAACGACAAAGTAGTTAATTTATATCTTTGTCAAGAGGCGTGCTTGGCTTTTGCTTCTCTCTTCCACCATGTTATTCAATAAAGTGAAAAAGGTGGGTGGCGGTGGACGATGTTTTGCGATTAAGGGTGCGTTTGATAATTATTTTATTTTAAAAAATAATTTTTATTTAAAAATGATTTTTTTAATCCTTATCCGGTAATAATTTCTAAGCATTAGATGGTATTTGGTAAACATTCAAAATTTATATTCTTTGGATAGAAAAAAAATAGAAATGCGTTTGGTAACTGTGTAAATTTTTTTTATTAATAATATTTTGAATTTTTTTATTTTTTTATTTTTTTTCTTCTTTTCTTTCCTTGGTCATGGTTAGGTCATTGGTGCTAGCGATCAGCCACCACAGGCTAGGGCCGGCAAGAGCATCGCGACCCTCACACCCTCGTCGGAACCAGCAAGGGTTGGACCCCATTGTTGCCCTCACTAGATTTAGCGAGGGCGGCTCGCAACTTGGGTGAGTGCCGCCCTTGCCAGACCTAGCCTGTGGCCGGTCGCTGGCAGCCGGCCATAGGTCAAGAAAAAGAAGAAAAAAAATTATTTTTCATTTTTAATTCTTATTCCCAAAATCAAGAAGTAACTTTTTTTTGTTTCTTAATTCTGTTCCAAAACTGATTTTGGGAACAAATTTTTGTAAATTCGTGCCCGGGAATAAAAAATTTACCAAACAAATTTCTGTTTCAAAAATGATTTTGAAAATAAAAAAGAAATAGTTACAATTTAGCCGGTTGTTAAAAACACCTTAAGTGAGGTAGAACAAAAGTCCAAAGAGGACGTCAGTGTTGCATTAACGATGAAAAAGGGCAGACTAAGGCTGCGCATGGCAATTATTTTGTGCTTAGAATCAAATTCTAGGTAGAAATAATTTTTTTTATTCTGTGTCCGGAAATAATTTCTAAGCATTTGAAGGCCTTTGGTAACAGATCAAAATTTCTGTTCTTAGAATAGAAAAAGAATAGAAATGCGTTTGGTAACTATACAAAATTTCTTTTTATTAATAATATTTTAAAATTTTTAATATTTATTTCTTTATTTCTCTTTTTTTATTATTTTTTCTTTCTTTCCCTTCCTTTCTTGGCCATGGCCGGCCGCCGGTGCGGGCGAAGGTGTCGTGGCCCTCGCCACTGGCGACAGTGAGGTCGGCCTCACCTTGGCTGGGCGAGGCCGCGAGCCGCCCTCGCCGGCCCTGGCTTGTGATCAATCGTTGGTGGCCGGCGGGGCCGAAGAACAACAACAACCAAAAAAAAGAAAAAAACCAAGAAGAATCAGTTTTGAAAAAATTGTTTTAGAATCAAGAAGCTACTTTTTTTTAATCTTGATTCTGTTCCAAAACTGATTCTGGGCACAAAAAATTTAACAAACAGATTTATGTTCCTAAACTGATTCTGGAACAAAAAAATAGAATCAGTTACTATTTGGCAAGTTACCAAATAGGACCAAGAGTTCAATTCAGTGCAAGTTGCAACAGCAATTTCGTTGGATATTGTTATTCAAAATTGGGCCCATGTGTTGGGTTGACTCTGACAAATGCATCTTGTCTTGGGGGCAAAAGCGTTAGGGTTTAGAACCTTCATGTGAAAAACAACATGGTCATCTATCTATCGGCGGGTTAATGTGGACTTTGTTGTTCTTCAACGTACAGATTCTAGCCTATGTAAGTCATGTTCTTGCACAACGGGCTAACAAAACTCGTAGCTTCGAATTAACGCAGTCTTTCTTACTTTCTTAGTATCTTGCGAGATATGGACATGTAGGGTGACTTGAACTTGAGTATGAAGACTACCCAAATGTGAAAAAAGGAAGGGCAAAGACGAGAGTTCGGCTTATTCTTAACCCATACTCGCACGAGGGATGTGATTTATCAGTAAGTTGATCTGATAAATTGAAAAAGTAGCATCTCGTTACCTTGGGAATGATGATTATCCAAAAAGTCCTAAATTCGATTATAACCATTTTAATTGTGCTTATTTAGTCCTATACCTTTTGACGATTTACTGATTTAATTCTAGATCTTTCTTTGCGGCACTTTAGTCCTCAAAATTTTGAAAATTTGCCTATTTAGTCATAAAAATATTATTTGGATATTTGGTTGGCTGACCTATGTAAAAAGTTGAGGATTATATTGGCATATCAAAAGGTTTAGGATTAAATTAGCAAGTTATCAAAAGGTTAAGGACTAGATTGCCATAATTAACAATTTAAAAATTGAATTAGTTATTATACAATAAATTTATAACTTTTTGGACAGTTTTCTCCTTTACCTTGTAATTTGCAAATCACTACTTATCTGACTTGAGTTGGAAGAAAGAATATTGCTCTACTATAATCCCAGTCCTGAAGTAGCTACAGACGCTACCAAACACGACATCAATAGAACAGCGATATAATGGTGACTTTCTAACTTCTCAGAGTCGATGTAAGAGTGCTGCAATGAAGAAAAGCGTCTCTTTCTCAAAATTCAAAGCTTCAAAAACCGTCTTCATCCTTTTCACAAAATTCTTTCTTGGCTTCATCCTCGCCTGAGGACAGGCCAAGAAGAAAAAGCTCCTTCTCTTTTTCGTTCTCTTTGTGAACCAGATGCCGAAAACGGAGGACCAAATGGTCATCTGGGTCACTTTCACGCACCATTTTCGCTCTCAAATCCTCGTCCTCTCTTGCGCGTTTCCCTCGCTTGAATTGATATCAGATTAACATATAAAGAAAACCAAAACCCGTGACTATTGCATTAGTTAATGGTTTATTACAGACGTGTAGAGGTATTGTCTGCCAGTGACGATGCGCATGTGACGGCCCTTTTTAAGTTTTATCTATAAGAGTTTGCCTGGACAGGCACGACACTCGTTTTTCGCTCGTTTGCCCCGTCTCTGGGTCCTCGCGTTTGATCCTGTGAAAAGATGCAAAAGACATAAAGAAAAGAGAGGAAATCTTTTACTATCCTCATTGTCGGCAGTGAACAGAATCTAATCTTATGCAAGAACCATCTGTAGTTTTCACGTGCTAGCATTTCTGCTCTCTTTTCTTATTTGTCTAATGCATATTTAGCAAGAAAAGGACATTATGCCATCATCATGACATGTGGGAAGTCTTGGTTTTCAGCCTCTGTTCGACTCAAAGCGCGAGTGGAGTTGTGTATTGTGTTTGTGTGCATATTTGGCAAGTTTCTTGAAGTGCGTTTGTCTTTTTGGGCTTGTGGAAGTGGAATACCGTTTGAGCTCGCAGAAAAGAGGCGATGGATGGGGTCACAACACACGACACAAGAAGACAACCAAGATTTACAATGCCAACTTGGGGCCGAGAACATGGGGGAGGGTTCCTTCTCAACCACCCCAACTAAATTCTTGGATTGAAAAATGAAGAGGGAAAGCTTATTCATGTAAAAGTCAACTGTAGAGCCTCCCCGGCACCACCTCTGTCTCTAATTTTAAAGATTTGTGGAGATCTGTTTCCGCCCAGTGATTTTCACAATGGAAAAAGTCCAAAGGCTTGGGAGTCGTGATTTAGAGAGAGAGAAAACTCTGGCTAAAGAGACAGCAAGAATTGCTTATATTTGCCGCTTCTGGATGCTGTTCTCGAGAGATTATGTGGAGAGAGAGAGAGAGAGAGAGAGATGGGGCCAATAATGGAGTGAAATAAAGGAAGATAGAGAGTAGTTGACAGTGCTCAGAATGTTCAAACCACCCAAAGCTTTGGTTTCTCTGTAGATAAATGTTTCTAAGTGTCAACTCAGAGCTGTGCCTTTCAAATCTTTCACCAGGTGTATAAGCAGTGCATAGGGTGATGTGACAAAACCATTTTTTTGGGTTTCCGGTGATTCTGGTATATGATGGGTGGTCTTCTTGCTCTTGTCATTCTGGTTTCTAGCTCTCAGCTGATATTTCCTAGTCCCGCAGCTTCTCTTCCTCTATGCGCTGATTCAAGTAAGTTCAATTTCTCTCTCCTTGCTTTCTTTTTCATTTTGCATTGTTAGAGTTCACGATTTGCTTTTGCCATGAAATGTTGTGCAAGAAATGCGTAATTGTCTGAATCCTCTCGTTATCTTCCTGTAATGCTAATAGGATCACCAAGTACCCAGACAACTCCACTGATATTCTGCCCGTACAATGGAAGCACATGCTGCAACTCCACCGAAGATTCGCTATTGCAGAAGCAGTTTCAAGCCATGAATGTATCCAATTCCGCTTGCGCGTTGATTTTGAAATCAATCCTCTGCGCGGTACACCCTTTGCTCGCCCTGTTTGTTAAAATTGCCTGTTGGCTGTTGAATGGAAGCTGAGATTTTGGGCTCATACTTTGACTGAAATTTTTGCGCATCTCTATACGGACGTTGATTTCCGAAGAAAAGTTCCAATGAGGCAATAGTGACTTTTGGGCAACATGATTGTTTTCGTTGTTGGATAGTGGATCGAAGATGCTATAGCTCTCATGATGCTCACTTAGCCATTGATCACAACCTAGTCAAAGTTTCCCGTCCAGAAATCACGCGAGTTTTATCTCCTGTGTCATAATACTCACTTAGCCCATGATGAGAAAATTCTTCAAATGACACTCATTCAAATTTATTTGATTTGCTTATTATTGCTCTCGGTGAATCTTTAATAAAATTGTGGACTCATCCGTTTTCCCTCTATCACGGCTCACAGAAATGTGATCCTTTCTCCGCCGAGTTATTCATGGTAGGTTCTGTGCCTCGGCCAGTTCCTATCCTGTGCAATTCGACTGTTTCGGCTAATTCATCACAGTCCAACCAAGCAGAGACCGACTTCTGCTCCACAGTATGGGATACGTGTCAAAACGTATCGATATTCAACTCACCCTTTGCACCTTCCTTACAAGGACAAGCCGGAATACCGGTCAATGCCAGCTTCACCAAACTGACTGCATTTTGGCAGTCCAAAGGAGATTTCTGCAATGCGTTTGGTGGAGCATCGCTTGATGATTCCGTATGTTTCGATGGTGAGCCCGTTAAGCTGAATAGCACAGAAGCACCGAGCCTCCCAGAGGGGTTGTGCCTCGAGAAGATAGGGAATGGGTCATATCTTGATATGGCCGCCCATCCTGATGGCTCCAACCGTGCTTTCTTCTCTGACCAGAAGGGTTATATTTGGCTCGCTACTATTCCCGAGCAGGGATCGGGAGGATCTTTGGAGATTGATCAGTCCAGTCCCTTCTTAGACCTGACTGATGAGGTTCATTTCGATACAACATTTGGGATGATGGGTATTGCAATCCATCCGAACTTTGCAGAGAACGGCCGGCTGTTTGCTTCGTTCAATTGTGACAAGTCAAAGTGGCCTGGTTGTACCGGAAGATGTTCGTGCAATTCAGATGTGAATTGTGACCCTTCGCAGCTACCTTCTGATAGCGGGGCTCAACCGTGCCAATACCAAACTGTCATTGCAGAATATTCTGTTAATGGTTCTGCATCTCAGCCTTCTTTGGTACATACATCAACCGCGACTCCTCTTACGTTGTTGCTTTTTAAGGGACGGTTATGTGATCAAGCTTTCATTGTTTGTCCAGGCAAAGAGTGCCAACCCGATTGAAGTGAGAAGGATCTTTACTATGGGCCTTCCATTTACCGCTCATCACGGAGGACAGATCCTCTTTGGACCTGCCGATGGGTACTTATATTTTATGATGGGAGATGGTGGCTCGCCTAATAACTCGGGCGACCCCTACAACTTTTCCCAGAACAAAAAATCGTTGCTCGGGAAGATCATGCGGCTTGATGTCGATAACATCCCAAGTGAGTAACAACATCTGCAGTATTGTCTTCTTTTGAATGTGTTGTCTAATCAACCTAGCTTTTTTCTCTGGATTGTTTCAGGTGTTGATCAAATAGACAAACTTGGATTCTGGGGAAACTACTCTATACCCAGTGATAATCCCTTCACCGAAGATAACCAGTTGCAGCCGGAGATCTGGACTCTGGGGATGAGAAATCCATGGCGTTGCAGCTTTGACTCGGCAAGGCCTTCCTACTTTATGTGTGGAGATGTTGGGCAGGTTAGAGATAAATTCACGTTCATCATCTTTAGCTATCACTCATAGTCATTGTGGCAAAGAAACGTCTCGACCGTAAAGGGTTTCTTCGGTGTGTATGCCATAGTTGCTTGCTGAAAACCACTTTCAAAGCCCATGTAATATGTCTCTGCCTCCGGCTTCGTGCTAAACGCTTCCTATTAACTGAACTATGTTTCTCTTTGCTGGGGTTCTTTCAGAAACTGTCTGGTACATAATTTGAGTGCTAATTGACTGATGGGCATCATGATAGGCACTTCAAGTCTTTCTCTGAACTAATCTCGAAATCGATCGTCATAATCTACAGGATATATACGAAGAGGTCGATCTAATCACCAAGGGCGGAAACTATGGCTGGCATTATTTCGAGGGTCCGTACCGTTACGCCTCCGAAGGAAATTCTTCAATAAAGGCGACAAACTTTATTTTTCCTGCGCTGGGTTATAATCACTCTCAGGTTAATAACAAGCTAGGATCTGCGTCCATTACCGGCGGCTACTTTTATCGGTCAACCACTGATCCGTGCATGTATGGAAGGTTAGTAGCGACGTGCGTCTATTTGCATTTGATGTTGTGCATTTGGTACTCATTGTCGATGTATTTATCCGGTACTCATTGTGGATGTTCTGTATGCATGTCTTATGATGGAAACATATTCCTAAACATATTACGAAAAATGCGGAAAAACGTGCCCATTCTACGCTTGAATCACCGATCGTTCGAAGTATATTACGCGAATTGAACATACCTCTTTTCCACAGATTAAGTGCACTTATCACAGCCTCGAGAGAGAGAACAATCCTTGGATTGTCGAACAAAGCCCCTTCTTTTGTCCTTTTGTGAGAGTTTGTTTTCTGAAAATGAAAAATGCAACCAATGCTTTCTCGTGTGTTTTCTTTCTTTCTCACTTTTGCTTTTTGTTTTCAGAAAGAAATAACTACCAAATGCAGTTATTTTCTTTCATGGGCTGGGTTCTGGGTTAGCCCATCATGGGCGGCCCATCTTCACAAAGAAAAACCCATCATCTCCCACTCGCACATGGTGGGCTAAACATTAACTCTCTCTTCTTTGCAATATTCATACTAGCAAATAATCCGTGCGACCAGCATACTTTGAGAGCTCGTTGCAATGCATCTGTTAGGAATACATAGCAGCTCAAAATTGGGTACAACGTTTTCCGAGTAGATATAGCATGCAGTACCCTAGATCAATCAGTCACATTTATATCTCTCTTGATCTCTTTTAGTATCTCGTATATTGTATTCACAATTATAATTTACTTAAAATCATAATTGGTCGACCTGTGAATACAAAAATAAAATGTGACAACATGATAAATTGATCTTCCTCTTTCTTTAAATCTCTCTATTTCAGTCCAGCTCGCTTTTCTAGAAATGCCCCGTTAGATCGAATCATTCATGACCATTGGTAACATCCTAAGATAGCGAACACTGAATAGAAACTTTGAGAATAAGTTAGAGTCGTGAGGGCACTTAATGAGAAACTCATATCCTCAAGAGTCTCACACGGCAAGAAGTTGAGATCAAAAACTTTTGCCACTCTTATCGGTCATCTTATGCATACGTAGTATGAAATACGTATTACGGTATTAACTCCTTTCCCGTGAAGCGTATGTCTTTACATTCAATACCGTACAGATGATAATTCAGACATACCCAATGTCTAAACTCGAGTTCACGTATCTACTCCTCTAAAGAATCCATCAGAACTCACATCTGGCATCATTGACAGATAAAGTAAAATATGTGGGTTATTTTACCTTCGGACATAGTAAATATTATATCCTCATCTTAATATTCAGTTAAGGCGACATTTGTAATTTAAGCTTGAGCTCTTAATTATTACCCAGATAATAAGCTTAAAAAATATTGTCTCATCTCTATTTATCGCACAGTAAATAAAGGCGATTACCCGTGTAAGTGGGCTAATCTCTTCTGTCAGACATACTTTCTCGATATAATGCACTAAGCATTAAGATGCATAAATATTAAATAAATTCATAGGCATTAATAATGAGAGAACAACTCCATTAAATGTGAACACTTAGGGAAAAATACAATATTCAGTACATTACTTTCTACGCAGTCCCAGAGATTTTACATAACCATAGAAAACATCTCTTGGAATTGGCTTCGTCATAGGATCTGCGATCATTCTATGCGTAGATATGTACTGCAAGTTCACATCCTTTCGTGCTACCATATCCTTGACAAAGTTATACTTGGTATCTATATGTTTGGTCTTGCCATGATATTTCGGATCCTTGGTGTATGCTATCGCTGCTTGAATATCACTATTGACTAACAATGAGTTTTCAGCATTCTTAGCAACACCTAAATGATCCAAAAATCTCTTAAGCCAAACACCTTCTTGTACTGCTCCTGACAATGCCACGAACTCAGCTTCCATCGTGGACAATGCTATACATGTTTGTTTCTTACTGCTCCAAGATATGGCGCCATTATTCAGTAAGAATGCAAATCCAGAGGTAGATTTCCTTTCATCTAAATCTCCTCCCTAGTCAGCATCTGAGTAGCCTTCAAGTCGCAGATCCTTTCCTTGATAACTCAGAGAATAATCAGCAGTACCCTTTAGATACCTCATGATTCTTTTGACGGCTTTCCAATGTGCTTGACCTGGATTGGATTGGTACCTACTTACCATCCCAACTGCAAAACATATGTCAGGTCTTGTACACATCATGGCGTACATTAAACTTCCAATAGCACTAGCATAAGGAACACGTTTCATTTGTTCCTTCTCTCGTGGAGTCTTAGGACACAACCTATGGCTCAATCCTTCACCTTTTGCAATAGGAGTATCCATGGGTTTACAGTCTTGCATACAAAATCGTTCAAGAACTTTATTTATATAAGTCTCTTGCGAAAGAGACAATAATCTCTTGGAACGATCTCTTGAAATCTTAACTCCAAGAATATATGCAGCCTCACCCATATCTTTCATCTCAAAGTTGGACGATAACCAGCTCTTAATATTATTAACCAACTCCATATTGCTTCCGGCAATCAGTATATCATCAACATATAATGATAAAATCACAAATTGATCTTTGGATCTTTTGATATACACGCAATGATCTTCATCAATCATTTTAAAATCAAACGCCACTATGGCATTATGAAAACGTATATACCATTGTCTCGAAGACTGCTTAAGGCCATATATCGATCTTAAAAGTCGACATACTTTTTGTTCTTGGCCTTTCACAACGAAGCCAACTGGCTGCTCCATGTAAATTTCTTCTTCTAATTCTCCATTTAGAAAAGCAGTCTTTACATCCATTTGATGTAATTCAAGATCCATGCTTGTCACTATTGCCAGAATAAGGCGAATTGAGGTAAATCTCACTACAGGAGAGAAAGTTTCTTCGTAATCAATTCCTTCCTGTTGATTATACCCTTTCGCCACTAGGCGAGCCTTATATCTTTCTATTGAGCCATCGGATTTGCGTTTTATTTTGAGAATCCATTTATTCCCAAAAACTTTGCGTCCTTCTGGAAGATCAACCAGTTCCCAAACATGGTTTGATTTCATTGACTCCATTTCTTCTTCCATTGCAATCATCCATTTTTCTTTGTTAGGGCAATTTTGAGCCTCATTTACATTCCTTGGCTCGTCTTCATCTTGTGGAGCGATCATGAAAGTTTCCCCTTCAATGTCAAAACGTCGTCGGGGAATACTTTTGCGACTTGTTCGCCGTATAGGAGATTGTACACGTGGTATATCATTCTCCATTATGCTCCCACTTGGATTAGATAATGACGGAATCGTCTCATCAAAAGGTTGCAATTGAGATTGAGTCGAATTCAATTCCTCACTTCTCACATTGCTTCCACTTGGACGAACTTTATCGATTTCACTATCAAGATCCAAGGTTTCAAATAGAGAGTAGTTCTCACCTATTTCGCCCTTCTTAGGAAACTCATTCTCTAAGAATGTGACATCTCGTGATTCAAATTCAGTTATACTCCCACTTTCTTGCTCACCTATAAATACATATCCTTTCGAGGTTTCTGAATACCTTATGAAGATACTCTTCTTACCTCTAGGACCTAATTTCCCATACTTATGAGAAGATTCATGTGTATAAGCGGCACAACCCCAAGGTTTTAGAAAACTCAAATCAGGTTTTCTACTTGTCCATAACTTATACGGAGTGGAAATAACTGATTTTGAAGGCACACGGTTAAGTATGTAGGCAGCAGTCATTAAAGCGTCACCCCAAAAGGTGATTGGTAAGTTAGCCTGCGCCATCATGGACCTAACCATTTCTAGTAGGGTTCTGTTTCTCCTTTCCGCAACACCATTTTGTTGAGGAGTATAGGGAATAGACAACTGTCTTTCTATTCCCTTTTCATCACATAAATTTCTGAACTCATCAGATAGATATTCTCGACCTCGATCGGATCTCAATGCTTTTATTTTCTTATCTAATTGATTTTCCACCAGGTTCATAAATATTTTGAAGCAACTAAAAGCCTCAGATTTATGAGAAATCAAATAGACATATCTGAATCGAGTATAATCATCAATAAATGTGATAAAATAAACAGCCTCATGTCTAGCCCTCACATTCATTGGACCACAAATGTCAGAATGGATTAACTGTAAAGGAAATTCAGCTCTTGTTCCTTTTCCAAATGGTTTCCTTGTTGTTTTCCCAGCTAGGCAGTGCTCGCAAGTGGGCAAATTGACTTTTTCAATATTGCCCATTAAGCCTTCTTTGGCTAATCTATTCATTCGCTGTTGGCCTATATGGCCAAGCCTAGCATGCCATACGTTCACATCATTATCACACGAAGTAGAAGACGTGAAGTGGGAATAACAAACATTGACATTTACAGAATCAACATCCAGTACAATAAAACCATCTAGAAAATAACCACAACCATAATAACTCGTACCTAAATACAAGTCTACGCCATTGTTATGGAAGTTCAAATTAAATCCAAGTCGAATCAACACTAAAACAGACACTAAGTTCCGACGAATTTCCGGAGCATATAATACATCATGTAGGAATAAAGTGCGTCCACCACGCATAATTAACTGGCAGGTGCCAATTCCTTTAACTTCAACTTTGGAGTTGTTCTCTACATAGATCCATTTTGTTCTGGTCGGAACCCGTCGAAACTCCACGAAGGCATCTCTATCCTTCGCTACATGGTCTGTTGCTCCCGAATCTACAGTCCACAAAGGATTAGACTCAGTTAAAAATACAGAACTTGACACATAGACAAAGTTCTCAAGAATGCAAGGGGAGTTTACCTTCTTTGGCTCGCTGCAATCGCGAGCGAAGTGGCCCTTCTTGCTACAGTTGTAGCATTTCACCCTCGACATCTTCTTCTCATGAGGACGCTTTCCTCTTTGGTGTTGTTCATCTCTTGGTTTCTTCCCCGAAAAACTCGCTCTCTTACCTCTCCACCTTCTGAACGAATCAGGACGCCTGCGCTTAGAGCTCGAAGGCCCTTGTGAGCTAGAACCTGCATAGTAAATGTCAATTACTGGCTTATCCGCCAGGAGGCGGTCCTCCTCTAGCTCCAGGTGGCGCACTGCATCCTCAAAGGTTTTGATGTTTTCATTGTGAGTTAGGTGCAACTTCATATGCTCCCAACTTTGAGGTAAAGAACGAATCACTGCTTGCACTTGCTGCTCATCAGTCAGAACATGGCCAGCATCCTTCAGCTCATTAATCATATTTGACATCTTCCTTAAATGTTGTTTCATGGACTCACCATGTGGCTTCTTATATGAGTCAAATCTTATAGTGAGCTGTCTAAGCTTGGTTACAGATGTATGACCAAACCTTGCTGTCAATGCTCCCCACATCTCCTTAGCATTTTCAAAACGCCTAAACTCTCGCATGACATCATTGTCCATGCTACTCAGCAACGTGATGCGAGCAAGGGAGTTCTTCCTTTTCCATACAGCAAATGCATCCTTATCTCTCTTATGTTGTGCAGTGTTTCCGTCTTCAGGCTCTTCCATAACCAGGTTAAGAGCTTCAAGAGCCTCTTGCTCTTCCAGCACATATTGGATTTTCATTTGCCATATTTCATAATTATCACCGTTAAGCTTCTCTCCTCTGTTCAGTTCAGCAACTATATTCTTTGATGCTGAAGCCATTGAATCTGAACATATCAGACAGACAAGCACGAATTATTAATGCTACTTATTTATGCATTAATTTTACACAAACTGATTATATTAATGAATAATTTCACATAGGCTTTAGATTCGAAAGTTCACTATGTTCCCAATCATCATAAAAAATCCTAATGTGAAATTACCGTTAATGTAATCATTAAGGTAAAATTATGTTCTTTAAAGTTACTAAAACTTTTAGAACTTCCACTCAACTCCATATGATACTAATAAGGTAAATATTAAAATAGAATAGTACTGTAAACTATTCGCAACATGAATATCCATCAACATTCATTTACCCAATATTATGTACATAAGGAATGAATTCATCAAAGAAATAAACATAAACACCAACATAAAAGGAACTATCCACCCATGATATCTAACACCAACCTATAGTGAACATATCCATAAGAGCTTACGAAAAATAGATAAACACAATCAGGTGGTGATCCTCTTTCTATAAACTGGAAATGACTCAAGAAAATCCTCAGGAAATTCTATTTTCTTCGGCATCCAAATGGAGGCACCCGGATAACCCCTAGATTCGGGCAACGTATTGCGCCGAGACCGATTCAATACAAGGGTTGATGTCCTTCTTGCCCCGACCCGTATGTACTCTATCATGAATTGCTCCACAATCATCTTATAGCTCGGACCTTCTAAGGTGTCCCAAACCCTATCAATCATTCTTCCCAACTCATCAGGAATGGTGCATTTAAGGGCTCCGACCATCACATACTCTGGCATTACGAAACCGTTCCAAATGACATCTTGTATCATTTGGTTGACCTTGATGATGTGTGTCATCATGTCATCATCAGCATCCCACCGGTAAAGAGCAAGCTTGATTCTTAGTTTCTCAAGCTTCTTCTTTTGAGCCTCCGTTCTAGGGATAATAGGAGTTTGATATCTTCGTACCATTATTCCTGCAACAAATGCAGAAAAATAAAAGGATTACTTATAATCCTAGGTACAAAATTTTTTTTTTTTTCGCCGGTCAACGGTGGTCAACGCCGGTCAACGGATAACCGGGTCGGGTCAACGGGTCGGGCGGATTATCGGGTCAAGTCG
This sequence comes from Syzygium malaccense, assembly GCA_031216405.1. NCBI lineage: Eukaryota > Viridiplantae > Streptophyta > Magnoliopsida > Myrtales > Myrtaceae > Syzygium > Syzygium malaccense. Next base: position 1,963,932 of record CM062254.1, on the reverse strand, counting down.
GATCCGGGTCGGGTCGGGTCTTAAAAAAAAGGTAGGGTAACCGCATGGCTGACGTCACGATGACGTCAGCCACGCGCACACGCCCTCGTGGCGCGTGCGGTGCACGCGCGCGGGGGAGGAACCGCCACGCACGTGCCGGCGAGACCGCCACTTGCGGCGGCGCGTGGGGGCGCGTGCGGCCTCCCCCGGCGGCGTGCCACCCGTCATTTTGCTCGTCTCAACGGGCACTACGACCCTATGCCTTTAAAAATAAAATTTATCACACCGAATTTCGAGAAACGATCCCGAACAGTACGGTCGGGTGTCGGTTTTCATACCCGAGCGTTCGTCGGCGCCGTTTCACGAATTCCGGCCATCAATACGTGTTATGCACATCTACTACGATCAGGAAACAAGAACAATGCTCTGATACCAATGATGGAAACATATTCCTAAACATATTACGAAAAATGCGGAAAAACGTGCCCATTCTACGCTTGAATCACCGATCGTTCGAAGTATATTACGCGAATTGAACATACCTCTTTTCCACAGATTAAGTGCACTTATCACAGCCTCGAGAGAGAGAACAATCCTTGGATTGTCGAACAAAGCCCCTTCTTTTGTCCTTTTGTGAGAGTTTGTTTTCTGAAAATGAAAAATGCAACCAATGCTTTCTCGTGTGTTTTCTTTCTTTCTCACTTTTGCTTTTTATTTTCAGAAAGAAATAACTACCAAATGCAGTTATTTTCTTTCATGGGCTGGGTTCTGGGTTAGCCCATCATGGGCGGCCCAACTTCACAAAGAAAAAACCCATCATGGTCTATTGAGTTGCTGCAGAAAGGACCACTTAACTAAAATGTCACGCATTGTTTAGGTACTTGTACGCAGATTTGTATGCCGGAGCGCTCTGGGCGGGCGTGGAGACTCCAGACAATAGCGGCAACTTTTCTTCGAGTGAGATACCTTTCAGCTGCGCGAAGGATTCACCTATAAAGTGCGACTCCGTGCAAGGAAGCTCCCTTCCGTCTCTGAACTATATTTACTCTTTCGGGGAAGACAATCGCAAGGACATTTACATCCTGGCTTTCAATGGGGTATATAGGATCGTCCGCCCGAGTCGCTGTGGCTACACTTGCCCGAAAGAAAATGTCACCGCCGTCTCAACCCCGGGTCCGAGTGCAACGCCTTCGGGTGCAAACCTGTTGGCCTACAGATATAGCAGTTTGGTGTGCCTAGTTGCGTCCCTGTGGTTATTCCTCTGGGGCAACATGTAGCCCTTTCCAGTGGCCCGAAAAACATTGTAATTCCACGCGAATGCGTGCTCTCCTCCGATTCCGACCGAGTGTGAATTCCAATTTTGCTTGCAGATCCGAGTGTTCTTGGAGTTGTTGAAGATCATCATGCAAATTTCTTTGAACAATGTAAATAAGGCGCATGACATGTTTTCACAGAAGACGATGAACTGCTAATGTCAGTCGGGCCAATGGGGTCAACTGTGGGCCCTTTGCATGCAAACAGTGACATGTTGGCCCGAACCAAGAGATTGGGTCGGGTCGGGTCGGGTCGGGTCGGAAGAGATCCGACTAAAAAGAAAAGGAAAACGTTTGCTGTACCTAAGAAGAATATGCCAAACAAAATATTTAGTTTTTTACCAAAATGGCCAAAGAAAAAGGGTGAAATTGCAAAAAACTTATTTAAGCCAGGTCTAATTGTCTACTTAACCAAGAGGACTAATTCGACCGCGAGTCGAGGAAGGTCAATCGCTAAGGACACGAGAAATTCAATTACAGATGACCGGATTTTGAAATAAAAGGGATGAGAAATAAAGACCAGACCACACTCAAAGAGATGAATCGAGCGGTCAATCGATTTGTCTCCAGATCAAGCGTCGAAAACCTCATGAAATTCCAAATTTTTTTTTTAAGAATATGCTGAAATGATTTCGCGAAATCACATGATATCGATTTGTGATTTTACAACGCCTTATTCTTATTGCAACTCATTTTGTCACATTTTCTCCTTCATATACATCTTCATGTCAGTTGCCGGTTCTATCCGCCTCTCCCCGATACTTCACTAACCGAAATAAATATGCACAAAGGCAATGAAAGCAAATATATATTTCTTGGTCATTTTTCTTTTCGAAATTAAATTTGCAAAATAAATTATTGCCCTTTATTTTTTCCAAATAGTCTTACCAAATTGCCCTCATAAGGGGGAACGACTTCTTTATAGAGCAAGTTCGGAAAAGGAAATGCACATCTAATTGAGTTTTGTTAAAAGCGTTCGGCAGGCGGTAGTACTCCACAAGCACCTAAATAAAGAAAAAATGCCTGTTTAATGCGCAGATTACCTTCGAGATACGCATAATCAATGTTTCGAAAAACTATATACTTCTCACATTTAGTTAAATTTATTCGGTATATCAAGACACTCGTTAACAAAATCGTACGTATTTAAATAAGTGAGCGACGAAATTAATTTAGGATTAATATTATGAAAAACTCCAAATTCGTACACATTTAACAAATTTTCGCAAAAATAATTTTTTTACCACTAAAATCCTCAAGCTGGTACGCATGTGATAAATTTATCCTAAACTAATTTTTTTATCACCAAAAACCTCAGACCGATACACCTACGGCAAACAGAAGAACTGCCATGTATCATCCAACTCGACAATTTGACAGTAAAATTTAACGAAAATTAACTAATGCTAGGTTTTTTTAGGTCAAAAAAGTAATTGAGGGTAAATTTGTCACATGTATGCTAATTTAGGATTTTTCGTGATATTAACCCATTAATTTATCACCAAAAACAAAAAGAAAAAAAAAGGATAAAAAAGAAAATGGTTAAAATCACGAAAAACTCCAAACTGGTACATCATATTTTGATCGTAACAATCTGCTCGGCCACCTCCTCCTAGGGTAAATGATAGAATTTTATCTACATTGTCAGCAGATCGCCAGGGACTTGAGGATGCTCAGGTAAACTCTTCCTATACATGTGTAGTATCAACTGGAATAGTGAGATAGACTAGTGTGCTGAAGCCATAAATCTGAAATTGATGGAGATCAAAAGCTAAAGCTTAGAAGTAATATGTGGATACTAGCATGCACAAGTCTTTACTCTTAACTTGAATGTTCTTGCTATTGCTCGCTGGCTTTAGCGATATATGTAAGTGGAATTTAATGTTTACCTGTCCTCCTTTCTTTCAACTGAAGGTATCTGCCATGCTTCCATTACCACCGCCTCCTCCAGCATTGCCACCGAAGTCTGCAGGTAATCCATCTGAGGGCTCGCCTGAATATATGAAGCCAGTAATCTTTCCGGCAACAAGGATGTCACTAACTTGGTCCCACCACCACCACCTCCTCCAAGGCAACAACAGCCAGTGCCTAGACCTGGTATGATGCCAACCATGCAGCCTGATGTGTTACCAACTGGCATGTCACGTTTCCGGCCGCCGCCACCTCCACCAGATATGCGGCCACCATTATCTGCTGCCGGGCTTCCCAACCAAGGGGTACCGCCAGGAATGATGGTTCCCTTGCTTCCGAGGCCACCATATGGCCCTCCACCCGGAGCCCCTCCGATGATGAGGCCCCCGCTTCCACCTGGTCCACCACCCGCTCTGCTAGAAGATGAACTCGCTGCTATTAGGACACCTATACCCCCGAAGCCATCATGTGTGAAGTCAGCAGCCCCCACTGTTGTCAAGAGGCCACTTGCTCAGCACACGCCAGAACTTACTGCCATGGTATGTCCATTCTCCATTTGCTCACTGCTATCATTGCATCTTCCTTTCTGGCCTTCTGTGTCATATTCAGTACTTGGTAGGTTTAACTGAGCATATTCATATGGCAACAGGTTTGTTGAAATATTATCCCATATTGATTGATAACGGGTCATAAATTTATATTTATGTGGTCTCCCTTCACCTAATAATTTAAGTTTTTGGGTTGGACTTTCTAACATGATATCAAAGCCAATGCTATTCCTTTCGCGAATGTCCTTGTGAGTGGGGGTGTTGAAATATTATCTCATATTGATTGACAACGAGTCCTAAATGCTCTTTATATTCATGTGGTCTCCCTCCACCTAATAACTTAAACTTTTGGGTTGGACTTTCTAACAAAATTCCTACATCTGATCGGGTGAGGCAAGAGTCTATGGTTCCAAAATCAAAACCGAAGCCAGCAGTCTCAACGATAGTAGCGGCGCTGCTACCTGCAACTCCTATAGTTGTGAAGCCAGAGGTTGTTAGTTCATCTTCCGCCGCTCTAAAGAGCATTGATGACTCGTACATGGCTTTCCTGGAGGACATGAAAGCACTTGATGCACTGGACAGTTAAAAACTCGATGGCAGCCTGTGTTTTCGATAGGAGGAACAACATAGATCCAAGACACGGGGAGAACTTTTAACCCGGTACAGTAGACTTGATTGCTATCGAGGTAGCGCTACTTGCATTGGCGGATTCCTTCTTTTGCTGCCAACTTGTGTCGGGTCGCCAGAAGATCGCGCTAGCTTTGTGGTAGGGAGAAATGAGACATGTAGTTCAGATTCTGTTACTATTAGAATTATCTACTCATTTTGCTCAATCGAACCGAAGGCTGCTAATCTTCCATACTCTGTTCAGTGTTCATCCGCTACTAATTTGAAAGCCGGGGTAATTTGAGAGAAAGGAATACAACTTTGGCAGTGTAAAATCTTGTGCTTTCCCTTCTCATTTATCTACTTTCAAACAAAAAAGCAAATAAAAAAGACATAGTTAATTTATTTCTTTGTCAAGAGGCGTGCTGGCTTTTGCTTCTCTCTTCCCACATATTATTGAATAAAGTGAAAAAAGGTTTTTGGCGGTGGACGACGCTTTGCGATTAAGCGGGGCAAATCGACAGTCCGAAGAGGACGTCGGTGTCGCATTAACGACGAAAAATGGGCTGACCATGAGCTCAATTTAGTGCAAGTTGCAACAGCGACTGCATTCGATAGTGTTTTTCAAAATTGGGCCCATCTGTTGGGTTGACTCTCACAGATGCATCTTCTCTTGGAGACTAAAGCGCTAGGGTTTAGAACCTTCTCGTGAAAAACAAAATGGTCATCCATCCGTTGGTGGGTTGATGGACTTTGTTGTTCTTCGAGATACAGATTTCTAGCCTATGTAAGTTATGTTCTTGCGCATCGGGCTAACGAAACTCCTAGCTTCGAAGTACCGCGGTCTTTCTTACTTTCTTAGTATCTTGCGAGATGGACATGTAAGGTGACTTGAACTCGGGTATTAATACGACCCAAATGTGAGAAAAGGAAGGGGAAATTCTTAACCCATACTCGTGCAAGGGATGTGATTTGTCTGTAAGTTGGTTCGATGAATTGAAAACGTAGAATCTCGTTGCCTTGGGGATGATGATTGTCCTAAACATATTGTACAACAACAAATTCAACCCTATCAATTGTGCCTATTTAGTCTTAAATATTTTAACGATTTGTCAATTTAAGTCTAAACCTTTTTTTGTCAATTTAGTCATGAATATCTTGAAAATTTGCCAATGTAGTCATAAAATCTATTATTTTGATATTTGGTTCGAAGAATTACGTTGGCAAATCATTAAAAATTTAGGATTAAATGGGCAAATCGTCAAAAAGTTAAGCACTAAATTGGAACAATTGAAAGATTTAAAATTGAATTAGCCCGTTTAGGACTTTTTGGATAGTTTTCCCCTTTGCCTTGTAATTTGCAAATCACTACGTATCTGACTTGAGTTGGAAGAAAGAATGTTGCTCTAATTTAATCCTGGTCTTGAAATAGCTACAGACGCTACCAAACACGACATCAATAGAACAACGATATAATGGTGACTTTCTAACTTCTCAGAGTCGATGTGAAGAGTGCTGCAATGAAGAAAAGCGTCTCTTTCTCAAAAGTCAAAGCTTCAAAAACCCTCTTCATCTTTTTCCTTTTCACATTTGCCCATTTGAACAAAATTCTTTCTTGGCTTCATCCTCGCTTGAGGACAGGCCAAGAAGAAAAAGCTCCTTCTCCTTTTCTTTTCTCTTGTGAACCAGATGCCGAAAAAGGAGGAAGAAATGGTTATCTGGGTCATATTCACACGCCATTTTCGCTCTCCATCCTCACCCTCTCTTGCGCGTTTCCCTCACTTGAATTGATATCAGATTAACATATAAAGAAAACCAAAACCCTTGACTATTGCATTAGTTAATGGTTTATTACAGACGTGCAGAGGTATTGTCTGACAGTGACGATGCGCATGTGACGACCCTTTTCAAGTATTATCTAGAAGAGTTTGCCCGGACAGGCACGACACTCGTTTTTCGCTCGTTTGCCCCGTCTCTGGGTCCTCGAGTTTGATCCTGTGAAAAGATGCAAAAGACATAAAGAAAAGAGAGGAATTCTTTTACTATCCCCATTGCCGGCAGCGAACAGAATCTAATCTTATGCAAGAACCATCTGTAGTTTTCACGTGCTAGCATTTCTGCTCTCTTTTCTTATTTGTTTAATGCATATTGAACAAGAAAAGGACATTATGCCATCATCATGACATGTGGGAAGTCTTGGTTTTCAGCCTCTGTATGACTCAAGGGGTCGATTCGCTTCAGCTCAGTCAAACTAGGCTCTGATATCAATTATTGCGAAAGTCAAGCGATCGAACAATAAAATTGACAGAATAAGAAAATAAATTGGACACCAGATTTACGTGATTCGATTGTAGTGACCTACGTCCACGGGGAGAGCAACACGGAATTCCACTATAGATCAAGCTATACAATGGAGATTACAACCACACTCGAGTCACTCAAACACTCTCGGTATTTCTCAAGCCCCAATTACATCCAATAACTCACTCAGTGTTTAGCCCCACAATTTCTCACGAAATAATCTCTCAATCTTGCAAAGGAATTATACACAAATCTTATCACAAGATTTATGCTTGAATACTAATTCTTCTTGGATGTAATTCACGAACGAGAATCCACGGAAACACCCACCGCCAAGCACTCACGAACGTCTTCACGTCAATGGCGGCGCTTCAAGACTTTTTTATCAACAGTGGCTCTTCGAATCAAAACCCACGATCCACTATATATATATATATATATATATATATATATATATATACTCAATAAAGGAAGCACCGTGGCCATCTCAACACGGAATAAAAAACTGTGAAGTTCGGGCAACAACGTCCAAAGTTGGACTTTCCTTTTCTGGCCGTGAATTCCACAAGAATTAGGAAAAAATATTTGTTTCTCAAAGGGCGACTGGGGTTGTGAATCGTGTATGTGTGCATATGTGGCAAGTTTCTTGAAGTGCGTCTGTGTCTTTTTGGGCTTAATGGAAGTGAATACCGTTTGAGCTCGCAGAAAAGAGGCGATGGATGTGGTTACAACACGCTACACAAGAAGACAACCAAGATTTACAATTTCAACTTGGGGCTGAGAACACGGGGTAGGGTTCCTTCTCAACTACCCCAATTAAATTCTTGGATTGAAAAATGAAGAGGGAAAGCTTATTCGTGTAAAAGTCAACTATGGAGTCTCCCTGGCACCACCTGTCTCTAATTTTAAAGATTTGTGGAGATCTGCTTTCGCCCAGTGATTTGCACAACAGAAAAAGTCTAAAAGGCTTGTGAGTCGTGACTCAGAGAGTCGGAAAACTCCGGCTAAAGAGACAGCAAGAATTGTTTATATTTGCCGCTTCTGGATGCTGTTCTCAAGAGATTATGTAGAGAGAGAGAGAGATGGGGCAAATATTGGAGTGAAATAAAGGAAGATAGAGAGTAGTTGACAGTGCTCAGAATGTTCAAAACACCCAAAGCTTTGGTTTCTCTGTAGATAAATGTTTCCAAGTGTCAATTTGGAGCTGTGCCTTTCAAATCTTTCACCGGGTGTATAAGAAGTGCAGAGGGTGATGTGAAAAAACCATTTTTTGGGTTTCCGGTGATTCTGGTATATGATGGGTGGTCTTCTTGCTCTTGTCATTCTGGTTTCTAGCTCTCAGCTGATGTTTCCTATTCCCACAGCTTCTCTTCCTCTCTGCACTGATTCAAGTAAGTTCAATTTCTCTCTCCTTGCTTTCTTTTTCATTTTGCATTTTTAGAGTTCACGATTTGCTTTTGCCATGAAATGTTGTGCAAGAAATGCGTAATTGTCTGAATCCTCTCGTTATCTTCCTGTAATGCTAATAGGATCACCAAGTACCCAGACAACTCCACTGACATTCTGCCCGTACAATGGAAGCACATGCTGCAACTCCACCGAAGATTCGCTATTGCAGAAGCAGTTTCAAGCCATGAATGTATCCAATTCCGCTTGCGCGTCGATTTTGAAATCAATCCTCTGCGCGGTACGCCCTTTGCTCGCCCTGTTTGTTAACAGGCTGTTGAATGGAAGCTGAGATTTTGGGCTCATACTTAGAAATTTTTGCACTTCTCTATATGGACGTTGATTTCCGACGAAAAGTTCTAATGAGGCAATAGTGACTTTTGGGCAAGATGATTGTTTTCCTTATCGGATAGTGGATCGAAGATGCTATAGCTCTCATGATGCCCACTTAGCCATTGATCATAAACTAGTCAAAGTTTCTCATCCAGAAATCACACGAGTTTGTCTCCTGTGTCATAATACTCACTTAGCCCACGAGGAGAAAATTTCTTCAAATGACACTCACTCAAATTTATTTGATTTGCTTTTTATTGTTCTCTGGACTCATCCGTTTTCCCTCTATCACGGCTCACAGAAATGTGATCCTTTCTCCGCCGAGTTATTCACGGTAGGTTCTGTGCCTCGGCCAGTTCCTATCCTGTGCAATTCGACTGTTTCGGCCAATTCATCGCAGTCCAACCAAGCAGAGACCGACTTCTGCTCCACAGTATGGGATACATGTCAAAATGTATCGATATTCAACTCACCCTTTGCACCTTCCTTACAAGGGCAAGCCGGAATACCGGTCAATGCTAGCTTCACCAAACTGACTGCATTTTGGCAGTCCAAAGGAGATTTCTGCAATGCGTTTGGTGGAGCATCGCTTGATGATTCCGTATGTTTCGATGGTGAGCCCGTTAAGCTGAATAGCACAGAAGCACCGAGCCTCCCAAAGGGGTTGTGCCTCGAGAAGATAGGGAATGGGTCATATCTTGATATGGCCGCCCATCCTGATGGCTCCAACCGTGCTTTCTTCTCTGACCAGAAGGGTTACATTTGGCTCGCTACTATTCCCGAGCAGGGATCGGGAGGATCTTTGGAGATTGATCAGTCCAGTCCCTTCTTAGACCTGACTGATGAGGTTCATTTCGATACAACATTTGGGATGATGGGTATTGCAATCCATCCGAACTTTGCAGAGAACGGCCGGCTGTTTGCTTCGTTCAATTGTGACAAGTCAAAGTGGCCTGGTTGTACCGGAAGATGTTCGTGCAATTCAGATGTGAATTGTGACCCTTCGCAGCTACCTTCTGATAACGGGGCTCAACCGTGCCAATACCAAACTGTCATTGCAGAATATTCTGTTAATGGTTCTGCATCTCAGCCTTCTTTGGTGCATACATCAACCGCGACTCCTCTTACATTGTTGCTTTTTAAGGGACGGTTATGTGATCAAGCTTTCATTGTTTGTCCAGGCAAAGAGTGCCAACCCGATTGAAGTGAGAAGGATCTTTACTATGGGCCTTCCATTTACCGCTCATCACGGAGGACAGATCCTCTTTGGACCCGCCGATGGGTACTTATATTTTATGATGGGAGATGGTGGCTCGCCTAATAACTCGGGCGACCCCTACAACTTTTCCCAGAACAAAAAATCGTTGCTCGGGAAGATCATGCGGCTTGATGTCGATAACATCCCAAGTGAGTAACAACATCTGCAGTATTGTCTTCTTTTGAATGTGTTGTCTAATCAACCTAGCTTTTTTCTCTGGATTGTTTCAGGTGTTGATCAAATAGACAAACTTGGATTCTGGGGAAACTACTCTATACCCAGTGATAATCCCTTCACCGAAGACAACCAGTTGCAGCCGGAGATCTGGACTCTGGGGATGAGAAGTCCATGGCGTTGCAGCTTTGACTCGGCAAGGCCTTCCTACTTTATGTGTGGAGATGTTGGGCAGGTTAGAGATAAATTCACGTTCATCATCTTTAGCTAGCACTCATAGTTTTGTGTCAAAGAAACGTCTTGACCGTAAAGGGTTTCTTCGGTGTGTATGCCATAGTTACTTCCTGAAAACCACTTTCAAAGCCAATGTAATATGTCTCTGCCTCCGGCTTCGTGCTAAACGCTTCCTATTAACTGAACTATGTTTCTCTTTGCTGGGGTTCTTTCAGAAAATGTCTGGTACATAATTTGAGTGCTAATTGACTGATGGGCATCATGATAGGCACTTCAAGTCTTTCTCTGAACTAATCTCGAAATCAATCGTCGTAATCTACAGGATATATACGAAGAGATCGATCTAATCACCAAGGGCGGAAACTATGGCTGGCATTATTTCGAGGGTCCATATCGTTACGCTTCCGAAGGAAATACTTCAATAAAGGCGACGAACTTTATTTTTCCTGTTCTGGGTTATAATCACTCTCAGGTTAATAACAAGCTAGGATCTGCGTCCATTACTGGCGGCTACTTTTATCGGTCAACCACTGATCCGTGCATGTATGGAAGGTTAGTAGCGATGAGCGTCTATTTGCATATGATGTTGTGCATTTGGTACTCGTTGTCGATGTCTTTATCCGGTACTCATTGTGGATGTTCTGTATGCATGTCTTGGTCTATTGAGTTACTGCAGAAAGGACCACTTAACTAAAATATCACGCATTGTTTAGGTACTTGTACGCGGATTTGTACGCCGGAGCGCTCTGGGCGGGCGTGGAGACTCCAGACAATAGCGGCAACTTTACTTCGAGTGAGATACCTTTCAGCTGCGCGAAAGATTCGCCTATAAAGTGCGACTCCGTGCAAGGAAGCTCCCTTCCGACTCTGAACTATATCTACTCTTTCGGGGAAGACAATCGCAAGGACATTTACATCCTGGCTTTCAACGGGGTGTATAGGGTCGTCCGCCCGAGTCGGTGCGGCTACACTTGCCCGAAAGAAAATGTCACCGCCGTCCCGACCCCGGGCCCAAGTGCAACTCCTTCGGGTGCAAACCTGTCGGCCTACAGATACAGCAGTTTGGTGTGCCTAGTTGCGTCCCTGTGGTTATTCCTCTGGGGCAACATGTAGCCCTTTCCAGTGGCCCGAAAAACATTGTAATTCCACGCGAATGCGTGCTCTCCTCCGATTCCGACCGAGTGTGAATTCCAATTTTGCTTGCAGATCCGAGTGTTCTTGGAGTTGTTGAAGATCATCATGCAAATTTCTTTGAACAATGTAAATAAGGCGCATGACATGTTTTCACAGAAGACGATGAACTGCTAATGTCAGTCGGGCCAATGGGGTCAACTGTGGGCCCTTTGCATGCAAACAGTGACATGTTGGCCCGAACCAAGAGATTGGGTCGGGTCGGAAGAGATCCGACTAAAAAGAAAAGGAAAACGTTTGCTGTACCTAAGAAGAAAATGCCAAACAAAATATTTAGTTTTTTACCAAAAATGGCCAAAGAAAAGGGGTGAAATTGCAAAAAACTTATTTAACCCAGGTCTAATTGTCTACTTAACCAAGAGGACTAATTCGACCGCGAGTCGAGGAAGGTCAATCGCTAAGGACACGAGAAATTCAATTACAGATGACCGGATTTTGAAATAAAAGGGATGAGAAATAAAGACCAGACCACACTCAAAGAGATGAATCAAGCGGTCAATCGATTTTTTCCAGATCAAGCGTCGAAAACCTCATGAAATCCCAAATTTTTTTTAAGAATATACTGAAATGATTTCGCGAAATCACATGATATTGATTTGCGATTTTACAGCGCCTTATTCTTATTGCGACTCATTTTGTCACCTTTTTTCCTTCATGTACATCTTCATGTCAGTCGCCAGTTCTATCCGCCTCTCCCCAATACTTCACTAACCCAAATAAATATGCACAAAGGCAATGAAAGCAAATATATATTTCTTGGTCATTTTTCTTTTCGAAATTAAATTTGTAAAATAAATTATTGCCCTTTATTTTTTCCAAATAGTCTTACCAAATTGCCCTCATAAAGGGGAACGACTTCTTTATAGAGCAAGTTCGGAAAAGGAAATGCACATCTAATTGAGTTTTGTTAAAAGCGTTTGGCAGGCGGTAGTACTCCACAAGCACCTAAATAAAGGAAAAATGCCTGTTTAATGCGCAGATTACCTTCGAGATACGCATAATCAATGTTTCAAAAAACTATATACTTCTCACATTTAGTTAAATTTATTCGGTATATCAAGACACTCGTTAACAAAATCCTATTTAAATAAGTGCGTGACGAAATTAATTTAGGATTAATATTATGAAAAACTCCAAATTCGTACGCATTTAACAAATTTACGCAAAAATAATTTTTTTACCACTAAAATCCTCAAGCTGGTACGCATGTGATAAATTTATCCTAAATTAATTTTTTTATCACCAAAAACCTCAAACCGATACATCTGCGGCAAATAGAAGAATTGCCATATATCATCCAACTCGACAATTTGACGGTAAAATTTAATGAAAATTAACGGATGTTAGGTATTTTGAGGTCAAAAAATTAATTGAGGGTAAATCTGTCATATGTATACCAATTTAGGATTTTTCGTGATATTAACCCATTAATTTATCACCAAAAACAAAAAGAAAAAAAAAGAGAATAAAAAAGAAAATGGTTAAAATCACGAAAAACTCCAAACTAGTACATCATATTTTGATCGCAACAATCTGCTCGGCCACCTCCTCCTGGGGTAAATGATAGAATTTTATCTACATTGTCAGCAGATCGCCAGGGACTTGAGGATGCTCAGGTAAACTCTTCCTATACATGTGTAGTATCAACTGGAATAGTGAGATAGACTAGTGTGCTGAAGCCATAAATCTGAAATTGATGGAGATCAAAAGCTAAAGCTTAGAAGTAATATGTGGATACTAGCATGCACAAGTCTTTACTCTTAACTTGAATGTTCTTGCTATTGCTCGCTGGCTTTAGCGATACATGTAAGTGGAATTTAATGTTTACCTGTCCTCCTTTCTTTCAACTGAAGGTGTCTGCCATGCTTCCATTACCACCGCCTCCTCCAGGATTGCCACCGAAGTCTGCAGGTAATCCATCTGAGGGCTCACCTGAATATGAAGCCAGTAATCTTTCCGACAACAAGGATGTCACTAACTTGGCCCCACCACCACCACCTCCTCCAAGGCAACAACAGCCAGTGCCTAGACCTGGTATGATGCCAACCATGCAGCCTGATGTGTTACCAACTGGCATGTCACGTTTCCGGCCGCCGCCACCTCCACCAGATATGCGGCCACCATTATCTGCTGCCGGGCTTCCCAACCAAGGGATACCGCCAGGAATGATGGTTCCCTTGCTTCCGAGGCCACCATATGGCCCTCCACCCGGAGCCCCTCCGATGATGAGGCCCCCGCTTCCACCTGGTCCACCACCCGCTCTGCTAGAAGATGAACTCGCTGCTATTAGACCACCTATACCCCCGAAGCCATCATATGTGAAGTCAGCAGCCCCCACTGTTGTCAAGAGGCCACTTGCTCAGCACACGCCAGAACTTACAGCCATGGTATGTCCATTCTCCATTTGCTCACTGCTATCATTGCATCTTCCTTTCTGGCCTTCTGTGTCATATTCAGTACTTGGTAGTTTTAGCTGAGCATATTCATGTGGCAACAGGTTTGTTGAAATATTATCCCATATTGATTGATAACGGGTTATAAATGCTCTTTATATTTATGTGGTCTCCCTTCACTTAATAATTTAAGTTTTTGGGTTGGACTTTCTAACATGATATCAAAGCCAATGCTATTCTTTTCGCAAATGTGCGTGTGAGTGGGGGTGTTGAAATATTATCTCATATTGATTCACAACGAGTCTTAAATGCTCTTTATATTCATGTGGTCTCCCTCCACCTAATAACTTAAATTTTTGGGTTGGACTTTCTAATAAAATTCCTACATCTGATCGAGTGAGGCAAGAGTCTATGGTTCCAAAATCAAAACCGAAGCCAGCAGTCTCAACGATAGTAGCGGCCCCGCGACCTGCAACTCCTATAGTTGTGAAGCCAGAGGTTGTTAGTTCATCTTCCGCCGCTCTAAAGAGCATTGATGACTCGTACATGGCTTTCCTGGAGGACATGAAAGCACTCAATGCACTGGACAGTTAAAAACTCGATGGCAGCCTGTGTTTTCGATAGGAGGAACAACATAGATCCAAGACACGGGGAGAACTTTTAACCCGGTACAGCAAACTTGATTGCTATCGAGGTAGCGCTACTTGCATTGGCGGATTCCTTCTTTTGCTGCCAACTTGTGTCGGGTCGCCAGAAGATCGCGCTAGCTTTGTGGTAGGGAGAAATGAGACATGTAGTTCAGATTCTGTTACTATTAGAATTATCTACTCATTTTGCTCAATCGAACCGAAGGCTGCTAATCTTCCATACTCTGTTCAGTGTTGATCCGCTACTAATTTGAAAGCCGGGGTAATTTGAGAGAAAGGAATACAACTTTGGCAGTGTAAAATCTTGTGCTTTCCCTTCTCATTTATCTACTTTCAAACAAAAAAGAAAATAAAAAAGACATAGTTAATTTATTTCTTTGTCAAGAGGCGTGCTGGCTTTTGCTTCTCTCTTCCCACATATTATTGAATAAAGTGAAAAAGGTGTTTGGCGGTGGACGACGCTTTGCGATTAAGCGGATCAAATCGACAGTCCGAAGAGGACGTCGGTGTCGCATTAACGACGAAAAATGGGCTGACCATGAGCTCAATTTAGTGCAAGTTGCAACAGCGACTGCATTGGATAGTGTTTTTCAAAATTGGGCCCATCTGTTGGGCTGACTCTCACAGATGCATCTTCTCTTGGAGACTAAGGGTGCGCATGAGAACGTTTCTGTGCCGGGGAACAATTTCTGAACAGAAATGATTTTTTTTTATTCTGTGCCCGGAAACAATTTCTGAGTATTTAAAGGCGTTTGATAAACTGTCCAAAATTTCTATTTCTAGAGTAGAAAAGAATAGAAATGCGTTTGGTAACTACACGAAATTTTTGTTCCCAAATAATATTTTAATAATATTTTGAATTTTTTTTTCTTTATATTAATTTTCTTCTTTGGCCATGGCCGGCGCCGGCGGCCGGCCACAGCCCAAGGCCGGCGAGGGCGTCACGGCCCTCACCGGCGAGGGCGAGGGCTGGACCCTCGCCGCCTGGGCGAGGCCGCCTCGCCCAGAGACGGCGAGGCTCGGCCTCGCCCAGATCTGGCGAGGCCGAGCCTCGCCGTCGCGACCCACGGCGAGGTCGGCTTCGCCGTGGGTCGCGACGGCGAGGCTCGGCCTCGCCCGATCTGTGCGAGGCGGCCTCGCCCAGGCGGCGAGGGTCCAGCCCTCGCCCTCGCCGGCGAGGGCGACCCTCGCCTCCGCCGGCGGCCGGCGAGGGCCGTGACGCCCTCGCCGGCCCTGGGCTGTGGCCGGCCGCCGGCCGCCGGTCGCCGGCGACCGGCCATGGCCAAAGAAGAACACAAAAGAAAGAAAAGAAAAAAAAGAAAAAAAGAAAAAAAACTGATTCTCAAAATTGTGCCGAGAAACAAGAAGCAACTTTTTTTACTTCTTGTTTCTCTTCCAAAACTATTTCTCGGCACAAATTTTTGCAAAAATGTGCCCGGGAACAAAAAATTTACCAAACGCATTTCTGTTCCCAAACTATTTCTGGGAACAAAAGAACAGAAATTTTTACTGTTTGGCACGTTACCAAACGGGCCCTAAAGCGCTAGGGTTTAGAACCTTCTTGTGAAAAACAAAATGGTCATCCATCCGTTGGTGGGTTGATGGACTTTGTTGTTCTTCAAGATACAGATTTCTAGCCTATGTAAGTTATGTTCTTGCGCATCGGGCTAACGAAACTCCTAGCTTCGAAGTACCGCGGTCTTTCTTACTTTCTTAGTATCTTGCGAGATGGACATGTAAGGTGACTTGAACTCGGGTATTAATACGACCCGAATGTGAGAAAAGGAAGGGGAAATTCTTAACCCATATTCGTGCAAGGGATGTGATTTGTCTGTAAGTTGGTTCGACGAATTGAAAAAGTAGCATCTCATTGCCTTGGGGATGATGATTGTCCTAAATATATTGTACAACAACAAATTCAACCCTATCAATTGTGCCTATTTAGTCTTAAACATTTTAACGATTTGCCAATTTAAGTCTAAACATTTTTTTGTCAATTTAGTCGTGAATATCTTGAAAATTTGCCAATGTAGTCATAAAATCTATTATTTTGATATTTGGTTGGAAGAATTACGTTGGCAAATCGTTAAAAATTTAGGATTAAATGGGCAAATCGTCAAAAAGTTAAGCACTAAATTGGAACAATTGAAAGATTTAAAATTGAATTGGCCCCGTTTAGGACTTTTTAGATAGTTTTCCCCTTTGCCTTGTAATTTGCAAATCACTACGTATCTGACTTGAGTTGGAAGAAAGAATGTTGCTCTAATTTAATCCTGGTCTTGAAATAGCTACAGACGCTACCAAACACGACATCAATAGAACAACGATATAATGGTGACTTTCTAACTTCTCAGAGTCGATGTGAAGAGTGCTGCAATGAAGAAAAGCGTCTCTTTCTCAAAAGTCAAAGCTTCAAAAACCCTCTTCATCTTTTTCCTTTTCACATTTGCCCATTTGAACAAAATTCTTTCTTGGCTTCATCCTCGCTTGAGGACAGGCCAAGAAGAAAAAGCTCCTTCTCTTTTTCTTTTCTCTTGTGAACCAGATGCCGAAAACGGAGGAAGAAATGGTTATCTGGGTCATATTCACACGCCATTTTCGCTCTCCATCCTCACCCCCTCTTGCGCGTTTCCCTCACTTGAATTGATATCAGATTAACATATAAAGAAAACCAAAACCCTTGACTATTGCATTAGTTAATCATTTATTACAGACGTGCAGAGGTATTGTCTGACAGTGACGATGCGCATGTGACGACCCTTTTCAAGTATTATCTAGAAGAGTTTGCCCGGACAGGCACGACACTCGTTTTTCGCTCGTTCGCCCCGTCTCTGGGTCCTCGAGTTTGATCCTGTGAAAAGATGCAAAAGACATAAAGAAAAGAGAGGAATTCTTTTACTATCCCCATTGCCGGCAGCGAACAGAATCTAATCTTATGCAAGAACCATCTGTAGTTTTCACGTGCTAGCATTTCTGCTCTCTTTTCTTATTTGTTTAATGCATATTGAACAAGAAAAGGACATTATGCCATCATCATGACATGTGGGAAGTCTTGGTTTTCAGCCTCTGTATGACTCAAAGGGCGACTGGGGTTGTGAATCGTGTATGTGTGCATATGTGGCAAGTTTCTTGAAGTGCGTCTGTGTCTTTTTGGGCTTAATGGAAGTGAATACCGTTTGAGCTCGCAGAAAAGAGGCGATGGATGTGGTCACAACACACTACACAAGAAGACAACCAAGATTTACAATTTCAACTTGGGGCTGAGAACACGGGGTAGGATTCCTTCTCAACCACCCCAATTAAATTCTTGGATTGAAAAATGAAGAGGGAAAGCTTATTCGTGTAAAAGTCAACTATGGAGTCTCCCCGGCACCACCTGTCTCTAATTTTAAAGATTTGTGGAGATCTGCTTTCGCCCAGTGATTTGCACAACAGAAAAAGTCTAAAGGCTTGTGAGTCGTGACTCAGAGAGTCGGAAAACTCCGGCTAAAGAGACAGCAAGAATTGTTTATATTTGCCGCTTCTGGATGCTGTTCTCAAGAGATTATGTAGAGAGAGAGAGAGAGAGAGAGAGAGATGGGGCAAATATTGGAGTGAAATAAAGGAAGATAGAGAGTAGTTGACAGTGCTCAGAATGTTCAAACCACCCAAAGCTTTGGTTTCTCTGTAGATAAATGTTTCCAAGTGTCAATTTGGAGCTGTGCCTTTCAAATCTTTCACCGGGTGTATAAGAAGTGCAGAGGGTGATGTGAAAAAACCATTTTTTGGGTTTCCGGTGATTCTGGTATATGATGGGTGGTCTTCTTGCTCTTGTCATTCTGGTTTCTAGCTCTCAGCTGATGTTTCCTATTCCCACAGCTTCTCTTCCTCTCTGCACTGATTCAAGTAAGTTCAATTTCTCTCTCCTTGCTTTCTTTTTCATTTTGCATTTTTAGAGTTCACGATTTGCTTTTGCCATGAAATGTTGTGCAAGAAATGCGTAATTGTCTGAATCCTCTCGTTGTCTTCCTGTAATGCTAATAGGATCACCAAGTACCCAGACAACTCCACTGACATTCTGCCCGTACAATGGAAGCACATGCTGCAACTCCACCGAAGATTCGCTATTGCAGAAGCAGTTTCAAGCCATGAATGTATCCAATTCCGCTTGCGCGTCGATTTTGAAATCAATCCTCTGCGCGGTACGCCCTTTGCTCACCCTGTTTGTTAACAGGCTGTTGAATGGAAGCTGAGATTTTGGGCTCATACTTAGAAATTTTTGCACTTCTCTATATGGACGTTGATTTCCGACGAAAAGTTCTAATGAGGCAATAGTGACTTTTGGGCAAGATGATTGTTTTCCTTATCGGATAGTGGATCGAAGATGCTATAGCTCTGATGATGCCCACTTAGCCATTGATCATAAACTAGTCAAAGTTTCTCATCCAGAAATCACACGAGTTTGTCTCCTGTGTCATAATGCTCACTTAGCCCATGAGGAGAAAATTTCTTCAAATGACACTCACTCAAATTTATTTGATTTGCTTTTTATTGCTCTCTGGACTCATCCGTTTTCCCTCTATCACGGCTCACAGAAATGTGATCCTTTCTCCGCCGAGTTATTCACGGTAGGTTCTGTGCCTCGGCCACTTCCTATCCTGTGCAATTCGACTGTTTCGGCCAATTCATCGCAGTCCAACCAAGCAGAGACCGACTTCTGCTCCACAGTATGGGATACGTGTCAAAATGTATCGATATTCAACTCACCCTTTGCACCTTCCTTACAAGGGCAAGCCGGAATACCGGTCAATGCTAGCTTCACCAAACTGACTGCATTTTGGCAGTCCAAAGGAGATTTCTGCAATGCGTTTGGTGGAGCATCGCTTGATGATTCCGTATGTTTCGATGGTGAGCCCGTTAAGCTGAATAGCACAGAAGCACCGAGCCTCCCAAAGGGGTTGTGCCTCGAGAAGATAGGGAATGGGTCATATCTTGATATGGCCGCCCATCCTGATGGCTCCAACCGTGCTTTCTTCTCTGACCAGAAGGGTTACATTTGGCTCGCTACTATTCCCGAGCAGGGATCGGGAGGATCTTTGGAGATTGATCAGTCCAGTCCCTTCTTAGACCTGACTGATGAGGTTCATTTCGATACAACATTTGGGATGATGGGTATTGCAATCCATCCGAACTTTGCAGAGAACGGCCGGCTGTTTGCTTCGTTCAATTGTGACAAGTCAAAGTGGCCTGGTTGTACCGGAAGATGTTCGTGCAATTCAGACGTGAATTGTGACCCTTCGCAGCTACCTTCTGATAGCGGGGCTCAACCGTGCCAATACCAAACTGTCATTGCAGAATATTCTGTTAATGGTTCTGCATCTCAGCCTTCTTTGGTACATACATCAACCGCGACTCCTCTTACATTGTTGCTTTTTAAGGGACGGTTATGTGATCAAGCTTTCATTGTTTGTCCAGGCAAAGAGTGCCAACCCGATTGAAGTGAGAAGGATCTTTACTATGGGCCTTCCATTTACCGCTCATCACGGAGGACAGATCCTCTTTGGACCCGCCGATGGGTACTTATATTTTATGATGGGAGATGGCGGCTCGCCTAATAACTCGGGCGACCCCTACAACTTTTCCCAGAACAAAAAATCGTTGCTCGGGAAGATCATGCGGCTTGATGTCGATAACATCCCAAGTGAGTAACAACATCTGCAGTATTGTCTTCTTTTGAATGTGTTGTCTAATCAACCTAGCTTTTTTCTCTGGATTGTTTCAGGTGTTGATCAAATAGACAAACTTGGATTCTGGGGAAACTACTCTATACCCAGTGATAATCCCTTCACCGAAGATAACCAGTTGCAGCCGGAGATCTGGACTCTGGGGATGAGAAATCCATGGCGTTGCAGCTTTGACTCGGCAAGGCCTTCCTACTTTATGTGTGGAGATGTTGGGCAGGTTAGAGATAAATTCACGTTCATCATCTTTAGCTAGCACTCATAGTTTTGTGTCAAAGAAATGTCTTGACCGTAAAGGGTTTCTTCGGTGTGTATGCCATAGTTACTTCCTGAAAACCACTTTCAAAGCCAATGTAATATGTCTCTGCCTCCGGCTCCGTGCTAAACGCTTCCTATTAACTGAACTAAGTTTCTCTTTGCTGGAGTTCTTTCAGAAACTGTCTGGTACATAATTTGAGTACTAATTGACTGATGGGCATCATGATAGGCACTTCAAGTCTTTCTTTGAACTAATCTCGAAATCGATCGTCGTGATCCACAGGATATATATGAAGAGGTCGATCCAATCACCAAGGGCGGAAACTATGGCTGGCATTATTTCGAGGGTCCGTATCGTTACGCTTCCGAAGGAAATACTTCAATAAAGGCGACAAACTTTATTTTTCCTGTGCTGGGTTATAATCACTCTCAGGTTAATAACAAGCTAGGATCCGCAGCCATTACCGGCGGCTACTTTTATCGGTCAACCACTGATCCGTGCATGTATGGAAGGTTAGTAGCGACATGCGTCTATTTGCATTTGATGTTGTGCATTTGGTACTCATTGTCGATGTCTTTATCCGGTACTCACTGTGGATGTTCTGTATGCATGTCTTGGTCTATTGAGTTACTGCAGAAAGGACCACTTAACTAAAATGTCACGCATTGTTTAGGTACTTGTACGCGGATTTGTATGCCGGAGCGCTCTGGGCGGGCATGGAGACTCCAGACAATAGCGGCAACTTTACTTCGAGTGAGATACCTTTCAGCTGCGCGAAAGATTCGCCTATAAAGTGCGACTCCGTGCAAGGAAGCTCCCTTCCGACTCTGAACTATATCTACTCTTTCGGGGAAGACAATCGCAAGGACATTTACATCCTAGCTTTCAACGGGGTGTATAGGGTCGTCCGCCCGAGTCGCTGCGGCTACACTTGCCCGAAAGAAAATGTCACCGCCGTCCCGACCCCGGGCCCAAGTGCAACTCCTTCGGGTGCAAACCTGTCGGCCTACAGATACAGCAGTTTGGTGTGCCTAGTTGCGTCCCTGTGGTTCTTCCTCTGGGGCAACATGTAGCCTTTTCCAGTAGCCCGAAAAACGTCGTAATTCCACGCGAATGCGCGCTCTCTCCGGCGATTCCGACCGAGTGTGAGTTCCAATTTTGCTTGCAGATCCGAGTGTCCTTGGAAGTGTTGAAGATCATCGTGGAAATTTCTTTGAACTATGTAAATGAGGCACGTGACGGTGACATGTTTTCACAGAAGATGATGAACTGCTAATGTCAGTTGGGCCAACGGGGTCAACTGTGGGCCCTTTGCGTGCAAACATTGACATGTTGGCCCAAACTAAGAGATCGGGTCGGGTCAGATCCGACCCAAAAGAAAAGGAAAACGTTTGTTGTACTTGTACCCAAGAAGAATATGCCCGACATGATATTTACCAAAAAGGCCGAAGAAAAAGTGTGAAATTACAAAAATTCATTTAAGCCAGGTCTAATTGTCTACTTAACCAAGAGGAATAATTACTAATTCGACCCTGAGCCTAAGAAGGTCGATCGCTATCGCATCAGAAATTCATCTTTAGATGACGGGATATTTCGGAATAAGAGGGACAAGAAACAAAGAATGTACATTAAGAATAACGCGATTTGAATTGTCTAGATCACACTCGAAGCGATGAATCGAGCTGTCGATGGCTTTGTCTCTAGATCGAGCATCGAAAACCTCGTGAAATTTCAAAATTTTTCAAGAATGTGCACTGAAATGATTTCGCGTGATCGCAAGATATCAATTTTGCAACTTTATGCCGCCTTATTCTTATTGTGACTCTTTTTGTCATCTCTTTTCCTTCATATACATCTTCATGTCGTCGCCGCCGGTTCTATCCATCTCTCCCAATACTTCAGTAACCCAAATAAATATGCTAGAAGGCAATGAAAGCAAATATATATTTCTTGGTCATTTTTTTAAAAATTAAATTTTCAAAATAAATTATGACCCTTTTTTTTTCAAATTGTTTTTATCAAAATTGCCCTCGTACAGGGGAACGACTTCTTTATGGAGGAAGTTCAGAAAAGGAAATGCATATCTAATTGAATTCTCGATAAGCAACTAAATAAAGAAAAAAGACATTACTATTGAATGCGCCAATCACTTCCGGGATAGACACTATCAATGTTTCGAAAAACTATATGCTTCTCACATTTAGTTAAATTTCATCGATATATTAAGACACTCGTTAATAAAATCTTATTTAAATGGGTGCATAACAAAATAAGTTTAGGATTAGTACTACAAAAAATCCTAAATTTGTACACCAATCATAAATTTACCAAAAATTAATTTTTTGACCACGAAAATTTCCAAACCGGTACATTTATGATAAATTTACCTCAAACTAATTTTTTGACTACAAAAAACCCCAAACCGATATATAAGTGACAAATTTATCTTCCGTTAGTTTTCGTTAAATTGGATTAATGTAACGAAAAATCACAAATTGATACACCTGTGACAAACGTAGAGTAAAACTCCAGACTAGTACACTCATTAATTGCCAAGTGTTATCTAACTTGGCAATTTAACGGTAAGATTTAATAAAAATAAATAGAGGATAAATTTGACATAGATATGCCAGTTTAGGGTTTTTGGTGATTTGAGATAAATTTGTCACAGGTATACACCAGCTTGGGATTTTCGTGATATTAATCAATTAATTTATCACCAAGAGCAAAAAGAAAACAAAAAGAAGAAGATAAAAAAGTAAACGGTAAATATCAAGAAAAACCCCAAATTTGTATACCTTGCGATAAATTTACTCTAAACTAATTTTTTGACAACACAGAACATCAAATTGGTATATTTGTGACAAATTTATCTTTTGTTAGTTTCCTTTAAATCGGATAAAAATACCATGAAAAATATCAAACCGGTACACCCGTGACAAACGAAGGTACAAATCCCAAACTATTACACCCGTCAGCCGCAACCTGTAATCAAACTCAGCAATTTAACATTAAAATTGAATGGAAACTAACGATAGGTAAATTCGTCTCTATTTGGGGCTTTTGTTCTCAGAAAATTAGCTTATGATAAATTTATCAATTGTATCGGTTTATAATTTTTTATGGTCAAAAAATTAATTTGAGAAATAAATGTGAAGTTTTTCAATGATATTAATCCAAAAGTAAAACAAAAATTACAAAATACCAAATTCAGGCGTCCTCCTCCTCCTTCCCCCCTTCTCTCTCTACCCTTTCTTCTTCTTCTTCCTCCCTTTCCTTCAGCCCTCCCCCCGTCCCTTCTCTCTCTTGTTTCTCTCTCTTGCAAAAAAAAAAAATTTCACTTGCAGAAGCAGCGAAAAGTCGCAGGAGCCACACCTCCTCCCCCGTCAAATCCCGCTCCATTCCCCACCCCCGCGCTCCCGATGCCCTTCCCCTTCTCTCTCTAGAACTTCCCCCCCCCCCCCTCTCTCTCTCTCTCTCTCTCTCTCTAGAGCTCCTCGATTCTCCAATCCCGAACCGCCATGATCTCCTCCGCCTAATCCCCGGGCACCCTAAGCTTCCCCCCCCTGAACAAACCCCTTCCCAGATCTCCCCTCACCCCACCCCACAACCGACCATGTCCGCCGCACCGCCCCCCCCGATCCCCTCCGACCGATGCTCCCCCGCGGCCCCGAACGGCGGGAGCGGCGGCGACGGCGGAGGCGGCGGCGGCGGGGGCGGGAGCAAGGACGACGACGCGGCGCAGAAGAACGGGACGGTCGTCGTGGTCCCCACCCGGAGCGGGAGGCCGGCGCGGGCGTGCGCGATTAGGGCTGCCTCCAGGCTCCAGGCGGCCGCGCAGCAGCAGCAGCACCAGCATCAGCAGGGGGCGGGGGAGAGGAGGGCCAAGGCCGCGAGGAAGGAGGAGCGCGAGCGGGGCGAGGAGGAGTCGCCCGCGCAATGCGCCAGCAGCAGGATTGTCACGCCGCTCGTGGCTGCTCCGGAGACGGGGCAGCTGCCCCGGTGGAGCCTCCGGTCCATGTGGGAATTGGCTTCGATACTTAATTTCTTGCATGTGCGTGAGCTCGTTCGCAAAAGTCTTTTGTTTTGTTTATTTCTTTTTTGTCGGGGAAGTGGCGTGGTTCTTCTTGTGGGGGAGGTTTTGATTTTTTTTTTCTCTCTCTCTTGGCTTTGGTTTGCGCAGGTTTTTAGGCATTTGTTGAATATCTCGGTGGAGTTCTCTGCGGAAGAGTTTGAAACGGCTTTGCTCTCGCCCAATGATACATTAGGGGATATACACATGCCTCTGTTGAAGGTTGGTGCTTTCCTGTCATTGAGGTGCTTGAACTTGAATTGAACTTGTAATGCGCTTTCCAAGTCATGTTTTATGGTTTGCAACCCCTTGTGCAATGGCTTATATCTGGAAGGTTACATGGTCATGTGATCGTATCTTAGCGTTCTATATGTTTTTGCTGAAGTTGGCTGAATCTTAGTCGGTTACTCACATGGAATCTGACCGGCCATTGAAGCAGTACGCTATCTTCTTGGTGGGAATAGCCCAGAAATGTATCGTTAGCCAGAAATCCATTTAGTGTGTTGCTTGTTCCTCTAAAATCTGCCATAATTTGGGAATGCAGGCTTTGTACAGTATTAAGTCTAATGTCATCTTCCTTGTGAGGGTTGAGGGAAGTAGGCAAGATTTCTTGTCCAGGAACTGAGTTTTTTATTTTGTAGAGTGAGCAGGGCGATGGATGAAACATTATGATTAAGGAGCGGCACTGAGGGGTAAAGCTGGGTGCAAGTGATAGTAGTTAATTGCTGGAAGTTTTGCTTGGTAGATAAATTAATCAGCAGTTACATTGGAGTAATGGCTGTTTTTTTCCTTTTGTGCCCTCGGCTATTTTCGATGACTTGTTCATGGTACTGAACTGTTGCTAGTTGTGCTTAAATCTTAACTCTTTTGTAGGCAATCCCTCCAATTACAAGGATGGCACTTACTCGCGATACCTGGGTTACTGTCTTGTGCAGAAAGTTGAGAGACTGGTGGCATTGGGTAATTTGAACCTACTATTACCTATAACCAACAGTTCACACGTAGTTTTGTCTTTTTGCCTCTGGGGTTAACTTGAGCTTTTACAGGTTGCAGAAGGGGAGTTACCCATTGTTGCTTCACATGGGTGAGTGGTTATGCATTAGATTTTTCTGCACTTAATTAGGGAGTATATTCTGATTCTATCTTATTATGTTGAGCTATTTTTTCAGGGCTGAGGTTGAACTTTATAAATCTCTTGACCCTGGGGTCCGTGTGGTGATCCTGAAAGCATTATGTGACATTCGTGTAGAGGTATCCATTTAATCATGATAATGAAAAATGTCATCTTGCTGCGTGCTCTTCTGCTTGCTAATATCTATTCATCTGTCTGACGTACTTCTAGAGAAATGATATGTCAAATTCATGCATGGCCAGCAGCATCTCATCGGTAAATATGCTTTAAAAGTTAATGTGATCGTTGGATATGAAAGAATTGTGGGCTGTGAAATACCTTACTGTGAGAATAGGAGACCGTACCTGCTAAGTCCTTTGTAGTCAACTCTTTGGTTGTGGTCTGTGATTCCTGTTTCCTGAAACCATAATATCAAATATACTATTTATTTTGTTTCTTTTCATCATTATCTCTGATCCTTATCAAGTTGCTTCCATCTTGGAATATCTGCTGTGTACCTAAGAAATCCGAACGTTTCTTATTCAGGTTTGTTGTGGATTTTGATTACTCTTTTGCTGTTGATTTTTCTATGCTAGAGTTTGTTACAAGTAGCTTGACTATATTAAATATGAAGGTGGTTTCTCTCCTGAATGTATTACACACGAGCCTTTGATCCCATTGCTAAGATGGGGTACAGCTTCTTTTGCAGCAACTTTTATTCTCGCCAAAAGATCTAGAAAGTTGTTAATTGACATGTGTGCAGCTAATTGACTTTTCTATGTGTTGCACTGAGACAAAGTTATATCATCACTGAGTCATTCTCTCTTCTTATCACTTTCAAGATTTTAGCTTCGATTCATTGACTTCACCATGCCGAATTTCCTTAATTCGATTTGATGAACCTTATGCAAGTCGGTAAATGTTAAATGGTTGAGGACGGGCTAGAAGTCCCTGGGTCTTTTGTTTATGTCTGATGCAGTTCGTTCAAATGGAATATGCATATTGTCAGATTACATTTTCAAATGCCTAGATATGTCATTACTCCACAGCCAATCTTCAATTCTGGCTTGGCTTAGGGATTTTGTCCAATCAAGTCAACTTTACTCTATATTTTGGGAATATTTAATGTTGGCACTTATAATGTTTGGATAAAGGAACCCTTCATCTAGCTTCCTGTTTTTTTTCCTGCTCTGTTTTTTTTGGACGAATTTTCCTGTTTTGTTTTGAAAAAGGGTGGAAAAAGCAAGGTAATGAGTACGACATCGGTCTAGCAGTCAGATGTTCAGATGTTACTTGAGTGTCTCCATTCTTTCTTGAGATAGGCCCTAGGCTAATGATGCAATAAACCTGACTACATTTTGGACCCTGTATTTGCCATTCCTCTAGTTGATATGTTCTTCTGTAGTTTCATTTTTTTTGTCATGGCCTTTTCAGTTTAGACAGGACTAGTGAAATAAACTTTTTATGCTATTTGCAGCAAGAAGATATCCGGAGCTTCATTGAAAATTCAATGAAGCACGGCATTCAACTTTCAGCTTTCCGTAAGGAGCGAATTGGAGGAGATTCAAATGGAGTCCATTATTGGTGAGTGGTTGAACTTATCAACCATCCAATTCCCCATGTTACTGATTTGTCTTTGCAGTTGGTTTATTTTCTACACGTTTATTTTCGGGATAATGACACAAATAGTCCCTGAACTTTGGCTCAATGTGCAATTTGATCCCTGAACTTTTAATTTATTCAATGTGGTCCCTGAACTTTTGGTACATGTTCAATTTAGTTCCTGAACTCTATGAAAATACATAATATAGTCCCTAAACTTGAATTAATGAAAGGACTAGATTGAATATTTTTATAAAGTTCAGGAACTACATTAAACAAATTGAAAATTCAGGGACCACATTGAACATTGGGTTAAAGTTCAGGGATTATATTGAACAAATTAAAAGTTCATGGGCCCAATTGCACATTGAATCAAAGTTCAGGGACTGTTTGTGTCATTTTCCCTTTATTTTCTGTACCGTGGGAAATTTTCCCAGTACATTCTTACCCCACAGAGATCTGTCATAGTTTGTTCTCATGCATAAGTGCTCTACCTTTGTGTGAAGTGTAATATTTTTAACTTCAATACTTCAAGTTTTGTAAGAATTTATTTGACGTTGGTGTAGGTATGAAGATGATCCAATAATTGGTCATCGACTTTACAGGGAGATAAGGAAAGTTGAGGTTAAAAGAGCAAAGGCAAGGGGTTCCCAGGTCATCCCCATTGCATCATACCAGTGGGAAACAGTTGCAACCAATTTGGATGAATTTCAAGATGTATCTGTGAGTTACAAAAAGCATCTACGTTAATATTCCTGGGTTAGAATAGTTAATCAATTGTAGATGGTTTTTTTATTTGACTATGTAGTGGACCCTCAGCATATTAGGCGGAGCAATGATGATGGAAAAGAAATGAGAACTCCTATGTTCTTTTTAGTCAAAAGTTAGATTTGCTTTATCTGTTGCAAATGCTATGCATGAGAAATCTATGTTTTCCCACCTTCGTCAGTTTCTGCTGCTCTGTCTTATCATAAGTGATATGCTCCAGGAGAAACTTTTCTCCAGTAAAAACAGGACAGAGGTGTCATTGGGGAAAAAGTTGAAGATAGACATGCTTCCCGAGATTGAAAGAGTTCACAAGGTATTACAACTCTTTTCCTGGTCAAGGCAATATTGCCTCTATCAATGTCTGGATGGTTCCAAATTACCTGTGGTTTCCAGTACTTGTTCATCCCAGGATGTTGCTGTGTCATCCCCTTATCTGTCAGCAATTTTTTTTTCATTTGACTGCTTGATTGTCACAGAGGAAAGAGAGGCTGCTTAAAAAGCAACACAGAGAAGCTATTCTGCTTGATAATTTCGTGAGCATGGATGGGCTTGCTCCTGGACGCTCCCTTCGTGATAGGAAACCTGTCACCTATACTTTCGGTAAAGAACACAAATCGCCCTCTTTCCCTATGTTCTGTTACTACTGCTCTGTTTACTTTTGAAATCAAAATCGAATGTAGGATGGAATGCACTCCTCCCTGTGTGCGTGCTATATTTCCTTTTGAAAGGAGTCAAGGTTTTATTCCAGCTATTGTTGCATATTTTCACCAAAATTCCATCATGAATATGCTCTTTGCTGATATGATTCTTCTAAAAGCAGCTGACTGCCCTGATGAACGTAACTCTGATCACTCAAATATGTTGGGATCATTCTCTAATAAATTCTATATTTGGTCAGAATTCTCTAAGCAATTCAAGGGTATATTTTTCTCAACTTTCCAAACCCTCTTCTTCACTTTTCCCCGCAATGGGCAAGTATGCCATTTTCATAATCCAAAGCATTTTATCTCGTTACTTGAATGTACCTGTATTGCCTCGTAAGGAGCAGATGGTGTGCTGTCTGAATATGTGGAATATGTTTTTGAGCTGTGTTGCTCGTGTGTTTCTTTTCATGTTTGGTCACGCTGTCAACTTCAACTCAAGACATTTTAATTGAATGGTTGAACTACTCACGTATTTCATCAGATGAATTTTCATCTATCTAAGTTGATTGATATGGTTTATCTGCCATGCAAATTGCTGTGTTTTCTCTTTTTGGGGTTTCCTTGCCTTAAGTATGAGAGTCTGGTGCTTTGACATGCAATATTCTTGTATGATGATGATGTTTATGCATATTGATGGGCATGTAAATTTATTTTGCAGATGATTATGACCGATCTATCAACGAGGCAATCAAGATAACCAAGTATGGAATTTGAATTTTATGGATCCCTATATTCTATACGTTATGATATCACCGTTGTACATGTTAGTGAACCTGATTAGGAATGGCAATTCTCATGTACTTTTCAGGCGTAAGCAGCCTTCACCAGAACCTACCAACCGAAGAGAAGCTGCTTTCATCAAACCTGAAGCTTCTGCAAATGGTAAATGGAGTGAACTCTTGCATGCCTCTCCGTACACTGGTTTTAGCGCCGTATCTCCTGGGTCTCCTGATTTTGATGACATGGATGATGATCAAAAACCCGAAACCTTGGACCGAAGGTACGTCAAAATCTGTTTTTATATCATATCTTTTGACTGATCATTTTATTCATCACTAAAAAATTATACCCAGCTACAGACAAAGACGGAGGCCTCAAAGATATTCAGAGAAAGACTATGTTGAAGCACTATCGGATAATGAGGCAGACTTTGACAGTGATGATGATATAGTTGGAGAAGCTGTTTATGACGAGGAGTATCTCAGGAAACGCAAACAAAGAAGGGTGTCCAGTAGCTCTGAGGGAGATGAGGAGTATCGTTGGGATGAAGAAAATCCAGAAGAAGAAGAAGAGGAAGAGGAAGAGGAAGAGGAACATTCCTTGGGTATGAGTGATGAGGACAGCGATGAGCCTCGAAAGACTAAGAAATTGCCTGGGCGTACACGAAGGGAAACCAAATTAAGATCGGTGGTTGATCTACAGTCAGGTCTGAGACGTAGTAAAAGGGCGACGAGGAATCGTATAAATTATCGACAGTATGAGCTCTCAGAATCTGAAGTGGAGACTGCAAAATCTAACAAGTGGCATACTAACAATGAGCAATCAGAAGCAACCGAGAGTGAGGGGTATTCAATGGAAAGTCAAGATTCAGAAATGAATGGTAATGAGCAGGAACTCAAAGTCGATCATCCTGTTGCCAATCACCCCGATACAGCAGTAAAAGAAGATATTCAGCCGGCTGAGAGAATTGAGAGCCCAAGCCAAGAGGAAGTTGCTGACCAGCCAAAAAGACGTTTTCTTGACCTCAATGAGCTTGCTCCTGGGTCGGGCTTTGATGATGGTCCTAACCCTGAAACGAAGGATGATGATGAAGATGATATGTAAAGCTCCCGCAAGGTTAGTATTACTTTCTGATGGAAGCTCATTGTACCATCTGAGGTGCTATAAATTTTGTATCGAGCCTGCAGAGGAAGTTAATGATCGGATTTTCTCTTATGGCGTAGCCAAAGCAACTGCCACAGTGAGCAATTGCTTTGACAGGCAGTGGGATCACGGTGTAGGGAGCTGTGTAGATTAGATAGTCATTTTTTAGTATGGCCACTCTCTTAAAAATCCATAGGATGGATTGGGATTTGTTGGGAGATGTTGACTTGGCCCAATCGATGTACAATAACATCTAACTTATATGTGAAAGATGTCGCTTTGATGTTTAGGCTTTAATGCCCTTGTAGTTCTTTAATTTTTGGCGATCATTACGATGATCTGCGCATTAGCATTAGGGTTGGTCGGATCCATAAAATCATATTACCACCTCAGGAAGTTATCGTCAGTGTAATAGAGCACCAGCCTCTCTGGTTAGGCAACTAATTATTCTTTGAAGGCATCATTTCTTCGTGCATCATTTTAGCATTTTGATTCTCGCACTTCGAAGCTGATGGATATGTGCTTGATGCTCGAGACTCCAGCTCAAAATGCTTTCCAAAACTGCTCGACCCGAGGGGGATGTGCCTCGATCGCAAATAGGGTTTCGACGGTATGCAGTAGAACCAGCAGTATCTGTTGAAAACGTGGTTATGATAAAAAAAGAAAAAAAGCTTCCCTCTTAGTGTTTTGACAAGGTCTTTCTTATTCAAAAGATTTGAAAATTCTTGGGTTGCGTTTGGTAGTTCGGATTTGAATTTAGATAGGATATTGAGTTATCCTATCCGGTGTACGGTGACGTTCTCCAAAATTAGATAAACCTGAATAAATCCAGATAAAATGCTAGATAAGAAATTTGGCTTAGGGAGTGAGATAAATTCGGATTAGATATAAAATTTAAAAAATTAACACGCACCAGGAAAATCCCACTTCAAACGAGATTCACGATCCTTGGCATTTCTCACCGACGGCACCCCACCACCACTTTGGTGACCATCATGACGGTCCCTCACTCTAGCAGCCTCGAGTATCCTCGCTAGTGCCCTTACTCGCTGTTCACTTGGAAGGCTGTGGCTCATTACCTCATCCATGGCTCCTTCTCTTTCTCAGTTGGTTTTCCATAACTCTGGCATCCTTGAGTATTCTCGATGGTGCCTTTGCTCGTTGCTCACTTGAAAGGTTAGCGCTCATCACCTCACCTGTGGCTCCCTATCTTTCTTAGTCGGTTTCCAGCTTTTCCACCATGATCTCTTGGTTCTTCTCTCTACTTCACCTTTAATTACTCATTCTCGGCCTCCATTGTTCCACAATCTCTCTCTAGGTGGACTCTAAACTAAGCGTTCATCAAGGGAAAAATTACCAAAAAAGCATTAAACCTTTTGTAATTGTGCCAATTCAGTCCTAAACCTTTTGCAATTGTACTAATTTAGTCCATCCGGCCACTTTTGGCCGGCCGGTGCTGACGTGGATGCCGGGGCGACTGACGTGGCAATTTTTTTAATTAATTTTCGAATTTTTTTATTTTTTCTCTTTCTTTTTTTTTTCGCCTATCTTCTTCCCCGGTCGCTGGTCCGGCAACCGGCGAGAGGCTTAGGCTGACGAGGTCGACCTCGCCCAATCATGGTGAGGTTGGCCTCGCTCGACGAAGGCAAGGCCGCCCAGATCTGGCGAGACCTCGCCATCACCATGGCCGGGCAAGGTCGAGCTCGCCAAGCCATGGCGATAGCAAGGTCTCGCCAGATCTGGATGGCCTCGCCAAATTTAGGCGGCGTCGCTATTGTCGGGTGAGGCCTCACCCAGACCTCGCCCGCCTCAGCCTCTCGCCAGTCGCCGGACCGGGGACCGGGAAAGAAGATAGGCAAAAAAAAAAGAAAGAGAAAAATATTTAAAAAAAATTGAAAAAAAATTATTAAAAATTGTCACGTTAGCTGGCCGGCGCCGGCCGACCAAAAGTGGCCAGATGGACTAAATTGGCACAATTGTAAAAGGTTTAGGACTGAATTAGCACAATTACAAAAGGTTTAGGACTTTTTTGGTAATTTTCCCGTTCATCAAGTGTTGATGAAACGCCAAAGAGAAATCGCCTTTAGTTCGGAATTTTACTTAATGGAAGAGGTCATGTTTGTTGAAAGTCAGCCAGCTCCTGAGGCCGATTTTCCGAAGACTGCTTGTTGAAGACAATGATTGGGAGAGGGTTTGAGTCCTCACGTACACAAGGAGCACGTCGAATATGGGATATTGAAAGATTTTCAATAATAAGAATTTTAAAAGATTTTCAATTCTATCTTAGGTTATAGATTTTCAAAATTTTCAAATCCTATCTTAGGTTGCACCAAACATTTGATGGGATATTTCTACGGTCCGAAGGATATTTGAATGATTTTAAATCCTCCTTTATTTTATCCCATCTCAATCCGAATCCGAACAACCGAACGTAATCTTGTTGTTTGACTAAGACTTAGGGCCTATTTGGTTCAGCATTTGGAATGCTCATTTAAGTTCTAAAAACCTTGGCCAAATGTAAATGACGTTTGGCAATTTTTTTGGAGCACTTTGGGGAAATGCAATTGCATTTCCAAAGACTTCTAAAGTCCCTCGGCCCAAGGTAGGTCTAGAGGCACTTTTGCGAGCTGCATTTTCGGAATGCAAGGTGCACTGTTCATGCACATTGTTCATCTTCCCGAGGAACCAAACCGGAGGTCAACAACAGCCACCTAAGGGGTTCGGCCACTGCCACTTGGGGGTCAACCGACCCACAGGCGGCGGTGGCCGGAACCGCGCGACCCAGGCGACGCCTAGGTCAGGCAACCTCAGGCTGCCTCGCCTGAGATCGGGCAATCTTAGGCGAGGCTAGCCGGCGGCCGTTTTGGCCTGTCGGCGATGGCCGAGTTCTTTGCTAATCTTTTAAAAAATATATTAGCAAAAGTCATTTACAAAATTAGTTTTTACCAAACGGTATTTAGATCAAAATTGTTTTCAAACGTGATTTTAAAATGCACGTTATCAAATACTACTTGCATTTTGGAAAATCTTTTTAACTCAAAGGCCTTTGCATTTTATCAAAGGCATTCCCCCAAAGCCGAGCCAAACGTACCGTTATTTGTACTTTCCATCCCTGACTGTTGTTTGAGCATTGGACGTCCATACACGCCACATGCATAGGCCTCATTTTGGTCCAGCTTCACGAGTGGATTAAAGTGGACAACACAAAAAATGAAGTTCCGTCGACTTGATCTTAGTTCTCTTTTCGACCCCGCATCAGAGGCACAAATCTCGTCCCCATTCCCACGGGAATAGACGCGATGGAGTGACAAAATGCTAACCGACATGGCAGCGACGTCTTGGAATTTATCGTGCCCATCGAATCGGTTGTCCCCCCTTTATCGTGCTTTTAGATACGCGTTGCAAAGCAATAAGATAGTGGCCGATCGGAATGGCGGACCTTGCGCGGCGCGCCGACAAGGTATCTCAATCTGAACCCTCAAACTGCACGAGGGAAGAAGATCATGTAGAGAACTTTGGGGGTGAGTGCGTTTTTGGAACTGTGCCAAAATTATTACTGATCAGGGAAAAGGTCAAACCGTCAAAGGGCTCGTTTGGTTCTTGCCGTAGTATTTGGCTAATTTTTTTTTTGCAAAAGATTTTGGAATTTTCTTTTTTATTAAAAAAAAAAGCTTACCCATAGCTGGCTTCGGCGAAGGGCCACAGCTGTCGGCAAGCCAAATTTGGTGTCGGTGGCCGTCGCCCGAGGTCGGGCGACCCCTGACGAGGGTCGCACGACCTCGTCAGCCCTTCGCCGGCTAGATCCAATGTCATCAACCACCCTCGCCAGCTGCCCTTGCGCAAAGAAGATGAACAGTAACAACGAAGGGCAAAATCGGAATATTAAAGAATAAGTTAGGATAGTTTGAGAAGAAAAAAATTGGTTTCAGCATTTGGCAAATTCTAAAACCCCAAAGCTAGTTCGAAAGTCCATGAATACTTGCCAAACGTCATAGCATTTCCCCAAGATTCGAAAGCCCGTGAATGCTTGCCAAACGCCCTAGCATTTCCCCAAGAGGCTTCGTGGCCAAAAAGCCTCCTGAAAATGCTGAACCAAATGGGGACAATCCTAAACTCTGACTAAATATGCAATTTGGTGTCTAAAATTTTAATTTGTTCCATGTAGTTCCTAAATTTTTTTCTAATATTCAATATTATCTCTAAACTTTTAATTTGTTTAATTAGATCCTTAGACTTTTGATACATGTTAAATACTTGAACTATTCACATTGAATATCTTTATATAATTCAGAAACTAAATTAAACATGTATCAAAAATTCAAAAATCACATTAAACAAATTAAAAATTGACATTATACTAAAATTTAGGAACTACATTTAATAAATTACAAATTCAAAGATCAAATTACATATCGAGTCAAAGTGAAAAGATTATTTATGCCGTTATCCCTCCTAATTACTCCTGTTGGGACAGGAAACTTGGGCCGTGTGCGTAGGGATTTTCCATATTTCAGTCCAGAGATTGGAGGTGACAAGGCATTGAATTCTTCAAGAGAAAGAGCAGTACAATCGAGACTATTGCTGAAAAATTATTTTGCCTAGAGGACCCAACAGTAAAAGCATTTAAGATATCTTCCCTAGCGATATACGAGAGATCTGCAGTAAACCAAGAACCAGGAGGGTCCTGGTACATACAGAAGATCCTAGTCATGTACAAAATTCATCTGCCTTAAGCCCCTTCTTCCTCTAGACATTACCCATGTCGGTATCTCAGAACGAATTTCTGCACTTCGTCTTCCATTTCACCTCCTCCTGGAACATTGTCGTGGCATTTGCTGAGGACACATATTGCGATATGGCTTGAATTCTCTAAGAAATCGAATTCCAATGCCCAAATAAGTAGAGCAGCATCAAATTTCAAAGAATCTGGAGTGAAGCATAATCATCACCTTGGACGCATTTCAAGGGTGGCAGAGGTTTTTGAGATCCTCCTCCTTGGCAAACCAGCCGGGAATTATCTTCGACAGATGAGGGAAAAGATCCTTGTAGGAATTCTTAATAGTCCCTTCGGCTACTCTAGTGGCCACTGATATATCTGCAATTATGACCATTTATCTTATGTTCAGTCATTGACCGAGTATTAGCACGTGCATGAATCATAACCCAGAAGTCTTGAGCTTTCCAACCTTTAAGAGGCTTCTTGTCACTAGACAGCTGAGTTATGATGTAGATAACGGCTGCTGCAATGGATATAGGGCTCCTCCTGCATAGATTGAGGAGAAGTACTCATACAGATGAGAACAATCGTGTGAACACTAGTAAGACGGTCCCAACTCTTCTGCCAAAAAGTTATTGCATACATGTGCCTAGAAAACTCTAACAAGCCATAGCACATACTTTGGGGTATGCATTTCCTCTGAAAAAATTGTGGCGCAAAAACTCATAAAAAAAAAGCACCATAAGGTTGCTACGCACAAGACCAACTACAGTGTGCCCAAAGGTACCTTGCACCTGAATCTCATGACAAACAGCTGTTTGTCTATTTAATGCATGACGCTAACAGAGAAAAAGCAACCTTTGATTATTCAGCCATTAGCTATATGCATACAGAAATCAGTGATAAACAAAATAAAATTTGGGCCTCTTAAATTTTCTGCATTTAGAAACCCGGAACTTTCTTCTAAGTTTTCCTTTTTTCTGGATAGAGAGCAAAAACTTGCCAATTGCCAAACACAAATTATAAACATAAATACAAGAAAATCTGACCTTATGTCAAGCTCTTCAGACTTCAGGACAACCTCCTGGGCAGCCTTAACTTCTTGATTCGTCATTCCAAGATTAGAGCAGAAACGTCTCTAAGGGTTCACAGAAAAAATCAATGGCTCGACTCTCTCGCTCAAGAAGTTGAAAGAAAAAAGTAGAAGCGAGTGGGAGCAGCAAAAAGACCCTAATTTTCCACCAAGAAGCATACCATGTAATCTGCAGCATGTATGGCTCCCATTTCTACGGATTGACCCATCTCACCCTCCAGCAGCTTTACTATGAACTCTTTTGCTCGGCCAATTTCCTTTTTCGTAGCTCCATTGGCAACAGAGCATATTTCTAGTCGTGATTGACACATTACACGTTCAGATAATTTACAGCCAAGGAGTCTACTTCTCAGCAAATGCAACACGAAAATTACCTTTCACTGTGCGAGGTTTGTTCTCTTGCCGGCAAGCGATATAGAGGCAAGCAGCCAATATCGCATCAAGATTCCGTCCTTTCAGAGGTTTCTGATCTTCCACCTTCTTGTATATCTCATTCGCCCGGTCCTGTCAGCCAAATTCACGAGCCTGTTTAACAGAAAAATAAACCACCGAAACGGGCAAGAACAGAAAAACAAGTAATTCCGAACCCGACATTGTTCAGAAAAGTTACTAGCATTCTCAGCGATCGCAACATATACCTTCGAGAAGCAAGAAAATAGAACTGGCATACCTTTATCGTCGTAACGAGTCCTAGCCTGAGACAACAAAATTACACCGGTTACCTCGAGAAAGACCATGGTTATTATACAGGGAAGAGGAGAGCAAATGCCCCAGAGCTTGCGCAAGACAATTCAGACACACGCTATGCCCAAGTCCAGGAGATTGAATTGACACTGACCGTACCAAGCAGATCTATAGTTCCATACCCTAACACGAGAGGCGTCAAGTGCACCTCACCTTGCCCTTAGCAACAGCAGAAGCTGAAGCTCATACAAGCTTAAAGAATTCACATCATCGTTACCCAAAGCCATTGCTCTTCCTAAAATTTCTCACAATTCACACCAACAAATTGGAAGACACAGCAACAAGAGCCAGTCGCCCGCATACCCACGAACGGAACGCCGAGAATTCGAGGCGTTTACCTGTCGGACATGATGGCGATGGACTTGAAGGCCTGGATGAGGTTGCGGTCGGGGTTGGCGCCGCGGCCCTGCCACTTGCCGAGGGAGGAGGTAAGGAACTCGCCGGAGGAGCCGTTGGGCTTGGAGATGACGGTGGAGAGGCCGCCGTCGGTGAGGAGGGGGTTGTAGGGCCCGCCGACGCGGACGGGGTCGTTGTCGTTGGACTCGTTGGCGAAGGTCCGCCACTCGGAGGTCTCGTCGATGGAGTGCGCCTCCAGCACCAGGCCGCACTCCGAGCAGATCGTGTCCCCCGCCGCGTGGTCGAACACCACCTCCGTCTGCTTCCCGCAGTCCCTGCAGTACGTGTCCGCCATCGCCCCCCCGCCCCCCCTCCCTCCTAGAGAGAGAAAGCCCTCCTCCCTCCTAGAGAGAGAAAGCTTCCCTCGTTCCACCCCACCCCACCCCTGCGCTTTCTCCTAGAGATAGAGAGAGGAAGCTTCCCCCTGCGCGATTCTAGAGAGAAAAAGTTCAGACGTCGCTGGCTGTTATCATTGCTGTTTTTTTTTTTGTCTTTTTTTTGGGGAGTTTGGGGTTTGGGGGTTTATATAGAGCCGTTCGGACGGAGGTTGGAGAAGATGGAGGGGGGAGCCAAGGAATTGGAAAATTTCTTTTTTTTTTTGGGGATAAATTCGACAGCATTTATTTCTTTTTCCTTTTTCCGGAAGAAAAAAATTATTTTCTTGTTTTTTTCTTCTTTTTTTATCCCTCGCTCTGAAAAAGGAAATATGTAGTTGGTTAATTCAATTGGGATACTCGGTTTTTTTTCCTAATTTCCCCAAAAAAGGAAAAATGTCGAGAATCGTACCGTGAGGTTATTTTAATTATGAGATTATTATTGTTACATCCGTCGCGTTCGGGATAACACAGGTACCGTTCGCAAATGAAAAAGGCTTTTTTCCCGTAGGAGTGACCGTGTAAAAAGGAGAATTGAATTGGGATATTGCTTCTTCTTTTTTTAATTTCCTATAAAGGAAAAACATCGAGATTCTTACTATATGCTTATGTAAATATGGGATTATTGTTGCATCCATTGTTAAGGATAACAGGAATATCGTTGACAATTTAAAGTGTCTTTCTTGAAGGAGCGACCGTAAAAGAAGAGAATTGAATTGGGATACGGCTATTTTTCCTAATTTCCCAAAAAAGGAGAAATGTCGAGAACCGTACTGTAAGCTCTCGTATATTATGAGCCTATTTTTACATTCGCAGTCGTGATGAACACAAATACATTCACTGTCGGATGTGTGACGTTCATATCTTGAATCAACATTGCAGTCGGATTCTTCCCCGCATCAATAACCCAGCGCCGAGTACCTCGGTTACTTAGGTCATTGTAATGTGATTTGATTAAGGAGGCGATGTTTGAGGGTCCGTTTGAAAATATAATCTTAAAAAACGATCATCAGCATCGCTCGAAATAATTAGTTGATAAAAAATATTTTCATTATCGACAATCGTTCATGTCTAAATGTTTTCATAAATAATGAAAAATATCCTCTGTTTATTCATTTTTACAAGCGATCATTTCTTAAAAAATATTTTCTAAATCATTTCTTTATTTATTTTTTATTTTATCAAATCATTGGCCTATCTTGATAAGTGCAATCGCTTTCCTCTGAAAAAGTGTGTTAAATGAAAGACAAGGACGTTTCACAAAAACGGGGCGCCGTTTTCCTCTTTGGCCAAAGAGATAAAAGAGTCGGAGGCGAGCGAAGACGACCGTCAACAAGGACATATAAAGAAAGAGAGGCGAAACGATCCGTACGTCAATGAACACGGGTCGTTTCTCCTAAAGTTCGAGAATAACGACGTCGTTTTTTTTTGGTTTGACGACCTCACAGCCACAAAGACGGGTTCTAAACTCGAGTTCCGATGACCATTCCTCTTCTTCGACGGATGAAGAACGCCTTTTTTTTTAAGCCAAAAGATGGATTACCGCACCGACCATGCATGATTGCAAGAGTGATAAGTGACAAATTGATGAGAAATTATCAATTTGATTGCACGAAATGATGTGCAAATCGATTTGTTTTAAGTTGAAAGTGTCGCTCGTCTCCCCTTCTTCTTCTTTTTTTTTTTTTTGCGATTTCTCTTGTAGTGAATAATATAAAGACGGGAAAAAGACACGGTTAACATGTTTCCGCTACCTTCTCACTTCGCCCGCTTCTTTACGTGATTAGTTAGCGAGTCGTTTTTTTTTTTGGTCCTCACACGATCACCTAACTACACGTGCGCTAACACATGCCGAAGCGTTAGTACATAATATCTTCACACTTTGAAGATGGCAAGTGTTTTGTGGAGGTAATTGTTGATGTTTAGGGTGAGGTAGAAAATTACGACACTAGTGTGTGTGATGACTCAATCCCAATTAGGGTTAAATGCCATGTATTTGGAAGAGTGATCAGTTATAATCAGGTAACAGATAGAAACGTAATTATAAAAAGATCCTGTAATATATATAAATTATGCATGAAAAATAATTAGGTAGTTGGATATGATGGTGCAGGAGATGACTATCAAGTTTTTAAATGCGAGAAGTATCAGACTTGGTTGGATTGCGACTTAATTGAACTTACGACTCGATTACATTTTTTGATAAAATCACAAGACTTGATTGAGCCAATTGAAAGGTTTGGATTGCGATTTAATTTCATCCATAATTTACTTGTGGTGTAATTCACCATTTATTATGAAAATATCGAATATAACATGTTACGTGTTGTTGCTTAATATAGGATAAGATAATAAAAATTAAATAAATAGCTCAGAAAAGAAAAAAGAAATTCTAGGGATGTGACCAGACGACCGCCTCAATTGCACAAGAGAGATTCCGCCGATACATAACTAGTTCCCAAAAGAGAGCCCGTGACATCCGGAATTTTCTATGTCCAAAAATAATGCTTAGGTTATAAAGCTAAAGCTAAATATTATTTAGCTTAGAAATCGGGTGGACACGTAAAAATCTTAGTTGGATCTTAAATTTTGCGAAGTATCGGAAGCACAGAGAATGATTTTGCTGCGAACGTAATCATCTCGAGTCCGACGTGTTGAAATTAAATTGATAAGCGTTGACGTATACGATGATGGCTAGAGCAATGTTAATTAATTTACCGTCATCTTAGTTATTGATGGGGACGGATATTTTTCGAATTATATTTTTAATGATTATTGAGTTTGAATTTACTAAATCGAGATTTTACTAGCATCCGGTATGATTTACTAATAATTTTGGTGAATTCAAGTGTCATGGATTATATTATTTATTTTTAACCTTAGTTAATTATTACTAATCATAATTTACTTACATTAATGGAGAATCATTCATTGGCCGAAGTGGGGGATTTCTTTCAATATGGTCACCCTCTTACCTACCCATATTAAGACACATGTTAGTCACTTGTCCTTTAAAAAAAATTCATGTTAAGCCTTTTGTTCTCTAAAGTTTAGACACATAATGCTCACTTATCGTTTTAAGAGTGCATGAGGCCAAGCGTCTCTTTCAGATTGAGACTCTTATACTAATTTTGACGCCTAACACTATGCCACCATCACCCTTGGTACAGTTGACACTATTATATTCTGATCCCATTCCACTTGGCCATATAATAGATTAGACTTTGCCACATGGGAAAATGACACAAACGGTCCCTGAACTTTGACCCAATGTGCAATTTGATCCCTGAACTTTTAATTTGTTCAATATAGTCCCTGAACTTTAAAATAATGTTCAATTTGATCCTTGAACTTTTGATTTGCTCAATATGATCCCTGAACTTTTAATATATGTTCAATTTAGTCCCTGAGCTATTTAAAAATGTTCAATGCAGTCCTTCCATTAATTCAAGTGCAGGGACTATACTGAACATTTTTATATAGTTTGGGGACTAAATTGAACACATATTAAAAGTTCAGGGACCATATTGAATAAATCAAAAGTTCAGTGATCAAATTGAACATTATTTTAAAGTTCAGGGACCAAATTGCACATTGAGTCAAAGTTCATGGACTATTTGTGTCATTATCCCTTGCCACATGTAACTCTAAACTGAAGGCCATCTTACAACTAGCAATGTTACTCCAAGTCATTCTTCTTTTAACTTTAGTAATATCATACTCAAATTCACCTTGGCCATATAACTTTACCTTCAATTTTCAAAAGAAAATTTCTTCTAACTTTTGATCTTGGATTTTATCTTACAAGAATCACGGGGTAGTTAAGGCATTTGATTGTTCAAGTTTATTTGAAGTAAGTGAAAATTCTAGGCATTAAGTTAGATTAATCTTAGTGTTCTTGACTTTGTTGTTTGTTGTGTGCAAATTTTGATTTTGGGTTAAATCTGACGTTAAGTGTGAGTATGTGCAATAGTATTGTAAAGGTACTGTAATTGTTTGATTTATCTTGTTGATTATGTACATGCCTAAAGGTGTTTGATTGGTTTTCTTAAGGTGTAGTAACATATTGTACTTGAAAATAATGAATCTGAGCTTGGAAATGTTATCTTTTTAATTTCATATTTAACCATTGCAGATAATATCTACCTTAATTTGTTGATCAGATTCACTTGTTCGATCATATTCACTTCCTCAATGTATCAGATTCACTTTTCTAAATGTATTCACTTGTTTGATCATAATCACTTTGATCAGATGCACTTCTGGAATGTATTTACTTTTTGAGTATATTCACTTGTCTGAATATATTCATTTGTTTGATCAGATTAATTTATTTGAATATATTCACTTATTTGATCATATTCACTTCCTGAATGTATTCCACTTACCAAGTATATTCATTTGTCTGAATATAGTCATTTGTTTGATCAAATTCACTTTGTGAATATATTCACTTACTAAGTATTCACTTGTTTGAATATATTCATTTGTTTGATCAGATTCACTTCCAAAATATATTCACTTGTCCGAATATAGTCATTCATTTGATCGTATTCACTTCCGATAGATTCACTTAACGATTATATTCAATTGCCCGAACATACTTACTTGCTGTTTATATCTGGTTTCTGAATATAATCCCATGTTTCTTTACTCGATTGTTTGACTACTATATTTCATTTCGTTGATGAATGTGTGATAAAATAAGAAAGAGGGTATTGGTATTGAAACACACGCAATTATTATTTATCATTACTTTCATGAGAAATGAAAGGAGGTAATAATATTATCATCTTGTGATTGTTGAAAGGGCAAGGAAAGTGTATTTCAAATGAAAAAAATGGTATGCACACGTGGAAAGTATTATGAAATGCAAATTCAATCGCCCATGTATTAGTGGCGACAATGCCCTGAAATTTGGATGCTCCACGTGTCATTTCAAATTTGTAGGATGGTCCCCTTTGGACATGACAATGGTGGGAACGAGATGATGTCAAAAGCCATCAACCCTTGAGTTGGATGATAGCTTGGTTAATGTTTAGGTATGCTTGTGGGTTAGTATTGGTGTAGAGACGTTAGTGGACCCGACCTTTTTCCTATGATATTTGTATTTTGCTTGGACAATGTAGTAAAGTTGTAAAATTGATGTTTAATATAAATAATGAGGCATATGTACATTAACTGGGCTCGTGTGATTTTCTTGCAAGGGATGTGGCGAAAATTTGGTTATGCTTCCGCATGCGTAATTATAATTATTATAATCGGTAAATACACGTGTCACATATGATGTTCTGAGGCGTCACAGAGTCAACAACAACCACCTTCGGAACAGTCACCTTTGTTACCGCGATCACCTAACACCGTTGCATAACGGTGAGATCGAATTTCGGTGGGCATCACAAAATTGATGAGATGAGATCCACAACAATCAATCAATGGCCGCTAGCAGCTTAAGCAGTGGCCTCGACACTCAAGGTACTTACAAGCCAAAGATAGTCTCTGGTAGACAGTTTCTATTGGCGTTAGCCTCCAAGAAAAATGTTTCCCCAAGCCGAACGGAGATCGGCCCTCGAGCACAAAAGGTAGAAGGGAGCTCGGTTATAAGATCCATTTATCGAGCAGGGACAAGAGTCGGCTTTAGCGGTATTCTAGATATTCAATCGGAGCTTCGTTCGGGATCTTTCCGGGCTGTTTCCGGTCCCGAACTCCAAATGCCGGATAGGATATATTTGTTGGCCATCCTCTGGAAGAAGTATTTGTGATTGGGCCGGATCGGCCTGGACCGGTCCGGTTCTTGCTGAGCGGTCGAACCGCCAAGATCCGCCCAGGACGACCATCAACGCCTTAAGCTTTCGGGATTCAAAGAAGAACTCGCAGGCGAACTCGTAAATCGGTTCGCGATTTCTCCATCCGCCACCGCCGCGACGAGGACCTCATCGGAGGAGAAGGAAGCGGCGGATTCGACCGGCTCCGGCAACTCCAGAGAAATGGTGGCGATCTCCCTGTACAGAGGGAACCTCCACCGGGTGCCCGACGTCCCTCGCCGATGGCTCATGCCCGATCGCAACCTCTCCCCGAAGGACTTCAAGTCCCTCCTCCACCGCCGCTCTTGCGCCCTCTCTCGCGCCCCCTCCGCGTCGATCCCTTCGGCGGCTCCCGACCTCGGTTCCGGTCCGGGCCTCCTCGACGACGGCCGGCCCCCGCTCGAGCCCGAGGCGGAGAAAGGAGCTCCTGACCTTGGTTCTGGTCCGGGCCTTCCCAGCGACGGCCGGCCTTCGCTCGAGCCCAAAGCGGAGAAAGGGAGCGTCGAGGTTCGCGGCGAAGGGACCTCGAAGGGCGGCGTCGCCTCGGAGGTGAAGGAAGAGGTTGATGACCATAGAGAAGCCGTCGACGGTGCGAATCGTTCGCCGGAAGCGAAGCCTGATTGGGCGGGCAAGTCCGTCGATGGCGGTGGCTGTGTCCAAGTCTTGCCTGCCGAGAAGGTGGAGGAGCCGGTAAAGGATGCGGTGCAGGTACGGCAGTTTAGCTTTGGCTATTGAATTTTTCCTCCTTCTCGCATAATT
Source organism: Syzygium malaccense (assembly GCA_031216405.1). Taxonomy (NCBI): domain Eukaryota; kingdom Viridiplantae; phylum Streptophyta; class Magnoliopsida; order Myrtales; family Myrtaceae; genus Syzygium; species Syzygium malaccense. The sequence continues at coordinate 1,919,612 of CM062254.1, read as the reverse complement.
CGAAGGGAGAGACATAGTTCAATTGCTTGTCGTCTGAAAGAATATGCGCTGGAACTAAAAAGGATGTTTCTTTATGGTGAATTTGGCGTTGATTAGTTGCAATATGAAAATTCATGGCTATCCGAACCTTCAGAGATTTGCCATTTGCAAGGCTGTGTGCTTTCTATCCACCTATTCAAGTGACTGACAGATTTTGATGTACTTTTACTTGCTAGGCTGCGGATAAAGTCGATCCACCAACTGACAAGGAGAAAAGGAAGAAGGCTGTTGAGGAGAAGTTGGAACTTTTGAATGCCAAGAAACATAGTTTAGTGCAAGTTCTGAAGCAGGTGAGTGGACTTCTTCTTCTTTTCGCAGCGAAACTAGACAAATGCATGATTTGCCGATAGAGAACTAATGTGTTTTGTCAGTAGATCCTGAATGCAGAAGAGGAATTGAAGAGGAGGAGCATGCAAGGAATGGCTGTTCGGCCATCTATTCCACTTCATGTGGATGTTATGAATGACTCTGGCTCAATGACCAGGCTTAATACCCCTAGAATGGGCTCCGAGGCCCACCTTGGCGGTGATGCGGAAGGGGGAGAGGCAGATGATGCCTCAAACCATTTCATGCCTTCTCGGCCTATGCATCGCATGAGCAGCGTGTCACCATCTTCGGAGTCCCCTCTTAGAAGGCCTGCCTTGTCGCAGCACAATTTGGTATGAACAGCCATGTTTCTCTGAATTACTAATCTTTTGCATTATACCTGTTTGCTTGAGACCAGGGAATGACTCAGTTAGCTCTTTGCTTAGAGCTACACCTACAAAACTGTATGTCTGATTGGGTTTTCTTACCGAGGGAAAGCTGAATATTCGGACTGCAAATTTACGACCTATGCTGTTCTGAAAATGTTTTGACTAAATATACCTTTAGTTAAATACATCTATTGTTTATCACAACCATATGTCTGATTCAAACCATCTTAAAGAATTTTGTATCAACTACACGGAATACATCAAATGGTCTCCCAGGGAAATTGTCATTTGTAATAGGGAGGCAGCTACAAGCACGTGTTTGATAGCTAAGGTTGATATTCGGATAGATGAGAAACAAGTCGTGCAACAGGATGATTTAGCACAGATCAGTTAATAGCATTGTTGATGCTCGCTCAACATTTTAAGATTGAACTTTGACATGGTATTGGCAAACCAGAAGTAACTGAGTGAGGAAAAGCTGTTAGTGACTCTATATTTCCAGAATAGTTTTCTCTGTTCACCATTCTCTTTCGGTAGTCTTATGGCAGCTTTTACTTATTGGATGTGTCTCTAAAATTTCATTACACAACATGGAAAATGAAAATTTTGAATGATCAGGAAAGAAGAATTGGAATTACAACTCTTTCTGCTTGAGCTTTACTGGGTTATTCCGATGCTAATGGACTTTCTTAACCAATCTGTGTGTAGAAATTACAACATTCGGCTTTTTAGTTTCAATTATTTTATGAAAGAAAAAGTTGGGTTTCTTTTTGAGAGTTTTGGTCCCTTGGTATAGCAGCTATTGAATGTGTGGGTAAACATAGAAGCACATTAGTGCCTGGTGGTGGTTGTATGCTAAATAGTAATTGAGGCAGCCATTAAAAAGTTGCAGTTCTGATTTTTTTTTTGTTTGTACATCACATTATATGAAATTTGAAATTGTACAAGCTCATCCTTTTTTGTTGCTGGCCAAAACCGCGTAGTAATCAATGATGAGAGGGTATAATGGGGAGATGTTGAAGATGTGAGAATCATAGTTATCAATCATATGTTGGAGCACATATTATCCTCCTTAGCAAGAGGGGGAAATTTAGTTGCTGTCCTTGTGATGTAGTATTTGCTCTTATAAGAGGAAGACATGATGAAGGATGTATATCATCTTGATAACTATGATTGTTTCATTATGTAAAACTTTACAGTGAGCTCCCATATCGAGTGAATTTAAAGTTGTCTCAAGTACAAATCCAGACATTATGATTCGAAGTTCATATAATTCCAGAGAGAACCATAATATCTGGTGCATACTTTTGCTTGCAGGTTCTACATCCCTCCCGATCAAGCTTAGCCGTCGGTGGTAGTCCATCCCGCTTTGCTCCTCCTGCTCCCCAAGCTCATCTAGCAAATCTTCCTGCAGTTTCTGTCTCAGGAACAAATTTTGTCGCATCCTCACCATCTCCAGCAGCATCTGGTGGCACTTCGGTTTTCAAGGATGCTCGACTACCTAGTCCGTGGAATTAGAAATTGCAAGCTTCACTCGATGCATTGAGCTTTATTTACTGTTGTTTCCATTCATTGTGTAAATTTGTAATTGGCTATATCCACCAAGGACTTGAGCCGATTTCATAGTGTTAGTTTAGGAGATTCCTCCAAATTAGTGGCCGGATGATAGTCCGTAGTTTTCTTGATTTGGATACTTGATTGGACCTTACTGACTCGTTGCTGACCTGATTGAGCCAGTGTTGTAAGATGATCAGATGCAGTGAAATGCTAAAGAGCTTTAATTTCTAGACACTTGATTGGCGGCGTGGAACCCATGTTTATGATTGTATTTGTCAACTGACGCTACTTGCTTGGTTGTCAGGTAACCTGCTTTGGCGCGTCAAAAGGTGACTGCTGTGGTGTTTAGTTGTTTCCAAGGGCTTCCAGTTTGTCTAATCCTTATAATTTTTCAGACTTGGATAGGGAAACATTTCTTATTTATCAGGGGAGCTGAAGATTCAATACATTTCTTGTTTATCACGAGTGTTTAATCACGTTCTTATGTAAAAGCTTTCAGTCGGGAATTTAAGAAAGCCTTTTGGATGAAGGGTTTAAAGTCCACGCTTCGAGACTATCTGCTCGTAACTGTGCCTGCAGACGAGGTCAGAGAGTGGCAAAACTTGTACCCTGCTGCATGAAATACAATTTAGGAGCAGGGCGGATCACTTGATCAATGGCTGCTGTACGCCTGCTTATCGAGAAGTGGCGAGTTAAGCCGGATTTGTTCTCTCACTCTCTCCTGAACTGCATTTTCTATGCGTATGAGACTGCTTGGCTTTCCCTTTTCTTGCCGGCACTCCGTTATTCATTAGTTCTATAAGCATATGGGCGGATAAATTCGATCGATTCTTAAGCCCGCATCATTTTTGGACGGCGAGTGCTGTTCTTCGATTATGGCAAAACTTTGACATTGTTCTTGTAAGTTAGCACAAGGGGGTATGATTGTGAGTTATCAGCATACATTTTGACTACCCATGTGGTTCTTTGCTCTCTGATATTGATGATGCCTTTATCAGTCTCATCTCATTGGTCACGTAAAGCCCTCCTCGTTTACTTATCTGATGTCATGAACATGCATTTAGTGTCAGTCTCTTCCTTAATAGAATTAAATTATTAGAAGGTCAGACATTGCTTTCGGAAACTTTGCATCGCGGTCATCTCACACCTTCCTTATAAATCTCCTTCACGTGAGATGACAGATTCGTGGGATCGAGAGAATATACAAAAGAAGGGCGATGGATTTTTGCAGCATGGATTTTAGGGCTGTGAAACCGGGCCAGTCCTACTCGGGAATAAGACTGGACCATCTTGAAAACTAGTTCAGTTTCAAGTTCCTGTTGGAACCGGTTAGGTTCTCGGTTCCGAGTGAAGAACCACCGGGAAATCAGACTGACCCAATCTATTTTGGAACCGATTTCATAAAGTCTAAAAACCCTAATGTTTCTCTTGACATCTTTTTCTCGACATCTTTGTCTCTCTCTCTTTTTCTATGTTCTCTCTAAGTCTCTCTCTTGCTTGCAATTCACCACCCTCCTCGCTCGCTTGCAACTCATCGTCACTCGTTCAAGCCTCGCAACCCTTGACTCGCCCTCACTTAAACTATCGTTAAGTGATTGACTATATTGTTTGTTTTGTTTTGAGGTGGTTAGAATTTGGAGTAATATTTTTATGGATGAATGTGGAATGAAGTTTTATAATTTATGTTTTATGGTACATGTTTTGAACTTTTTATTGTTTATAATTGTACATGGCCACCTGTTCATCTCATGGATTATTGCTTTTGGCAAATAAGAAGATTTTTGTTGTTCATCTTTTACTTTGAACTGTTCTGTTGCTTATATTAATTTGCTATAAAAATGAAACCAAAAAAAGAAACAAAATAAAAAAAGAATCTTGAATAGATCTTGAGCCAGATCGGAAAAATAAGGTAAGTTGCAGGTTTCAAAAACAGAGAACCAACGTAGGTTCCAAGTTTTAGGTTTGGAACCTGCTTATTTATTAACCCTAATGGATCTAATGTTCTTGAAAGATGTGCAATTTGTCCATCATAGTTCAGTAGTAGACCTTGGAACTGGATCGGAAAAATAAGATAGGTTTCAGATTCCAAAAATTAATAACCGATTATATTATGGTATATTTCAAATTTTAAGTTCAGAATCTACCCACCTTAAAAGCGATCACTCTTAATGAATTTAACATCCATGGAAGACATGCAATTTGCTCATCACAATTCCAAGAGGTCTACTTTCCCATCGATCAAATAGCATCGTATCGTCATCGATAGGAAGCGAGGACATAAGCAAAATCGACCCAATCTGTCCGTTTAATGAAGAATAAGATTGTCGCTCTTCCTCGTGTATAAGGGAATGATATTTTCTTCTATAAAGTGATGCGTCATACATATCGGCAGTAGTATCCGACCTATCTATCTAACTATATACTTGTAGTTTTGTTAATGTACCCATTAAGTTTAGTAAGAAAACAATCGTTTCATGTCTTGCTATAATGGCCAGAGCCCTATTATCCTCATAGCTAATGTGCTCAGCAGAGCTCATGGAATGCTAGTCTGACCAGCAAACCACAGAGGTTCCCCCGCGAGCTGAGGAAGACGGGCTCATCGAAGCCTATCGTGCGCCCGGGCGCACCCGATGCCCGCCCTCCGGACAGATCGAGGTCAACGGTCAAACAAATCACCGGCCCCCGACCCATCATCCTCCTCCTCCTCCTCCTCCTCCGGCGCATTTTAGAACAAGGCAAGAAGCGACGGATCTGAGCCAGCCATGTCCCCATCCATTGAACCCCACCCTCCACTCTCTCTCTCTCTCTCTCTCTCTCTCCTGTCTCTAGCCCGTCACTGCCCACACAATACATTTTCCTCCCAACACCAACACCAACACCAACAACACAGCCCTTCTCTCTCATCCCCTCTCTCCCTCTCTCTAGCCACCAACGCCTCCATGGCACACCGCACCAGGCACAGGCGCGACTTGGCAGCCACAGAGGCCCAACCGCGGACTCAAACCACCCTCAGGACGCACCCAAAGCAAGCACTTTTCGCCACCAGCAGAGCCGTAGCCAAAGACCCAGATCCCACCATTGCCTCTACGCCCTTCGACGTGCCCAAGATCGCAACTTCCCGGAAACCCACCAGTCTAAGCTCTGCAGCTGCTAAAGACGCCCTCTTGCAAGCCAAGGCCTTGCATAAATCTGCAGACTTTGAGTCCTCCAAGTTCTCTTCTTGCTCGGTCGCGGCCAGGCAAGGGAAGGGAAGTCAAGAAATGGGGAAGCAGCGGGGCAAGAAGACGAAGGGCGATGGCGCAGTGAAGGTGAAGAAATTGGCCAGAGAATGGGAGGATGGGGTCGGGGAAGCTAGGGCGGCCGAGAAGGAGAAGAGTAAGGTTGAGGTGTCTCGAGATGGGATCGACATGGTCAAGTTCTCGGCTCTGTTGGTGGCGGAGGAGGAGGAGTTGAGGAAGTGCCGCGAGGAGGCTGTTGATGGTGGGAGGAGGAATTCGACGTCTTCAGCGGTGGCGAGTGGTAGGAGGAGGAGGTCCTTCGGTGGTGTGCAGGTTGAGCTGAGTGATGTCTTTGCGAGCAGCGGAGTGAGAGTTGTTGCAGTGGACATGCCACCCTTTATGCAGATTCATGCTGTGGACTGTGCAAGGAAGGCCTCTGATAGCCTCGAGAAGTTCAGCTGCAGGGCACTTGCTTGCACACTCAAGAAGGTAACAAGGAACGACCAAATTCTGAACTCAATTGTAGATATGATTAGGGTTCTACTAAGTTTAATGGGTTTGCTAGCAGTTTTTGATTGATGAATATATTTGGATGTTGCAGGAGTTTGATGGGGTTTACGGACCTGCTTGGCACTGTATCGTAGGGACAAGCTTTGGGTCTTTTGTGACACACTCGGTAGGGGGGTTCATGTACTTCTCAATGGATCAAAAGATGTATGTCCTCTTGTTTAAAACTACAGTACAAAGAGCAGATTGAGGTGGGTGGCTAGGGACGAAAGGGAAAAGATTGGAGAGCTTTTTTTAGGTAGGGAAGTCTTCTTGTAAGGCTATAAAAAGCTACAGGCAATGTTTGTCCTCTTTGTAAATTGTACATCGATTCTGATTTACAAGAGTTCGGGAAATTGCATTGCCCTTTTGCTTTTACCACTTTTCTTATGTTGGAAGTAGCTTTTTCTAGAGTGGGTTCCCATGATGGAAGGCTGAAGCTGAATCTCGAAGACATTGCTTTTGCTACTTTGTCGTGGGTTTTACCGAGGGACAAGCCACATGGAATTGGAAGCTCTTAAGTCTCCAATTGTCATTGAGATTTTACTTGGCTTTATAGCTTCTTGCCTATTTCCTGTTCTTCGGTTTTTCAATTTTTTGCAGAGGAGAGTAGCTTCTCACTTGGGCTTCTCGTTCTGTCTTATGAAGCTGAAATGGGCATGCACATCAGCACTTAGATAGCTTATGGAGCTTGGTTCGTAGATCAGTCCTACTTCTAGACATGGTATTTCAATGGTCCAAAGCGCTTGAACTCGGAGCTTTGTGTCACGAGGTGTCTGGATCAAATCCGAAGCGCTTCATCAGGTTGAAGTAAGCCTAGGAAAGGCATATCGATTCGACCTTACATTGACTCCATGCTAATGCAAACGCCAATGATCTGTATAATATAAAGCATCAAACACCCTTTAATCTTTATAAGCAAATTCGAATTTCAAAACCAAGGCCTCAGCGTGCACAGAGTCAGCTGGCCAATAATAATATGACTCGCCTTTAATCGCGCCAAAGCTCCTTCCAACCACCACATAAAAATCACAAGCTGGCAACCTCCAACTTACAGTATGCTGTCTCTAGAATTCAAATTTCATGAGAGAGGCATGGATGATGAAGTGTAATATGCACATCCCATCACATAATTGGGGGGTTGGTCAAGGTACTCTGAAAATGTTTATGACCCTTTTTGCAGATCCAGGGGCCCGGCAAGATTATTGATTTTGCTAGGGGAAAGATGGGTCCGGGTGCTTCAGTTCATCAAGATGTGGGTTAGGGTAGGGTGCTCGGGAGCATGGGCCCGAGAATCACTATTCTTTCAAGCTTTAGTCACCCCCGCCAATGATTAAACAAAGGCCAGCTCCATACATAATAAGTTCCAGACAAAACCAATGTTCCTGTCTCAAACAGCAAGAATGGGCCTAGCCTCCCTTATGTGCGCTCTGGTTTTGCTCTCTTTTTGCTCTTCTTTTCCGAGCTGTGTTGACCATGGCCTCAACTTTAATGGACTCTCAAAGGAAAAACTTTCCAACATTTTTAGCAGAAGAATCTAGAATTTGGTGAGCTAAATTGTTTGAAACTAGAATTTCTTGACAAGTCTTTTGCTTTTTGTCAACTCATGTTTAAATCTCTTGGTGACTAAATTTGAAGCTACTGCAAAGAAAGAAAACGTGCAAGAAGTGATTTGACTTGTTTGAACTGTAAGGGGACCCTTACTTGGAGGTTGGAATAATGCTATTTCTGTATATGGCAGCCTAATCCACAGCAACCTTAGCTGTTTGTTTTTCCATGTGTAGAAACCCTTTCAAATTTAGCTGCTTAATCAAATTACATTACACTTGTTAGTTAACTCAATAAAAAAAGTTTGTCGTTTTTAATACACCGCCTTCGACTTGATATCTTGACATAAATTTCAAAGTACAATGAAAAACTTTAAAAACAGTATATTTGAAATAGACTATATGTCCTCTTACAGAGACTTTCCCAAAAAAATCCATTTAAATTTATCCAACAAATGGTTCTTTCGTATGCAATAGTCCATTGTCATGCGAGGTAAGAGTTTTGGGAGAATCCGCGCCGCTCGGGGACTGTGGATCTCTGAACTCGACGTTACCTCTAAACGCGTCTCCCCCTCGCCCACCACATGCCCGCTGGGAGCGTCGCGACAACTTTGGCTTAGATCCATCAAGGTCATATTGTCATGAGATCCAAGATCAAAGTACGATGGATTGCGATCAAATTGATTGGAAAACAACGTAAATGCTCAGTAGTGTGAAAAAAGTCATCCGAGAACATTGACAGCTGATATGGACGAGCGATTTCCAAGCGGGTCATTTTCAGAGTAGTCGAAAATGGGATGGCAATTTGACAAGTGTTAACTGGCACATGAAAAGGATTGGGAGCTAAATTGGGGAAAGTACAAAGAGGGCTTTAAAGAAATTGATTAGGGTTGCTTAGCTGCGTTGCTTGTTTTTTTGATAGACAAGTTAGGCGCACCGCCTGGCACGGAGCATTGTTTGGGCTCAGTTTCTGTTTCATGCTTTGGTAAATTAGCAAAAGCCGAAGGACTATAGCGCAAAGTTAGGTCTATAATCATATGACACGTGAAAGCTTCTCTTAACTAGAAGACTGTGATTTGAACCAATAAAAAAAAATAAAGAAACAATTTCGTAATGCTCTCTCTTTCTCTCTCTGCATATAAATATGCATTACACAAATAAATAAATAAATGGATATGAAGCACACATCAAGGCCTATTTCTTGGATTAGATCTAAGTTTGTGTAAGATTGAGATGATGGCAATTACTAATATATATAGTCTCGAGCGTACCTTATTCAGGTTTAAACTATTCGAGTCGAGATATATCTCGTTGATGAAAATTAAGCCATCGTCTTACATGCGTGATCAAGGGTATTTACAGTTTCCACGTTTATCCAATGATGACACGATTTTTCTTACATTAGTGATCATTAGACGGCTTGAAATCGAGAATGCATAGTTTCTTTTGGAATATCAATTGAAGTCATGAAAACCTCCTCTTCCTCTGCCTTTAATCTGCTTAGATAAGGAAGGAATGAATCCGGGAGAATGGATATAAATTTCAATTTGAAAAAAAAAAAGAAAAAAAAGAGGTGACCATATGAATTCATCAAAGTTCCAATGACTATGAATATGCTTAGTCACAATGATGAAAATAAAGGGAAAATAAGCAAATTTATACTCCAATTTTATTCATTCCCTTCAATTAATTTGTATATATAATACGTTATAGAATTTTATTGTGGTTGTCATACTTGAACTTTAGTAGTCAGACATAGACTAAGTAATAAAATTTTAATGAATTCCTAGAAATGGTCTATTATTAAATTTGCAAAATTAGGACGCCATGTTACGATGTATAAACGCGGAATTAGAGATAATAACTAAATTGTGCATCCAACTAAATATTCCATGAGGCATATTCATCCACTCGCTCCTGGCACATTGATGGGGTGTTTGGTTCAGCTTTGGGAATAGCTTTGAGCCTCGAAAGTCCCTTCCCAAAATGCTGGGGTATTTGGTTCAGCATTTGGCCAATGCAAGCATTCCAAATGCTGAAAGCCCAAAGCTAGTCCGGACCAGCTTGGGCTTTCAGCTTTTGCCAAATGCTACTGTTCATGCATTACTATTCATTTTCTTCAGCGAGAGAGGGTGATTGGTGCCTGGATCGCGCCAGTGAGAGGCCAGCGAGGTCGCATGACCCAGGCGACGGCCGCCGGAGGTCGCGCGACTGCCCTGGCGCCGTCGAACTACGTCGCGCCGCCTGGGTCGCGTGACCCAGGCTGCCGTCGCCTAAGGTCGTGCAACCTCAGGCAGCCGTCGCCTGGGTGGTCATGCGACCCCCGCCAAGGGTCACCTGGCCTCAGGCGACCGCTGGCGATGGCAGATCTGGCTCGCCGGGGGTTGCCCGATCTCGGGCGATGGCCGCCGGCGCCAAATCTATCTCGCCGGCGGCCTGCTTCGGCAATGGATATGTTAGTTTTTTTTTAATAAATAAGATAATTCTCAAAATCCATTTGCAAAAAAAAATTACCAAATACTATATTTTGGCCAAAGTAACATTACAAAATATTTTTACCAAACACCATTTACATTTCTCCAATGGGCTTTCACCCAAAGGTATTTGCATTTCCCCGAATGGCATTTTCAAAGTTGAATCAAACGGGCCCTGAGTAACTTATCAAAGCGAACAAATCTTTAGTTCAACTCATATCAATCTTTTTTTTAATAAAAAAATAGTATTGATTAGATCGCATTTTATGAACCATCGAGAACGGTTAGCCCAATGGTAATTATGCTCGCCCGTAGGAGATCATGGTTCCAAGTAAAACCTGGAACTGGACAATAGGATCGGTTAGAACTTGTCAGGTTCCAAGTTATAGAGTATGCATGGTAGGTTCTAGATTTTAAGAATTGGGGAATCTATTTTGACGGGTAAGTTATGGATTCTAGATAGGCGGAACACTGCTCACCCCTACTAGCCCATCTTGCATGGAGTCACAAGTTTGAGCCCCCGTAAACAAAGACGGGAACTTCTCGGAGAAAAATCATCCGCCATCATGTAAAGACAAAATCGCAGCTTGTTTGTTCCAACATGCTATCGGGGCAGGTGTAATCGCCTCGGCTTTTCTGATTTTTCAAGTCATGGATGTTACTGCTGTACTAACTAGTGCGGAACTCTTATGATCAGGCTCGATAACGTAAACTTGTCGAATTGATCGATTCAAGTCCTTCTCGATTGCACTTTCGTAATAATTTTTAGAATCGAATTATACCTTTTTTATTAAAAGTTTATGGTACTTGAGGAGAGAGAAAAAGGGGAAAAGAAACAGCTCATGACCAGTGGTGGACCAAGCCATAAAAACGCCTGCCTTCCTCCTCCAGTGTCTAGGCAAAGGGACACCCCCCCACCACTCATCACTCTCTCTCTTCCCTCTCTCTCTCTTCCCCTTTGTTTGTGTTTGGTTTGTGAGTTCCCCCCTTATACTTAAACAAATCAACAGCTCCCTGATCTCCCCGCCCCCCAGCACACCCACTGGCCTTCTTCCTCACTCACTGCCACTGCCTTCTGCCTTGTGCCTCCAATCCCAAGAGCCCAACTTTATCATCCCCCACTTTGCTGATCCGGATCCGCCCCATCCCCCCTCGGTTCGGGTCCTGCCCCGTTTTCGCATGAGCCCGGACCCTCCACCATCCTCCCGATGGACGCGCCCCTGGTCAACGCATCCTCCTTCTCCGCCGCCAACCCGTCCGCCTACACCTTGGCCGAGATTTGGCCCCTGGGCGGCGGCGGCGGCGGCGGCGACCCGCCCGGCATTGTCGGGTCGGTGGAGGAGTCGACGGTGACGGAGCAGAGCGGCAGCGGGTGGAAGAGGAAGGATGCGAGCTCCGAGGACGAGTCGTCGAAGATGGTGTCCTCGAGTGGTGTCGTGGGCAGTGATTTGGTCAGTCCCGGTGCAAATTTCTCTCTCACTTGCTCCGTTCTGGATTTGGGCTTGTCTTAATGTGTCTGAAGTTTCAAGCTTTAATGGACTCTGATTTTGGGTCGTTGGATTTGAGTGGATTTGCCGTAATCACTCAAGCATTGACTTTTACAAATCTTGGCTTGGCTTGGTATATGGTTTCTAGCAATTTGACGAGAGCTGGTAGACAGTTTATAGGTCTGGGTTTTTTTTCAGTTTTGCTAGATTTTAAGGAACAAATGAATGGTGTAAATGTCTGCAATGCATTAACTTCGAATCCGAAGCGAAAAGATCTTGATCTTTAGGAGCAAGAGATAGGAGCACCAAATTACGGTCGTATTCTTGTTATGCGAAGATCTGTGCTCCTCTCTATGGGATTGCTGTGTTGATTATCATTCCTTTTGCCGGAACAGAACAATTCAAATGGTACCAAGCGCACAAAAATAGCCGGATCCTGCGATGAGAATGGTGGTTCCAAAGCCGTAGAGGCAAATTCTGTTGCTTGTAATAAGTTGTCCGCGGAACAAAGTGCTAAACCGTCTGAGCCGCCGAAGCAAGACTACATACATGTGAGGGCGAGGAGGGGCCAAGCGACGGACAGTCACAGCTTAGCAGAGAGAGTAAGTAACAGCTTTTAGTGTATGACTTGTGTTGGGCAACATACGCGACTGGAAAATACATAGTCATGGAATCGATGGCTGTTAAATCTATGCCTATGTTCGCATCTCTTTGGCAGGCTAGGAGAGAGAAGATTAGTGAGAGGATGAAAATTCTACAAGATTTGGTCCCTGGTTGCAATAAGGTATGCTATTTGTCTTGGCTGAATCAGCGCCATTGTTAACCATATGTAGGCCATCAAGCATTTTTCATTGTCCCCTGTCGCTCCTCACCTTCCTGGTAAACGGTTTTAACCTTTTCAAACCATTTCAAAGCTAACATATATCATCTACCATATACATGAGTCCTGGGTTAGATGGCTAAATTCCTGATGTTGTCCTTCTGATCAGATCATTGGAAAGGCACTGGTTCTTGATGAGATTATCAATTATATCCAGTCATTGCAGCACCAGGTTGAGGTAAGGCTTTTCGGTCACTATACCAGTTATTGCTGGATGACTTGTTATGCTCATCTCAGCGATCTAAATCTATACCATGGATATTCTAGTTCTTGTCGATGAAGCTTGAAGCAGTCAATTCAAGGATGGACATGAGCCCGGCAGTGGAAGGCTTTGTTGCCAAAGATGTAAGTACACGATGTTTTATGGACAGAAGATAGCTCTGTTAATTTAGTCCACGACCACAATGGGTATTCCCAATCAAGACTCCCCTTTCCATTTTTCTATTAGGATAGTGATGTTTTCCTCTTGGATCTTCTAGCAAATGCATTCGTTGTCAATGCCAGACCTGTTGTGCTGTGACTTACAATAAGAGCTAGTTTTTGCTTTCTACGAGACCGTAAAATGGAACTACATGAGAATGCTAGTTCTAATGCACGTCACTATTATTGCTGGCTTACTTATGTCCTATTTAATTTGAATTAACTTCCACCTGCAACATGGACTTTAGCATGTGAGATCGGTAGCAATTGGCAGCTGCAACTATTGACTAATCCAATCTGGGTTTTGGCTCATGTCACAGCCTTTTGACGGTACTGGCATGATGTTTGCCTCACAAGCGGCGAGGGATTACATGCAAGGATCACAAGCACAACCGGATTGGCTACATATGCAGACCGGTGGCGGTTTTAAGAGAGAGACTTGATGACAACGGACTTGCTCGACTTAACTTAGGATCGAGGAGCCAGATTAACTATTCAGGTCCACGTCAATATGTAACATGAACTTTATTGTTCGTGCCGAATCCACAAAGCAAAAATTGTCGGTCCATTCTCAATTATGTAATACCTAATCTTAGCAGGAAATGCATCTGATTTCCATCTGCACTATCTAACCAGATCAGATACAGCGTACACTGTTTATTTGTGGCTTCTCGAACATAATATATGAGGAAGCAAAATTCTACGACTTACTTGTCTTGACATTTCGCCGGACTCGCTTTCTTTCATCCGAGTCTATAAAGCTTCTACATGCTATTGACAAAAAAAATGACGATATGAACTGCCAAATGAGACGGAGAGATTGATCTGTGGGTTTTTGTGGGCATTACCCAAAGAACGAATATGTTTGAGCATATCAGTACATTAAACACAATTTCATCGTACGAAATCCTCATTCTTGAGATCGAGTGGCCGGCTTCTTTCCTAGTACTGAGTTGGCTTTCAAGAGCTGAACTTGGCTTTTATCTCAGTGATCACATCTTCTTCGACTTGAAAAGCCTCTGTCAATACATCATTTGGAATGGCTGGTGTCACGCCAAATAGTGTCGCAGCAAGTCGCACCGACCCAGGCAAGTGACTGTTGAAGGCTGTGAAGATGAGGGCCTTCCCTTCCCCAACATTTTTCTGGAAGTGCACCAACCCTTTTGGAACCACAAACATCTGACCTGCAGTGAGGACTTTCGAGTAGAACACGTTATCGGTACTCACAAATCCAACAAGGAGCTTCCCCTCGATGATGATCCCAGACTCGGTTGCACGAGGGTGCGAGTGGGGCGCATTAATTCCACCAGGAGCGAAATCGACGCGGTTCATCGAAATCCCCAGTGTGTTCAACCCGGGAAAGGTAAGGACGTTTCCAGGGGTCAGGCTCATACCATATTGATTGCTCGTATTGCCTTCTTTGCTCAGGCCATCGAAGAAGAAGTCATCTGGGGTTACTTCTGAGGCCGGTTTGCAGGGGAAGCCATTAATAGTTATGGGGGCCTTCAAGTCTCCGACGCAGAAATCCTGCAACAAATCCGGGTCGGCTGAATAGGAAGGAATAGGAAGAACTAGAACGAGAACTATTGCTAGGCAAAACAACGGTGAGATCTGCGAAGTCGGTGAGATCTCCATGGGAGAGCTGGAAAATGTATTTGGCAGTCGAAGAAAGTACGAGGCTTCGGTGGGTTAAGGGCATCTCTGCGCTGTTATATACACAAGTCTGTTTAGTGGTATTAGTTGGATGGGACCTGGATGCAAGTTGCAGAAGACTGACTGGCCCCTCTGATAAAGTTGAGCTGCAGCGGCGTGTGAACGAGGCTTGCTATAAAAGTCCTAGCACGACGTAAGAAAGCAACAGAAATACCGCAGAGTCTTTGCTAGCAACATCAGCAATGGAGACAAGAACACTTCCATAACTTGTCTAGCATGTTTTCCACCTAATCCAAATGAATAAGGAATTCCAGAAATGAGCAGCTCTTAGACGTAATTTTACTATTTCCTGAGGAAAGAAAGTAGTGGGTGACAAATAAATATCTCGATGAAGGCCCCCATCTCTTGGCCAACAAATTAAAGTTGTTGAGCAGATTGATTTGAATAGACCGCACATGGATGGAAGACTCGCCTCTCATGAACAAAGAGAGCTAAGACTTTGATATTTTGACCACTTCATCAACTAGGAAAGCACGGGGAAGAATCTCTAGCGCTTCCAAATTTTTGTCAATCCACTGCTTCTACATGGCCTACAAAATCAAACTTGGTATAATGAGAACAAAAGAAAAAAATGAGGCAGATTGGTCAGCCAAACGGAAGTGCTTGACTCATTCCTAGGACAATGTCTTGGAGACTGTAATGGTGGTCCTTGAAACCTTGAAGCACGTTCCTTGACATACGGAGAAGACACTTAGCAATGGATCAAAACGTCGAAGAATTTTTGCAATCTAACAATAACTTCTTACCTATAATTAGATACCCTTACTCGGACGGGTGGTCCTAAGGACAAACTAGGTGAGGGAGGATATGGTTCCATGTTCAAAGGAAGACTCTCGAGTGGCCGTGAGGTAGCAGTGAAAGAAGGGGAATTTAGACCGGTAGGACCTCATCTGTGAAAGCTACAATCGGAAGAATTCATCATGTTAATGTGGTTGGACTCATTGATTTTTGCTTTGATGGCTCCAAACAAGCTCTTGTCTATGATTTCATGTGCAATGGGTCTATGGATAGGCACATCTTTTCATGAGGACAAGGGACTTCTCTTGTTTGCAAAGAAGTGTACGAAATTGCTCTCGGAGTGGCTAGAGGGATTGAGTATCTTTATCGAGATTGCGACATGCAAATTCTACACTTCGATATTAAGCATCACAATATTCTTCTGAATAGGGATTTCACTCCAAAAATTTCTGACTTTGTGCTCGCGAGATTGTATCCCATGGACTATAACACCGTGTCTCTGACTACCGTGAGAGGAATCTTGGGATACATGGCTCCGGAGTTAGTCTACAGGAACCTCGGGGGCATCTCTTACAAAGCCGATGTCCACAATGTTAGGAAATTGTTGATGGAAATGGCAAGTAGAAGGAAGAATCTAGATGCATAAGCAGAGACCCTTTCGTTGCATTAGCTAAATTCAAAGTCAGTCAACGTGCGCAGACGAGCTACAGAGAATCGGAAGAAAAAGCAAAAATATCGTGCATTGCGAACCATCCTGGAAAAGCCCTTGGAAGAAAATTTGGGTAGGTGCAAAACATGCGCGCTCGTCATCGACTTTGATGGACCACAACATTCAAAGATGCTCGAGCGACAAGCGCGTCCATCTTTTCGGTGTCATTTTCAACACCCACTTTTGTGCACAATTAATTATTCCAAATTAGACCCATCACACACGGATGTATCGGATTGGATACAAAATATCCGGCTCAAGTAGATTTAATTTAATCTATTTTGACCAATTTCTATGCAACGTAAATTTTAGTAATCCATATATAACGCTACCCATATTACTAAAATACTTTCATAATTTAATCAAAGTTAGGAAAACTCATTTAACACTTACATTATGTTGGGTTTTACCGTTCTAAACTTATTTATGATATACTTACTAAATATAACTAATTCATATAATAGCTCAACTCATCGTATATGGGTTAAAAAATGGGTCTACGATCCATTTTGACAGATTTACTCCAACTGTACTAATAACAATGTCGAAGAGGGTATTTTTCTCCATACCTCCCAAGTCAGGACAAGAGATAAGATTGATTTGCTCTTTGTTATGATTTGCGAGATTTCCTTGAGGGAATGTTTAGTTTTTTTATTAATGTGGAAATGAATTACTCAATGAATGAAAATTCAAATCCTAAAAATTTTCGTTTAGAAGAAAGGACTACTCGTTAGAGCTGAAATATTTCACATAATAAAATTTCTTTAAAACGTATGGCATTGAATTACCTAGCAACCTTTAATTTTTACTCCGTCACCACCAAAGTCATGGAATAGTCCAGTCCGTCACCTCCTGCTATCACATAGTGCACGAGAAGGGGGAGGTCAACTCGAGTCCCCAACACCTAGACCCATGATCCCAGGGCCTTGATTCAAGACCTCGAGGTCGGCGTGGAACCCCCAATGCCCAAAAAATTGAGATCCTGATTGCGAGACTTGAGACCCTAGTGCCGGAGCTTGGGACACCAAGGATCGAGTATAGGATAGATACTCAAGGGTTGAGCACCATGAGCCGTGTTCGGCTCAAACTGGGGACCCCAACGCCGGAGCCAGGGACCTTATAGGTAGAGTTTGAGACTCTGTTGCCTAGGTCATGAACGAAAACATGAGAAGTCTTGGGGCATAACCTAAGGCGCTATTACCTAGAGTTTGACCAAAAGCATGAGGACTAGAGACATGTGATTTTAAGGCTATGTCCATTTCGCGGAAAATATCACGTTTCTGAAAAATATTTGCCTAGAAGCCATTTTCCAGAAAAATAACAATATTTTCCGATATTCCATTGAAACATGAAAATGAGCTAAAAAATATTTTTTGTCGTTCGGTATGGAAAATCCTCGTTGCAGTCCTTTTAAAATATATATTATTTATTTATTTTTAAAATATATATAATTTTTAATTATTTTATTTTTGAATTTTTTTAATAATAGTTAATTCTCTTTTCTTTTTTCCTCTTTTTGTTTTTTCTTTTCTTTCTTCCCGGCAACCGGCCACAGGTGAGGCTCGGCCTTGCCCAAGGCCGGCGAGCTGCTCGAGCTCACCAACCTTGGGTGAGCCGAGGGCCGAGGTCAGCAAAGACCGAAAGTATCTTGCTGAACAAAGTGACTGAAAATTGCAACCAAACAGACTCTGCGTAAAAAGTATCCTTATTTTTCAGGACAGCGTGAAAGGGAAGGCAATGACTTGTCGTCCACCCGAGGAAACGAGTCCCGCAATTTGCTCTCATAAAGCTGTTCCGCGAAGACTCTCGTCATGCTTGTGTTTTGACCACACACGATCGAGCAGATAAATATAATACGCAACAAAAAGAGAAGATGCAACAACAGCTTATTCTGCCTCCTACCAGAAAGGATAAAAAGGAGTGGAGGGATCAAGTACCGAGTTACACGGAATTGACCTGGTATGCATGGAGTTAACCTGGTAAATGTCGCAAATTGCTGTCCGCCCAAATGACTTGCTTTCGTTTTCTTTTTTTCCTTTCCTTCTTCTTCTGGTTGTGGGATCAAACTTCAAACCAATTCATTTTTCACCGATGAATTGCTACTTAAGGAGCAATTACACTGTGGTTCCTACACAT
Source organism: Syzygium malaccense (assembly GCA_031216405.1). NCBI lineage: Eukaryota > Viridiplantae > Streptophyta > Magnoliopsida > Myrtales > Myrtaceae > Syzygium > Syzygium malaccense. The sequence goes on along the minus strand of CM062254.1, from coordinate 1,901,453 downwards.
CTGTGATCGGAGAGAAGACCCAGAATGACAAAACCTAGCTAAGCTCCCCCAGAGGGCACAGATGCACCTGGGCTACTAAGAGTTCGAATGCTTGATCCATGAAACAGAAGATAAATCAGGAGGATCTTCTCACGTACTGGCTTTTCTATGTATCGATGGTGTTAGAGATCAATGCAAAACCAGGTATTAAGGACTTGCGTCATCATGGCTTTGACAAAGCCAGCCACATGTTTTAAGCAATGGACATCACCCTTTGCAGGTCCCACACCAGATTGGCAGAGAACCCAGACCGGGTGTCAAAGCCCATGTCAAATCTTCATTCTGCAACCAATTGGACCAGTATTGAGAAATGAATTGGTACAGGGAAAATAAGACCGCAGAATCTTAGGCCAACCTGTCCAAAGCTGCAGGGCTTATGGGAATTACACCAGAGGGGGAGACGAGAGCGTCTACCGGGAGGTCATCTGGAGTGACTGGTATGACTCCTTCATCCACAATTTGTGGAGAGTATGACAAGGCAACTGCAAGCATCGAAAATGAACAGGCCGAAACTGTTAAGCTATACCGTCCCATAAAGTGAGAAAGGAAAAGAAACAATTCACCAACATACCAAGGAGGGGTTGCTTCCAGTTCCGAGCATGTGCAAGCTCTTGGTAGTTTCTCAGGAAAGTGTCATAATACCTTTTGCAAATGCAATACAGTCAGTACAAAAAGGTAAAACCAAGCAAAATCCTAATGAAAAATAATTTGATTATGCTCTCTGGAGGACATGGAACAAAAGTTTTCTAAATTAAAAGTACATTACTAAGACAGAAAACACTATGCCAGGTTAATTGTCACCATCATGGAGAAACTTAACAAGGTTAGGATCCGCTATCATAGCAAGTGTATATTTCTGACAGAGCTTAGATCTCGAACATAAAATAAAAGGTAGTGATCACAATCCTACCCTCCACCTCGGCCCAAGCGTCTTCCGGATGCGTCAAATGCAAGTCCTAACAACAAAGACAAGCAAAGCAACTGATGTTCTAGTTTCTCTAACCTTGAAGCATGCCACATAACAATAATAGGATGAACAACAACAATTACCAGGTAAAAGGAACAAGTCAACAGGATCATCTGCCTGCATGACTGAGATGAGCGAAGTTCCTTCAGGCCTCATGTAACCATAGGTTAACAAATGCAGCATAATATGCAACCACAGGGGACAATATCTGGTATACATGTTTGTACGCATATCGAGGAAGTCAATATTTGAGATCTAAGGTATTAACATGAGCTCAAGGATCACAAAGACTAACTACATGAAGATTTATTAACAGATGAAGAAGCAACTGTAGCTCTCCTTATTGGTCACGTTACAACCTCCTATTAAAAAATGACTAACAACCATGCCTCTCACATAAATTTGGAATCCACAAACGCAGTATCTCATCCTCTGTCAAATTGTATCTCACAATCAGTACAATGGAAAAGTGATAAAATCCAACTGCCAAAAGCAATTATATGTAGAATAGTATGCCCCTCCACCCACTTTACATGAAATCATATAACACTCATAGACCCCTCCAAATTGTATGTATAATTTCAATACTGTCCATTTCAAAGTAAGGAGGATCTGCCCAATTCTACTACTACAGAAAGGAATTACTCAAACAAGGAGAAACGATCATATTGAGTAAGTAATTATTCTATGCGATAAGCTTTTCTAAAAGTGGACTTAACTGGCAAAAGCTTTTGCAAGTTTAAATCCCAGGCTATAAGAGACCGCCATTTCATAAACCACAAGGAATGATGCATAAAGTCGAAACAAATTCCACACAAAAAAATCAGCACAGGAATTTCAAATGTTATTTGTTACATGATGAAAAGAAGAAAGCAAGGAGGAAGAATGGCAGTAAGAAGAGACATGGTTTTGATAAGAAGACAATTACCATCTTCACGTTCATTTCCATCAGCATCTAACGCAGCAGGTTCTAATATGTCCATTGAGTTTGCAATCATATCGCCGACACTTGAGATGTTGAGCATTCTCATGTGGCTGTTTTTGTCTTCCACACGTGGAACATAAAGCTTCTTCTTCATCTGTATGTGACCATCTAGAGATAAATCGGGAAATATATATCAGTTTTCAGGTACATAAGAAACAACCTTAATGATCTCCATGCCCATAGCAGAGATAGGAAATTTGGTGTATTAAGTTGGGCAGCTAAATGTGACTGTAAAGGTGGAGAGCAGGGGAGCACACCTTTGGCTGAATTTTGCAAAACTTGTGAGAGAATTTTCGAGGTATCTACTTCTCGTAAGGCACTGCAGCTGATATATGCGCATAATCTCTGACTAGATTTGAACCACGGAGCATCTAGTACAAGACTCTGAATTGTCTCATCTGACAAAGGCCACACCAATCACATTGTATTGAGCAGGGAAATCTTTCGATGAAGAAAATGACGTCACATCCAATAAATCAATGTCACGGCTTGCTTTTATGTGTTTAGTAAACCCTTGTCCTTGGAAATTGGTATAAGCAGTGGTTAAGCCATCCATATTTTCAAGCGAACCTCTCCATGATTTAAACTACTAAGCCACACCAATTCATACAAATCAAAGCTGGAATGCTTTAAGCCCGCTTTCTTTTGCGGAGACTTTTTTTTAGCTTTAAGGTGCGACATTCCATCAATCATAGGCTCAATCTAGTCCATCGATTGTACATAAGTAATAACACCACTTCTGCTGTCTGCACATGATGGCCAGAGAAAACACACACACACACACAAACACAAACATTTTGTCCTGTTTTCTCGGTATGTATTTTCTTTGAAAATGCTGAAACAAAGGATGGAAATCTCCCTTACCAAAAAAAAAAAAAAGGATGGAAATCTCAATGTGGAGCAAATCAGAAAACTTTATTCACTCTCCCCCCCCCCCCCCCGTTTTCACTTTAGTTCCTTCATGAAAAAACTTCTCATCCCACAAAAAGTTTGCCCCATTGCTTAATCAAACAAAAAATGGTCCAAAACCAAAAGACACCAACAAAAAATCCAGCAATGCACACATACCATTTCATACATTACACAAACAGAGACGCTTCATATGCAAAACCCATCATCAAGAACAAGCTATTCCGACCAACAACAGAACAAAATCTGCAGGTACGAGCGAAATTCGAGTACCCTCTTGAGATCTCTGAAGTGGGTCCATGGATTTGAGGGCCCTGCGGACTCTGGTGCGGAGGATCTTCTTCTGCTTGAACATGGACTCAAGCTGGTCCCTTTCTTGGTTTTCGCTGCTGGGGTCGCTCATCTTGGTCCGCGCGGCGGCGCGCAGAGCGCCGGTGGGTGGGCGCAGGATAAGGAGGCGGGCCAAGGAGGAGAGCGATCCCGAGGCGACGGACGATGCTAATGTGCGCGGATGGGTCATCGGTGCCACCCGACTCCGAGTGGTTAGTTTATCACAAGCGAGCATCTTTTTTTTTGCGTTAAAAGCAGAGAAGACGGAATGTTTACGCATTTAGCCCGTGAACTGGAGTTGTTTTTTTCAAAATGGTCCCTCAAATTCGTGATACAGAAATTTCCCGATCGAGCCGCTCCTCTCCGATTCGGGTAAATCGAAGCCGAGGCCGGCGGATTGGTATCGCTGATCGAATGTCTGATGTTGAGATATTGAGTGCCTCGATCGATAAGTTAACGAAAATTGACCTAATTGGGCGATTGTTTCTTGAAGTACTGTTATTGTAGCTTGGTCAACACAAACTAATTTCCCGCCGTGGCTAATTTTTTGCCGCGATATTGGCGGACTCCGACTACAGGCGAGCTTCTAATCGTCGAAGTTGAATATGGATGGACTTGATTGAAAAAAATATTACAATTTCTGGGAGTCGATTGTAACAACTATAAGTTTGAAGGCCTACATTGAAACAACAATGAAAGTTCAGGAACCAAATGTGATCAAAGTTTGACATCCGGTTTTCAAGTGCAAGATCTCCCTTCACCGCATGACCAAGCTACAAAAGTGGAAAAATTGCTATTTCATATCTGTTTCTGCAGATAAGTACATAGGCAAAAATGTCGAATTCATTCAATTCCCGATTTGCGTTGCATGGGATCTATCATGAAATAATGTTTCTTTTGATCACTTCTAATACTGCAAATCATCAACGGTGACACTCGAAGGGCTTAAAAGGGTCAAGAGAGGAATTCAGCTCCGTTAGGCCTCGAGCTCCAGAACTCCAGAAATCTTCCCAGGGTGAGAAAGGGAATGTCTACATCCCAAGAAAGATGAAGGTGAAAAGAAAGAGTGAAAGTGGGACATGGGAATGTCGTCGGCATCATCAGTTGCCAGAAACGTGTTGCAGAGGTTCATTACGGGAAAAGAAAGTCTATCTGTGATCATTGTTGGGGACAAATCATTTTCTTTTTCCTTCCATAGAAGACATGGAAAATCATGATACTATTGGCCATACATGCACAGTTTAATTGATCTTGCAATTGGCATTGTGTTTATCGATGGTTTGCGTGATAAATTGCATGCCGGATAATGCATTTATTTTCCGACTCGTTCCATCGAACTTCCATACTTGTCAGGGTCCTTTTGACCCGACTCGGATTTGAGTTTCTGTCGGCTGGAAATTGTTTGAGACATTGGACAGGACACGATTCAATTCTGCTTGGCAGGTACATTACATATCAGTGTGCAAGATGCTGTTTGGCACCTGACTGATCATGCCAAAAATACAAAGAATATTCAAGCACGTTGAGATGTAGCAAGAAACTTCCGGCGCTGACGCTCTAGGAAAAATTGAATTTACGATAAGCAACCTGCAACTGTCCAAATGTTTAAAATCACTCCTATATACAGGCAAACCTTTCTGTGCCTTGTCAGTTCTCCAGACTTTAAAGGACCAAAGTATGGGAAATAAATTACCATCAAGAATGAATTTATTAAAAGTCGAGATGTTTCGCTCCGGAAGTGCCGTCCCTTAACATCTTTCCGATTGTATTTCCACTCCGTATGATGAGATGCTCCTGTCATCGTAACATTCCCATCTCCGCTTCCTGCCTCCTCTGATAATGACCAACAACGAAATGCACGCGTTCTTAAGTGTAGTAGTCCTACTGGGATCAAATCTTTTCTTCTGGAGATTTACTGATACCTATTTCATCCTGCAACGAATCAAGGATGCTTTGATCCTGTGCAATGTCCTGAACGGTTTCTCCTTGGTTGACACTAGGGGTGTGGCTTCCACATTCGGAACCCCCATCGGAGAACGAATACTGATGCTTCAACTCCTGGCAATCCTTGTCTACTGTTCCGTCCTTGCGAACTTCAAAACCCTCCAAGTATCCATACGTCCCTCTGTACGCTTGCAGTTCGGCCTCCAACAATTTGATGTCTTCCTCTCTCTTGGCAAGCAAGTTACTGATTTCTTGAAGGGCTTCCTGGTCGTATTCTGCCTGCTCCTCCATCATTCTCTGGTACTGCAAGGCCTCCATTTGGACGGCCGCCTTCTCTGCTTGTAACCGTGTGATCATGGCCATTGCATTGTTGGCCGCGACAGCCGAGGCGCTTCTTTCCTCGTCTAGCTCCATGTACAGGGCCATCAGCGACTTGCGGTCCAAGCGAACCTGCCTCTTTAAATGGCTCAAGATAGAGTCCTCACTTGCTATGATGCCATCACTGGGCTCAGAAGCAAAATCCACCTTGTCAAGGATCGATTTCTTTAACTGCCTCGAACCCCACCTCGGGCTCGAGTTAGCTGAATCGGTAAGTGGGATGCCAAAGAACTTGTTTCCCCTCCCAAAGGGAGGCGTTCTGACTGCTTCGCCAATGTCATCGCTCTCATTGAGCAACGGCACCGTAGCAATTTTCGTCTCATATGTACCTGTCATGGATGAAAAGCAAGAAAAGAACTCAAACTAGGAAATGAGTATGATTGCCCTAGCTATTACCTAAAGACAACAATTCTGACGTCCCTCGAAGAGATCATTGAAGGATGAGGGATGATTTTCACAGGCACAAATATTACCCAGGTTGTCAGGAAGTAGCCCATTCAAGCTCGCGTCATGGCCAGGAATATCAGATCCAGCATCGGGGTTGAATTTTAGTTCTGTGTAACGGATGTGAGGCAACATCAAGTTAGGCGCCTCCTCATTCCTCAAGGTCACAAAGGGTCCTCTAGGAGATGGAGCGGGAGCTTGCGAAATTGGGCTGGTGCTCCTTCTCGATTTCGGGCCATTCTTCGAATGCAAAGATGGCTTCGTTTTCAGTGGCTCTCCGCAACATGTGCACCGTTGATTTCCACCCTTCTTGACCTCGACCCTCTCATCCTTCTTTCCGGAAGGCAACGCCAAATGAACCCCGGAATCATCCTGTACGAAGCATTCGAGATCCTTATGCAATATCCCCACGAGGGACTTGTAGGTATCGCAATCAGATTCCTTCTCAGTTGCGAAAGAAAGAAGACACCCCTCGCACATCTTCCTAATGTCGGACAATTTCTTGTGGACGTGGCAGTAGGCCAGGGATGACACTTCCTTCTTATGCGCTTCGCATACGGAATCGTTGTAGTAGAAATCGGGACTCCTCTGGACCAGCACATGGTCGATCCTCGTGCACAGAAGGCAGGGGACCCGCATCTCGAAGAACTTGGCGAATTCATTGGCGGCGAACGCCAGAAACCCATCAACAAACAGAATGATGATGAGCAGCCATTCGAGCACGGCGTAGATCACGAAAAGCGGGAACTTTCCCAGCTCCTGCTCCACAAAACACTTGAACGATCGCTTCGCCATGCGGCTTTTCGCGGCGACAAAATCAACTAGAAAAGTGAAGTAACTTATCCAGAGAAAAAGTTTAGGGAGGATGGAGTGATTAATCAACGGAGAGTCAGAGAATCATGACCTTGGTGAGTCAGAGCAGACCGAGATCATGACCTCCTGTTCTCTTCTCTTCTCCTCTCTTGTTTTCCCTCTGGGAAGGACAGAGACAGCTTGGCTTGATGGATTTATGTTTCAACTCAGGATTCTCTTTAGTATTGGTGGTGAGCTTTGCTTCAACTATAATTAGAAACGGTCAAGAACTTACCTGAAATAACGGTTCTCCACTAAACATGCAAGCCAAAGACACCATCTTTGTCTTAAACCAGTTTGTTTGTTCTTTCAATTTAATCTTTATAAATACATAATGTTGGCATCAATCCTCATCCAATGCGTGGAATGTCCATTTTAACGGAATTAATAGATAAATGTGTTTTAAATAGTTCTAGTATTAATAGAATGAATTGGATTTCCAATATTGTCAATGTTGACATGCTATCTACACCATTTTCCAACTCCTTTTAGAAAGTAAACTATACATTTCTCATTGACTTACCGATATTTATTCAGAAGTGAAGTGACACTCATGAGAGATCGTATTTTATTTACACAATCGCTTTTAGACGGTTGACATGTTGAAGAATTCAACTAGCTAATATTCGTCTTTAAATGCAGACAGTATCTAATGTAATGACGACTAAAATTTATTCTCTTTATACCATCAATGGAGTTGATAGAAATCTTACTAATCGTATCCAATTTTCAAAACTTTCAAATTGAACGCGACTTGTTTGATGAACACGATTTTGTATATCATGATGTGCAAATTAGATCAATCTTTAAGTACCGGACATGGTATAGTAACCGCTCAAGCTGCCACACTTCTTTCTCATGCGATGCACCAAGCCAGACAAGTAAATCATTCCCCGAACACCAATTTCCTGAATCAAATTAGAGTCAAATTATTCGACAATATTGCTTGCCTGCATAGGAAAATACTTTTCTTTCTGTGGTGCTAGTTGTCTATTCGCTTCGCTCCACAGCACATATACTCAACTAGGAAATTTACTCCTACAAGGATATCACTCTGCTTGCAAATTGCTGTCCTGTGACTACTATATTGTACTTCATCTTGGATGTACAATGACTGATCTAAAATACTGCAGGGGCCATATGGCATATGACAACCAACCTCAGCTAACTTGTGGGTAGAACATCTGTAGACATGTATGGGGACATGTATCCTTGCACCTGCAAAGAACAACTCAAATGTTCAGATCTGCCCATATCAGAATGGAACAACTGGTGGAGAATTTAATGACGCCCATCGAAAATGTCATGAACAAGTTAGTCAAGATAGTGACCATAAAAACCAAGGTAGACCGGAAATCCATCGCCGGTGCAGCTAATGCACATTGAATAAAACCAGCACAAATCAAACTAAAACAGTGTTGTTGTGTCCTGCCTATAAAAGGACCGTAAAACGAAAAGACATGGATATCAAAGAAGATGCAAGTCTAGATGACAAAGATCTGATGCAGGATGAAATCAAGATTAGGACCTGCAACAGACTCGTTGGTATTTGAATGAAGCCCTGCAGAAAAAGATCAACCTTCTCCAGCATCTTCAAAGGAACAGGGGTGATCACATAAATAGATCCTTTCGATAAGTCAATACCTCTTACAATACCTGGTCCATCAAGAAAAGTGAGCTAGATAAGTATACATCTTATGCAGAGACTTTATTGAAAGCGTATGTGAACCATAAGCTCATCAACAACTAATTGTAAACAGATGCAGAAAAAGTAACCTACCAAGACCTACACAAGAAGGCAAATCATCAGGTTCGTTGGAGCTAATTGCCAAGCCAACAATGGATGCATTCAAGCTATAAAATACTTCAGTACTTGGGACCTACCACAGACCATAAGGAGAAGAAAAATAAAAGGCCTTATTTCCTTTAGGTAATGCAGAAAGCCATAATATAATTGACGAACCATCTTCTAGATAAGTCCCTGTTGTTCGTTGTCCACCTATATCCTCTGTTTCAAACAAGAATGTTCTAAAGAGATTGGTACCAAAAATCTCCAGCAAGAAACTTTCTATCAAAGTTTCGACATTTATCCATTACAAGGAACTGACCTGGCAGTGCAGATGCTTTATCTTGATGGCAGAAATTGGAACTTCATAAGGGGGATGAGAAGCCAATGCATGTGCGAGTTCCTTTATTTTGGTAATGTTTGAGCTACAGGGGAAGCACTGCCTGAAATAAGCCGTTATCCTCATATCTCGCAAAAGTCGCGCATCTTTTTGGGTGAGAACCCTGGAACACATAGGACCATTAAAGTTATACAATCTCCTAAAAGTTCGGTGAACCGGGTTTAGCGTGAATATATGATTTCTGTCGCAAAAGGACAATAGAAAGAGATGCGTGACATGGTACTCCGCAATCATAGATGAGGAAAGCACCATCATAAACATATTTGATCACTGATACTCAAATAGACGAAAAGAGCTCCTAAGGAACATAATAACATAAATACTTCGTTAGGAAAGAACATTTGATGTCATTACGGTTACAACCATTTATTCATTAGACGAAGTCCCAAAAAGCTTACTCACGCCATGAGAGTGGGGCTCAAGACCCATCTGTCACATTAATGTTGAGGGCAGCAAGAGCAAGTTCTAGCCAAATTAATTTGCTTCTTGACACTATTGGTTCATCAATAACCATTGAACAGGGTAAATGCTTACGATCTATTGAAAGAATCCTGCCGAGCCGACTTGATCTCTATTAAATGAACAGTCTCATCGTAATCCTCATCTAACCAGAAATGCCCAGGTGGTAGATTCTTGCTCTCGGCCGAGATGTTTATTTTAACTACATGTGTAGGAGAAATATATCTCAACGCCTTGACCAGTACATCATAACCGACACCTGGAGACATAATCAGTAAGACATAAACAGCTACAAAGTGAGAAGAAAAGGAGAACCCTAATGGGCCTTAAGGAAATAGCAGAGATGATGATAGTGATTTAGATATCGAAAATACTATGCCTTTGACCCAGCCAGGTGTATTGACAACTGTTGGCAATCCAACTACAGCAGGGTCTTCTTTGCTGTTCAAACTCCGGTGCCCCTCGCGTAAGTAATCATAGAGAGCGTATATACACTTCAAGTATGCTGCAGGATCCCTTTTGGCAGAAACATCTCCGAAGAAAAAGCATCTGATGCAGGGAAACTGGTTAGCCACACTATAGAGCCTTTTCCCTTTGGAGGCAGAACATCCAACCAACTGATTTAGTAGCAGAATGAATGTATAAAATTGTGAATCCACTCAAATTTCAGAAGCAGCAACGTAAGTAACATGATTATTACCTCTCCGGTGTCTTCAAGCAGGGAATTGTCAAATCTACTTTGCAAAAGTATAGATGATAAAGAACAGGAAGAAAAGAAAAAAAAAAGTTAGCCATGAAGACAGAGATACGATTCATGGGTTGGAAACGAAAGGAGGCGGTAATTACAAGAACGGTACCTGGTGTCAGTTTGTCAACTATGGTAAGAGAGAGAAAACCAGGGGGAGTGAATTCTGGCTGCCCAACGTCTGTATCCAAATAAGCTACTCTTTTATATCTGCATAGAGGGAGAGCAGCTCAGAAGAAATAGGAAGATGAACAGATAAACTTGTTTATTCTACACGACAAGCATACAAATCTCCACTAAGCTCTCAGCACGACACAGTGGAAGAGAAAAACACACCGAATTCAACTTGTCAAATGTACTAACCAAACAAATCGACACGGCCAAGCTACTTAACCGATAACTGGGCACATCATAAGTGCAACCCAAACTTAAGCATGAAACTCATAGCCCACGGAGATTAGATAGTCAAATCAAGAAGATCTTTTTAGCTCCTTCCCTAACTTACGAACCATTAGCTCGTACACGTTCAGCTTAATGCGTTGGCGAGCAAACGGATGTACTGATGAATTCAATCTGGAACGGAACGTGTGAACTGTGAACTGTGTGACCATCTCATCGAACTGCAGCTACCAAAACTGCTGAGCTAAAATCAAACATTCGCGAACAAGATCATCAAACTTCAATGCCCTCGCACTGATCAACGTATCAAAGAACATACAATCAGCCCAGCACGACAGGAGGCGAAGCACGTTCATCGAGCTACCACATCACCGAAACCATTCTACTCTCAAAGCGCGTAGAAGTCCACGGACCACAGACAAACCGAGACGACAATGAAACTAGAATTGGCAGCACGTGTATCGGGAAGAACGAGAAGGACAGAGAGAGAGGAGGTGTCGGCGGACCGACCTCTGGAGGAGGACGTTGAGGAGGTGGCGAGAGAAGGTGGTCTTGCCGCAGTTCTTGGCGCCGCAGACAAGAGCGGTCGGGGGCGGCGGAGCGACCGAGCCGTAGGCGATGGCGTCGGCGGCGACGGACCACTCGTCGGGTATGTGTATCGCCGGCGAGGGAGCTTCGGTTTCCGCCATCGCTGCGAGCGAGCGAGCGAGCGGAGCGAGAGCAGAACGGTTAGCGTGGTCGTGCGGGGATCGGCGCGAGAGAGTCCGAGGTTGATCGATGACGGATCGTGCCCGACGGGCTTTGTCTGGGCTGGCCCGCACGAGATCTTCGGCCCGTTAGGCCCGGTTGCGTCGGCCCAGCCCATTAGACATCAGATGTTGGCTTGTGATCATGCCCATCAAATGATTGGCGTGAGCATATATTTTTTTTTGTGAATCACAAGATTTCAAGCAATTCATTAATTAATTAATAGTTAATACCAAAATTATGTTAGTGTAATTGGATTCTTGTTCTTTTTGTAAGCAGGAGAGACGTTTCGAATATGTGTGATGTAGCTAGCAAAGATCACCTAGAGGGGGGTGAATAGGTGATCTTAAATAATTTTTATCAATTTTATGCAGAAATGAAAAATCACAATTGAGTCTGAATAAAATTCAGATTCAAGATGGTTTATATAGACAGTGCTCCGTGCAGTATATAAGTTAAGAGATAAGGGATAGAAAAACTGCACACAAGTTTATAGTGGTTCAGCTTATAGCAAGCCTATATCCACTTTCCTACGCTGGCAGCCTACCGGCTGGATTTCACTATATAATCAAGAGGAATTACAGATTTTGAGTGACGGCACTCTTGTGTATGATAGGACTCTCTATCTCACATAATCACTCTTACAAAGTATCCCTCGAGATCTTAATTTTTGGCTCAGAAAGATAAGAGAAATGATCGGAGTATGCTCATACTTTGGACTTGTTGATTCTTGATTCTGTACTTCCTTCTGCTGCTCATTGATCTTCTTTAATACTCCTCTACTTCCAAATTAGCCGTTGGACAGCTTTCAAAGGATCATCTTCCAATCTTCACCTTAGACAGATTTGTATAAAAATGACTGAGTAGCCGTTGGATAACAGATTCTGAATTCCGCTGATTCTGATCGCCCATACAATCAGAATCTTAGTTTCCATAAGTAGAGCTTTATCCGTTGTAATGCATGCTTGTCGTAATGACTACACACAAGTTTATAGTGGTTCAGCTTATAGCAAGCCTACATTCACTTTCCTACGCTGACAGCCTACCGGCTGGATTTCACTATATAATCAAGAGGAATTACAGATTTTGAGTGACGGCACTCTTGTGTATGATAAGACTCTCTATCTCACATAATCACTCTTACAAAGTATCCCTCGAGATCTTAATTTTTGGCTCAGAAAGATAAGAGAAATGATCGGAGTATGCTCATACTTTGGACTTGTTGATTCTTGATTCTGTACTTCCTTCTGCTGCTCATTGATCTTCTTCAATACTCCTCTACTTCCAAATTAGCCGTTGGACAGCTTTCAAAAGATCATCTTCCAATCTTCACCTTAGACAGATTTGTATAAAAATGACTGAGTAGCCGTTGGATAACAGATTCTGAATTCCGCTGATTCTGATCGCCCATACAATCAGAATCTTAGTTTCCATAAGTAGAGCTTTATCCGTTGTAATGCATGCTTGTCGTAATGTTTGATTGTCAATCAATTAGATTGAGATCAAGACTTTCCTTCTGTAAAATTGTTACAAGATCACTAGCTGTTATTTTTCGTTCTAAGTTCTGCGTCTGAATAATTTTTGCGTCTGCGTCTAAATAAATTCTGCGACTGCGTCTGAATAAATTCTATGACTGCATCTCGGAATTAAGATTACGTGGGTTTTCAATAATATATGAACTTCTTATTTTGCCAGCTTGTAAAGTTCGAAAAACTTTCTTCTGAACTTCCAGAATATATATACATACCTGGAATAACATAGTTCAGAATAAGTATAAGATTTACAATAACACGGAAGGTTTTGTCAACTTTAAAATCAATAGGAGTTTTCCTCAAAAATGTGTATATCTGAAGATAAAAAGGAAAAAAGAAACTCATGAGAGAATGACGAGAAATCTTACTTAACGATTTTACACACATATTGTTCTTAATCAGATTGTCTGAACATTTAAGATATATTGATATGCTTTAATCACTAATTCAAACATCATTCCTTTAAGAACACGAGCAGAAATAAATAAATAAAAACTTGAGCATTGTCAATCTTTATTTTAGATGATGATTACAAAATCAGTCATAAATTTATTATAAATATGCCAATTCAATTCTAAACTTTTCGATTTTTTTAATGCAACTCTAAACCTTTTCGCAAAATTTCAATGTAATCTTTTGACCAATTAGGAGTGATCCATTCTTGAGCAGTCCAGTTCTCGCCCAAGAATCGGGAATCGGACCGGTTCCCGGGTAGGTTGATGGAAATTTTTTTTTTCAATGTTGAAATAAGGTAACGGAAGAGAAGAAAATAGCCAAGCGATTCACGATGGAGCCCTTCATCTTTGATCAAAAAGACGAAGTGGGCAAGAGGCATGAATGAGACGCACGAAGACAGTTGACGCAGGCACTTGACAGAGTTACAAAAAACAAAGAGCGAGAGTCGATGAGATGCGAGACAGTGAATAGCAAAAATTCGAAGACAAGATAAGAAAAAATCGAAATGGTGTATAATGAATGGCAAAAAAAAATATAGCATTTACCTTGATGAGATGTGAGACAGAGAGTGAGAGTCAAGCGGCCAAAACAGAGCAAGAGAGGGAGGTGAGAGTTGATTGAGAGAGTGAGACCGCTAGAGGGAGGCGAGTCGTGATAGTCGAGCTAGAGGGGGACGAGGCAAGTGAGAGAGAGAGAGAAATGCAGATTAGGGTTTTGTTAGATTTGAGAAAGGAAACAACTACTATGGCGTGCAAGAAAGTAATTGAGCCTCAAAGGTCTTTTAGTTTTTTAAATTTTTATAGATTTTCAAGAATATAAAAAAATAGTCGATTCGAATAATCCATGTGGGCAGTTCCACGCATAAAATTAGGATCTACATTGAAAACTACTGGTTCCAATTTTTTATAATCGAGAACCAGACCGGTGCTTCCGAGAACTGTCTAGAACCGACTGGTTTGGTCCAATTCGGGTGCTTCCTGATCCGATTGATCCATTTTGCTCACACTACACCCAATTGCTGATAGAAATTGCTTATATGACTCTGGTCATTGCCGGCCGTCTTATAAGATATGTTGACATGGACAGCTTTACTCAAAATGAGTTGGAGGTTGTCGACTCCTGATAACAATTGATCGGAAGGATTACAAATGGAATTTCGTGAAAAGATTTAAGGCTGTGTTTGGTCGACCGGATAAAAATCAGGATAGGATATGTTTTATCATATCTTGTGTTTAGTGGTGGTCTAAGATAAGATAAGGTCGGATATAGACCAAATATAGCCTGGATAAAAAAATCGGGGGTGGGATAGATTCGGATAGGATTTTTAATGCCTATTTTTCCAAAAACCCTACGCTCCACTCACCGTCATCTTCATCCTCACACCTTGTGCGCTTTCACCAAAAATATTTCTTGGCTTTTTTTCCTTCACCGACTCTTCCGGACCCGTGAATAGCAAAAATAAAAATAAAAATTATCCTATCCGACTTTAAATCCGTAATCCATCAAATAGTGGACATGATATGAAGAAATCTCAGAATTTCTTATCCTATCCTATCCTATCCAGTCCTATTCTCTTTGGGCAAAATTAAAAAGGTCATCCTTGTAATGATTCGCGGATCGAACTGCCTACTTCGCCGAAGAAGTGAGAAAAAAAGGGCCCTAGAAAGCAAGAAATGATGAGGGGATTCAATTCGTGTCTTATTGCTGAGAAAGCGTGCAAGGAACCGGGACAACCTAGTCCAGCTGGAAAAAGGTCAAATCCGATCGAAAAAATACTAAAACAAAAAAAAGGCGCCTCGCCATAGAAGATTTTGTCCGAAACGGAGGAGCGCCTACGATCGTCCCGCTCCCACGATCTCCCGGCCGACGTTGCGCATCCGGAGGCGGCGGGGCCCAGCCGTCCACCGATCCTCCCAATCGCGAGACGGTCTTACCGTGGTCCCGGGGCACCGGAACGAAACCCGGGCGCGGAGCTTCCAGGCTCAGGAGAGAGGCAAAAAAAAATCAAATTCTTGATCAGATCAAACGATTGAGCGTAAACCCTCACTCTCTCTCTCTCTCTCTTCTTTCTCCCTCCTCGCCGTCCCTGCCAATCAAACGCTCTAGAAAGACGCCCCCCCGAAAAGCTTCGTCTCTCTCTCTCTCTCTCTCTACAGAGGGGCGCCAAAAACCCCTTTTGATCTCGAGAAATCTCTCCTCAAATCACCAGCGGAGTTCATCGATTCGCAGATGCGCGTGAGTCCGTAAAACCCTAATCGCAAATTCGAAGGGCAGGAGGCGCCGTCAATCAACCCTTCCCGCCGCCGGTCCATCCCTCCGCCGGAGCTGCCGCGAATTTCGGGGGATTTCAAGGGGGGTGGGGGAGCGAGCCGAGCGGAGCGCCGCCGAAGCTCCGATGGAGCTCCAGAACACGGTGAAGGAGGCGCTGAACGCGCTGTACCATCATCCCGACGACGCCGTGCGTATGCAGGCCGACCGGTGGCTCCAGGACTTCCAGCACACCATCGACGCCTGGCAGGTATTGAATCGTTTCGGTGGGGGGTGGGGGCGGATTGCTTGGAGCGTCGAGAGAAGTTCGAGATTCGTTGCGGTCTTTGGTTTTTTTTGGCTCGCGTCTTTCTCGGTGGGATTGGATCAATGGGTTGCGGTCGGATGCTTGGGCTCGCGGTATCGGTCTCTCGGATTGTTCCGCGTAATGTCTACGTAGTGCTTTGAAGTCTGCTATACAAGTTTAAATGCTCAAGATGCCTGCTGCACCACGTAAGGTGTTGGAAAGAGAGCTCGATTCTAGTTTCTGAATTTCGGCATTGTGGTTCGTGGCGTGGTTCGTGATCAATCAGTGCTTGTAGCTACCGGATAACTGTGCTGTTTCGAGTACTAGGAATCCTTGGCCTTGAGGGACAAGGAAAGAGCGATATAGTGGGGACAGCCTCACATTTGGGACTTCCATTTTCTTGGAAAAAACTTGTGTTTGCGCAAAACCTTTTATTCTTCCGCGGAACCTTCAAGTGGCAGTAGATGCAATCTTGAAGCCTCGGGATTTTAGTGAATATCACAATGAATACAAGTGTTTATCTTCAACTAGCAGCTCATTTACAACTCTCATGCAACCGATTTTAATAAAATACTGCTAAGACTCCAACAGGCTTAAACAAGCTGACTACTATCTTCTGGATGTCGCTACACGTGAAACCTATGCAAACATTGCTTGATCCATGATTTGGCATTCACCAAAGTTCCTTCCGCTCGAAACCTTTCTCCAAGAGGGTGTGTGCTGCCTTGGAGACGATACAAGGACCACTATATAATGCATTGATAAAACTAACTGGTGGAAGCAAAACATGTTCCATTTTCCGTCATCTATTTCAAAGCTTGATTTTGTACGCTAGGTTTGGGAGGAAAATGGCTTTCTTAGACCTCCATTAACTGACTTTGTCAGAAAGATGTTCATTCACCACTTGGATATCTGTGCATCCAAATTTCATTTTTACAATATCAGAGGAAGGCATATAATCGACTTTTCCAACTTCATTATTGGGCTTTATTTCACTAATTTTCCCTCAACTACCAGCTCAACTAGTTCCTCCTCAGGACTTTGTATTAATGACGGGGCGTCTTGTGACATGGCAATTCGGTTGTTTCTTTCATTTGTCACAGGGAACAAAACAGAATCCTTCAGTTCAGCTCGTAAAAAATCCGATTCACATCAAGCTGCTGACCTCTTCTTGGAAATGAGAACTCGATGGTGAATGTACCATTGTCATGCAGCCAAATCTAACAAATATAGCTGAGACTCCGACAGACTTCAATAAAATGTCTACGAACTAAAATTGGGACATCTATTCATGTAAAAAACGCATGAACTGAATAAATCTGCATGCATACAATGGAGCTTGGTCTGCTTCGTATGGAAGTGGATTTGTTATTCTTTTGATAAAGGAAAACCACAGTCTGCAACTAGTTTATAATTGTGGAACTTTAAGTCGTGTTCATTTCTTCTGTCTGCACAGGTGGCTGACAATTTGCTGCATGATCCAACAAGTAATTTAGAAACCTTGATATTTTGTTCCCAGACCCTTCGGAGCAAGGTAATTTACCACACTTTGGACAAGACATGGGTCATGGAATTTTAATTTCACGAGCAATGATGTTAACAAGGCCAGGCTTCAAATTCTGGGGTTGCAACGAGCACATTATTCTATCTGCATTCTGACTTTTGATGACTTTTGTGGTTCTCAATAGGTACAACGAGATTTTGAGGAACTTCCTTCTGAAGCATTTCGTCCACTGAGGGATTCGTTAAATGTAAGTGGATATTGTATAGAAAGATTGAACATGGTAAAACAAATACTGATATAAAATTAGACATTTGAGTAAGTGAAATTAGTCTAAAGGCTGGAAAAAATGCTATGGAATTTTAATTTGGAAGTCAGAAAAGAAAATTATGCTATATAAATTAATGATATATCTTGCGCTATCTGGAGAATTCTGGTATCGTTAGGTACATATGATGACAGCATCAAACAAGAACATGTTCAAGTATCGACCCGTTAGAACTTTTTCTAATGCATATGGCTATTCGTTTTGCCCCCTGCTTTGCAGAACTTACTAAAAAAGTTCCACAAGGGCCCTGCCAAAGTTAGAACTCAGGTATTGATTACAAGTTACGTTTGTCAATCATTCTCATTTGTTTTCCTTTAACAGGATGGCATTAAGGGCTATTGTGCTTAATTTTCCTGGCCTTCTAGATTAGTATTGCGGTCGCTGCATTGGCTGTGCATGTCCCTGCTGAAGACTGGGGGGATGGTGGCATCGTGAATTGGCTGAGGGATGAGATGAATTCTCATCCTGAATATGTGCCAGGATTTTTGGAGCTGCTCACAGTACTTCCAGAGGTATATGTATTCCTGTTTGGATAATTTTTTTGCTGAACCTTATTATTCTTTTGCCTCATTATACAAGTTATTTACCTTGATGGTTTCTCTGCTAGAATTATGAAATCATTGGCCATGTGAATAGGATATGGAGATAATTTAAGTTTTCTGAGGATATGGAAATCTTTGCATGTAACTTGATTGAGGTGTCTATTGTCTTCTCCGGTTCAGAGGGCTTTTGTGTGTTCACACTTGGAGTTTATACTGTAGAAGGCATTACTTCAATTGATAGAGATGGACTTTCTTTGCCCTTTCTTTGCATTTGTAATTGCTGCCATACTCTTCTAGTGCCTCTTTAGTCATGCAATCCCCTAAAGCTTCCTTTTCGCAAACTTACTTATCTGTTATTGGTGTCCTTGTGGCTATCACTTTATGAGACTGTCTAGGATAGTGAAACATATCCAGGTCCTATGCCTGGAACAAAAACTGTTGAGTAATCCTTTTGAATCCCAACCAGTTTTTCCTCACTAACCAATAACATTTGGTCAGTAGAAGGGAACGTGGGACCTTTATTAGATGAAAGAGAGAGATTTAAATTATTCAATCGAAACCTGAAAATTTTTATCTATTACCAGGAGTAACTTTTGATCATCACACCCTTACAACTCTTGTCGGAAAGATCAGTTGTAGATTGTGCTTTTTTTTCTTTGTGATGCACGTCCTTTAGTCAAATGATTCGAGTTAATTGAAGTGGTGAATCAAAGTGCTTGGATCTCATGTTTATGCACCAAGGTGGATGAATCATAATATATAGGTATCATTAACGTGAAAAATTTGGCAACACAATTGGGCTTTGCAAGACTTGGACAGCAAAATGTTGTTTGTTTGAAATGGAATAATTACTACAGGACCAAAGATTTCCGTGAAGATATATAAATGAGCTTAATATGATGTATTCCATCAGAATTAGGGCTAATTGAAAGTATTTACATGTAATTTATTTCGTTTTTTTAGGAATAATCACATCCTAGTGATCATTCTAGATATAATTGCACTGCTTTGGTGTAGGGGAGGATCTGATTAGTATCAAGCCCAGAAATTTGCTTTTTTGAATGGAAAGAAGGGCAGAGGAAAATTTCTCCTTTGACATGACTACTCTTCGGGATCTATCACTTTTATGTCATTTATATGGCGTGTTTAATTATGCTCAGGAGGTTACAAACTACAAGATAGCCGCTCGTCCAGAAAGGCGCCGACAATTTGAGAAGGAGCTCTCATCTCAAATGGAAGTTGCTCTAAGTATCTTGACAGCTTGTTTGAATGTTAACGAAGTTAGAGAGCAGGTAAGATACATTCAACATAATTTCCCTTTGTCGTACTGTCCTTATTGGATGTATGCTGTCATTTTAGTGTTGGTGCGTGGTTATATATAATATTTACCACATGTTTAAATATGCAATTACTAAGGATGTTATATAATTATGTTATATCAGCTAGGTTCGCATGTCCCCTCATCAAGGCATTTTTGCATGTTTCTGAATAGTGATAGTATGGCTAATTTTGTAAGGTTTTATTTCTTACTATAGTGAATTGTGTTTTCTAGATGTCATTCGTTACGAAGTGCAGTATGTGAATCGCCAAAAGCAGTTTTTAGATGGTTGTAATGTTCAAGTGAAAGAATTGGTGCTTGGGAAAATAATCTTAGCATGTGGATATTTTTTCTTTGTAACTCTCCTAAATCACACTGCATCTGCTTTTAATCTCAAGAGCAAAATACTTCATGGTAATTCACTAATCTCTCCGACTCTTGATTCCCTGCACTTACCTTCATTGTCCTTGTTTTTATGTATCTAGCCGTTCTCCATGAATTTTATTTCACTGTTGTTCAGGTTCTCGAGGCATTTGCATCTTGGCTTCGACTAAGAAACGGGTATGCATATCTACTTTGATGGTTGCACTTACACATTGATCCCTGCCCCACGAACTACACTAGTGCAATTACGAGTAGCAAACATCAACTTATTGAAGCGCGCACATAAATAAATTTGTATCCGGTGCTTGGAAGATATGCTGTCCTCCTTGAGCTAGGTCATGGGTCTCTAAGCAGCTATGATGTTTTCTGCAACTCCTAAAGTAGACTTCTTCTATGTGTCTACATAACCATGGCGTCGTATGAAAGCATTCCGTTCTGTTCTTCTTTGTTATTATATTTCTTTATGTTGTGCTAAATGATTTTTTTTATTTAATGACAATTTCATGAAATTTCCTCGGTTGGCTCTTGAGCCAATGTATGGCTTTTATTAGCTTTCTGAGTAGGAAAATGTATACGTCTTTACTGGTACTTACTGAGTACTCTTTGTTTCAGGCTACCAGGGTCGATGCTTGCGTCTCACCCTTTAGTACTTACTGCTCTCTCAGGCTTGACCTCAGAACTACTTTCAGAGGCATCCGTGAATGGTATTTTGATTAGGAAAAGTTGGAAGCTCGAGAATTTTCTATTCAACCTTCTCTACCTTCTTGCAGTTTCCTAGCTCAACCTTTTAGTGTGGGTCTCCATGCATGACTGTGTTTTCTTCCTTTTTCCCTTCACTCTGTTTTTGTGTTTTTGGTTGAGGGAGAGGGGACCCTGAGATCATGTGATACGTTAGTGACTGGTGATTGGATTTACTGGCGCACAGGAGTGAACCTCCTAATTTGTCTATCGTGGATGTGACTAATCAATCGGGTTCAGGTCACAAGAATCTTGGAACATTTGTAGTGCATAAAACAGGAAATTTGAAATGTCCATGTCATCCTTTTTTGGTATGCTTTGAATATACATGTCATCCTTGATTTTAGACTGCCGTATACTAATGAGAGACGAGCAACTTGAGACCAAATAGCTAGGGTTTTTTGTTTTATTTCCTCTGTTTATACTGTACAATGTAGAAAACCAATATAATGTTGTAAATTGTATATGGAGTTTCTACTCATAAGCATAACCATTTCAGATGTCGAGACTTCTCTATGGTGTTCTTGTACTTGCAGTCCCCGTTACTGGAGTACATGTTGTTTAAAAGAGCTTTAACTTTTGGATATTGAAATTTACTGCTGAAATTTGGTGTTCTTGTGTATATCACTCTTACTTTGTTAGGTTTTTTATTTTATGTTATGCTTCTTATATATTTTGTCATGCATGCAGTTGTATCAGAATTGATTCACTTAACAGCAGCAGGAAGTTCTGGTGGGGTCGCTGTACAGATGCCTCTGATTCAAGTTATTGCGCCTCAAGTTATGAGTCTAAAATCACAGCTTAGAGATCCTTCAAAGGTAATAAATCATTGTGCTTTCAAACTGTTGCCCTCAGCTGCAGGTTGAGTAGCCTTGTTGACTTACGGGTTCTCAGGAAAAGAAAAATGGGCCTATTTTTTCAATAGTGGTAGAACTCTTATAGATGGCTAATAGCTTATTGATGTTTTTTAATCGACTGACTTGTTGCATCGGTATGAACCCTTTGGCACGCATTAACAAATTTTGCTTGTCATAAGGGGAAAAAATGGTGGTTATGAGCAAGTTGAAACAGTTCTTCAGAGGGGCATGGTTGTCATTGTTACTAAGTTAGTTGTGGGCTGTCACTTTTTACTGAGCGTTATTATTGTGTCTATATATCCCTTATCTTTTATGATGATTTGGAGAATCCAGTATTCCTTTGGATAGACCTGACGTGATGTGTCCTACCATCATCAATTAGGTAGATTTTTGGGTGGGGCTGACTTCTTGGCAGTGAGTAGTTGCAGAATCAGCTGACACAATAGGGAATGTTTAGAATCACTAGACTTGTTTATACTGTAATGACAACTGCATAATATATGCCTTTTATAGCTTGAATTGTTGGTGCACATACCCCATTTTTTGGAAACTGTCAAAGGATCTTTTCAGAGATCCTATCATATGCTTTCTCTAGTTTACAAGATCTCCGAATAATTTTGTCTATCATCATGTCTTTCCACCCGGTATCTGTAACAAGGGATTGTCTCTGTGGAATTTTAGATGGAGAGAAACCCTTTTTCTCATTCATATTTACTACCTCTTTACATTGACATATTTATAGACTAATACACAGAGGAGTCCTAGCAAACAAAAAAGGAAACAAAGCCTAAATAGGAGAACAGTTACAATCCCACGATTTGTGGGATTTAACCAGAATAAAAAACTCCTAAATAGGAAGAATCTACTCCTATCAATCAGTCAATTATCCTACATATTTACAGCCATATAATCTGGATATTTACAGGTCAACAGTCTCCATTATCATTCTTCTTGGCTAAAACCAAGTTGATTTGCTAATATACCGCCATAATATTTAAATGCTAAATATGGTTCATTTTCTCTTGATATTTATCCCAAGTCTGCTGCTTCCTGACTGGTGATTCTTTTGCATGTGTTTCTGCTATCAGGATGAGGAAGATGTAAAAGCCATCGCTCGTCTCTTTGCTGATATGGGTGATTCATATGTTGAACTGATTGCAACTGGTCCGTACATGTGCCATATTTATACCTACATGCCATCACTTAACTGCATTGCTTTTGCTTTATGCAGGACCTTTGGGAATTGATACTTTTTTATGTTTAGCATTAATAATTTTATTACAAAGTACGTTTTCTTGGGTAAACTATGTTCTATTAATTTGATACATCTTGCCTGTTCAGGTTCTGAAGAATCAATGCTAATAGTGCACGCTTTGCTGGAAGTTGCTTCTCACCCTGAATTCAATATTGCATCAATGACATTTAACTTTTGGCACAATCTTCAGGTTAACTTGACCAGAAGGTAAATCTTTTTGGAGATCTCTCAAATCTTGATTTATTTATGCGAAGTTGAAGATTTATTTTCAAGTTATCATTTTGCTTTATTAGGGACTCTTATGCTTCATTACCAAATGAAGCTACAATTGAAGCTGAAAGAAACCGCAGGCTACATATTTTTCGGTTAGCCTATGAATCACTCGTTTCTCTGGTAAGTCTTGTAGTTAGGATGGTTGGAATATGCCAATCTCTGCATAAACTTTAGAAGTGTGCTTCTCCATATTAGGGATGTTGATTCAAAGTCCTCATTTGGGTTGCTAAAAACTATGGCACTGTTATTATAAATGCATTGCATTATGTTGAAGTTAGGTAATTGTTAAGATTTAGAATATAATCTGTGCCATTCTCGAATAACTTGAACTTTTAGCGAAACAGTTGCGCTCTCGATTTCAATATAGTGTAAAGCGAGGCTTCTCATGTTTTATTCCTCATACCTTTATTTCATCCATTATCGGTATCCTCTCTTTATACATGATATGCTTCAACAATCGTCAATATGTATCAGATTTTCACATCGGGGCTATTGTTAATCTACTGGTCTTTGATTGAGGGGGATGGGTATTCAGGTGGGTGGTTTTGGGGCACATGTATTCTGCTTGTGTAACGATTTTGTATCCATGTGCACTGGTTGTAAACCGCTGGAATCTGGACAAGATGAAGCGATATTCATGGTTGTTCACTCAGTTGCTTTTTCCGAAAGATCTACTTTTGCTTTTGTCGTGCTTCTACTAACATGAGATTTATAACTGTCAAGAATAGCTTTCACATTCTCTGAATCAGATAGTGTTACATGTAAGAAAGATAATTTCTCGACTGATTTAAATATACAATTTGTTCTTTCTGGTAAATTTTGCAGCAGGAAATAATCTCTTTTCTCCTGTTCTTGGCAGACTTAGCAGAGATAATTTACTGATACCTCATGCATCTTATAATTCTTTTTTGCTTATTATTTTATAAAGTAGCATTCACGAATGATGCCTATCGAGTACTTTCAGCCTCCATGGGTGTCTGATAAGATTCGTGTCATCTCAGTCACTGCCTAGGTCATGATAATATGCTACTGATCTCTGATGATATGCTTGGGTATGCTCCCTCTTAGTTGGTTGTTTGAAAGAATGCTACTTATACCAGCCACTGAAGACTGTGACCTGCTGTCGCATGTCCCAATTGTTGTAATTGGAGATGTCTCTCATCATTTTACTTAGTTATCAGTGGATGTTAAAAAATTATAGAAGGTTTGAAGAAATATTATTTGGTTAAAAGTGTTCATGAGTGACAATCGGCCTGAGCAGAAGAGATGGGGAGTTGGAGACATTTGACTTTTCCATCATGTGATGCATTGTCTGAGCAAGTTGAGAGGTCTTCAATTATTCTTTTGCAGGTGAGCTTTCGGGTTCAGTATCCACATGACTATCGAGACCTTTCACAAGAGGACCTCAGGGAATTTAAGCATACTAGATTTGGTAAGCCTAGAGCACTCTCGCATGTTTGAGAATGGAACTGTTTCTACTTGTTCCTATTGATGCATGTCAGAAGCTTGCAACAGATTATCTCCATATTAATCAGATGTTTTAAGGAAGTAAACCTTATGTCTCGACCAGTATAGTGAAAATCGCGATTTGACTCGAAAAATCATATGATTATATGAGCCAAATCATGGGAATCGTGTCAAATTGCATAAAAATATGCAGCGGAGTGAATCAGGTGAATCCCGAGTCAACTCAATTAAATTGCTAAAATCACGAGTCAACTTGGATTGACTTGGCGGACCCTTTTTCTTGCTGCCTGTGTGGTTTCAAGGTTGGAATTGGGCCTCTTGAAGCCCATAAGCAAAGGCAGACAGTTAGTCATTTAAGTTAAATGGCGAGTTTCACCCTTTCACTAATGCCTTGACTTAAAAACAATAAGAAAAATAATAGAACAGAAAGTTCTCTTTTGGTTACGTTTTATGCTCTTTTTAGCAAAAGAATGAGCTCTCTTCCTTGTGTCTCTCAGTTCATTGTTCAACATTTCAAGAACTCAAGCAAAGCAGCCAGCTTACAAAATTATACTAGGAAAGATACAATTATCATGGTACATGAAAAAAGACACCATGATATCATATATAACTCAATTATTCAAGATAATACCACCAAAGAGCTAAAAAAATTTAAACCCATTCGAGAAATAATTGTATGTTAAGATGTCGACATACAATTATTTCTCGAATGGGTTTAAATTTTTTAGCTCTTTGGTGGTATTATCTTGAATAATTGAGTTATATATGATATAATGGTGTCTTTTTTCATGCACCATGGCATGGTTAGTGGAGCTGATACTATGAGAATGGTATCATTTAATTTGTTTCTATAGATCAAACTTTGTTTTGGAGCTTTATGATCAATATGTATGGTGACATTTAAGATATCCTGTCACTACTTATATAACGATTTTATAAATTAGATCTTAGAATCCCATTTTAAGGGGCCATCACTGATCTTAGTTAAGCAGGCGGGTTTAACTACCTTGGTCTTGACTTAGATTGCTTTAATTCAAGAATAGTTGTTGCCTTTAATTATATTTGCTGCATTCGATGATTTTGTGGGCTTACTCTTTCTATTTGTCTCTTTAGACCAGTGTTTTTGCTATTATCATGTCTGATCAACATTTCAAACCCTATTCGTCATCTCTTGACAATTTTTTTTTCAGTTTCTTTCTGCATTTTGCCTTTGGCCATTTGCTTCTAAATGTCCACTGCTCAAATCTTTAAACTATGTTTCTGTAAGAACAGCTTCCATGTTTGATGTGACTTTAGTTGCTGTAAGTATAACATGTCGAAAGAGTCTCTGCAGTAAGTGAGATGAAAAATGGCTGCAAACTTTGTTCTTCCTTGAAATGAATACCATTTTCTGTAAATCTGTATCATAATCCAGGACCTCGCACCTGTTGTTCCTAATGAAATTTTGGTTTTTATTAGCTGTTGCGGATGTATTGATCGATGCAGCATCAATTTTGGGGGGTGACACTACTCTGAAGATTCTTTATGTGAAGCTCATGGAGGTGAGTACGTAATATAATAACTAATTCTGTTCGCTTCCATCACTTTCAGTGGGTGATATGTATTTGTGCCATGTCAGATTGAATCTTTTGTCTTTTGGAGGGCTGAAGCAAGTACTATCCTTCGTCTGGAGATGCTGGCCTTACATTCAAATTTCTTTAACTTATTCAGCCTTGATCAGTCATTTTTGCTTAAATCTCAAATGTGTTTTAAATGTTTTTCCTTGCTCATTTCAGAAGTATAAGACTTTACTGGAGAATTAATTGTGGAAATGTCCCTAAGCTACTAAAAGTTTCAGGCATTTATTGGAAACTCTATATGCTTGAAATGATGCCATTGACATTCCTCAACCTACCCTACTACCATAATTAGCAAATTGCCTATGTTGCTTTTGCTCTGGGAGTGTTTGGAGTTTCATGATCATGACATTTTTGTTCTGATGATTTTCACTAGAGACATAAAAGGTTGACACATTATGGCAATAGACACAACAAGATTATTGATCTGTTTTTCATGCAAGCATCACATGATTCTTGGCACTTGAGGATTACTCTCTACCTTGTATTTAGTTGGCTATATAGTTATGGCTTGTTATAGGTGATAGGTCCTCATGTTTTGATTTTCTAGCAAGTTGCCTTTATTTACTTTCTCTTGATCAACAGGGTCTTAATTTGTGCCAACTTTTGAGTTGCTGGTTTCTTTTTATATGCTCAAGTAGTAAATTACCAGTAGTTTCTGTAGTTGTGATGATGTACAATCAATGATCTTAAACAGTGAAATCTCCTTCTCTTGGTGTAGCGTTTTTAATTGTTCAGTCTGGTAAACTAATTTTTCCAAAGTAAACCCATTATCAACAGTTTAATAGCAAGAGTAAAATAGGTCTTGAGAGTATTTTGGTGGACTTCACAATTTCTTTTTCGTTGTTGAAGGCTGTAGCATGCTGTACAAATGGTGAGCAGAGCCAATGGCGTCCAGCAGAGGCTGCTTTATTTTGCATCCATGCAATATCGAATTATGTTTCAGTTGATGAAGCAGCAGTTATGCCCTTGGTATGCATGCTTTTTGATTTTTCTTCTCTCCCCTCAAAGAAACTCAAATAAAAAAGGCAGTCCTTATATCTTGACTGAGCTCAAGTTGTTATTCTTGCTGTCATGGTGAAGCTGTAGGATTGCGCGCCCTCTTTTGGTTAGTATAAAGGAAAGCAGAGCTGGTTCTCTGCTTCATGAGTTATTTGTATTGAGCGAGCATATCATCTGAAACTGTGAAATCTCTCCTAATGATACACACACGTTTGTTCAGCAAGCTCCTTGCATGGAGCTTGACTGATGATTTCTCATAAATGGCTTGCTTGTTTATTTGGTGTCTCTACTACTCATGGTATCCTAGGTTTTTGACATAGCATACTTCACCTGAAAAACCTAGTAGTGAAAATGGAAAAGGCTGATGTTTGGTATTTTAAGAGTAAATTCTCGAAGAAGGAAAGGACAGAGTGGTCTTAATGGCTGGAACAAGACATCCGTGGACTTCACAAATTTGATCCTCCTCATTGATCACTGATGACAATGAGGAGGTTTGTGGCTTGGTAGATACATCTCTGGAACTTTGAGATATCGTCTGTTTCCCCCAAATGGGTTGACAGTTTTTATATACTACCTGTTTATCAGCCTTTCCATCTTTTTTATGTTGGCTCAAATTTTGTTTGGTGTTTCTATATGACTGCTCTTGACATGTGCCTTTGTTTGCTGCTTTCAGATTATGGCTTTGCTTCCAAAGCTTCCTCAGCAGCCAGAACTTCTTCAAACTGGTAATAAATTGTTAATAGTTCGACAATTTCCGATTTTTTCTATCATATGGAAATTGGAGCATGGACATAAATAAATTACTTTGGGCTATAAATGGTAATTGAGGGTCTTTCATGGCTGTTGAAGGGTGGATTTGAACCATACTCGCCTTGGATCAATAGAGTTTTTTAGCTGAGTGATGTCATATATCGCTTAAATGTTTCAGTGTGCTTGACAATTGGAGCTTATTCAAAATGGCTTGATGCTGCGTCAAGTGGACTTTCTATAATACCACTGGTCATAGATATTCTCCTGAGCGGAATGGGCACATCCGAAGATTCTGCGGCAGCTGCGGCTCTTGCTTTCAGGCATCTCTGTGATGGTACGGTGCTTCTTACATTGTCAGGCTCTTTAATATTGGGTTTTATGTGTCAGTTGTATACCATGCTCTCTCTCTCTCTCTCTCTCTCTCTGTGGATTGTATTCTACACAGCTTTTTTTGCCTAGATATTACATGACTAAATAAGGATATCTGTACTGGTTATAGATTGTCGAAGAAAGCTCTGTGGATGTTTGGATGGCCTGTTTCATGTATACCATAGAGCAGTTAGTGGTGAATTCAAAGTCTCTGCTGATGACTCGTTGCATTTAGTTGAGGCGTTAAGGTAAGCTGGTTGATTGAGAACATTTAGTTGTTGATTTTGCTTTGTAGTGTAAACTTTTGTTTGAATTCCTCACACTGATGTCTGTTCATATCCTGTCCTTCAGTGTTGTCATAACAGAGCTACCTCCTGACCATGCAAAGAAAGCTTTAGAAGCATTATGCCTGCCTGTTGTTACGCATTTACAGGTTGGTTTCTTTCTGGTCTATGTGCTCAGTTGGCCCTTCATTGAGAGTATTCTCAGCTCCTTAAATTTGAACTCCAGGAGATCATAAACCAGGGTCCAGAAGTAGTTGAGAAGAAACATGCTCGTGATTTAACCGTCCATATTGATCGGATTGCCTACATTTTTAGGTTGGTCATGAATTATGGAATTAATATTCTTTCTTCCATGTTATTTTTGCTCATGTTTCTTTCTCCTCCCTTATAACTTGATGGAAGCCAGATATGTGAATCATCCTGAAGCTGTGGCAGATGCTATTCAGAGGCTCTGGCCAATTTTCAAAGCAATCTTTGACCTGTGAGTATGCATGAATCTCTATTTTGAATAGATTCATCCTGTGGAAAGTAATTGGTTCACCACCCTCGTACATTTTCAAGTGCTTTTGATGATTTGCTGCAGTCGTGCTTGGGACATGCGAACAATGGAATCTCTTTGCCGTGCTTGTAAATACGCTGTGAGTGTGCTAAACTATTCCGCACTGAACTTTTGGGTGTTCATTGCTTCTGTCCATCCCTTATTAAATTTCTGGTAAACAACTTATTAACACTCATTTGGTCCACCGTCCTTATCTTTGCCTTTCACTCATCTAAAACTAGAAGTGGATCACTGCAACAAACCGGAAGAAATCAGAGGATATGACTTTGCAGTGCCTTGAATTGGCTTGCTTAAATTGTCATATTCATGTTAATAATCATGTGATAATTGCATAAGTGTGTACTATATAAAATGTTTCACTTTTGTGCGGTAGATAAGAGTTCCTGTAAATGCTGGATGCATAATTATATAATCACCATCAATTGTCTATCTCAGGTTAGAACTTCTAAGAGGTTCATGGGGATCACGATAGGTGTGATGCTGGAAGAAATACAAGGCCTATATAAACAGCACCATCAGCCTTGTTTTCTCTATCTCTCTAGTGAAGTTATTAAGGTACAGTTGCACTGTGAGCTGTGATTTGCATCATATTTATATGTGCATATATACTTAAATATGCAATAAACATTTGGATGCAGATATTTGGTTCCGATCCTTCTTGTTCGACCTATCTCAAAAATTTGATTGAAGTGCTTTTTAAGCAGACGACGTGCCTTCTCCCCAACATCAAGGTATGGTTCGAATGAGTAATAAACTATGTTTCTTTCTGCAGATGAACATGTTCTGCTGACACATTTAAATCCTTAATTGTTCAGGAGTTCACTGCTAGACCAGATATAGCAGATGATTGCTTTTTGTTAGCATCAAGATGCATTCGCTATTGTCCGCAGTTATTCATACCATCAGATGTATTTCCTCCCTTGGTTGATTGTTCATTGATTGGGATTACTGTTCAACACAGGTTTGGCTTCTCTCTCTCTCTCTCTCTCTATATATATATATATATATATATAGACATACATATACATATATACATATATATATATATATATATATATGATTTTCTTTGTATTGCTTTGGTTTTTCGGATGTACTATGTGCCTTTGTCATTACCAATATTTAGTGCTTGTGCAAATTTCCAAGGGGAGGAGAGGAGCAAATTCTGCCTTTGCGCTCAGTATGCTGCTCCTTTTTCTTTTTTTTTTTTTTTTTTTTGGTAACCCAGGGAACCCCCGCACGGCCGACAGCCGGGGAGTAAACCCTGGGGGCGACACGTGCTAGCCACCACACACGTGCCACCGGTTAAGTCACCCTGCGGCGCCCGGGATTCGAACACTCAACCTTTTGCGAGAGGAAGAGTGCGCGCTCCAGCAGCGCCACCCAGGCGGGTGGTTGCTCCTTTTTCTTTATCACTCCAATATCCAATGAAAAATATTTCTTGTAATGTAAGCCTGCGTACATTGGACCTAAAATGGTCTGACCCTTTCCTGGACCCTGCGCATAGCGGGAGCTTGGCCTTCCGGCTTTTCTTTTTCAGTTGTCCTCATAGTCTAGGCACCTCAGTGTCTTCAGCTCTCATATTTTCATAGGGAACTTCTTAATCTCCCCACTGCTTCGGAAAGCATGCAATATCATATTTGGCACTTCAATTACCATCACCATTTTGTGGTTTCAATTATGCGAGTGATGTCATTTTTCAACTGAAACCAAAAATGCTAGTCTCGCTGGGGATAAATGTGAAAAACTATTTCTTCCACTTTATTATACCACTTGATAGTGCGAAAATTCTCTCTCTCTCTCTCTCTCTCTCTCTCTCTTGTGGGAAACATTTGATCAGCGTGTAAAGTCACAAGGTGTATGAGGTGTCTGGGTTCATCACCGGTTGCATGTGGTTGGACCATGTTGACTCAAAGACGATGACTATTAAATTACTGAAATCAAGTGAAAATTAAAGAGAAGAAACATAAGATGAGTCAAGGAACTCCTTTACAAGGGGAACCGCTCGAGCATCTTATGCTCCATAAGATATATTAGTTGGAAGTAGGAAAGAAAGATATTATCATTTTCTCATCGTGTGCATTTTGAACACAATGTTTGTTGCTGATCATATGCACGATCTTGCATTTTGTTGTGGAAGGTAAGCTGTTCCTGAACCTATGATTATTTGTCAATTATGTTACCTTGTAGGGAGGCCTCGAAATCGATATTGGGCTTCTTGACTGATATATTTGATCTAGCACAATCTCCGATGGATAAGCAATATGTGTCCATCAGGGATAATGTGATCATTCCACGAGGACCTTGCATTGCCAGAATTTTGGTGGCTTCAGTAGCCGGAGCTCTTCCGAGCTCCAGATTAGAAACGGTAAGGACTGGTTCTCTCGAGCACTTCCACGTTTTAGCGCATTGAGTTATACCACGAAAATGAGAACCGAGACTGTTCATTTCACCCCGATCCTGCTTTTTTTCCAGGTAGCATATGCGCTATTAGCATTAACACGAGCATACGGAGTTCAGGCATTGGAGTGGGCCAAGAACGGCATCTCGCTAATTCCATCAACAGCTGTAACAGAGGTGGAGCGCGCACGGTTTCTACAAGCATTATCTGAAGCAGCATTGGGGACTGATGTCAATGCCCTGATGGTTCCTATCGAGGAGCTATCTGACGTGTGCCGAAGAAACAGGACGGTTCAAGAGATCGTGCAAGGAGCCCTGAGACCGCTGGAGCTGAACCTGGTGCCTGTATCACAGTAAGGCCTGATTGGCACAGAGTGGCCATTTTGATTAGGTCTCTCGCGTTGTGTCGGCCGTCTTGTGTATAAGGGTGTTATAAATTTTTTCTTCTTTTTTCGCATGGTGCTTTTGAGTTCACATTCTCCGATTTTTTAGGAGATTATCGCCCCCCCTTGAATGTTTTCGGATGGGATAGACCGCGGTCTGTTGTATTTTTCTAGTGAGGATGGTTTGAGTGGTTTCGGTTCTTTGATTTATCCATTTTTGGGGTATAATTGTTTGTATAGAGGATTGTAATTTCTTTTCTGTGCGATAATTTACAGTGGAAAAAGAAAATTAGAAGTTGAAAGATCTCAGGTGCCTTTTCTTTAAGCATGTGCTCTGGGAATTCTGATCGAGGAACCGTTGGCTTTTTTGTGAGCATGCATTGCTTTGACTTTTTAAATTTTTGTAAGCCATGTAGCCTTGACAATTTGATTCTTAGTGCAGGAAGCTAAAAATGTTTTGAAATGTAAGTCCCATTAATTTCTTGAAACTATTTTTTTTTCGTACCAATTTCGAATTTTTGAGTGAAAATCGAAAGTAGAAAAGACTAAGCGGGTTTTCGGGCTTTTCAGGAGTTGAAATCGGTTATTTGAAATCGCGAAATTAACGCATTGTCCATGGGTGCATGCCAGTAAAATATTTCTGTGATTATTTACTTTTGCTAGTAGTCTACCGATTAATTAGGAACTTGCATTGGGAAATTGCATCGTTTTTTTGATTGTCTGAACTAATAGTACATCCATGTCTATGTTTTCTTTTACAAATCATATGTAAACAAATCAAATATGGGTATGTTGCGGTGCCGGAGGAGGTGCAAAGGAATCAGTGGAAGGGAGGTCATTTTCTGAAAAAGGGGCTCAAGACGAATTATATTTAAAATAAGAAATCTAAGGTGGCTAAGGTAATTTCAAATAAAGGTCTAAGCTAGTCCAGCGACGAGCAAATGAGATTTTTTTAGATTATTTGAGACCTTTTTTTTAAATTTGACTCGTCACTTATAGGGTCTTGTACCAAAAATTATAGGTGATAATTGAATAGGGTCACGAAACTTATATTCAAGCCTAGTCCGCTCTACTTAGGCGATGTGGGACTCCATGCTCCACTGGCTCGCCCGATGCCCAGTCCTTATCACTAGGGCTAGCCACTAGGGACGGAAGGTGGAGAGAGTGACCTCAACAACATCGATCGAAAGTCGGGCTCCAATACCAATTCACAAGCGGATTTTGTACGAAAAGCAATAACTAATAAAAGAGGGGAGCCCAAGGCAAATTCGCTTGTGTCCTCTTTAATAGTGTTAATATCATGAAAAATCTTAAACCGGTATATCCGTGATAAATTTACTAAAAACTAATTTTTTTATTATAAAAAACTCTAAACTTGTACACTTATGAAAATTTTACTCAATTAATTTTTTAACCTCAAAAAATCCCAAACTGATTTGTGACAAATTTACCCTATGTTAAATTAGATTAATACAAAAAAAATTACAAACTAGTATACCTGTGACAAATGAAGGATAAAACCCCAAATGGATACATTCGTCAACTGCCACATGTCATTTAACTTGGCAATTTGACAGTAAAATTTAACAAAAACTAATGGAGAGTAAATTTCTTATAGGTATACCAATTTGAGGTTTTCTGTGGTCAAAAAATTAATTAGGAGTAAACTTGTCATAAAAATATAAATTTAAAGTTTTTGGCGGTATTAATATAAAAACAAAGAAGAAACTTTCGCTCCGAGCAATGGTTTTGACCTCTCCTTCCTCCTCGTGCGTATTTAATTCTCTCTCTCTGTCTCTCTCTTCTCTCTCTGAAAATGTGAATCCGGCAGCCGCCATCTCCATCATTGCGAGATATCTATCTCCCTCTCTCTCTCTCCACCCTCTGAAACTCATGGCGCTCCGTACACTCTGAAACCTCTTACCCCTCTCTCTCTCTCTCTCTCTATAACAATGTGATCCCCCGTTCTCCCAGCCTTCCTCGAAGCAACCTTCTTGGCTGGCTCCCCACCTCCCCATCCACCTCCGCCTCCACCCCCACCTCCGCCGCCGCTCCTCAGCCGAGCGCCGCCGCCGCCGCCGCCTGGCTCGAAGATGTCGCCCCCCGCCCCCGCCGCCGCGGCGTCCTCCTCCTCCCAGAAGAAGAAGAAGAAGAAGAAGAAGCCCCTCCATTCCCTCCTCACCCACAACCTCGCCAACCTCACCATCCCCTCCTCCGCCGCCGCCGCTCCTCCTCCGCTCTCCTCCTCCCCCTCCCAAGACTTCGATTTCGCCGAGGTCTTCGGTCCCATCACCCCCCACCCCTTCAACCCCAACCCGTCGTCGTCTTCCTCCTCCGCTCTGCATCCCCCGCAGGACCCCCCCGTCATCCAGCACCGGTCCCACTCCTTCGTGGGCCCGTCCCCTCGCTACGCCCACTCCAACTCCCTCCCTTTCATTGACTCCTCTTCTGAAGACGAGGAAGAAGATGGTGATGGCGATGATTGTGAAAAAGGAGGGATTTTGGATGGAGATGAACGGGAAAGCTCGCATCTTGGTGGCGTCGGCGGAAAAGAAGTCGCGAAGAGCGCCGCCAAGATCGGGCCTGGGGATTTCGAGATACTGCGAGTGGTGGGGAAGGGTGCTTTCGGGAAGGTTTTCCAGGTGAGGAAGAAGGGCGGGCACGGCGAGGACGGTAAGGGCGACGGGATATACGCGATGAAGGTCATGAGGAAGGAGACGATCATAAAGAAGAATCACGTGGATTACATGAAGGCCGAGAGGGATATTCTCGCCAAAGTTGTGCACCCCTTCATCGTTCCCCTCCGATATTCTTTCCAGGTGCTGTGCTTTTTGTTTCCAGATGTGTAGAGCTCTTTTCTTGGACTTCAGTTTCTCGATAGATTGCGCATTTTAGAGTGTTGTTTAGCTGTTCTGGAATGCGGCGCGGCGTGAAATTCGCGCCGTTTAAGGATAGTTAACTAGTTTGGTCATTAGATTATGGAGACTTCTTTGGTTTTTCCTGGATGGGATGTGAAAGTCCCTTTGGTTAAGAGTAGTTAACTGTTTTGCTCGATTGCCTCTCATTAATGGTTCAAGAAAAAGTGCATTTTGTGGAGCTGTTGAAACAGGTATGAAACTATTAGACTGATAAATAGAGCAGCATAATTTGCCTTTTCCCTGCAATACTCGAAGTGCCCATGAGCACTTGAAAAGTAGATACGCTCGTTTCATTTTTTTAGCAGGCTGTAAGTGTCAAAAATTGATGCTTTTGGTGACCATGACTTTGCCCATTTTTCCACGGTCAGAGCCGATTGGCCTCGGTCATGAGACCGTGTGGAGCATGACATGTTTGATTCGCTAGGCCAGCCTTTTTTTCTAAGAATCGTGGCTTGTATAATGGAATGCTTCATTGTGGTCAATCATATGACGTCTCCTTTAAACTCGGGCATCTCGTATGCTGAGTAACGGATGCGTCTCGATTCTACACAATAACTAGTTTCAGTCTGTTGTGGCCATCATTGAGAGAGCAGCATATGTGCCCGGCCAGTTTTTGTACAGAGGGCAAATCCCACCTATGAACATCTTCCACATGATAATCCTTTCATCAATTGATTTGAGCACGAAGTCTCTAACACCACTCACACGACCCAGTTGTATCGTCCACTGCACATTATGGCAATGGAATATTGTCTTCCACATGATATTTTACATGATATATCTCATGCTTCTCCCAGTATTACGAAGTTGACATTTGTGCCTTCGTGGAATGGGGAACAGTCAAACCGTGACACAATAATGGCAATCGGTGTTCTTCCCAATGAGTTTGCTTGGGCTTAGTTGGACCCAAAATTATAATTTATTGCATAAATACCTGCCTTGCGATGTTACTCTAACTCCTCCGGTTGTAAAAAAGCACGATGACATAAGGACTATCCTTTAGTTGAGTTGGTGCTTAGAGTATAATTTGCTTTTGAAGCTCAGTTTTCAACTTTGAAACGTGAATTTGCTTTGGAGAATTGTTGGCCTTACCATCGCTATTTCAGGCCTCCATCAATTTATTTATCGTTATCTCTTTTAGGTTGTGACACATTTTCTCTTCTCTTCCTTTGTCCACTTGACAGACCAAGTCGAAGCTTTATTTGATCCTGGACTTCATAAACGGAGGGCATCTCTTCTTTCATCTTTATCGACAAGGGATATTTAGGTATCTCATGACTTGAACTCTTGAGTCACTTTCTAATGTGGTTAATTTACAGTTGTTTTAACTAATTAGTCTTTTGTGACGGCCAGTGAGGATCAGGCGAGGTTTTATACTGCTGAGATAGTATCTGCTGTTTCACATCTTCACAAATGCGGAATTGTGCACCGGGATCTCAAACCTGAAAATATTCTCATGGATGCCGACGGACATGTAATACCATGTAACTAAGTGGTTCGACGGAAACATGCATTCTACACATGATTCTGGTTTTATGCATTGTTTAAATCGGCTTTCATTATCTGTTCTTCAAACAGGTAATGCTTACTGACTTTGGTCTAGCAAAGGAAATCGAAGAGTCAAGCAGATCAAATTCGATGTGCGGAACCACCGAATACATGGCTCCTGAAATTTTGCTTTCTAAAGGCCACAATAAAGATGCAGATTGGTGGAGCGTCGGGATACTTCTATATGAAATGTTAAATGGACAGGTAATGCTCTGTGCATATTGGATGGTTCATTTTACCGGTGACCTAATTCATTCTACCCTGACATATCCCAGGCATGCCTTGCTTTCAGTTTCTATCATATCTAGGGGGATCTTTCAGCTGTGATTCCTGGAATCTTAGATGAAATTGAAATTGGTCATTTTTTAAAGCATTGGCTAGCATGATAAGTGTTGATTTGGGCATAATTTAGGCAGAAAAGGTTTCTGTAACTGAACAGCATATTTCTTTCCCAATTTCTGCATTGCACTGGCTGGTTTTGACTAAGGCATTCAGTATACAGATCTACTGCCTATGATCCCACTTGTTTCCGGAATTACGTTGGTTCTTATAATCTTTGCAGCCACCGTTTACGCATGCAAATAGGCAGAAGCTTCAGCAGAGAATTATCAATGAGAAACTTAAACTGCCACCACGCTTGACTAGCGAAGCTCATTCTTTGCTCAAAGGAGTAAGCATTCCATGCGAGCTTTATATTTTTTATTGTGCAAACTAACAAATAATTAGAATCGGTTGTTTCCCCTTCTTTGCAGCTGCTACAGAAGGAACCATCTAAAAGATTAGGAAGTGGACCAAAAGGTGGAGAAGAGATTAAAGGTCACAAATGGTTCCGGGCAATCAACTGGAAAAAATTGGATGCTCGAGAGGTGCAACCAAATTTCAAGCCGGATGTTTCTGGAAAAGATTGTATAGCCAACTTTGACAGATGCTGGACTGCAATGCCTCCAGATGACTCGCCAGCTCCAACACCTACTGCAGGTGAACATTTTCAGGGTTATACCTACGTTCCCCCTAATCCTTGGCTTTCATCCAGTTCTTTGGAAGGGTAACGCCCGCCGTAGCAGCACTGGAAGTGGGAAATAAGCTACTGTAAGTTTGCATTAGCTGAGGGAATTAGAGATAACCACAGCTTACCATTGCTTGATTTAAGTATATTCTCACTGAATTGCTTGGTTTGATGTTTTTTTTTTAACTGTAGCTACTTGTACCCTACTGTATTTTTTTACTTTATTAGTTGTTTAGGGACATCCCTTTAGTAATCAAATCTGTTTCTTCATTTCTATTTTTTTTTATTAGTGCTTCTTCATTTGTCGGTGTTGCCTATATAAAGTAATGCTTATTTCGGTACTTGAGATGAAGCCCGCACTTCACCACCTGTACTCTCCATCATTCCTTTATCGTGATATAAAATCAACAGCCTGCCAGCTGGACCGTTGTATTGCCTTGTTACTTATTAAGACGCAAATTATTGTTGACTGCCAATGCTAAGTGCTTGTTCCTATAATTGGAAGTAATCCATTGTGAGATTCATATTTAATCCCACTGTTGAGGTTCATTCAAAAGTAATTCAAATGAAAAGAGCAGCTGATTGGCTGCTCTAGCTTGGGTTGACAAGTTGGCAATGTGAAAGGCCTTTCTTTCTTTTTGGGTCTCAGTATCTCATTCCAAATGAGAGAGAGAAGGGGTGAGGAGGCTTCATCCTGAAGGTGACACAATGTAAAAACGAGTGGCAGAGGCAAGCATTCAGAACTGCAATTAGAAAAGCAGACGGAGGAATCTAATTCTACTGCTCGTTACTTACAAAAGAAGCAATATGTATACTGACTCACAGAAGTCCAGACACCTAGAATACCTCTTTTGACAAAATAAAGGATCAGATGTGACCCTTGATGGTGTAGGGTGGGCAGGAACATATAGTTGTCTAGGGAGCTAAACTTCTTTGTGAAGGTTACTGAAGGGAATACCGAATTGATTGGAAGCTTTCAGAACTGCATAGTGAAAGGATGGTACGAGTGGAATCTAGCTTTATCCAAAATGAAGCGAAGTTATGGATGCAGCTTTAGAGCTAGATGCGTCACTAGCACATGCTTAGTTTTAAACTGCTACTTTGTGTGGGATCTCCAAGAATGAACCCCTCTTTCATGGAAGGACTTGAGCAAGTTCCCTTTTTTCTTCTGTCAAGATTATATTAGTATCAATACAAAAGTTCTTCCTGGAATCTGGACGAGATAAATTAGGATTAGCCTCAAATCCCAACTAGTAAAGATATTATGATCAGTTTTAGAAAGTATTAAGGTGTGGTGTTCTGAAGTTATTTCTTTTGTTCTATAGACCAATTGCTGTAATTGCATATTTGAAAATAGAATCCATGCTTTTTGTTGCTTCATAGAAATATATTATGAACCTACAGCTATTATTCTTCTCATTTCGTGGAATAAGAGAATCCACGGTAAAAGGTCTCTTTGAGTGTAGAGGACCCCCGAGAGACCGGAAGAAAAATTAACTAGCTATGTCTCTCGTTTCTGTACCCGTGTTGCTCTATAAGAGCTCCATCCTTCTTGTTCTGTATAACCCAATTCTCCTGCTCATTATTTTCTGAGAGCTGTTTACTAGAGGTAGTCAAGAGTGAATTGCCATGAATTATAAGAAAAGAAACAGCGACTCCCTTTGTGAGAGGTCTATGAAGATGGTGACAAACATCCTTAGGTTATCATCTCTTTCAATAGCCAGCATGAGCTTAGGAACCACTGGTCGTCCAGTTTTGGCTCAAAGTCATAGTGCTAAGGATTCTTCCATGATGGCTGATGAACCAGTTGTTCCGCAATTTGCTGGTAGCCGCCGATCACAAGAGCCACAGAGCTGGTCCAAGCCTGTTTCATACTTGGTGGAGCTGGAAGGTGGGATTGAGTCTGCATATGTGTTTCGCGATGACAAGAACGTCGATGGTATGGCTTCCGACTATATCGAACGGGTCCACAAGAAGAATCAACATTATTGCCGCGAAGCATCTGAGGAGTCTCCTATCATCTTGCCTCCTCCACCTAGTATGCTGAAGTACAAGTAGCTATCTTTCACCGCCTGTTCTGGGTAACTTAACATTCTTCTTGTTCAAAAGAATGTTAATCTTGTTTTCCGTTGCCTCTTGTCAGTGAAATAAGGCTTAATGGAAAGTTCATATGGAGCTGGCTCTCCCTCTCCCGCCCTCTCTCTCTCTGTCTCTCTCCCTCCCCCCCCCTCTCTCTCTCTCTCTCTCTCTCTCTCTCTCTCTCTCTCTCTCTCTCTCTCTGGACCCTGCACAAACAGGGGAGATCACAGTGTGGCTGGCTGTCTTGGCTTGCTGGTCAGTTGTATGTAATTGATTTGTTCCTAACTTCCTCTTTTGACTTCCTCTTGCTTTCTCAGTTATTTTGTTGGATATGCCTTGTGCACTCCGTACAGGGCCCAAGGGGATTGGCAGCGGCGGCAACCGTCACAAACTGTCGCCGTAATTTATGTTGATTTCTGTTATGTTCTTAGAAGTTTCCATGTAAAATGTCCGTATCCCGCCCTTTAACTATAGATTTTGCCAAATTCCCTAGCCTGCAACCTCAAATCGGAACTCTCGATTCGCTTTCTTTGTCAGTTTGGTTTTAGCAGTGGGGGGTCTCTCTCAATTTGGAAAGAACCCTGAAGTTCTCCAATGCCTCACTTTCTATCTTTGACGAATAAAGTGGGTTTAGACTCTTTTTTTCAAACGAGTTTTTTGCACTGAAGCGCTCTTCTGGGCGAATCTTGAGAGGGTGAACTTGGCTGAGGTTTTGGAATCTCGTGTTCCGCGAGGGATAAAAGATGGTTTAACGATTCTTAGGGCTGAGGCGGATTGGACCTTCCAAATCATTGGATAGATCACCTCTCTTCAATAGATCTGTCAAATCGGCAGGTCGGGTCAATTTGCATTGGATCGAAAATGATTTGACCCAAATTAACTAATTTTTATGCAATGCAAATATGGTGACTCATATTCGACTTGTTCCATATTGTTAAAAAACTTTAATATTTAATCAAATCTTGGAAAACTCGTACCCAAAATTGATGTAAAAATACAGAGCAAGTGAATGCGAGATCTAGTGAGGCAAAGAGAGACTCAAGAGGGTCATAAAAGTGAATTGTGTTTAAATAAGTTGTAAATTCATTTATGATCGATTTATGACTTATTTAACATCCATATGTTTAAATATAGGGAAAATACTACAAAAAAATCTCAAATTATGTCACTTGCGATAAATTTACCCTGAATTTTTTTTGTGACGCTTAAAATCCTAAAACTATGTCACTTATGACACATTTATCTCACAATACTTTGGCCTAAGGGCATTTTCGCCTTTTTCCTTTTTCTGTTTTTTTCCTTTTTTTTTTTCCTTTCTCCTCTCTTCCCTCCGTCGGCCATGGCGGAAGGAAGTCAGTGAGGGTGGCCCTCGCTGGCGTTGGGTTTGGGTGAGGGCTGCCCTTGCCGGATTTGGTGAGGGCGACCCTTGCCGGCATTAGGCGAGGGTGAATCTCGCCCGACGCTGGCGAGGGCAGCCCTCGCCCAACCCCAACGCAGACGAGGACTGCCCTTGCCGGCTTCCCTCCACCATGGCCGGTGAAGGAAAGAGAGAAAAAAGAAAAAAAAAAGTAAAAAAAAACAGAACAAGGAAAAAGACAAAAATTTCCTTGGGCCAAAGTATTGTGGGGTAAATGTGTTACAAGTGACATAGTTTGGGGTTTTTCGTGTCACAAAAAAAAATTTAAGGTAAATTTATCACAAGTGGCATAATTTGGGATTTTTGGCGGTGTTTTCCCTTAAATATATTTATGACCCATATAACTGAATATAACTAACCTATACAACAACTTAGCTTATTATATAGGGGTTAAGAAAAGGGTCTAAGAATCATTTTGACAGGACTATTGTTCATCAAATCTTCCCAATTTATGCTCTAGTTTGGATAAAATGTAGCGAGGTGCTATCATGCCGTTCAATAGGATGGTAATGTTTTTGGCCACAATTGTTCTTCACAACGTTTGAAACATTCCATTAGTATCCTAACCAACTCCCTACGAAGTGCCCGCGCTACTCGCTATAGTCGATGTTGCACCTATTTCATCAAAATAATGCGGTGAACCAAACCATGTAGATATTTCACAAACTAACTAGATGAAGTGTACATGAATAGCACATTGTATTCAATAGGGGTGTGCAAAAAAATTAGGAATGCCCAAATCGCCCAAAATCGAACTGAACTGGCCCAGAACCAGCGAATTCCAGGAGAACTGATCCGATTTCCGATTTCAGGTGTAAAACTATCCATTGGCCTATCTGGACTGGATCGGTATATATATATTGTGATAAATATATGTAAAGAAAAAAAACCCACTAGTTAGGATTCACACATACAGTTCTTGAATACTCCTATCCTCCACCTTCTCATGCACGCTAGCCCTCTCAACTCTCTCGCCTCATCTTAAATGTGTTTTCTTTTCACTGTACGGTCTCCCTTCTCTGCTTACACCAACGACCCACCATTGACGTGACATCTTAAAATTTATGACATTTCTTGCCTCGGACCGAGTCAAAGAGTTGGGGTTTGTTCAAAGAGAAGGGAAGAGAGAATTCTAGGTTGGTGTTAAAATGGAAGGAGAAGGGAGATCACTGGCTTAGACCCCCAACA
Source organism: Syzygium malaccense (assembly GCA_031216405.1). NCBI lineage: Eukaryota > Viridiplantae > Streptophyta > Magnoliopsida > Myrtales > Myrtaceae > Syzygium > Syzygium malaccense. The sequence goes on along the minus strand of CM062254.1, from coordinate 1,859,348 downwards.
TATTTAGTCTTGGCTGCCCTGGATTTCTTCTTTCAAGGCTCTTTGAGGAGGGTTGGAAAGGTCTGAACTTTTCTTTTCTGAGCTTTCTCTATTTATCCTTTTGGTTCTTTAAATGTTTGAGGAAAGTTGGAAGCAGAAAAGAGAAGGAGAACGAAAATGTGTAGTTAGTTGCCGTAGTATCGTTTTGATACTGAACAGAGAATCCCTGCACACACGCGCACACAAAAAGACCGGTTCGGTCCAATTCTTGGATGAATCCATAAAACCAACAAGCGATCCCCGGTTCTCATTTTATGAAACTAGTACTTAGTGGATGGCTTCCGATTATAGGGAGAGAACAACCCATCTTGAAATCGATCACTCCTAATATTCACGGGAGTTTCTTAGTCATGAACCTGTATAATCATGTCCTTTTTCTTGTGGATGGTATATGTTTTGTTCGGTGGAATGTGCACCTCGAACTGAACGAGCCGTTTAACATTCTTACCAGGTTAAGAGGTCGAGTCTTCTTGAACTTGACATCAATCTATCCGAATATTATTACAAAATGTAAGTAGTAACTTTCAGTAATAATTGGCAGGAAAATCTTCCGTAGGAGAATATTAACTTCTCACATGACCAAAAAAAAAAGTAGGTGTAAAATGTATCCTTCTCTTATGATTTCTAACTTATCATACGCAGAATAAGATCAGTAAATGTCGTCAAAACAACTTTCCCATGTGAACTGGTAAAAAACTACCAAACAAAAAAGTTAAATACTAGTGTATCATGTAGTTGGCAATATTATACACAAACGTGAAAGACGACTAGCACCGTACCCCTAGTAACCCGGGCATTTTGCCATCCATGTTCAGACATGGAGGAGGCTTGTCTGATTTTTTAGCCAACCCAAGTTGCACATGATCATGAACAGATTGTGACCAATCAAAGGAAAGGTCAGTACCACCCTAGACTTTGTCTGTACACAAAGGATAAAAAGAAAACCAAAGCGACACAATTATTGAGCTTATCTTATCCAAAGATCACACAATCTCAAATCGTGTCCCTCGATACAGGTAAATAAAAGATCTGCCCCCACCAACCACCAGCCACTGGTGGACTCAGTTGATTCTCCTTTTGCTCTCACAAGATCTACACGAACCAGTAGAACCAGTAGATATTGAAATCAGACCCCACCAATGAATGAAACGGCAATGAACGAAACGGCAATGAACGGGAGAGGTTTTGTTAGTTCAGTTTAGAGCGCTTACAGATACAGACAGACAGAAGACAAAATGACCACGAATCCAATGGGCTTACAGAACAGCAGCATCAACAACACAAAAAAGACACGATCATCTTTTCCGTTGTCTGTACAGATCAGCGACGACCCCTATCTTTCTCTAACCTAAGTTATCCCGAGGCTTTTAGATAACCCTTTACGACACCACCCCAGAAGCTCTCATGCGACGCTGATCATGTTGTCCCCCTTGCCGAAGCTTGGGGTCATCTGGAAAGCCGAATGTCTTCTTGAAGACTCGCTCTGGTCCGGAGGCGATGCCAGATTCAGCGACAGCTGCGAAGGGCTCTTTGGGGGCATCAGAGATAAGTTGAGATCATGGACAGCTGGAGCATGAGGCGCTTGAAGAACGGGAACTGGGCGCACTAGCTTTGCTGGAGAGTTTTCGAATTGCACGCCTTGCACGAGGCTCAGATTTTCCACTGGATTCTCCACCGGCACTGGCAATACGATGGACGAAATTGCCACTGTCGCCGGCATCATCGAGAAACCTGAGATGTTACCGGTTTCTAGCAGCGCCACTGGTGTTGGTGGTGAAGGATATGACTCAGACGCAACATCTACCGAAGGAGCTTCCTCTTCCATCAGTGTACCAGCAGTGACCTTGAAAAAGAAAACACAACCAGTCATTAGTTAAAAGCGCTTCTTTATCCCCCAAAAAGAGCGCTTATCATATTCAATTTTACAAAGAAATCAGAGTGCGTTTTGATTTTTAGTAGCCCAGTACTCAAGAAATCAAGTAATCTCCGCTCACCCAAGCATTTCATTTGTTAAGGTCAACTTCCCAATTACGAAGCCCCTCTGCCCACATAAATATGATTGAACGATGGTTTACATTTACATACCGTATTCCTTAGTATGAAAGCAATGTCTAGTCAGCAATTTTCTTGGATGCAGTCCAGTAGCAGAGAAAGAAGAGGCAAGGGAAATAACAAAGTCCAAGTTCCAAACTTCAAAACGTGCAAGCCATGAAAAGACTATATATACCTCCCCCAACTAATCCTTAGAGAACTGCTCACCTAAGAGAAGTCAACACCAAGGAAACGAAGGCTATAAGTTGTAACAATATGAAGAACGTGGTATGAAGCAGCCAAAGAAATATAGACAATGCAGCAATTTTCCACAGAAAAGAGGAACGATTGACTCATAGAACCCAAACTGGGAAGCAACCACACTGTATAAGCCCACACTAAACTAACCCAAACCAAACAAGTTCTCATTCATAAGATAACAAATTAAGGCAATTATGAATGAAAAAGAATAGGTAATCGGCGGAAATAGTTTACTGTATCAGTGGTGATATCAAACAGGCTAGTACGGCGGCGACGGCGATTGAGGTTGCTCCGGCGGAGAAAGTACTTCTGGGCATGACTCGCCACCTGCGTGGGCGTCCGAGTCTTCACAAAGTTCTTCGAAATGCCTCTCCAATCACCCTTTCCCACTTTCTGCAATCCGAGCAGGAACAGCCTGTGTTCCTCCTCTGTCCACGGAACTCCTGATCACAACAAACGGACCGCAACGATCAGAATGAGAAACCCTCGGCAGAACATCATTAATTTACAGTTCATGGTATCGATACGACACATCTCGACTAAATCGCAGTAGCGACGAACATACTTCCGATTCGAAACTTAATCGAAAGAAGAAAAGGATCGAACTTGAACAGAGAGTCTCTTCCGGCGAGAATCGGCCGATGATATCCGTGATTTGAGTCAATCCGTAGAAAGGGCAAAAAAAAATTCAAATTCCTACGGCAGAGTTCAATCATAGGTCCGATCGGCAGCGATTGCAGAACTCTGGCAGCGAAAGTCGAAACGTCTCAATCTCAAGAAACGATTAAAGCAGATTCACGATGGAAACTGGAGGTGGACCGTACAGAGCGATCTAGAAATCCAAATCGAAAATCATCGCCACGCGAAACTAACAGGAAGGCATCGATCGACGATCTAAACAGTTAACAGAGCATCTCGAAAACCAACACGAGAGTACGGCGATCACCATAAGCGAAAACAAAAAAGAACCGGATCGTTACCTCGCTTGCGCTCGCGGCCCGCCCCGCCCTTCGCGCCCTGCGCGACGGCGTCGTCGGCGGACGCGTAGCCCGCAGCGGCCGCGGCGGCGGCCGCGTCATCCTTGCCGCCGCCGCCGCCGGGGGCCGCGTCCTGCGGCCGCTCGTACTGCGACAGGTTGTTCAGGCTCACGCTCTTCCTCATGGAGTCCACCACCACCCTGACCCCGAAGAGCATGAATTCCCCCGCGCCGCCGGGGGCGGGGGGGCTCCCCTCGCCTGACGTGGCGCGCGCGCCGCTGCCGCTCGACATCTCTCCGCCGCACGCAGAGGCCGCGGAAGAAGAACCACGGCCGGCAGCTCGCTCTCCCTCTGCCTCGGCGCGATCGCGAGAACACCCGATGCGCGGCGGCGAAGGGAGGCGTTCCGTTTGGCGTTACTCGGCGGCGGTGGTGGCGGTGGTGGTGCGTGTGGTGAGGAATCTGAATGGGCCGTACAGTTGTCGAGAGGTAGGAAGAGAGGGAGAGAGATGAAGGGATTTGGTGGTGGTGGCGCGAGGGGACGCGTGCTGCTGCTTATATGAAGGCTTATATGAAGGGTGAGGCGCAGCCACGTGGGCGCCGTGGAGGGCCGCCATTGGCCGGGCGACGCGCCACGCGGCGCTCGGGTCACGGTCCGTCTGCTCCCCCCGCGTTCGTACTCCCGTCGCCCTATCGTGTCCGCCGGGGGAGAGAAAAAAAAAAGCGAGCGACGATAATTGCCGTGGTTTGGAAACGTGGAAGTGACGCAAATAATTTCTGGACTTTGTCAAAATGTGTAACGTAGTCTTTAAATTTTTAATGTATTTAATATAATCCATAAATTTTAATTCAATATTCAACGTGATTTCTGAATTTTTAATTTGTTCAACGCGATTCCTAAACTTTTGATATATGTTCAATGTAATCCCTGAACTATATGAAAGTGTTCAATATAGACTACATTGAGTACTTTCATATAGTTCAGGGACTGTATTTCCAAGATTACATTGAACATTTTCATATAGTTCGGGAACTACGTTGAACATGTACCAAAAGTCCATGGACCATATTGAATAAATTAAAAGTTTAAGAATCATATTGAACATTAGGCTAAAATTCATGGACTATATTGAACAAATTAAGGTTCATGGATTATATTGCGTATTGTGTCAAAATTCAAAGATTGTTTGTGTTATTATCCATTTGAAAATTAAAGAAAGTAGAGAATGATGATGGGCAATGACGCTAAGTGTTGTGCTAGTTGTTTTTTTTTTTTTGTCTCACTTGCTACTCTCCCTTTAAATTCAACGTTATATTACTTTTTTTATATATAGTTTAAATTGGTTGTCGTGCTTCTTCGATACGTTAACCATTATTTGTCGTTCTCATTTCGTCAAATTACTATGTTACATAATGCTGAGTTGAACTTTGAATCGCTTATCTGTAGATTATGTACGAATTGGGTATGCAGGTTTAATTCGCTCGATAACATGTATGAAACTTATGTCGCCGCAGGAGCTGCTACACTAACGACCGGGGTGAAAAGAAAGTATAAGGATCATTTTGACTCCTTACTCTATAAAGTTCCTTGAGCTATGAGCCAATATACAATGTGATCCATAAATTTTTACTTTGTTTAACGTGGTCCCTGAACTTAAGCCCAGCGCTCAATATCGTCCCCGAACTTTTAACTTGTTCAATATGATCTATAAACTTTTGGTAATAGAAGGATCACGTTTGTTATTTTCATATAGTCTAAAAACTAGTTTGGACATTTGCCAAAAGTTCAGGTACCATATTAAATAAATTAAAAGTCAAAAGACAACATTACATGCCGAGCTAAGGCGCATGAGCCACATTAAACGAACTGAAAGCTCGAGAATCACGTTATATATTTGATCAAAACTTCATTAACCATTCGTATTATCATCACGTGTTATAAATAAGGACTTGGGCAGTAGGAGGACCACTAAAGCGAATTCAATTTATTTTGTTAATAAAATCGGATTATTTTTAAAATAGAGAATATTATCTTATCGTACGAGCGAGCGCGCGATTATCGAGGCCAGATCGATCCAGTCAATGCCCCACACTGAGCCGTGTCAACTTGACTCTCGACAATATTCCAACTCGTAAAATTTCAAACGCTGCTTTTCCGTCCAACAACGCGTCGACGAGTTGATTTCGACCCCACTGAGAACGCAATCCCCAAGCCGATTTATCTTTTCATTTGTTTGACCCACCACCAATTGGCATCCCTCGCCTTTTTCTCATCCTCTCTCCGTTAATAATCAAATTTGAAAATGGATTATTACGACGAAAAATCCTAAGCCGGCATATTTAGAATAAATTTATCACAAATTAATTTTTCGATCATAAAAAATCTCTTCAGATCGATATATTTGTAACGAATTTACCCCGAACTGATTTTTTGACCGTAAAAAACCTTAAACCGATACATTTGTGGTAAATTTACCATCCGTTAAATTATATTAATACCACGAAAAATCATACATCGGTACACTCGTGACAAATCGGGGGTAAATATCTAAACGGGTACATCCGATTCAGTAATTTGATGGTAAAATTTAATAGAAACCAACGACAAGTAAATTTATCGTGGGCGTATCAGTTTAGGGTTTTTGTCGATCAAAAAATCAGTTCGAATTAAATTTATCACGGATGCACCGATTTGAGATATTTCTCGACATTAACCGCGGAAAAAAAGAAGGCGTTTTTTGTCGAACGGGGGTCTCGAGAAATTACGCCCCAAGCACGAACCGAAATTGTTCCGGGGGGGCGGTAATAATCTATTCCAAGATCGCACGATCGACTGCCTTTTTAAAAAAAAACAACGAGACGATCGAGGCGGTCGTTGCTAGGTCGATTCCGATTTCGTGGAACTCTTCTTTTATTTTATTTTATTTTTGGCTCATCTTTTCTTTCGTGTTTTTTCCCATAATTTTTCAATACCCCGACATCATGAGAGAGGGGGCGGCTAAGATGGCAGCATGTGGACGGTTGAATACGCATTAGGATATTCGGCAAGATGGGGGGGGGGGGCTGAGGGATCTTTCATACTTTATATTATCTCGAGAAAGGAGGCCGTACCATTGGCGAGCGATAATGTTGTTATTATTCGATTTATTCCCATCGTCCATTGATGGTGGTGGGGGCCGCGCGCGTAGAGGGTTATAGGATAAAGCCGAAGATAAGGTTATTCGTGGGCCTCCACCAATCAAAGCTTCGCTTTCCTTTCTCCTTCGTGACAATTGGTTGTCAAATTCGGCAATCGATTCGCCGGTCGTATACGGCCGTCTGTTTCGCAAAAAATGAAGAGTTGATGGCACGAAAAATTATAAATAAATTAATTTATTTCGAATTAATTTTTTGATCATTAAAAACTCCCCAAACCGACATGTATCTGATAAATTTACTCTTCATTAGTTTTCGTTAAATCTTACCATCAAATTACCGAGTTGAATGACGCGTAGCAGCTGATGGGCATAACCGTTTGGGGATTTATCCCTCCGTTTGTCACAAATTTACCAATTTGCGGTTTTTAGTGGTTTTAATCCAACTTGACGGAAGGCGAATTTGTCACGTATGGACCGGTTTGATGTTTTTGGTAAATCCGTCACGAGTGTACCGGTTTGGAGTTTTTGTTGATCAAAAAATTAGTTCGGGGTAAATTTGTCGCGCCAGTTTTGAGGTTTTTCGTGGTATTAACTAAAAAATGAATGATTTTGAAATAAAAAATTCTAGGTAGGATAGCTCGTATCGATTTAAAAAAATGAACAAAAATATTTATACATAAATTATTAAGATGATTTTTCATCGGCTAATTATTTCAAGCAGCCATTTTTAGGAATATGCTTTTCGAATAATTTACTTTCGACTAAACAAATCGGGCCTTAAAAGACACGGGGGGGAAATTGGCCTCCATCACGCGAGGCAGATTGAGCGTTTGTTTTTTTCTCATACGAAGGGCTTGCACATTTGAGATCTTTTGGCCGGCCTAGATCGTCAAATTGGTCTTGTACAATGGCGTAGAGTTCCTAAAGCGTGTGAAATCTTGCTTTCTTCGGATGCCTGCGTAGGTGACGGTGGTGAAAGTCGAGGCTATAGGTTGGACGGGAGCGAATGGGAGGAAAAGGGACAAGAGAAGTTAGATTTAAACGAGATTCGGGACAGCGCAGATTATCACGTCGAAAGACGAAAAACAACAAGTAATTTCACAGTAATCTCTTCCGTGCTTATAGATGTTAGTCGTTTTCTTTTTTAATCTCTCGGTTCCGGAATGAATCCGCGCCCAAATGAATGAAACGTCGCGACGACGGCTCCTCTATTCCATGACTGTTCGGTGAAAGGCGGTGTAAAGGATCGACGCGTTATGTCGTTCTATGTGGAGTGTCGGGAGTCCCGTGCCATTGGGATTGATGAGTAATTCGATGAGGCTAATTAGTGCTCATAGGATCAACAACCCGTGGAAATGGCACGCGGCTGATAGGAACAAGCTTAGTTTCTGTTTCGAAAGTGTACCATGATGTGTAAATCCAACCTCCTAACTACGCTCCAACTAAAGCCGATTTTCTATGGCCAACAGGCATACTGCCCTGCTGGTAAAGAGATTGGCAAGTGGAGCCAAAGAGTATCAAAAAAAAAAAGAGAGCTCATTTTTTATGTAGTTTTGGCTCTTTGGCGGAATGCGAGTCACTAGATGAGTGTAAGAAATTGCCCATCAACGATCTAATATAGTAACACATCCCCCGCTAAGAAATATCCCAATCGGACATTTCTGATAGAATTACGTTAACGAGTGTTGATACAGCACTTGCCGAGCATATTCAATGAGGAAAATTTCAATTGTTCAGGTAGTAATTAGACGAACGATGCGTAAAAAAATCCGAGGGACGAAGACCCGTCAACCTACGGCGTACCTATCGGCATCCGAGGTGATTTTCTTCGGACATCAGACTTTAGCGGGTCCAAAATATTCGGACTCTTCGTACTAAGCATTCCCTCTGACGGGCCGGCCGATCCCGCAAGGACGAACCCCGGGCAACGGCGGTTTCTCGTCGGACCGAACCCGAAAGATCTAACCGATAAATTGGACGAGTCTAGACAAGCGATCCCCTTCTGAAATGGCCCAATGTACCCCAAATGGGCCCGCTCATGCTTGCCCATGCGTACTTACCTAGGCCCGGCCCATACAATTGGCCCATACCGGCCCGTAATAGGCCCGGCCCGGACCGGCCCGTTGATTGCCCGCTTTTCTTAGTTCTAGAGAGAGAGAGAGAGGAGAGAAGAGAGAGAGAGAGAGATGGGAGCTGCGAGCAAAGCAGGGGATTTGGCGTTCAAGTCTTTCACGGCGGCGCTCGGCGTCGCCACCGTGTATCTGGCGGCCACCTTCTCCGTCAACGTCTACCGAGGCCTCGCCTGGCACAATGCTCAATCGGTACGCTCCCCCCTCCCTCCCTTCGTCCCTCCCTCTACGAGAATTCGCGCCTATCTAAGAATCCGTCGCGTGAGGCTGAGCGCTCTGGCTAGGGTTTTGTCTCAGTTTCCTCGATCGTGGCTGCGCGATCAGCGGAGGATTGTCCGGTTGAGCTGTCGTTGCATGAACTGTGTTATGATTCTAGGCGATTTTGCTTAATCTTTGCTGATCTTTTTGAAAACAGTGTATATCCTGCTTAGTTGTTACAAGTATCCGTTTGTTTCGTGAAAAATGAATAATTTGGATAATATTTTTTTATAAATAATCGCTCGTATCGCTTATAGAAACGAATGAACAGAAAATATTTTCTTCGTATGTGAAAATGTTTAAACATAAATTATCGATAATGGAACTAATTATTTCAAGCGACATAAGCGATCATTTTTTGAAAAATGCTTTCCAAATCATTCGTGTTCCGTGAAGCGAACGGACCTTAAGAGTAGGTTACTTTGATAGTGAACGGGGGAATGGAATTGGACCAGTTGATGGGTTAGCTTAGAACCCAATGATAAGATTGCTGAGTCAAGCCGCAGGGTAGGCGAGGAAGATAATCGCGAGCGAACCTCGCGTTCGGTTTCAGCTTTCTCTTTTGTAGCATCTCGTTGTTGATAATTTCGATTTCAACAATCAGACCTATTTGAATATATTGTCTTGCTACTGACCAATAGAAAAGAAACAATATATTGTCCCGTTGTTCAGAAGGGGTAAAGTGGGAGCGGGTAGCGGAGAGAAGTCTACATTTGCGCTAATAATTTGGTCCTTAAGTTGATGTGTCAAACTTGGCCGCTATCTTATTTTGCAAGTTGGAGATCTCGCAAACTCATCGACGCTTCTTGTCCTGTTTATAATCAGCATTTTTCCAGTTTACTCGAAAAGCAGAGAAGTATACAAAATTTACTGTATTACGATCACCGGAGATGATATTTCATGTATATATTCCGCGAGCTAATCTTTACTGGGGCGTGATCCTGAGACTATGTGCTTGCTTCCTGTCGCATCAGCAAGTTTCTACTTTGTGATACCTTCCTATTCAATTGATTCTTCTAAAGGGGGCGAATCGAGTTTTCTAATAGACCTCATAAGTACCCCGACAGTTGCTGCAGTAAAGAGAATTCCTGCCAAACGCATAAATTAAACGTGAATATTGGCCATGTGGAGGATCTGTAGCCACTTTTTTTTTTTTTTCCCTCGAGAGGTGCCCTTATTTATTTCTTCTTGTCTCTTGTCCTGCTATTTCCAGACCGATAATCTAGCATTTTGCTGAGATATTGAAATGTTCGCCATTATATAGTCATCGAACGCGGAGCTTTGAAGTTCCAGAGATCAGGTTAGGGCATGATGAGATGGTGTATGTATATTTGGGAAAATGAATGAGTGCCTATGTTTACTAGCACCTTTTTGTTGGATGAGTTATCAAAATCTAGCCATTGCATAATTGCATTTTTGTTACTTAGCTCATTCAATGTAGTTACGCCGAGGATTTGCTGTTTCTAAATGCATTCCAGTATCGGCCAGGCCCAGTCAATTGCTTTTTTGTGTGTTCCCCATGGGAGTTATACATGATTCGTATATGCTTTTGGCTTTTCTGTCTTTTAGTATTTCACAAACGAGTCCTTTTATTGGAGTCGAAGGTGGACCTTAAGTCTCCTTAGAATCTTGTACAATGCTGAGATGTTGGTGTGGACGAGTTACTTCATAAATTCTTGCAGATTTGAAGATTCTGGTGAAGTTTTGTTGAAAAAGTTCTGTTCTTACATATTTCTTCAATTTTGGCCACTGCAGAAAATTGATGAGCAAGGCTCTAATGAGGAATCTACTTGACTTCTAACTCTCGTCGGTGCTGCCAATCTACAAGCGTATCAAGCAGCTTCAATTGCCATACGATGTTTGGGCCCGCAATGTGATCCGTTGAGTTGAAGGATAAATCCCGCCGCTCCGGTGAGGAAGCATTGGCTTTATGCAGCTGGTATTTTTTTTTTTGGCTAGGGATGTTAAACTGCTTGTGATATTTCCTATACGTTGAATTTTAAGGCTGGCATTGAATAGCAACTCTTTCTTCCCTTGATACCCATTTTGATGGTTGCCACAACAGAACTCATGGGTCAATCATAGAAGGGCGACGATGGAAGGGTGAAATAAGGGCATTGTACTATGATTCTATTTTCACTATATTGCTGCTGCTGCTGCTATTACCTTCCTATAATTGTTGGATAACTCCAACTAGTGTCTTAGGACTTGAGCCGTTGGGTAAACTACTACTTGTATCTTATCAATCCAGTCAAGAGAAGGACATTGATCCCACCCGCCATTTGGAAAGTTGTGAATAAATCCCTAATCGGTTTCCTTTCAATCAGTTGGAGTATGTTGTGTATTGGGTCGATCGTACATAGCTTTTTGCGGTCGAAATGCTTCGAAAGGGAGTTTTCTCTTCCCACGTCGTACATAAGAGGAACTAGACGCCGGCCTCTCTCGTTTCTCATTTTAGCTCTCGGCTCCGACCTGTTTCTTAACTAATGAATTACAAAAGGGTTTCGTGTACGAGACGGGACGATAATGTTGATGAACTTGTTAAAGCTATATTCATTGAGAATGGCAATAGAAAAAGATTGTATTTTCACCTCACAGTCACTAAGTAGATCTTGTTAAGGAATGCCTTCGGGGCTCTATTAACTTGCTATTTGCTTTTTCTTCTGTTTTGAACTATTTCTTTAGCTGAAATTGGACAAAGAGAATATGGCCATAAAAATATTCATATCTTCTCAGGTTTGGATTGTGTCGAGAAAAATGAATAATTTAAAAAATATTTTTTATTATCGGTAATAATTTATGTTTAAATGCTTTTTAAATTATTTATTTTTCTCAAAATAAAGACGAATTCCAACCGTCGAACTGGCGTCAACTAGACGACGCCGTAAGAATCAAGAGGATCTTCTCGCGCATTTACCAGCCAACCCCGATGGGTTTTGCCCCGTCAATCGCGGGGAAGCCCGAGGGCATACTCGTAATTTTCTGCGCCGGCGCCTGTTTTTAGCGTCGCTCGTGCGGGTTTCGTCTGCCCTGCGAGTCGCAGCCAGGAGAGCCGCCGGCGAGAGAGAGAGAGAGAGAGAGAGAGAGGTGTTTCGGTTTCGGTTTGTTTCGTCCAAAGTCTCTACCTTGCGCGTGCGCCCTGCTGCCTCCGTTGCCGCCTCCTCGATTTCGCAGGGCTTTTAGCTTCGAAGCCGAGAGGGAGGGGAAGAGGTCGATAGGAAGTGGAATGCAGCTGGTCGTGGAATCGTCGGCGGGGATGGTTTCCGACTCGGTCGCGAACGCTTCGTCCCTTCCTTCGGTCCCCATCTCCAAGGATTTCGCCAAGAAGAAGAGGGTGCGCGCGCTCTTTCTCTCTCTCTCTCTCTCTCTCTCTCTCTCTCTCTCAGTCTCTCTGTCTCTGTCTCTCTCTCTCTTTGTGCGTTGGTTGACCTGTCAATGCCTGGTGCGTTTCTGGGTTTTGTGCATTTGCAGGGCAACAGGTCGGCGAAGTTGAAGCAATGCAAGCTCGACGCCCGGCGGGAGCAGTGGCTTTCTCAGGGTGCGCGTTTTTAATCGATCCGGTGTTTTTTCTCGGTTCCCTTCTTTGTGTTTTTGGTCTGGGTTGCTGGATTGGTGGTGTGCGGTCAATTGGGTATCTGAGAAATTTCGTTCTGGGGTTACTGGCTTCGGTTTTTCGCGAGTTTCCGGATCCTTTGCTTGGTCTGGTTTTGGTTGTTTATTCGGGGAAATGTTTGCCCTGTGCAGTGAAGAAGAAAGAAGGGAAGGTGGAGGCGTGGGACGGCTGTCATGGGCAGCGAAATGGAAGTTATAGCTCGATGGGGAATGCGAACATGAGGAGGACGGTAGATGAGGAGGAGCATTACGGATCATTCAACCAAGAGAGTGATTCGGAGCTTCGGTTGAACAGCCCTGTCGGTTTTGACGGTGCGCTGGGGAAACATGAATCCGGGTCCAGCTACGGTGGCAGCAGCACCAGCTGCAGCAGCAGCAGTGCCGGTTGCTGTTCAGGGAGTATTACGGAAGAGGAGGATGGGGATGATGAGTGCTTGGATGATTGGGAAGCGGTGGCCGATGCCTTGGCTGCCGACGAAAGCTGCAAGACTCCACCACCCTTTGACCCGTCTCCGGAAGAGGAACCTATTGGAAGATCGCAGTCTTGTGGTGTGATCCCAAATGAGACTGAAAGATCAGCATGTGAGGGTTTGAGAACGGGTTCAAAGTTTGCTCTAGTGAATCCCCGAGCATGGAGACCTGACGATGCTTATCGGCCACAGAGTCTGCCTAATTTGTCGAAGCAACACTGTTTTGACAATTCAAATTGGCGTCATGGTAATGGAGGAGTCCCCTGGTTTTGCCCAGGTGTCTTGCCGGTCCCTACTTCTTGTCCCATTTGCTATGAAGATTTGGACTTAACAGACTCTAGCTTCATGCCTTGTTTTTGTGGGTTCCGTCTATGTCTTTTCTGCCATAAGAGGATTCTCGAGGAGGACAGCCGTTGCCCGGGTTGCAGAAGGCCCTACGAGCAGGATCCTGTAAAAGCAGAGGGGACTTTGCAAAGTGGCCTTCGAACTACCCGTTGACTCATTTTTACAACAACGCGAAGACCTTACAAATTCTGTGCTGTTGTTATACACAACGTATCTGGTCTGTCCTTCTCTGATGTCTGTTCAGCCTTTAACTAGGTTTGAGGTCTGATTTTCATGGACGTTCTCACGTGGTTTTTGAGTATCTGAGTTGAGTTGCTTCTCTCGAGAGTGAGTTAGGTTATTCTTACCTGTAACAAGCATGTTCTGTTGTAGAGGACTCGTTTTGCTATGTGAATACGCGAGGTGATATAGAAATTTCAAAAAGCGTCAATGGGGTTCTTTTCATCAAATAGGTCCTTTTCCCTTCTAATTCTATATTATGTGAATTCCTGCTCTTTCACTACTAGAGGCTACCTTTGATTTATGTTGTCTAAGAAACCGAGACTACCTCATATCAAGTCTTAATCAGGTCCGACAAAATGAATTTGAGATCTGATTCTCTAAGGGCACAAATTTGAATGACAAAATATCGTGCCATCTTGCTCTGGATGCATAGAGAAAACTCTACTTCTGAATGAAGCACCTTGCGGGATGATGTTTGGGGCTCGTGCATGTAATGCAATGAACAAAAAAGGCTTATGGTTAAATGACATAAAATTGCCAGCAAAGAAATGTTCTCAAAAAGCTCAGCTAATGGTGTGCTACCTAAGAGTCAAAAACAAATGAAGGTGTTCCCTTGCAGCATTCACTTAGGTCATTTCTTGAAATCATTACGACCGTCCAGTTTTATTTCCGCGAGTTAGCAAGATCATTCTGAGGAGAGAGCTAACTTACTGCTGCTGAATGTTCAACGAGAAGTATTGAGATCGTTTCTTCCCAATTGGGTCTAGCATTTCCAACCGTCCTCTACAACTTTCTTTTGTCCCCTATTATTGCCTGAAGCTGTAGCGTGATCAAAAATCATCGTCTGATTCACTTGAGGATGTTGTCATTGGTGTGTATGTCATGAAGTGGAAGGACAAGTTCTGGAACTTCAATGGACTTCTAGGAGGTGAAGATGGTGGTGGGGATAGTCCTTCATTTCTGGTCACATTCTTCTTCTGTATTCTCTGAGTGATGTCCACTTTTACTCGATCGACCATCTCAAGGAAAACTTTCACGAGAAGAAACAATTGGAGCGGTTGTGTCCCCTTGTCTTCATAAACTCCCACTTGATAATAGTCCGTGGTTCGCTTCAGAAGCTCCAGGACCCTTGCTTGCTCCTCTTTGACCACCTTGAGCTCCCGATCACACTCATCTAAAAATTCTTTCATTTCTCTCAGGTAGCTTCCTGGTTCACCATTATCAGATGTTGCCACAAGATTCCTAATTTCGGCAACGCGGCTTGAGAGAGAGGAACACATATTGAACAAACTTTCGTATTCAATGGTTGCTGCTCTTCCGACATTGGAAAGTTCTGTGTTTAGATTTCCTAGCTCTTCCAATCCTAGCATTAAACACTCTTTCTTATCCGCCATGCTCTCGTCTGAGTCTGCACCGAATTGTCTGCTTCCTTGACTGCTAGCTCTGCAGATGTTATGGTTCTTGTTGATCAAGCGATGTTTTCCCTCGGAATGGGCAACCTGTTCGACTACGAAGTGCAGTAGAGTTGTCTTTCCATCAGTGCTTTTGATGTCTGAAAGCTTTCCAAGGGCATTTAAGTTGAAACCTTGTGCATTGCCTCTGGCAGTTCCAGCATTCATGCGGTTTCCTGCCTTGAGAACAGCTTCGAGAAGTTTGAATAAGAGGCTCCGACTCCTCAGCTCCTTGCATCCCAGTTCAAGCACTTGCAAGGATTCCTTTAGGTAAAGGACGTCTGAATCATAATTCGCCCGAAAAAGCATTGCGTTGAAGCGGGTGAAGGCCGAAGGAACGGCTCTCAGGATGTGGTAGAAAAAGCATTCTGCATCTGCAAGTTTGGTTGGGTCGCCATCGAAATGGAGGATTTCAGATTCTTCTTCTTGGGTGGGAGTTATTTTGGTGAGTTTCTCGAGCACATCACTGCTGAGTCCATGGCCCTCAAGGAGGGCATAGACAATTTCTTGACGGGATACTGCAAGTGATTTCAGTACAATTGCATTGTTTTGGGATTTCCGGGGTTCAAAAATGAAAATCCGGGATGATGAAGCAGAGTTGGGCCTCACTGAAGATGATTGCATGTTATTTCTTCTCTTTTCAGTGGATCTGGGATTCATTTCAGTGTATCCAAATAGTGTTTCGATTAGCTCATCGTCAAATCTGGATTTTAGAGAAGACTGTCAGTTAGCAGAAGTGATAAGCAGGTTGAAGCATGAGCTTTAGGAAAATTAAACGGGTCAAATATCATATCAAAGTATTATGAGGACATCTTACCGCAATGATCCATCATTAATCTGATCCCACACTACTGAGTGATCGACATTGGAGATGACTTTGTCCCAATGCAATGGCTTGAGCTTCATCGGGCCACGATCTGCCCCTCTCAAGCTTTCTCCTCTTGGATTGCATGTCCTGCTTTCGTCTGCTGCTTTCCCTCTTGGCGCCGGTGGAGGCTTTGTTGATGAGAACATAACGCCTGCTGCTGCTTTTGGGGGAGGTGGTGGCGGTGTCGGCATTGAAGGTCCTTTTCTTTTCAAAGGAACGAGGGATCTCAGTGGCTGTAATGGGGGAGGTGGGGGTGGGGATTGGGTGGTGGCAATGGCGGCGGTGGAGAAGGAGGAGGGGGTGGAGGTGGAGGTGGAGGTGGAGGAGGTGATGCTGTCATTTGCTGCATGGACATACAGGGGACTGAGGCCGGAGATGGTCCTGGAGTCGCAACAGCAAGCTGTGGGGGCAAAACATGTGGCTTTGGACCCGGATATCTTAGAGTCATTTTCCCGGGTTGCACGAAAGTACTTTCGTACGACGATTCGTGGTCTTCATAGATTGGATGCATATTTTTCCATGCTGATGCAGACTGTTCTAAACTCTCCGTCAGACAACACACTCTTTTCCCCTCTTCACGGTCTTCATAACTAGGATTAACGACCGTCTTTGAGGAGAAGCTCCTATGTCGGCCTTCTTCGAGCTTCCTCAGATAAAGTACATCCATACCACCCTCATCAACAATCAATCCTTTCACATTTTTACCTAGTTTCCCAAACATTCTGTTGGTCTCCACGACTTCATACGGAAAGTTTGTGTTAGTCGTACTTCTCTTGACACGTCGAGCAGCAACGAATTTCCCGAACACCCAGAAGAAGATAGCAACTACGACTAGAGTTCCAACCGCTGTGCCAATAACAGCCTTGATGATAGAATGGACTGCTGATGGCGACGACATCTTGTGAAAAATTTTTGTCCTTGCTACAGAGTGTAAAGAGAGTGTGTTCACCTCACTACTCATGTAATTGGTGGGAGAGGTATAGAATTTCAGATGGAAAACACCATTGCTCTAAACAATGACCGCAGACTTGCGGCAAGCGGGTTTTTGTTGTCTTGGTTCTAGTCTGTGAGTGAAAACATCAGATGATTGTGAGCATTCACACCTTGTTGGCTGCTGACAGTTCAAATGAAGGTAGTTGTTTGCAGTTGGTTGGTTAGACTTGTCAGAATTGTGCCAACTGTTGGGTCGTCAAAAATTATTAGGCCGTCCTGCCTCCTTGTATTGTAGTTCGCGAACAATGCATAAGCTTTGAGGCGAGAGGGCGAGTATTTTGGAATGCCTCGTGTGTCGTTGCTTTTGTTCTCTTCCTTTTGTTCATTGTGGGCATTTACTTCGAGTTGTTTCCATCAGTTCCAGCTACTCTTGAGCTGGAGTTGCTTCATACTCAGTTTCCATTTGTATTTCGATCGTTACAGGGTTATTAACAGCTAGGCATGCACTCGAATTTACTTGGGCTAAATGACAATGCACCACATGGCACGAGCGGCTTGCGCCTGTCGTGCTGCTGATTTGGCGATTTCCTTGTTTGTTAACTGGTCGCAGCACTTCCTGTGGAGGTCATTTCGACCATCTATTTTCAGATCACTTCCCATGCTGTTGTTAATGCAACGGATGAACGTTTGTGAATGCCGTGGATAGATGGGTGATCTGCCTTGGACGTTTAATGCTGGTCCGATGAATTCGTCTACTTATGCTTTTGACATCTTAAATACCATCCTGTTTTAGTTCTCGACTTATCTCCAATTCTAATATCGAATCTCCATTCTCTCTATTTGATGGTAACACCATTGTTGGGTCAAAGACCAATTCACTGGGCCATAGCTACATTTGCATTCATTGGCACCCATATGGGCCATGGAGTGCAGGTCTGAGCTCAAGGATGGAGAATCTAATCTTGCTCGTGGTGGTCGACAGATGAAGAACCGCTGAGCATCGAATGACGGCCTGAAATTGGCAAAGCATGTATTGGATTATGTAATGACAATTCAGGCTTTTGGTAGATGGTGCTCCAACTACTGATGAGACGAGAAATAATTCGAGATCAGATTCGCGCATATAAAAAATATGATTGGGAAATAATTTTCAATCTCGTAAGAGTAGAATTTGCCTGTTTTGATAGGCTCGAGTTCTTCATCGAAACCCCTCGTGCTAGTATAAACACTCGAACGTAGAATGATGGGGAAAGAGAACATATTATATTTGCCGACCAACAAGTGTCATTCCTAACCATGAATGATCATGGTTCAAAAAACATCAATAAATCAAATTTTGTTATATACGAATGAATCTGTTCAACCTTGCTGATGTATCTTAAGCCTCTTTGATGAAGAGGGAGCTATAGATGGTGACGAAGAATCGGATGATGAAGATGAGCATGCTGCGCGATCACAACTGCACGGTGGTGACACTGGTGATGGGGCACGGTCGTCGTCGCGATCGTCGTTTTCTTCGAGTCTTCTCTTGTTGATTCTTCTGTCCGAGCAAACTTCTCCCCCTCCCATCACGAAATTTTTCAGGCGCTCAACATCGGACAGTTTCACCGGCTTCGCAAGAAATTCCTCTGCTCCTTCCTCTAGACATCTATTCAATAAGAGAAAAAGATCCCCACAATTTGAGAAACTTAAAATAGAAACTGCAGATAAAAAGTATTCATGAGGCGATAGAGAGGCTAGTTTAAATAAAAGACTGGTAGCCAATCAAGGTCTCAGGCTATCTTCCAAATTCTTATACTTATTTTCAAGGTATAATTCAAGCAAATCTGCAACTTCAACCAGTATCAAACATTGAATAGCAATCTATCTATACCAAATTATTTTCCCTGCTGGTATTTTGGGCCAGATCATCCTCTTGATGTGTAATGCCAATGACAATCTTTTCAATTCAATCTCTTGCATACAAAACTTGTAATGACTACTGCAGGAAGTTCCCTGAACTAGGTCAATCCTGATGATTCGTTTATGCTTATACACTATAACATACATGGTGAAGAGCCGAATCTTTCTAAACTTCAAATAGCAGTAGACTGGTAGTGAAACAATACCGGTTGATACGGGTAAGGATTCTTTCGGAGGACATGATAACCACCGGTGTTTCTCTGAAAGCTGATGATTCCTGTTCAGATTTACAAAGAAGTCTCAGACCCTGTCCCAGAATGATGCCTTCGAAGCAGAACATGTGGGGGGATGAATGGTGAGATCCATCACACTTCCACCCCTTTTTCTTGGTTTTCTTATGCTTTCTTCACAACAAAACTTGCAGATTTGATAGAATGATTCTCGTAAAAGCGAAAAACCACTGACCTTGATCTTCTTGAGAAGCTCATATCCAGTCATCCCGGGCATAGAGTAATCAGTCATTATCAGATTAACCTTCAGATCCTGATTTTCAAGGATGAACAGTCAGCACTCAACATCTTTCTTATAGCTCAAACTCAACAAAACAAATCTTCAGACAAGCAAAACTGCCCTCCAAAAGCATCATATGCATTACTACACAAACACAATTTCTTCTCGCTAAGGCTGATTTCTTTATTAGTTTCCTGTCGTTTTTTAATCAACCAACAAAACAAAGCAGGCACAGCGCAAATGAAGAAACCTCACACATGAGCTAAACTTGGTTCTTACATCAAATCCAACGGAGCCCTTCTCTCCATCCAATCCCAGATACTGCAAAGCTCTTAATCCACTGTCTACAGCCGTAACTGCAGATTCAAATGCCAAATAGGATTCAATTCAACCGAGTCAAATCATTACCCAGTGCAAACTAAATCAAGAAAAATTTAAACGAAGAAAACATAGACACCCACCTTTACAAGACAATCTCTTGAGCAGCTTCTCGATGACCTTCCTATCCACAAGGCTATCATCCACCGCAAGAACATGCAGCTCCTGAGCCGACCCACCACACACATCGACCTCCGCCGGCGACTGCCGCCGGAGAATCTCGCCGGCCATCGTCATAATAACTCGCAAGAAAAGATCGAGCAAAGAACCTGCTCTCTTTCCCTTTTCTTGACGCTGATGAAAACCGTACCAAGTGCCCTGTTTCTGGTGTGTAGGGTCTCGATGAATGAACGAGGAAGAAAGTGGGGCATTGCAGTGACGGGTCTTTATAGCCACAGGGGAAGTGGTGGACAAAAGGTGGAGAGAGAAAAACCAGAGCGAAAAAAAAAAGAAAAGAGCAAAGGAGAAGATCTTGGCGATTTCGCCTTTTCAAATTGAATGGAAGGAGGCAGATAAAGGCGAGATTCTCACAAAGATCCTATTTCCTTGGCGATATCTTTTGCAAAATCCAGCGGCATTATCTTCCCCCCACTTGTCCCTTGTCCCGTCAGACACGTCCCGTTTCGCTGTTACTCTTTTGTTTTACTCCTCCTCCTCCCCCTCCTCCTCCTCCTCTGCTAACGTTTTGACAGACAACGCATTCATGTAACTTCATGTCCTCTGTTTTTCAGTGCTCATCAGTACGGCGCACGGGGTGCTTCCCGCCCGCGCATGGATTTTGGAGCCACGATTGTTTTCATTGTACACGCACAGTATCCGATTATCAAGAATAACAAGAGAAAGAAAGAAAAGAACAGGGCAACAGATGTTAGGATTAATATCACGTGAAGTACTAAATTGACACGCACGTGATAAATGCGCCATAAATTGATATATTTTATGATAAATTTATTTAAAATTAATCGAAAATTCTAAATCGGTACATTCGTGATAAATTTCTCATACCGGTACACATGCGATAAACGAAAGATAAAACCCTCCAAATCGGTACACCTGTCAATTTCTGCGTGTCATTCAACTCGGCAATTTACCCGTAAAATTTAACGAAAATAAATTCGTCACGATAATTCCATTTTGGGATGTGCATCGATTTAGAGTGTTTTTTTTTTGTGGTATTAACTCCGGATATTATTGGTGAAATGGCTCTTGATTCTTGCTTTTTTTTCAGCTCCGGAAAGGATCAAACTTTTAACGCAGGAAAAGATGAATTGCGTTTGACTTTTGGTACGATGCCGAGCAAAGCTTCGGATCCAAGGAAAATGAGGGTGACCAAAGTAAGGGTCCACCGAAAGATCTTGCTCGGATCTTGTCATGGTTCTCAAACAGGGACAGGTTTGGCGGGGGGTTTCAAGAACCGGGCGTTCAAACCTAGGGGCCTGCTGTGGCAAGAAGGGTGTCAGAAAATGCAAAAAATTAAAAAAAAAAAAAAACCAGGACCATCAAAATTGTAATCCCGTTTTTTTTCCTTAAATAACGTCGTATCGTGAAATTTAAATAAAAATCGCAGGAATAGAATATCGTATCGTTGCTTCTATAATGACCGTGCCACGCGAGATAATGACACGTGATGTATATCTAATCAATCGTCATCGTCCGATTGATAAATATGCACGTGAATATTTCGATTCGATAAATCTCAATCTCCACATACACGTGCGAATTATCCCCTTTGCGAGCATTGAATGAGAACCCATTACCCGTGCAGTGACGGGCGTGGCCTTTGGAAAGTTACTTTAAGCAGGAAATCTTATTTCGACGAATCGATTACCCAGTAAACTTTCCCCGACGGACGTCGACCGGTCATTTCTCAACCCTTTACCTCTTTTACCTTTCATGAATATATAGCACGGGCCATAAGATTCGACCGTATAATCTAATATCTCTCGTGATTACTCTGTTCAGTTCCGATATCTCCGTATCCGTATCACGTTGCTCTGCAAACACAAATTCGAAAACGGGCTGCTTTTTCCTGCATCTATGAACCGAACGAAGTTCTCTACAGCTATATCTCTAGTATCGGATTACAAACATGGACATCATTCGAGTACAAATCCTTCCCAAGAACGAGCACGACCCGGAATCGACCCGGAAACGGCCCGGATGACCTTTAGAGCTCATCCTTTTAAGCACCCAGTAGCCGAAGCTCAATCGTCCTGTGTAAAAACGGAGGAAATCCCAGAAAGCCAAATCTGAATCCAAATCCAATCATTGGATCCTTCGCCAGAGATTTAGATGCCCCGGATAAAGAGCCACAGCCATTGAAAATAAAGAAAAAGTTGAGCAAAGAGAGAAGATGGGGTCCTCGCTTTTACAGGTGAGAAAACTAAGCACCATAAAAAACATAAATAAAAAGAAATCTTTCCTTGAGAAAACAAAAAATACATATGTATAAATATAAGATTAATACCTTAAAAAACTCAAAACTGGTATAAAAATTCCAAACTGATACATCTATGGTAAATTTATCCACTGATAATTTTGATCAAATTTTATCGTTAAATTAGCATATTTGATGACATGTAGCAGTCGATAGGTATACCGATTTGGAGTTTTTTACCTTCCGTTTCGTGTGATTTTTTGTGATATTAATTTAATTCAACGAAAACTAACAAAGGATAAATTTATTACTAATGTATCAATTTTAGGTTCTTTTTGTTTTGGGTAAATTTATTACGGGCGTTTCAATTTAGGGTTTTTGAAGTTAACCGTGGATTCTTCGTGATATTAAATTAAAAAAAAATACGTATATAGGTATATTAAAAAATAAGAGAAGTAGAAAAAGGAGGTTGAAAGGGACGGCTGGGGTTTGACCGGAGACGGGTCAAGACATTGGCTCGGGGGAGCGTGCGGTGGTCTGATCGAGTCCGTCCATGTGGCGGCTCTCGAGAAAATCAAAATGAAAATTGACAAAAAAAAAATAGGAGGAGGAGAAGAAGAAGACAAAGTGGGGATACAAATTTTCAATCCAACCAAAACTGTACACCTGTCGAACGGGTTGGTTGGATTGAAAATTTGCCCGATTCAAATTAATTCATTTATCTCGTTTTGATCCATTTTCATGGAATACAAATTTAGTGGCTCGACCTGACCCCATACATACCCGACCCAGCTCATGTTGTTAAAACACATCCGTAATCCCGAAAAACCCATACCTGAACTGAGGTGAGAAAATAGAGCGAGTGATGAAGAGTTATAGAGGTGGGTTGGATTTAAGTAAGTTGCGAATCAGTTTAGCACCCATGTTATATTGGCATTTACCATTTTAAACCCATTTACTAAATATAACTAACTTATGTAACAATTCAGCCAATCGAATGTGGGTTAAGAAATGGGTCCGGTGACTTATTTTGAAATGTCTTGTGAAAAGAGATATTGCGATTCTATGAGGCGTTCCGCATAAACCTCACGATTCCGATATCTTCCCGGTCGCAACGGCTTTTTAGGAAGCTGTTCCACCTAGTGTTAAGGTGCTACAATTTCCCGACATGAATTATCAAATGTGTAAACCACAGAACTTCGCGTCACGACACTAGTTACGTCTCAACCGTTAGATATAGAGTAAGCACGGATGTGGGATCATGACCCGAACGAGACAAATTTGCCCCACTTGGCTCAGTCTTCGAACTCGAATTAAAGCATTGTAGGAAGTTCACCGTCTATTTTGTCATTGGCATAGTTAGACTCGTAACATTATGTTGTCCAAGCTTAGGATGCGTTTGTTTAACGAAAAATAAATAACTTGGATAACATTTTCCTAAAAATAATCTCTCATGTCACTTACAAAAATGGACGAACCAAAAAAAAATTTCCTAAAAATAACTTGTGGTTTTTGCCGATCGAATTTTTTGACAAGCCATGTCGGCCAATTACTAAAAAATTCATGTCCCATTAGATTTTTCGGCCAAACAAAATGTCGATGGCATTTAAACGAATGATTATTAACTGACGTGGCACTCAAGTGATTAAAAAAAAAAGATATGTCACTTAAATGAGCGTGGTAAGAAAGTTACTATATAGAGAAGGACATAAGATAAGATCGTAAATGAATAAGAGGATGCGTTAGCAGATGTTCACTATATATCATCATTATTTTCAGATTATAGTCCAAAAATAAGTATCTATAAACTTTACGGTTAATATCACGAAAAACCCCAAACTTGTATACTTATGACAAATTATCCCAAATTAATTTTTTGACCACCAAAATTCCCAAACCGGTATACTTGTGATAAATTTACCCTCCGTTAATTTTCGCTAAATTGGATTAATAGAAAAAAAATCACAAAACGGTACACTTATGATCAACGAAAGGTAAAACATAAAATCGATACATCCGTTAACTGTCGCACGTCATTTAACAAAACAATTTGATAATAAAATTTAACGGAAATAAATTGAGGAAAAATTTGTCACAGATGTACTAATTTGGTGTAGGACCGATCTCGCAGGACTGGGAGCCGGTGGTCATCCGGAAGAAGGCCCCCAACGCCGCCGCCAAGAAGGACGAGAAGGCCGTCAACGCCGCCCGCCGCGCCGGCGCCGACCCCCCCTCGGCATTTTGTGGCGGCGATGAACCTGAATCTGACGAGGCGATGCTTTGATCGGTTCTCTCTTTCGATCGCACGGTCGGCATCGTTCCGTGGTTTGGTTTGGTTTCGCCTCTTTGCGGTTTCTGTTTCTTGTGGTCCGATGATGGAGGAATCGTGAGGTCACGTCGCGCGTTGTTTGAGTTGTCTTGCTGTGTCGGTAAATAGATTCGTCGAGTTTGTCGCTGAAATTGCGATGCTTCGATTGGTTCTCTCTCTCGATTGCACGGTCGTATCGTTGCGTGCTTTGGTTTGGTTTCGCCTCTTGCAGTTCTGTTTCTTGTGGTCCGATGATGGAGGAATCGTGAGGTTTCTTGCCGTGTCGGTACATAGATTCGTCTGAGTTCATCGCTGAAACGTCGTATGTCGGTACACAGATTCGTCTGAGTTAATGGCTGAAACTTCGTATGCTGTTGGGCTCCAAAAAATTGTGTTGCCGATCACCGTGTCCGTGCGTAGGAGCTATTGACTTAAATCGGGATGACTAGGGCTACGTTCTCTGATTCGCTTGATACTGGAGATGCTTTTTAATGATTTTGGAAGAACCTTTAGTTTGTATTTACCGATGAGCTGCAAGGTCGGACATGTTTTCTGTTTACCTGAACTATAAATATCCATCACGGAGCTTAATTGATTTGGATCTATTCCTTTTCCCTTTGGATTTGGTAACATGCCTCTTGCTTGCAACTTTTAAGAATGAATACTTTAATCTTTTATTATCTGCCTGTGTCCTTTAGCTTTCTTAAGATGTTTTTCTCTCGAGGTTGTCTTCTCGTCGCACTGTTGTTTTAATTATAAGATTGGTGTTCTTTACGATGGTGGTGCATTAGAGACTCGCGCTTAACATATATTCTCAAGAGGTCTCCTTTACCTCTTTTCACTTTGTATCTCTGCCCCTCCCTCTGATCCCACTCTAAAGAGTTATGTTTGTTAGTTGTCAATTTCAACAGAATTCGGCTCTGGTTGCGAATTTTATTTTCCTCTGTCTAAATGTGCTGTGTTTGTCACCGTTCATAAGCTACTGTACCAATCAAATTCTCCCCCAGGAGGCAGTATATCTACTGCTAGTCACAAACAATCAACCATTTCCACATTGATGGCCGATTAGAGAGCTCTGTCATGTCTTAAGTTCCCAAAAACCCATCTTCACTCCTGTATATACTGTCTCTCCCATCTTTTGTATGATTTGTGTGCATATCAGGGAGATCCGCCCATTGGATCCGACATGTGGCGAGCTTTAGGAGTCATGTGAGTGCAGAAGAAAAGTTGTATCTTTTTTTGGTGGAGAAAGAGGGTGAATTTATATAACTGTCAGCCACATGCAGAAGATATGCTGGCTGAGTTTATCTTCTGAGTCGGTTGGGTTGATCTGAAATTGCTTTTTAGTCGTTTATTCGATTTTTTAAGGAAGGAGAGAAGAGAAAAGAGACGAGCCAAGCGAAGCTAACTTTGTCACTGTTTTATTGTGCCATCATCTGCTGCCAAACAAATTTTTAATTCAGACTTCAGAGCTGATTTTAATTTTAGTTTGGTGGTGGCACCACCTGAGGCAATGAAGCATGTGATCATCAGGCCTGGCAAAGTGAAGCTTCACTCGCAGAGAAATTCTTAATTTATCTTCTCTTTTCTCACCACATCGAAGCTCTTGTAGAGCACTAGATGTGTGTATATGCGTCTTTGTTTGAGCCAAAGCAATCATACTCTCGTATGGCGCTTTTGTCTTGTTTCCGATACTAGTATTGAATGATTATTTTGGCTGTAACATTCCTTATCCTTCACTGCTCACATCTTTAAGTACGACTTATCCAACATTAATTTAATTCAACGGAAATTAACGGAAAATAAATTTATTACTAATGTATCAATTTTAGGTTCTTTTTGTTTTGGGTAAATTTATTACGGGCGTTTCAATTTAGGGTTTCTGAGGTAAACTGTGGATTTTTCGTGATATTAAATTCAAAAAAAATACGTATATAGGTATATTAAAAAATAAGAGAAGTAGAAAAAGGAGGTTGAAAGGGACGGCTGGGGTTTGACCGGAGACGGGTCAAGACATTGGCTCGGGGGAGCGTGCGGTGGTCTGATCGAGTCCGTCCATGTGGCGGCTCTCGAGAAAATCAAAATGAAAATTGACAAAAAAAAAATAGGAGGAGGAGAAGAAGAAGACAAAGTGGGGATACAAATTTTCAATCCAACCAAAACTGTACACCTGTCGAACGGGTTGGTTGGATTGAAAATTTGCCCGATTCAAATTGATTCATTTATCTCGTTTTGATCCATTTTCATAGAATACAAATTTAGTGGCTCGACCTGACCCCATACATACCCGACCCAGCTCATGTTGTTAAAACACATCCGTAATCCGGAAAAACCCATACCTGAACTGAGGTGAGAAAATAGAGCGAGTGAGGAAGAGTTATATAGGTGGGTTGGATTTAAGTAAGTTGTGAATCAGTTTAGCACCCATGTTATATTGGCATTTACCATTCTAACCTAACTCATGTAACAATTCAGCCAATCGAATGTGGGTTAAGAAATGGGTTCGGTGACTTATTTTGACATGTCTTGTGAAAAGAGATATTGCGATTCTATAAGGCGTCCCGCATAAACCTCACGATTCCGATATCTTCCCGGTCGCAACGGCTTTTTAGGAAGCTATTCCGCCTAGTGTTAAGGTGCTACAATTTCTCGACATGAATTATCAAATGCGTAAACCACATAACTTCACGTAACGACACTAGTTACGTCTCAACCATTAGATATAGAGTAAGCACGGATGTGGGATCATGACCCGAACGAGACAAATTTGCCCCACTTGGCACAGTCTTCGAACTCGAATTAAAGCATTGTAGGAAGTTCGCCATCTATTTTGTCATTGGCATAGTTAGACTCGTAACATTATGTTGTCCAAGTTTAGGATGCGTTTATTTAACGAAAAATAAATAACTTGGATAACATTTTCCTAAAAATAATCTCTCATGTCACTTAAAAAAACGGACGAACCAAAAAAAAATTTCCTAAAAATAACTTGTGGTTTTTGCTGATCGAATTTTTTGACAAGCCATGTCGGCCAATTACTAAAAAATTCTTGTCCCGTTAGATTTTTCGGCCATACAAAATGTCGATGGCACTTAAACGAATGATTATTAACCGATGTGGCACTCAAGTGATTAAAAAAAAAGATATGTCACTTAAATGAGCGTGGTAAGAAAGTTACTATATAGAGAAGGACATAAGATAAGATCGTAAATGAATAAGAGGATGCGTTAGCAGATGTTCACTATATATCATCATTATTTTCAGATTATAGTCCAAAAATAAGTATCCATAAACTTTACGGTTAATATCACGAAAAATCCTAAATTGGTATACCTGTGACAAATTATCTTAAACTAATTTTTTGATCACCAAAATTCCCAAATCGGTGTACTTGTAACAAATTTACACCCCGTTAATTTTCGCTAAATTGGATTAATAGAAGAAAAAAATCACAAAATGGTACACTTATGATCAACGAAAGGTAAAACATAAAACCGATACATCCGTTAACTGTCGCACGTCATTTAACAAAATAATTTGATAATAAAATTTAACGGAAATAAATTGAGGGTAAATTTGTCACAGATGTACTAATTTAGGGTTTTTTTGTCAAAAAATTAGTTTGAAGTAAGTTTGTCACAAATGTACCAATTTATGATTTTTTTGTGGTATTAACCCTAAACTTTATCAATAGAAAATGACTTTCCCCACAAAGCCCGAGTAAAGTTCCTTACTATGTCAAAAGTCGGGATTACTTAATCAGAACCTTCGAGTCACGATTCAAGTCACTATCTATAGAGTCGTGGATACTCGCCGATATACCAACGCGACACGTATAAAAAAGTGGTCAAGATTCATATTTTCGAAGTAGGATTAAATTTCTCCCTACCCAAAAAAAAGACGACGATTAAATTATTATAAGAAGACTCTTTTAGGATCTGCTCCATATTTTCAGCTCCAGGTAGTAGCTAAAAGAGAAAGTCGCAAAAAATAAGAAAAAGTTTAAAGAAAAAAAGTTGGAATAGAACACCCCGTTTCGAGTTCAACCTGATGTTCTCCGCCTTCGCGTAACGCGAACGAGAGACAGAGCGAGCGAGCGAGCGAGCGAGATTTGCCTTCGCGATATGGGGGATTCTCACGAGTCACATCGAGGCGGCGTCGGCGTCGTCTTCTCGATCTTCGTCCGCGGGAGGAGCCATCGCTCAGATCTCTCTCTCCCTCGATCAGAGGGAAGGAAGCCTTCGCCCCCTTCCAGCTCGATCTTCGCCTTTCCGTGGTGTCCGACCAAAGGAAACGCCGAAGCAAAATCCGAAAGCTCTCTCTCTCTCTCTCTCTCTCTGTGAAGACCGATCGGTGGCGAATCTGATGATGGTGATGATGATGATCCGCGTCGGTGTCTGCGCGCGATTGATTTGGGGGTGTTTTCTTTGCCTCCCTCTCTTGGCGAGCAAACCGAGGTGTGGCGTGGGCCGCGAGGTGAGATGAGATCGGATCGGATCTCGTGTGGGAGGGAATGCGAGGATTGATCCTCATCGAGCTCCGGTTTTGGGACCGTCGGAAGCGACGGGTGCTTTTTCGACGGACGACGGCGACGACGACGACGTCTGATCGGAAGCGAACGAGCGTCAGGTTCCGATCGATCGATCTCCTCTGTCTCGCGCGCGCGCGCTCGCTCCCTTGTTCATACGCCTGCATGCAAACCTTCTTTAGGAGTTTTGCGCACCGTTTTTGGATTAAATCCTTCGACCGCCAATTTTATCCGATCGATATTTTTTGAACTTCGCGTGATTTGTCCTAATCGCACCTCGACTCGGCCCCGAGTCTAAGCAACTGGAGTCCGCATGTCGGTCCGAGGCGACGGAAATGTCCAAAGTGAGAAACATGTTTTGAGCGTTCCGAACTATCGATCGATGCGCAGACGGAAAAAAATTACGAAGATTATTGAATCTTAATCATACGGGGAAATGACACAAATGGTTCATGAACTTTAATCCGATGTGATTTATGTAGTTTATGAAATTCTGAACATTTTTATATAATTTATGGATTATAATGAACACGTATCAATATTTCAAGGACTATATTGAACAAATTAAAGGTCTAGGCACGACACTGCATACTGGACAAGAGTTTAGGGACGATATTGTACAAATTAATAATTTATGGACGATATTACATATTAGACCAAAGTTTATAGATCATTTGTATTAGTATCTCTAATCATACATACGCAAGTGATTCTCGATTGGTTCTGAAAAATTTGAATAATTGATTCTTGGTACCCGTAGAGCCAGTCTCCATTAACTAAGAAGATATGTGATTTACACTATTACTTCAACAAAAGGTGAACTTTGGC
Organism: Syzygium malaccense; assembly: GCA_031216405.1. Lineage (NCBI taxonomy): Eukaryota > Viridiplantae > Streptophyta > Magnoliopsida > Myrtales > Myrtaceae > Syzygium > Syzygium malaccense. The sequence continues at coordinate 1,829,785 of CM062254.1, read as the reverse complement.
CTTAGTTTGGGAACTAGTGTTATGTCCTCTCTTTGCATCTATAAAAATAAGAAAACCTATCAAGTGTAATTGCCATTGGCTAAAAAATTAGTCCAGCGTTGTTCGATAAGTTATGTGGTGAAATTTTTAATGTAAATTTGACACCATAGCTAGCAGAATTGATAAATTCCCAGTTCGTATCTTATGATTCGATTTAATTTGGAGCCCAAATGATACGTATATAGCAGACGAATCAACAATCTCCCAAATCATAGCGATTTTACTATTCGATTATTTTGTGTGTCTATTTAGTGACGTAATGTTGTAGTATTTTATGATGCGTACAATATTTAGATAGTCACAGTACAATTAAAATTAAAATTTTGAACTTTAGAATGCAATAATAAAAGAAACGATGTAAAAAGGTTTGTATCGTATATTTGCATGTAATCTTTGTGCTAGTAAGCAATTTGAGATCATATGTTCTTATTCATAGGAATTGTCACATTCGTTGGAGAATAAGATTTTTTTTCGTATATCATAAATCATGCTCAAAATTTCATATTGTGCAATACTCTTCACAGAACTTATATATGCCAGTGACACAAAATACTAATTTTAGGTAGACCCATCAAAATGGATCATAAACTTATTTTTTAACGCTCACTTCTAGGCTTTTTGGGCCCAATAAAGCCCAACAGCGTGTCGTAACTCGGCCTTGTAGCCCTCATTTCAATGCAGGTGGCCCGCAATTGGGCGTCATGGACACAGATAAGGCTGAAATCGGCCCCGTAAACCCTATTCTGGGCTTCGTTGAACAAATGACACCAAAAGAACCAGCCTATGGGCTTTGAATTGGCATCGAACTGGGCCTTGTTTACCCATTACGGCCCACAGCAGAGAGGTAGTGTTTTGGGCCTAGTGGGCCCTAATTAAGGCACATTGTGGGGGAACCATGTTTCTTCTCTCGCGGGCAAATGCAGGCCCAGATTAATCGGCCCATGGACCCAAATAGTGTGTCTTTTGGCCCATTGAGGATGAACCCTTGTTTGGGCTTGGAGCGACCAAAATAATCGGCCCGTTGGCCTAAAGTGGGACTCGAACTGGGCTTAAATGGTGTGAATTTTCGGCCAATAAATATGGGCACTGTTTTGGGCTTCAAAGGCCTTACATGGGACTAATTGAGGCAAAAGTAATCGGCCCATGGGCCTCTAACTGGGCTTAAATGATGTTGGTTTTCGTCCCTATAAAGATGACTTGGATTTTGGCTTCAAAGGCCCAAAATAATTGGCCAATGGCCCTAAAACTGGCTACAAACTGGGCCTAAATGCGTGCCTTGTGACCCATTAAAGATGGCCGGATATGGGCTTCGAAGGCCCAAAAAATTGGCCAATGGACCAAAATGGGTCTGGAACTGGGCTTGAATCCTGATTGGGGCCCAATTCAGAAACAAATGAACAGCCTATGGGCCTTGCAACTATTAGGCCCAGCCGCGAGGGTTGTTGACCCATTAAGGCCACTGCTACTTACTCAAACGTACTTTTTTGGGATTCATGGATGATGGCTGCAGCTTGTGTACAAAGCTTGGTTTTGCACAAGGAGAAGTGAAGATTGGGCGTGATAGCCAGAGTGCTATATTCTTTGGCTAAGAATCTTGGATTTCATGCAAGAACAAAGCACATCGGTATACAATATCACTTCATTCAAGAGAACGCGGAATAGAAGGTCGTAGTGTCAAAGAAAGTTGATACACAGGTGAATAATGCGTATTTTTTACCAGGACTGAGTGCAGAAATATTTGAATGGTGTATAACTGTGTTGGGTCTAAAGAAGCATACGAAGTATTTACCAAGTGGAAGAAAGAATCGTATTAAGGAAGCAACAAACCTAAATCATAACTCAGTCTGCCATAGTCAAAGTCGCGGAGATGAACATTACTCTGGCACCGATGCTAGGGTTTAAGATATCGAACATAGGAAAGGCACTCAAGAAATAACAATGGTTTGGAACAATTTCATGAACAGGGCAAAGTCCAAATCAATCCGGCAGATCCGCGAACTTATTTTCTACGGTAAAACTCGAAACGAGAAAACAATGAAAGGCGTGATGAGCTTACAATTGGAACAACACTCCGGCACTAAGACGCTGCTACAAAATATGAGGGAATTGTCGACGCGGAAATCGTGCTTGCATCGGAGAATTGCCATGCCATTTCCCTAGCCTCAGCGTGTTGCCCTTGGCAGGGACGACGGCAGTGGCGCGGGAGATCAAGGTTTCGCGAGAGAAGGCGAATGGAGAGAAAAATAAAAAAAATGATTTTCATTCTCAAATAATTGTAGTTTCTTTTATTGGTTCATCTTCTTCTCTTTCGTGAGATGCAATACCTTCGTAAATTGGGCCCTGGATGTTTGGATCATGGGCCGCTGGGTTGTCCCAATACCGTCTTCAACTTCGGACAACGGCCCAATCCGGCAGTGAAAGACAACCGCTCAACCCAATGAAAAGTGATTCACCCCCAAATTTAAACCAAAAGAGAGAGAGAGAGAAAACTATAACCAACGTGGGGTAGATCGGGTAGGGTTTGGGTCTAATCGAAAATGATTCAAACAATCGACCCATTTTACGACCTATGGGTCACGAGAATGTCAATTTTCTTTCATCTGATGGGCTAGAGCTGTAATTTCTTGTTCTCTTTTCCGTGAAATGCAAATTCCCTAACATGCCATAATTTTCTCATTTTTTTTAACAAGAAAAAGTGCACCGAAAATCTTAGAACTTATCATGAATCTTCCAATGCAATTAAGTCCCGAAACTTTCAAAAAGTGCAATTAAATCCCAAAACTTATCACTAAAGTGCAATCGAGTCTCAAAACCTTCAAAAAAAATGTAATCGAGTCCTAAAACCTTCAGAAAGTGCAATCAAGTCCTAAAACTTATTAAGTTAGTACAATCAAGTCCTAAAACTAATCAGCATTTTCCATTTGTTAAGTATGATGTAATTAATGAAAAGACTTGATCGTATCAAATTGACAAGTTTAATGATTTAATTACACTTTTTGAAGGTTTATCGTATAGCTATTTCGGGTCAAGCTGCCACTCCTTTGGTCCGAAAATCACTGCCACCGAGGAGTGGCAGTGATTTTCGGACTGGGATCATTCTACCTTCAGTGGGTGCCATCAAGAAGACAGATTGCATAGGATGCATTTCATTTCCTATCATGGTCGAAATCATTGCATTGGCGACCATGGCCCCTTTGTCCCCCACCACCTCTCTCGTCCTCTCACTTTGTATTCTTTGCGCAGAAAGCAGGAGGCCTTTTCGCTCACTGCGCAACGCCTTTCTAGACGTCAATGACACCGTCGTTGAAAGCATCCAGGGCGTGCAGAGTCCGAGTGTTCTGGGGATCTCCACCGTTCGAGCTCGGCAGCAACCATCCCCTTCTTTGCCCTCCTCTCGAGCTCAGTCATATGATGATGGCATCACGTTTCCAGAACGAGTATGCAGAGAACAGCAGACGTTGCGGGCGTGTTGGTGTTTGTTTGTAAAACAAGCAAACAAGGGCTATTTTCTTGTCCCACGCGAGAAAGAAAGAAAAGCTTTGATCTTTTTTATAAGTTAAGTATTATCATTTATTGTAAATGGAGAAAATAGGCGAATGTGCTAGACCCCACGATACCTGCGTGCACTAGGCGTGTATGCGCGCCGCGTATCCTATCGAAGCACCGTGACTGTTCGCAATAGAATGTCAATTATTTTTTAATAACATAATTTCGAATTTTTATTTTCTGACTATGGGTAATTAGGCTCTTTTACGGCCTTTTGAAGGTTGTGTCTGTTGTGATAAAACTGTCCATCTTAGGACACGAAAAGATATGTCTAAAATTGACGGTTTTAATGCTCAAAGAGTTATGTCCGAATTGCAACTTTTCGAACATGAATGGGTGTGTCCGTATTGACAGTTAGACATCAAGAGATGTGTTCTGTTTGCTTATATATTGAACAATTCCGTTCAATTAAAAATAAAACAGAACTTCCCTCATTTTCGTCTTCTTTAAGAGAAAAAACGAGACAATCATTTTCTCAATTGTTTCGCAGCGAGTTTTAGGAGATTTACTGGAATTGTTATCCGGTATTCTCGCCATGACATTATTGTACCCTGAAGGGAATTTGACACTAACCTATAGCAACTTCGTCAAGCAAATTAATCTTAAAAGAGAGTAATTACACACCTTAAAGTCTGATTTCATTATTTTTCTCTATTCACAGCTATATTTTCCCAACAGGACTGCCTGGCCGTCTTTGGGAAACAGTTCGAACACACGGCGAGGTCAAAGAGCCCCATATCCCTCGTCGGGCCGGAGTTGGGTCGGCGTCCTTGTCCTCAAGCGGCCAAAACAGGGGAGGGATAATGATGATTAGCCATCATTTCAAGACCACCCCCCGTCCAACACCTTCCCCCCCCCTGGCCAACGAAACTGATGCGTGGTGTTTGGATGGACGACTGGCGACAACGCCTCTCACGAAGCACTATGGCGATTGGAAAAAAAAGCTTGGAATGATTAGTTGACGCCAGCCCGATATTGTCTGAAAAACCTTGGGAGGGAGTTCGCGGCAAAGGTGGCGCGATTGGTGGGTAATCATTGCATCGTTTCGTGTCCCGTTCTCTTTTACCTGCGCCGCCTAGAATTCCTTGGATCTAGCGAAGCCTAGCAGCACCTACATAGTTGGATACATTGCTTGGATTCGTAGGCTCCACGGGATTCAAATGCGGTCTCCTTTCCTCTCTTTATCATAGCACATTAGCAGCTGTTTGCGGACATGGATGACCCGATAACGGAAAAGGAGATGAAATGCGACGCTTACTGTTTATTACTCTTTATCTTGTTAGCAATAGAAGAGCTTCATGGACGTGCCTTTAGTTGGTGGAGTGATGGAGTGATATCAAGCTTGAACTATGACAGAAGTCTGATCTGTCATGTAGACTCTCTATTGCGCGATTGCTTTGTATCTGTTGACTGTGTATTGACCCCAGATCGAGAATCTTTGTTCTTGAGAGCTTTGTATGTGTTGTTCCATCTTCGAGACAATTTAAAAGGGTCCCCATATAAATCAAACCCTATTCTTTAACAGAACATCATGCCAGACAAGGGAGAGACCCGCTTAAATCAAGAACAGTTGGCACATGTTTGGCATTGGTTTTGACCCTTTTGTTTCTCTTCCCAGCATGTGGTCTCCGGGTTCTCTTGGCACTGTCATACACCCTCATCGTTATGTAATAGAAACATACGCTTCTTTTGTTGTTTTGTACTGAAAAAGCCAAGCGATCTCTTTCAATATCCATCTTCGATTTGATGTAATGTCTATGGCCAAGCATTCCGAATGATACCATAAGTCGAAAGAACATCTGGATCCCTAAGTTTATTACATTTACCACACTTGATGTTTTCTAAGTCACTGCATGCATCTGTTGTGGCCAGACTCGGTATCTATTCCATGCTAGTTCCTCCTACAGGAAAACAAGAACTAGCTTTTGTATGTCCACATTGAGAATTAAGGGAAAAGAGAGATTAATCACTTGTAATGATTACTTCAGATTAAGGTGAGAAAAGGGAATGCGTTTACAAGCCATCAAATACAAGATCTAGAGCGTACTCGTCCAAATGTTCCAGAAAATCGGGACTATAAAGATTTAGATCATCGTTAAAGAACCAAAAGGGATTTTGGAACTCATTGCCTAGAGCAGCCAATTGCTGTGAGGAATCGCGCTCGAGCGCTCTCCGAGACGACTCGTCGTCCCCTGCGATTTTCTGAGCAGTTTCGTCTAAGTGGTCACCGAAGGGTTGATTCGGGCTCGATCCCAACGCTACGGCTTGATTCTCCTTCTCCTTTTTTAGGCTGGTTCTCGGACTATTGTTGGCTCTGCCCTTGCCTTTCTGGAACCCGAGCCTCTTGCTCAAATGAGTGTTCCAATGGTTCTTCACTTGATTATCGGTTCTCCCAGGAACTCGCCCCGCAATAAGCGACCATCTGGATAATAAGACAAAGGACAACGAAAACATGTTTTAGAACTGATCCATCTTCTTGTTCTGGTTTTCTTTTCGGGCATGAGCGGTAATCAAAAGTCACATGCAGAAAAGTTCTGAAGTTGTTGCTATCGTCGGGTCCTACAGGATATCTATCACTATATGCTATGCAATCATCATTCATCGCCATGGGCTGGGCGTACTGTTCTTGATAAAGCCAATTCTCATCAAACAGGGAGATTGGTGAATAAAGTTGAGTTCAGTACATCCAAAAGTGATTTGATTTGAAAGACACCTTGCACGGCAAGAGGTACCACTAGCATAGCTCCATTACTGTGGCATTATTGACAGCTACATATGTGCGTCATTCATGTCTAGAAAGTTCACCAGCAATAATCATAATGAAGGCCAAAAGGATGGGGCAAATCATTGCTTCAAGGACGAATGCATAAGGCTGTGTTATCTTACTGTTCTTGGGTCACGAGTCGGTGTATATCAGAAACATCGTTCCGAACACCGATAAACAGAAGTAAATGTTTGGAGGAACTAAAATAAACCAGGAGCAATTCTTTGTAAAGGGTCTCGCTATAAGTTAATTAAATTACCACTTAAAGTCTCAAGGAGTGGGAATAATCAAGACAAATATGGTTTTCATGTGAAAAACACAGGAAGAGAGAAGAACTGCATACCCACTACCCAGATATGTATGTCCACTCATTCGGCTTAATCAGCGATATCAATAATGGAAGAAAATTACGGGTTCTAAGTTCTCATTGCAGATACATTTCATATCAGAAGAGATCGAGAAGAAGAAGAAAAAGAGAGGTGAGAGAGAGAGAGAGACCTGTTTCCAAGAAGATTGTGGAGTCTGATGATGAGGTCGTCTTCTTCCTCCGAGAAATCACCTCGCTTCACGTTCGGGCTCAAATAATTCATCCACCTCAACCTGCAGCTCTTGCCACATCTTTTCAGGCCTATACAAAAACAATAACAAAAACAACATAAGGCACAGACACCAACACATGTTTTTCAGAGTTCTCCAACCATATCCATGAAACTCATGAAGATTTGACCAAAAAAGAAGAAGAAATGATTAAATAATCTAACCTGTCATCTGGGGAATGCGATTCCACCTCCCCTTGCCATGCACCCTCACGTGGTCCGCGAGAAGTCTGTCCTCCTCTGCTGTCCACAGCCCTTTTTTGTGCTCCTTCTTCTCTCCCTTCATTCTGCTGCCAAGCTTATGATTTCGACGCTTCTGTGACAGGGAGAGAGGGAGAGAGAAAGAAGGAAAAGGTTTGCTCCTTTTTCTCAATGAGTGTGAAGGTCTACCGTTGGGAAGTGCAGAAGCAGTGCTTTCTCTGTGTGTGTACATATATACTTGTCGGGGAAGAAAAAGATTGAGGGCGTAATTGTTGTGGGTGCCTAGCTACCAGCTAGCAAGCTAAAGGTCATGTGAATAAAAAAATTCACAAGTAGTGCTAGGTATACTAATATCGATCCATAAATAACTGATGATTAAAGTGACACGACGAGCTGTAATTGAGCACTTATACGAACTTTTCATATTCAAACACTCAATAATAGTTTGTTATATAACCCGGTTTATGTTAACTTTCTAAACCGGTTTTTGTCGTAGAACAAAGTTATAATCGAAGTATGAAGGTGCTTGGCTTCTACTAAAGATTAATGTTTATCGAACGATAGACACTTCAAATGGTACGAGAAATCAATGCACTCCATACGTCCGATCAATTAGCATGCAAAAAAAAAAACAATTGAATTATGTATTACTTGATTGAATAATGTATTATATGGAAGGGAATAAACACAAGAAAAGTATAATCGAATAAGAAACTTAGCTAACTTAGGAGATCTCATACACAGAAGAAAATTGTTGGGGGATTTGCTAACATAACAGTTTTTGGGCTACTGTTAAAATAATAGTATGTTCAAAGTCACAAATTCTTGAAGAAGTAGACCCCATAATGATTTTTAATTATTTCTTATTTATTTTTTGTGGCCCGAAACAAACCGTTCTTCTCATAGTAGGTTAAGAACAGTGATACAAGCATTTCTCAATGGTGGTTAATATCCTAGGATAATCCTGAGTTAGGGCGCGAATGATAACCATTCTGTTTCCCTATTTTTCTATTTTTTTGTTCATGGGAACAGGTTTGGAACATAAATCTATTTGGTAAAATAATTTATTTTTTTATTTATGGGACAAATTTTGGCCCAGAAATAGATTAGGAACAACAATGAGAAGTTAAAATTTTTTATTTTTCTATTTCTGAAATAGAAACAGAAATAACAACTCTCCTTTATTGCTCTCCCTTGCCAGCCGCCGCCGCCCGCTCGCCACCGCTCGCCAGTCGGCCGTCCGTGGCCGTCCGCGGCCGTCGCCTTTCGCCTACTGCTAGTCGGCCATTTGCCGCCGCTCGCCGGCCATCCGCCGTCGCCCGTCACCACCGCCGCTCGCTAGCCATTCGCCGCCACCACCTTTTGCCAGCCGCCCGCTGCTGCCTTTCACCAGCCGTCCACCGTTGCCTTTCGCTGACTGTTCGCCGCTTTACGCCGGTTGTCTGCCTTCGCCTTTCGCCGGCTGTTTGCCGCTCGCCCACCGCTCGCCAGCCATCCGCTGTCGCCCGTCGCCATCGCCGCTTGCTAGCCATCCATCGCCACTGCCGCCACTCGCCGATCAGCATAAATAGAAATTTTGTATCGTTATCAAATGAATTTCTATTTCGGGAACATAAATTTTGTGTCGTTATCAAATGTTATTTTTTACTTGGAAACTTGTCTAAAAAAGAAAAATAAATTTTTTAATTTTTAGCTAGAAATAGGGATAGAAATGAGAAATACTGTCATTCGAGCTATTAACAACGCACGGAGAAAATGTAGACGAGGAGGTTGACTTGTCAATACATGTACATGGCAAGGGCTGTCTTGTCTCTCGCAGCAGGCTGCGGATCAGGACCGAGGGTTATTGTTTAGTACCATAACGCTTTCATATCATTAAAGGCCATCGGGCCTCTATGCGACGGTGTCCACACAACAGTATTATCTTTCAAAAACACTCGTGAGCTTAACCCCACTTCCTCTGACTCTCTGAGCCATGTGTCCAAAGCTGCTGCTTCTCTCGTTTTCTTGAAAAAGAAAGAGTAAAGTCATGGAGATCCAAATCTGATAAAAGAAGACATCTCCCCTTCTCGCCCGATCAGTTCTCCCTTTTACTTTTTGGGGCGCTTGGTGGTTTGTTCTTGGATTTCTTTTTGGCTCAGATGCTTCGAGCTATTTGCCAAAATCTAATTATCGGAGAGTACTTTTCTTGCACAATCTAAATCCTTCGCTATTGATTTGGATAGCTGGTCAAATATTCAAACTCATCGTCCATGATGACGAAGGTGGCTTTTGTAACCATGGAGTTACTCGGGCTATGCACCATATAATTTGAGAAATTGTGAATTATTTTGGTCGCGCATCACAAAAAAATTTATGGGTTGCTAATGATAAAAGTATTAAACATAAACATTGTTCTTCACGCACCATGATGATGCGGAAAGAGAGTGAGGTGTTGAAGTATAATTATGGATATTCAAGAATTCTCTACTAGAGAATTTTCTTAGAGATATTATTTGATAGTTCATTATTTTCTAAGATAGCCAATTTTTTTGTTAGATTAGATTATTTCCTTCCTATGCATATTGTTCAGGTATAAATACCCTTTTCTAATAAAGTGCAATGCGAAACTAATTGAGTAAATATATCGTTTTTATTGATTCTTTATCTTCTCTCTATTGGGGTGTGATTTATGCTTCCTAGCAACTGGACAGCACGGGGAGTATTGCTCCCTAGTGTGCGGGCGGGGGTCGCAGGGCAACTCCCGAGCCACTGGAGGGCTTTTATAGTTTGAACCCGAAAAATGAAAGTTTATTAATGCTTTCCTAATTGAAGTAAGTTTTCTAGAAAGATCTTTCCTATTTTGAATCAAATTATTGACTATATATATATTCTCTTTATCTTGTAATTAAGAGATGTAATAGATACATTTGAGGTGCTAATTATAGCTGAATCTAGGATAAAATCTTGTATCTCAAATTTTCCTTCTCTCTTTTACTCTCTATTTTCTTTGTGATTGTGTGGCATATCGTAACACTCTCATCCTAGAACATTACATGGTACTAGAGCCACTAAAGAGAAATGCCCAAATCAAAACTCTAGTTTTGTTTTTCTTTCTTCTTCTGATGAATCTCAATCATGGCTAGTGACTTTAGCATCTTCATCTCTGTCAAGGTGTCGAGCTTCATTCTATTCTTTACTCATCGTTATGGTAGTTGCACCACGCGGTCGTTAGTCGCCTAATCTTATTAACTTCCCAATTTTGTCAACACTCAATAATGCTTATCATGGAAGGTTATTCAGTGTGGAACTCTCTTTCAATTTTGAGGTTTATTGACGAATGAAGTCACGGTCAAGTATCCAGGTAGTTGTGAGCGTCGGAGTCAAGCACATCTCTATTGAGTAGCTAAAGTTGAGCTCGTGGGGTGATGCCGTTAAGTATTTAGGCAAATATGAGTGCCGAAATCAAGCATACCTTCATCGAGCAGTTAAAGTTGGGCCCAGTGGGTTGATGCAATTTAGTTTTCCGCAATTCAAGTTAGGTTTCCACACAGTTCTATCAAGGTTGCATGAGAAGGATATGTTAAACTGTCTGATCATATGTTTCTTCAATGCTTGTCAAATCTGGTGATGATGTAGATTACATTCAATTTGTTGTGTAAGGTTCGGCTTACACCATTGTCATAGTCTTGAATCCGATTTAATGTATTCACATCCTTTATTTAGCATAAGGTCCAGTTTATGTGGCGCATGGTCACGGACTTCAAAAGAAAGCTACATCTGTCATATGCAAATTGGATGCTCCAACTTGAGGGGAAGTGTTGAAGTATATTTATGGATATTGGAGAATACTTTTAGAGATATTATTAAATATTAGGGATATAAATTGATATTTCGTTATTTTCTAATATAGCTAATTTCAATGTTAGATTAGATCATTTCCTTTCCTATGCAAATTGTTTGGGTTTAATACCATTCTCTAATAAAGTGTAATGTAGAGCCAGATGTAGTCTCTCTCCTCTTTCTTGAAAATCCTAGAATATTTACATGAACAGTCATTAGGTCGGTGTCTACATAGGTGCGGGTCACCAAAGCTACCGAGAATTGAATGATTCTCTAAATTGTTTCAGCATGTTTTTGACTTAAAACTTTGTACGATGTTTGTATGGAGTACACCGCACTGCATGGTCCAAAGGTCCAACCCTTGTTTTTGGTGTCATCGTATATTCTGTGCATGTCAAGTTACTGTTGCGCTCAGATGGCTAGGCTCTAAGCTTTTTGTGTGCGTGATTCACGTTTTGTAGACCCTCTTTAATGTTGCGACGAGTCGTAGCTTTCTTGAAAGTGATCTCTCTTGGTAGGCTCCCGAAATCTGCCGACATTTCGTTCCCTCTAAAGGGCTCACGAAAATCTCTGTTGTATGGTTAGTAGTCCCTTGAAAATTGGCAAGGGAGAGATTTGTGATAGGATTTGTTTCTTGACCGTCTTCCGCTCTGCTGCGATCGTCTTACTTATTAGAGCATTGAATTCCCGTCCTAGGTAAGCCTGTGAGACAGTGACAGAGGTCGAGCTGTGGGAGAAGTTCTCGGACAGAATCTTGAATCTTTTCTAGTATTGATTGCAAGATGGCGTGCTTGTTCTTGCTTTGTCTTGCTCATGGTTTCGTTGATGCACAATAGCGCGAAGCTCATCGCCTTATCACCTGTACAATGGAAGTTTGATCACAATGAAAATGGTTTCGTTACTATTTCAATAATGACCAAGCTCCTACTTTTAGGGACAGTTTCATTCCGATACAATGAAGGCTGTCCGCACAATTATAACTCATTTGTGAGTCTCGACGATACATAAAATCTCTTGATCCGATGCACTTTATAAGGGAACAGGAATTGCGAGGGCCGTCCCCGCGGTGGTCTTTTAAGGACAACGAATGTCATCTTTTCATTATACCCTAGATAAGAGCCATGGACAATTGGACATTACTAATTAACACATTTAGATGAGTAGAACGACATTCACAAAAATTTGAAACATGACAAATATGTAAAATGTCAAGTAGACAAACCTCCTCTCTATCCATACATCAGCTTTTATGTCATTTAATTTATATAGGATTGTGGAACGTGTCACTTAAAATCAAACGTGAACTAGACAAATGTCAAGATCCTATGCATATGGCATTGGCTTAAAACACAATAAAGAGGTAGAGGATTCTTTGTTCCATAGTGTGTCTCAATACACATCTTGTTTGATGAATTACGACATGTTCCTACACTGATATACAACAACTTGTTGTACATGAGAGTTAATACATTTGATGCCAAGTTGATTGATATCAATCAATGGCTAAGAAGTCCAAAAACCCAAATGGCAAACATCCAAATCACGCCACCTACTATATCCCTAGGTGTGGAGACAGCATCATTAGTCAATGACAAGCAATAAATAATTTACAATATCTAATCCATGAAAAATGCCAAAATGGAAAAAGGCAGGCAGAAATTCATAGGTTTAGAGGTAGATTCCGGGTGCATAAATTAATCCCCATTTTTCTACCATAGTCCTAAATGCCGTAGGGATCGGCCGTTGAGCCTACATAAGCAAGGAAAGAATCATTAAAAATGGCTCGAAATAGGGATATTACCATGAGAAAACTCAAATTCAAAACTTGTTAATTTATTCAGTTGGACATATCTTCACTCAAAAGTTTAGACTATTGAGGTACGGGTCAACTTGAATATGTTAACCACACCACACCAAATCGGTTCTCCGACGTCGGGTTTCTTTCAACACAACTCACACGTGCGTCTTGACACGATGAACAAAACTAAGTAGAAGCTAGGAAAAACTCATTTACAGTGTGCACCACTAGTCAAATCATTTCACATGCAAATCAAAATCCCTCACGCTGAGGAACCCTTCAAAATGTGATCACGAGTCCTAAACAGGCAAACAGTAGTAGACTTGAATACGAACGAGGGATACAGTGGCCCTCGTTGGTCGATGAATCTGAAAGGACACACCTACATCGCATTGTAGGGGGTATGCATTTAATGCAATGCAATGGCTCCAAAAGGGAGCCAGGACAACGAGCTTTAATGCGATGCAATGGCTCCAGGAGGCGGGACAACTATTTACTAGTTCCCGAGCAACGGGAACTAGTAAATAGTTCAGTAAAACAGTGAAACAGGATAGTGAGTGAGCACTAAGCAGAGCCCGGAAGAGCAGGTGGGTGCCTGTGATTCATCGTACTTCATCGAGACACCAGAATACTGGCCCTGTTGGGTAGTTGCGCGTTCAGTAAAACAGTGATTAATCAGCACAGGGAGCGCCTGCGAAGACGCATTCAATTTGACTAAAACCTTTCGATAAGTGTATTACAGACCACGGGACTCGTCCATATCCCGACCTGTTCCAGGGACTGTGATTGTGTGCGTGTTTGTGTGGCAATTAAGGGCAACCCGGTTCGATCTTTGTCCTGTGTTTGGAGGAGGATGTTGTATCTTTCGTGAGCGCGTAACTAGTTCCCGCCGGGTTTTTGACAATCCTCCATCTCTATGTCGATCGAGCAATTGTCAAAGTAAACAGACCGTATGATTAGAGATGGCCCCAAAAAATGTGGACTTTGAACTCGACCTCATTCGATAACCTCTCCGTCTTCTGTACTTAAAAGGTTTATCTTTCCTACAGTCTATCTAGATTTTTTTTGGGTGCCTTTGCTCAATGCAAACCGTCCACGTCTGTTTTCTCAAGGGTTTGTAGATATGGAAGGCATGGAAGCACGTAACTTTGGAATGTAAAACCCCATGAATTCAAAACTCTGCAAAGCACACTAACATTAGAGAGAGAGAGAGAGAGAGAGAGAGAGAGAGAGAGAGAGAGAGAGCACATATAAATTACCAACACCGAGACTGAGAAAGACCACCTCGGGTGGTTGTTGAAAGCAGCTGAAGGGGTTGTTCAAAGCTGCAAATAGTCTTCACAAGACAGAGAACAACCACCTCGGGTGGTTGTTGAGAGCAGCTGAAGTGGTTGGATACTAGGCTGTTGATGGCGATGAACGCGACTCATTGCCATGGATAGTCGTGGTGGCAAACAGCAAGCAATGTCTTCATGAGATTTAAACACAACTCATCTGTCTTTTCTCATATCTAACGCGTTTCACAGAATATATCCACAAATTGCATTCTAAAATTGCACCAAACAGGGAAAGAAAACTGTCAAATTGGCCCCATCTATAAATCAAAGGTTACTGAATTTCACTACAAGTTCCTGCACAAGCGTAAATAGCTGCATTGCAATGGCAATCTTCACCTTGTACCTTCATTTGCACTCTCTATCAGCTTGCGAGGACATACAAGGGCTGTCGTATCAGGAAGATTAAAACTTTCAAACCATTATCATTGAGGGAGAAAAAGAACGTTTTTCATGAAATTGTAACCGTGAAGATGATTTATCTGGCGACAAAGAGATAATATTACCTCGGCAAGGGAGGGATAAAACAATTTATATGAATAAAAAACGGATCATTGAATTCTATCGAGCAGCTTCTGGACCATAATTCTCTGCTGCACCCCACTCAAGGACTCCGACTTCATAATCGCATTCGAAACAACAATTATGGTAGATGGAGATGCCGCATTTACCTGAAATTTAATTATAACTTTTAACAAATGAGATTTGTCATCGGGACCAACTATAGAGAGTAAAAGGTTGCTGTTCAGCAGGCGACAATAAATTATACACAGAAAAGAGCTATGGAATTATGATTTGCAGAGATGGTATCAATGTCCCAATCATGCATAAAGCAACATACCCAGACCCGGCCATTCAAGCCAACTGCTATCTCGAAAGATAACTTCTTGCCAAATTCCTCAAGTACTGGACAGGTCGGCAAACTGAGCAGCCTAGAAAAGGAAAATAGAAATGGAGGTAAATGACTACTAGAATAGAGAGATAATGTTCATGTCTTAAACTTGTGTGAGTGCCCAACAAGTAGGATGGAAGAGCAAATTACATCCTTGATAGACCAGTTGAACACTCAAACGAGTAACCATCTTTCAGGGGTCCAAATTCTGCTGCTTTCCCGCTTGCTAATTGATAAAACAAAATCATAACTCAGCGAGCGTGCATATATCTGAAACACTAATTAGGGACAAGTGAAATTGCACGGATGACATGAATGCACTGCAGATTCAAGCAAACTCACCATCAGTACATGAAAGCTCCGGATTAGTACCAGGATTTGCTTTTGCAACCCTCGCATAAAGCAAAGTCCCTTGCTACAGCAAACAAAACATAGGTTAGGCATGTGAATGCTATCATGGATATATAAGTCTCGTAACTGTAAACAATTCAAGCTTAGTCATAATTCATCATACAACCACCATATCCTTCATATACATCATTTCTTGATAAAGTATTCACTTCCGCAGTTTTATAAGCAATTTACTTGCAGGAAAAATATTGCATCTATCAATATGAGCATAGTAACAGACAAGTAATAACATCCATGAACAAAAAATTTGATGACCAGCACCTACAAGGCTATGATCGTTACTTCTAATAATAGAGCTCGGATCTTTATCTGGACAAGAAAAAGGGAATCTGCTATAGCCTATAACCATAGATTTCTTAATCATGAATCTGGAATTAATCATGGCTTTCGCATTCTTTAGTGATTATTATTGCTTCCTCCATTTTCTAGACCATGATGTGCTTGATAAGCCAGATTCCATGATCATGTTATGATTCATATCTTTGTCAGAAGATTCGAATGCATGCTCAACCAGCCATTACCATTGAGCATATAATGCAGCTGAATCTCCATGAAACAGAGCAGTACATTTAGAGAGAAGCCCATTGATATTAAAATTTCTCCGTTAAGGATTTTTACAGAACTACTTAATGCATCCACAAAAATCAAAAGGAACACCATGTACCTCAAACTTTGGTATGTTTCTTCTAGTTCCTCCTTCGAAGGCAAGCACAGGCAAAAAGGCCAATGCCGGTCCTTTGATGTCAACAAGGAAGTTCTGTAATTATATGAAAATTAGGGTAAGAAGGTTAAAGATAAATGTGATAACAACAATAAATATCAGCCATCCATGGCGAGCTAAGTTGACATCATTTCATATTGGACAAATAATAACATAATAAGCAGGAGAGACGTCGACACTGAACCAGCAGATTAGAAAGCAGAACATGAACAGAGGCATTATGACTAACTAAGAATCTCTGAAACATTAACAGGGACACCTCATTATCCTTACAAACCCATCGGCAACATATATATTCCTACAAACAATGCAACACACACTGAATGAGATCATACATCGATCTAAATTGCTTGTCATTGCCTCATTGATCTTATAGCAGCAGAGATAATTGTTTGCCATTGCCATATTGGTCCTTGTGCATGTAATCCAACTCTCCTGCTATCATTTTAATTTATACGAGTAATATTTAGTTTAATGTCTCCGAATGTACTGGCTTCTCTTTCAGACATTACTCTTTCCTTCACATTCTTGTAGTTCAGAATCCAACTCTGCCAAGAAAGGTAATCACTGGTGCTGCAGGGTAACTTTGAACAAGTTCAGACCATGTTCAATCTTTTTATTTTTGCTTTGATAGGTGAGACCTTGTTCAATCTGTTCTAAATTGAAGGTAATCAGACTGACCTATAAGCCAGGTACTAGTAAACTAAATAACAGCTTGTTTATTGTCTATAGTCTACTCCAGGGGGAATCCATGACAGTTTCAGCAAGGCTAGAAGAAGTCCTTGAATCTGGCCACCTGATAAGAAAATTCCGTGCCATCTCACATAGCTTCGCATTCCAACATACCTTGCTTCCCACTGCATTACTCTATTTTACATGACTTCGTTTCAAAGGGGAAAAAAAGAGAGAAAAGCAAATGCACATGTGCCTCACTCATACATTTCCTCACCATAGATATCGCTACTCTCTCAAATAAATGACTGAGGAAGATTCTTCGCTTCAAATAACACATGTTATCAACAGCGTATGGCAGTTAAAACATCTCTAGCACAAGAATAGATCAAGTCATGACAAATTCAGAGGCAACTTACATCTGCTCTAGTGTCGACCACGATTCCAAGGACAGTGTCTTCCACACAAGGTACATACTGCAGAGAACAATAAATTTTTTTCATAATATTACATAACCATGTACAACTCCTCAATTTCCAAAAAACCTAAAGCATTTAAACCTCTATGATGCAGACTGCCAGGAATTTTGGTTTCCTTGTTCAACAATTAAAATTACTCAAGCAGTAGAACTTCATGCTGAGAATTAAAATACCTTGGATTTATTTATGCCTATTTCCGTCTGGAGGGTACTAGTTAGACCACTTGGACTGTAAAGATCAATTCAAATACTTAAACACTGCAATGTTCTGAGAAGTTTTTAGGCCCCAATTCAGTTTAGCCGCATCTGAACAGCATTGCGCCTAAAAAGTCAGGTTTCCAATCCATATATATCCCAACTTCAACAACTAATTATTTCAAATAAAATGAAAAGTGCCTTAAGAACTTAAGATCCATTGGAAGAGACAGACCAATAGCCAGTGGCAGCACAATTCCAACATATAGGTAACCACAGACCCAATTATTATGGAAGAATACAAAGAAAGTCCATCAACACGATAAGCTAGTCCCTTTTATATTGTTCCCCAAATATGCTTCACCTTTCACATATCAAATAAACTGTCCATATTTCAGTCCTGAAACCATATTTGTGTCCCTTCTAGATGAGCTCCAGTCTAAATACTAAATCCAAGCAAAGTTATGTTAAAATCTCTATCCTGGTGATAACATCTACATAGGTCTTCCCTCGTGAGGAGAACTTTCAAGTGCTCTAGGTGCACACATGACTGTCCACCCAACCAATCATGGAGCAACAAGAGTTGTCAAATTATTTTTCTATGGAGAAAAATAAGCAAGTATATAACACATGGTGCAGTGTGATCAGTTGGGTAGGTAGCCACTAGTTGTCCTGGAGTACCTTTAAGACACATTTAAAAAAACCTTCCTATGCTAATGAAGATAAACCAAAAGACATAACAAAAGCCTGGTCGACAAAAAACAATCGGTCATCTTTTCCTGGGGTGGCTGTTGAATTGTTGCTCAGCGAAGGGCAGACAGGATACCTCCTGAGCAATAAAGCACAGTGCGACAGTTGCTCTTTATCCCCTTGTCAACAGCAAACTGGATAAAATACTCACCCTCTTTTGAGAGCTTTCAACCCAGTATTTATTTGGTTTCGAGAATCTTAGTTTCCCAGCCTTCATGACTGTAATAAAGTCAGATTCCTGTAAAAACAAGGAGTGCCCAAATAAGAATGAATGCTATTCTCCTTCAATAAGAAAAAGAACAACCAGCCATCTTCAATATTTTACTTAAGGAAATAAGACCTCTAAGAAGAAGCTTCTTTTCTACACTATCATAACTGGAAGTTGGACTTGAAAGAGCCAATCCTCTATAGGGAAAACAATTTTGACTGTCACTGGAATTATAAGGCATCAGCAATTTCGGTTTCCGGAATAAAGTATTCACAGCTATAAAGACCTGAGATTCGCAAAATCATCATGTCCCAGTGTAATGCTTGTGGAATTTTTAATGAACATTTATCGCAAATCCCCTCATCCTAGATGTAAAGGCCACTCAATCCACAATCGTGTCCCTCAAAACGATCAGACAATGCCTTTGGGAAAATAAAAATCCTCCGAGGTAGAAACCTATGTGCATCAATCTCTAGCTTGGACAGTGCTCTTTCATAGCCAAATTGTATAAGCCAAATACAGGACAATGCAAATGATTCAAAAATCAATTTTTCTTACAGAAATACTTTAGTAAATCTAAAACAAGGTGAACCGTGTTGAGAAAACTGCAATAGAGAAAATGAAAGAGCGAGGAGAAAACATAAAAACAAGAACAATGCAATGACATTCCCCGCTTTCTGATGGAATCAATTCAGTGGCCAAATCAATTTCATTCCATCGTCTTGCCGATCTTTGTCACAATAGTTTCGCAGAACTAACATATAAAAGGGGAACTAAATTTGGCATTATATCAGGAAAGAAAGGAAAAACCTGACGAAGGCCGCCACCGATCTTAACAGTCTGATTAGACATTTTCGACAGATCAAGAACCACGTCTCCCGGTACCTAAGCCCAATGCATCAATGCACATGCCATAAGTCATCAAGTAGTAAGAAACGCTATCAAATGGGGAGGAACAAATCAGAGAGGAAGCACTCACAACTTGGCGATCAACAAAACTTGATGCTTTATCTTCCATACTGGGATTGGCTGCACATCAACGAAATAACAACGCACTCAGCCGGTCAAAGCTCGCCTATTCAAGACACGACACTCTCCAACAATTTGCCCAACTCGCCATGAAAAAGAGAAGCTAATGGTCCCGAGGGGGGAAGAATCAAGAGAAGGGTCTGAGAAGAAAGAACTCACAAGTCGATGCCTTTCGAATTCAGGGGCTTCCTTTCTTTGGTGGGTGCTCTCTCACTTGGATTTTCCTGAACCGCAGAGGGCAGAATCCCATGAAAGTTCCGACCTTCAACAAGAAATCGGACTCAGAAGCGAGAATCAGCAGCGAAGGGCGAAACTTTTTGCGGGGGTTTTGGTCGGAGAACAAAGGGACTTCTTTCGAAGCGCGAGGTTTTGTGTTCTGCTCTCGTTTGGTCATGTCGTTTCGGACCGACGAGGGTTTAAAATAATCTCCTCGCGATGATTGGAAATTTTTGGGAAAATACTACCAAAAATCGCAAACTATGTAATTTACCGTGAACTTTTTTGTAACACAAAAGATCCCAAACTATGTTACTTGTGATAAATTTACCCTGAACCTTTTTTTGTGACACGAAAAACTCCAAACTATGCTACCTGTGATACATTTACCCCACAATACTTTGGCCCATGGGCATTTTTGTCTTTTTTCTTATTCTATTTTTTTTTTAATCTTTTTCTCTCTTCCTTCCGCTGGCCATGGCGGAGGGAAGTCGGCTCGGGCGACCCTCGTCGGCGTTGGGCTGCCTTTGCCGGATTCGGTGACGGCGATCCTCGTCGGCGTCGGGCAACCCTCGCTGACGTCGGTCGAGGCTGCCCTCACTCGCCTAGGCGAGGGTCACCCTAGCCGGCGTCGGGCGAGGGCAGCCCTCGCCGAATTCCCTCCGCCATGGCTGGCGGAGGGAAGAGAGAAAAAAAGAAAAAAAAAAGAAAAAGGAAAAATACGAAAATACCCATGGACCAAAGTATTTTGGGGTAAATGTATTACAAATGACATAGTTTGAAGTTTTTCATGTTACAAAAAAAAAGTTCATGGTAAATTTGTCACAAGTGATATAGTTTGGGGTTTTTAGTGGTATTTTCCCATTTTTTTTAAAATTTCGTACAAAAGGAAAATGAATTACTTATAAAAAAAACCAAGTTCTCAATTTGAGCACACTTAAATATTTTTTTTGTTTCCATTTTATGAGTAATTAAATTATTTATTTTATTTTAATTTTTTTAAATGTTTCTTGATTAAAAGCATCGTTTAGTTTACGATTTAAAAAATTTATGTAATTTAATCTCCATTAAAAAATATATTTATCATGTCTAGCTACATTTTTTATGTTTTATTACTCCATAATACCTTTCGCTCGTGAACTATATATTTAAAATAAAATCAATTAATTCGAATAAACAAAAGAAATATTATAATATGAAAACTTAAATATAAAAAAGTTCCATCATGAACATATTTAAACTGCAATTGTTGGGAGTTTTAGTGTAATACGTATTAAGACTTAAATAAATTCATATAGTTTGCTAATAGATTATCGATTTTAGGTGGGCAAGATCCAAACTTGAACATGAAATCTACTTGTTAAAACCGGTTCCCAATTTTTTGAAATTGGAACCTACCTTATTTTTCATGGAACCAATCCACATATCCTATTTGTCTGATCCAATTCTAGGGTCTACCCAAGAACTAGTTTTTTTTTTTTTGCTTCATTATTTTAAGGGAAAATACCACAAAAAACCCCAAACTATGTCATTTGTGATAAATTTACCTTAAACTTTTTTTTGTGACATGAAAAACTCCAAATTATGCCACTTGTGATAAATTTACCCTGAATTTTTTTTTGTGACACGAAATAGGCAGAGGGAAGAGAGAGAAGAAAAGAAAAGAAAGGAAAAAAAATAGAAAAAGGAAAAAGATGAAAATGCACATGAGCCAAACGTGTCACAAGTGGTATAGTTTAGGGTTTTTCGTGTCACAAGAAAAAATTGAGGATAAATTTATCACAAGTAGCATAATTTGGGGTTTTTCGTGGTATTTTCCCTTATTTTAAAAAATCAAGACAAATAGCTTTTACAGTAAATTAGTAAGAGTAATAAAACAGATTAAAGTAAATGTTGATACAAAACACATAGAAATATAAAGCAATAAGGAAGTTAAGCTCATTTTAAAAAGATAAATAATCTTCTTCTAACTTTATAATACGAATTCTAACTGCTTTCGGATGGGTGGGTGGATAGGTTTGCACATGGAATCTAGAATCTACTTGTAAAATACCGATTTCAAAAATTTGGAGCTGGGGACTGGACTTGTTTCCATGGGCGCTTGGTCAAATTCCTGGGAATTGCACAACCCTACCTCAACTTTGCCCATGACGGCAAGTTTGAGTCTTGACCTCTGGCAATCTACCAAAGGAAGAAAGGAAGAAAAGAAAAAGAAAAAAAATAATAATTTAAATAATATTAAAAATTATTCATGTCAACGCTAGCAATACCATATAGGATGGCTAACGTTTATATCAACGATTTCTAGCTAAAATTGATTGAATGAGCTGAATTGGTACAAATACAAAATATTCGATATCAATTGACAAAAAAAAATTAAGATTGAATTGACACAATTGTAATAAATCTAGACTTTTTTTTGTAAGTCTACCCACTGTCTTACTAGCGAGACGGCAGATTCATCGGCTTCCCCAAGTAAACACCACACATAACCTATTTTGACACAACATGCCCATCTCCAAGCCAAAACATAGAAAAAAAGCTGATTTGAGATTTGATACCATAAGAGTTCACATGCTGAATATCACAGATTCCACCACACCTGCAATGCTTTTGGGTTATTCCCCGTCACAAAGTCGCTACTCATCACAGAAGCAAACACTCTCCATCCCACATTCTCTTGATCCAACAATTCAACCTCCAAAGAGAAGAGTGCTTGCTCAATGACTTCGGAGCCGACCCAGTTCCAAAAAAATCAAAATGATGGTACAGAAAGGTATCTTCAACATTGAAAAGGCCAGCATGATTTGAGCTTGACCGTCCACCAGCACCCGCTCTTCCACGATTCTATATAAAGCACTCAAATCGGGGGCCCAAGCAACTTGAATGGATGAACACAATCATTATTGAAATCGTGTATTATTTGATTGTTATGTACATATAACCCGGCATGAATAGACCTTATCGACATCCGTTCGGATCTTATAATTGACCATCCAACTGCATCTATAAATAACAGTACTGTTGTCGTGATTAAGCAACCCTTCATCATTTCATCGAACGATCAACGCATATCTGAACATCAATTACAGAGGTCCAGAGAAGGGACCGAGGATACATACTGGACACGGCAGCTAAAAGCATTAAGAGAAGGAAAAAGAACGCACAAACTGCCGACATCCATATGATGCAGCTATTGATGTATCATATACCTTTGGGATAAAACTCATCCCAGTACAACAATGTGAGGGAAACTGGGAATAAATATCCTCAAACCTGTTGAATAAATTACGACAAAGTAACCGATTTCTTCCAGACGGTAATACAATCATTGTAACAATATAAACAAACAAATGGAAAGGAACTTCCGCCCTGTATTGCATGTGCCAGGAAAGATTATTACACCAACACCAATGGCCTCCTGCTCATCTCTTTTTGTTCACCAACTCTTTCTCTGTTTCTTTAAGTAAGACCTATGATACATATGTTCATTCTGCATCGGTGACCATCGCTGTCATACCTTAATGCCATTGCTATTTACATTCTGAGCGTTAGCATCGAGAAGGTTCTCCAGGGATCTGCCTTTTCTGCTCCGAACCCTGCCCGCTTCTTTCAGTAACTCAGCCAACCTCCTCTTCTCATCATCAACATCAGGGTTCGCTGTCCCGAGCTTTTCTTCTCTCATCTCAACAACATACTCCAGGATCTTTATCGCGTCATCCAACCTATTGTCGTTCAAAGAGGATCAGTGAGAAAACACAAACCATGAATGGTTGGGACTCTTCTTTCTACACACAAAATTGCAGATCCTACAAACTCAAAACTTCCTAGCCACGAGCGTACACATAAAAGATATTCTATCTTATGGATGTTGCTCGGATGGGATGCTTAATGCCATATTGTAGCAACAAATCTATCACTGCCCAATTAGGCACACCCCTGATGGAAGTTCACTCAATAAGATGGCAAATCTTTTGATACACTTAAATGCAGAATCACATCAGATTTTATCTCATAAAAGAGGAAGGCAAAGAGAAGAAAGAAGAAGAAAAAGGAAAAGAGCTGGGACCTGCCGATTGCATCATAAGTGCCCGCAAGATTGCTATACACACCGAGCGTATCAGGATGATAAGGCCCGTATTCTTCTTCTAAAATGTTCTTGGCTTCTTCGAACAATTCGGCAGCCTCATTTATTGCATAACGCTGCACACAAGCCAGCCCCATCTGATTAAGAGCAATACCAAAAAAGGCAGACTTCCTCTCCCCGCGTGCACGAAGTTTCGTTATGGCGTTGTTAAATGATGCGTATGAATCAGAATAGTTCCCCAGCATGTAATACATGACCCCCATCTGGGCTTCAATCCCAGCTACTGTGCTTTGCTGACCCGGGGCATCATTATAGATCTTAAGTGCCTTCTCAAGCAATTTAATTGCTTCCTCCAATTCGTTCATTGACTCATATATGGCAGATACATCAGTGAGACCAGTAGCAAATTCCTCAGGAGGTATCCCGTGCACAGGCTTCTCGTAAATCCTTAGAGCATTTTCACAGTATGACTTTGCTTCTCTAAACTTCCCCGTCTTGTTATATAACTCAGCCAAACGAACAAACACCGAAGCTACAGAAGGATGGTTCTCTCCTTTGGCGGTCTTGAAAACTGTCAGAGCTTTCTGATAAGCAAACACAGCCTCATCATATCTAGACAGAGACAAGTACGAGTCACCAATACTGACATCAACAGAAGCCACCTCCACTTCCTGGCCATTTGCGACCATGGCCATGCTAGCTAACACCAGATGTTCAAGAGCAGCTTCATGATCCCCCTTGGTTTCACATATGAGGCCCATAAGCCTCCGATCTGCCGCTTCCTCGAGAGAAGCAGGGGAACCATTCTCGCGATGAAAGTCGAGGGCCATCTGACAAAACTGCTGAGCCTCGTCAAACTGCAATGCTTGAACATGAGCTTCGGCCAGATACCGACAAGTCTCACCAACTCTAAGATCCCCTTCACCCAGTACCTGTTTCTGGACCTCCAACCCGGTCGTATAGCACCTTATTGAATTCTCAAGCTGCCCCAACATTGCATAGGTATCACCCAACTGCATGTGGCCTGCGAACTTTGCAAGAGCATGGTCTTGACCTTCCGCAACAACAGGTATCTCAATTGCCTGCTCAAGAACAGGAATCGCCTCACTGTACTGGCCTAAGCCGCAGTATATTGCGGCAGTAACATGTAAACACATAACCAGCTCTAAGCTGGGTTTGCCATTTGCACATAATTCAAATGACTTTGCTGCTCGGAGTGCCAACTCGAGAGCTTTCTGGGGATTATCCCCAGAAGAAACCAAATCCCTTGCTTGCTTCAGCAAAAATGGCCCTAAATCAGGATTACCCACTCCAGATTCAGATGAATTTGAAGTTCCATTCTGCACCTTTGGCCCCACTGGAGATAGATTCTTTTGCTTCTTCCCAGAGGCAACATTTGCATTTGGTTTTTTCGCATTCTTGTCATTCCTTCTATCAATAGGAGGTTTCTCAGAAGGACTCTTGGTCTTAGGAGATGGTCTCGATGTCGCTTCTGATTCCATCCGAGACTGAGAAGCTTTCTTGGATTGTCCAGAAGAAAGGGATTTCGTACTTGGGGATTGGGTCTTCTCGAGCTTCCCTGACTTCTTACTAGAAGCCGGACTATCCTTCTTGGAAGCGGCATCGCTGTGATTGTCATCCGCCGGTTTCTCGGCCTCGTCCTCTTCCATTATCTCCACCTCCCTCATTTCACCACCAACAAGATGGCGCAGCTCCGAATCGATCCTAGACTCATCCCCCTCGGACTCAAAGCTCTGTCTAGAAGGAGACTGATCAGAACTCTGCATTTCATACACGTTTGCATAAAGCTTCTCGATGGAGGTGTCCACCACTCCATCAACGGGGATCTCAAGACGGGCACCGTGATGGCTTTGCTGACTGACGGTGCTCTTTGGGGATGTATTAGCGACCGGACTTTCCTTATAAGGTGCGGAGTTTCCGTTATCAAGCTCGCTCACTACTTCTTCTCCGTTGGTTCCATCCAATACAATTCCAGGCATCCTCGGGCTCCGAATTTAGACTAAATAAATTATCTGCAAACAGTCATTTCACAATGAAACAGTGATTCGCGGTCCAAACTACCAAGATCAAGAACACAGGAATTAACTCAAACAGTTGCCCAATCTAACGGTAACAAGAATGTCACTTCTGTAACAAAAGCTTCGATCTTCACAATCTTATAACCGCTCAAGACCTTTCCCAAGTTTCTTTCCCCGCCCCCCCCCCCCCCCCCCCCCGATTTTCAAACAAGTAAACGCAAACGCAAAAGCAGTAATCGATGACACACTAGATCTTTACAAATCAACCGCATCGAATCTTACCCATATCAAGAACTGTCTCATGTTCTTCACAAAACATGCCCAGAAACGAGACAAGCGAATAACGAGCAGCGCCCGAGAAATCAACCAAGAACAACAAATCAAGCAATTGGGTCCCTGAAGATGATCCCACTACAGATAAAGGAGACAAGGTCCCGACTGGAACCACGGGAAAAACCCACCGAAACTCCAGAAGACATACCTTTGAATGACCAGACCTAAACGAATGTGTTTCTCTCGAGCCCTTTCTCGGGAGACACCCAATCCAATACAGGGGGATATATACACGGGCCAATGAATATGAGGAACCCAGAAAAATTATCTCCTTCACAGAGACAAAACCGAGCACGAGAAACCAAAAGCCACGAAATTTATTCGTTTTTTTTTGGTGGGGCGTCCGTGTTTTCAACTGTGCGTATATAAAAATAATCGAAAAAGCTGTGGAAGATGACAGAGGGAGAGAGAGAGGGAGACAGAGGGGATTGGAACTGCAAAGGGGTAGGGGCAGTTTGGGAAATCTTGGACAGTGGGAAGAGGACGAGCAACAACAACAGCAACGAAAGGTGTGTGTTTTTTTTTTCGGTTTAGTTTAATGAGAAATTTTTTCGACAGAGGTGGAATGTCAGAGGGAAGAAGAAGACGACTTCCCGCCCCAACCCCACCCTTACCACCTCTCCTTCCTCTTCCTCTTCTTCTTCTTCTTCCTCTTCCAATCCAATCGTGACCGGAGCAAGCAAAGGGCCTGCAGCTGCCGACCTGCTTTCTTGTTCTTTCCTGTTTCCTGATCACGGGGGCGGGCCACGTGGCGACCCTCGTTTCTTGCTAATCTTGGTGGACGGGACGGTTATGCCGCTGCGTGAATTATATATTAAGTTCATAAATTTATCCCATGTATACAAATTTCAAATTTTTTGTGATGAAAAATCAATTTAAAGTAAATTTATCACGAGGTAATATAATTTTATCATCGTACGTTAAAAAAGTAAATGCGATTCTCGATATCCTTCGATATGGGTTAAAGATTACCCTTTTTCTGAATTTTATATTCTTATCGAGTATCTTTTTCTTTGAAGTCTGTTCGCAAGAGCTGAATTCATTTAGAATGTAAAAAGCATTTATTAAAAGAAAAATATTTTTTGATTTATAATGTGCAAAAGTTCTTTTTAAATTTTTTACTGCGAGTCATTGCACAAGGTCATCGATGATTCTATTTCTTTGCCCCGTGTAAGGACTTCTACTAATCTATATCTTTTTCTGATTCGTGCGTACATTCAAAAGAGATCTTACTTCGTTGCTTCTCGTAAGGATCACTACTAACTGATTTTCTAACATGTATATGTCACGAGCCGGCAATTTCTTGGCCACAAACCAGCCCTCGTTCTGTAATTGTTCCAAATAACAAATATGACGAATAGTTTCCTCATATCGAATCGTACCACGTCCGATTTAGCTCAGGCATCTAGTCTATCAATCGATACACACACAATACTTTAGGCACCGCAACTGATTTCGGCCTATTATAGCCTCATCAGGAGAGAGGTATCAGTTCACGACTAGTTTGTGCACGGGAAGCTAATCTCGCCTTCAAAGCTCATAAGAGTATATTCGTTTTATCCTAAAACTCCTAACACCAACTGTCCTGATACTATTCCCACAACCTAGTTGTATCCATCCCTTCTATTTTATATCACTCACTCTTCACTCAATAATTACAAACTCCACTCACAATGGTATAGAAGTACGTGATAGTCATTGTCCATGACATTAGAAAAGATCTTCGAATTAAAAAAACTTTCAATGGACATTCGATGAGAGGATTAGACGTATTACGGATCTAATATATTCTAATCTATCTAGTATATTATACTAAAATAGACTTTCGGACATTAAATACATTTAATTTTTACGAGAGGATCTTTTCTCTTAATAAATAAAATTCTAAAAAGTTTATGAGTGGTAAAACACAATTTAGCGCATTTAACGCATCTGATTTTAATGAGAGGAGCCTTTCTTTTACAAATAAAAATTTCAAATGTATCTTCAAAGTTTCAATCTAATTGCATTCATCTTGCCGTATTACGAATATTTAGTCATAGACAAAAATAATTCAAAAAAAATATACAAATTTGTCACACTTAACGACACCGAATAAAACGGTCCATAATGTGAATCGCACGGAATTTTCAAATCCGAAGTACAATCTAGGGGAAAAATGAAGGGGTGGCGATCTTTTAAATTTCCTATAATTTTACCAACGAGATGTCGCGCACAGTACCGGACGATGATATCGACAGCCCTTTTCACTCGCGCGGACCCAGTCAAATCGAGGCCGCGCGGGGCATAAAAAACCAAGTCGCGTACCTTTTTAGGGGGGACCTAATAGAGAATCGAATGTGAGTGTCAAGGAACTCGATAGTGGGGGGTCTTTGTTGTCGAAATGATTGTGTTATTGGTGAAATGTTGGAGTTAATCTAGACAGAGGGTCGGGGTCATGGAAACCTTACTTTGCACTCCCCTAAACTTGGTCTCTAAGTTCGTCATTTGTTGGTTTTGAATCTTAGACTTTTAGCGTACATGTAAACACGATCCCATCACTTTCGCACAAAGCTGTACCTCGTATGGATGTTCTGATGAACGAGTTAACCCGGATTGCCATGACCGGAAGATTTAGAAGATCGTTAGGGAAGCGCCCCGTGGTTTTTCGAAAGAACGAGTTGGCCCATCGATGTCTTAGTTGGGTTCCCGTCGAATCGTAACTAGGTTTCCACACTTATATCGCCGAGGCCCCGGCAAAGGGTGGAGGAAAAAGATAGATAATAAAATAAGAAAAAAAAGAAAAAAAATTCAGAAAATTTGTAAAAAAATTATAAAAATCGTCAACGCTAATGCAAGCTAATGCCGGTTATTCTACATAAGATGGTTGGTGCTGGCTGGTGCTGACTGGACTGGTACATCAGTAATTTCTGATCTAAATTAGATTGCATTTTAGGACTACATCGGACAAATTGAAATATTAAAAATTGGATTAATATGTTTAGGACTTTTCTAGCAATTCTCTTCCGAGAGCGAGGGGCATTTACGTTTCATCGACATCAAAGCGAAGCACACGCGAAGCAATAAGTAGCCTTTGCATGCTAGCATAAGATTTAGCTCCTCTCTCCGATTTTTCTTTTTTCTTTTTCTTTTTACAATCTTATTTTATGATTAATACCACGAAAAACCCTCCAAACTAGTATATATATGATAAATTTACCCAAAACTAATTTTTTGAATATGAAAAAAGCCAAGTTAATACATCTGTAATAATTTTACCCCATATTAGTTTCCGTGAAATTTTACCGTTAAATTTCTGAGTTGGATGACATATGACAGTTGGCCGGTGTACTAATTTGGGGTTTTACCCTTCCGTTTGTTACACGTGTACTATTTTGTGATTTTTCGTAATATCAATTTAATTTAATGGAACGTAAATTTGTCATAAATATATCAATTTTGGATTTCTGGTGGTTAAAAAATTAGTTTAGGGCAAATCTATCACGGATGTACTAATTTGAGTTTTTTTATGGTCAAAAAATTAGTTTAAGGTAAATTTGTCAGAGGTGTATCGGTTTGGAGTTTTTCGCGGTATCAATTTATTATTTTATATTTCCTGTGGATCCCACGGACAGAGTTTTAATTTGGTTGCCCGATTCATATCTTTATATTTTTTTTAATTTCTAATGAATGCAGTGACTAATCTTGAACCCTACACACTTTATAATGGGGTTCGTGACTTTTCGAGATGTGCTCAAGGTTGGCTTGATCTGGTATCCAATGATATTTTGTACTTGTTGAAAATATTATAAGCTTTATGAACTGTTCATGCGGCATGACCTAATTATTGAATATTGGGACCATTTTGAGATTTTCGATTGATCCCACCTCACCATTATCATTCAATTTTTTACATGTCCTTTGGCCATGGTCCCAGTCTTTGTATATTAACACTAAAGAAAATAAAGTCCTCATTCTGAAGATTTTCATGTACATCCATTGGTAGAGAAAAACGGTCAGCATCGTGGATAGGTGATAGTACAGTAATCGCATTAAATTCGAATCATTATAAATTATGGGTTGTGTTTGTTTGAGCGAAAAAAATTTTTGTGAATTAGTTTTTTGGATATTTACGTGTTTGGTTTGCTGAAAATAATCGAAAGCCCACTTATAGTAAAAGTCAAAAAAATGAATTTTCTAATCTAAAAAAGGGGAAAACAGTTTCCTTTATGGCAAAGTTTTCTCCGGAACACACGGGGTCATTCGTGCCAGATCGTGTTGCCATATTGATTTTATACCTATCGAGAGGTGGTATTCCTAAGAACGTTAGGTAATGCAAGTCAGATTCTGGGCTTTCACGCGACGGTTTGGCGACGAATCGACCATGAGATGCGAGACCAAGGACATTGGTAAGACTAATGATGAGCCATCATTTTAGTCCCTTCAAACTCTCTCTAAACATGCCCTGATAATTTCTGCTGCCAATCAAACTCTTAGCACTTCATGAGTTACGAGTTTTTACTTAAGAGGGGGGGCCATGAAGGAAACCCCATTCGAGGGAACAGAAAGGTAGGTAGGTCAACTCGAGAAAATTCAAAAGAGGACCGAAAGGTTAGAGAGATCGAGAGACTAAAATCTTCAAAATCACGTTGACGTCACTAATTTGGCATTACTTAAGCGTTGATGATCATGAATTTTGGTAGGTCAAGAGGTAAGTAGAAAGCCAGCAAGAGAAACTTCGAACGTAGGAGCTCGTACCTTCCCCTGTCCTTGGTGCTTTTGAAATGAATGAAGATTGCGTCGTGGGAAAGTTTCGAAAGTCCAAAAAGCTCACCGATGTTTTGTTAGCAATTAGAGAGACTGCGGCAACGCTTTTGGGAAAAACCTTTGGATAATACAGATGAAGTTTAGGCGAGAGGGTATTTTCAAAATGCAAATGGTGTTTGATAAAGTGCGATTTAAAAATATATTGAGAGTCAATTTCGGTTTAAAATGCCGTTTGGAAAAAGAAAAACTACACTTCGTGAAGAACTTTTGCTAGTAGAAACAAAATCTCGAACCTTTGCCAGCAGAACTCAGGCCGCTCTGGTGGCCAAATCTAATTGCCAGCCAGCCTTGCCAGAGGTCGTGCTGCGACCCCAAGCAACGCCAACTCAGGCGACCTCAGGCAAGATCGGCCGGCGGCTTGCCAATGGCCGAATCCTTCGTCGACAAGGCCACGTAAGTTGAGGACATCTTCGTAATTATGAACATTTGATGAGGGTAAAGTTGGAAGAAAAAAGTATATACTGGCATTCGGGTAATGCTCAAAGCCGAAAGCACCTTCGGACTTGTCTTGGATTATAGGCCTTTGGAAATGCAATTGCATCTCTCCATAAACTCTCCCAAAAAAAAAATGTCAAACGATACTTGCATTTGCCCAATAACGCATCCTATGTTCTACTTTTGCTCATTTTTGGGTTTAGGGCCCAAGGAGCCTCGTGAATAAAGTGGAAGATCCAACAAGATGATTCGGTCCAAAATAAAATTGAACAATTTAAAAAAGAAAATAGAAAAATAAAAAGAAGAAAAGTTGACAGCTGTGGGATTTGAACCCACGCCCTTTCGGACCAGAGCCTAAATCTGGCGCCTTAGACCACTCGGCCAAACTGTCTCCTGTATTGACGTGTTGATCTCTTTGTATATATAATTCCTATTTGCTCTTAGATGCGAAACGCCAAACGACGTCAGCATCGGACATGACTTCACTGATCGCACGTTTGTCCGGAGAGCAACGGCAGATTCATGGACACAGATCAGATAATATAGCCAATATACCGAGCGTAAAATCGACGGTCATGCGCTCCGAGAAGCAGGGTCGATCGCTTCGTCAGCCAAAACCGACGACGTGCTTATCGGTTTTAACATCGGATTACACGCGACTCATGAGATGAAGATCTTCACAGGTCTGGAAGTTAGATGATACAGGCAAAAGATTGTTCTTATTCCCAGGAAAAAAAAGGACGGGCTCCTTATTGATTTCGGTATGCAAAACGAAACAGTATATTTGCATAGCCATGTCCAGGTGCTTTTATATAGTACAGCTCTACGACATCTACATGCTCCCATTCAACAGCGTAGAAACTAGAAAGGATCGAGTCCCTAGCAATTATTTCTCCCTGTACAAAAATCAAATTATAAGTTATAATTTTGAGATGCCGGGGAAAAAAGAATTTCCTTCATGTGTATAACTAGTTCCAGAAGTAATGGGAGAACAGGCTGTAGCCGGAGCTGAGGGAACTGATGGCGAAAGCCATGAAGGCTAAGAAGGACATGGCGACGGAAGCACTGGCCATGTCCGTGAACTTGTCCCTCCCCCAATTCGCTTTCCAGTCATCGACGCGGGTCGCTGCAGAAGACGATGCCGATATCAGGAGATACGCCAGGATCTGCAGTGAAATTTTCGGGTCAGTTTCCCATCAATCTCCTCATAGGAATAGTTGCTTTTATGCACATCATGTTTAGGGTTAGACATAGAACACTTTGTGCTAACTGGGATTTAGCTGACTGGTGTATAGACTCGAGCATGGATCAATATTTGCTTCCCTGCCATGTTGACGATGCAATAAAACTCTCGACTTATCGGGAAAAAATAAAACACATCATACATATCCCTCCTTTTCTTTTTCCTTCTGGGAACACAGATAGTTTCCTTAGTAGTTTCATCTTTCCAAAGTTAGATTGTGCAAAAGCAATCAAAGAAGCCATAGCCTTGGCATTTGGAAGCTTTAAGGCTGGTCATTAAGGCCGTTATATGCTTACAGCCAACAACAATATCGAGTTTGCCTGGACAAGTAGTCCAAGGAGTGAGATTGGTAAGTGAGGCAACGAGATCTTTGGAATAGAGCAAGGTACATTATAAGATAGGATTCACAAATTTAGTATGTCAAGTGAAGTAGCTGGCTGACTCTTATCGGGTGTTCCATATGACTCGCTTGTTCAAATGACCGCTAATTGTCTACCGCATCGTCTTTAGTATATCGATTTTATTGACAATAAATTCTCAGTATACTTACCATGACTCAAGATCTTAGAAGGAACTGAGGGGATCTTAACTCTCTTCTAGTAATTCTCATCCCATGAATAGTTTCATTCCTAATGTCTCCTGCTGCACCCATTCCTTCTTCAATGGTATTGGCTTAGCCACAAAAGGAGGAAAGTATGAGTCGATGCAGCAGGAAACGGCATCCCTTCCACGTTCCAATTTTCACCGCATTCTAAGTTCCAATTTTCACCGTATTCTTTACTAATTGATACTGCTGAGCAGCCCCGAAACCATCTCTAAACGATGTTTAGAAGGAAGAGCAATACCCGTGTCTGCCATAATCTCGAGAGAGCAAAAACTATAGGATAACAAGAAACTCTGCAAGATGGCACTCCAAGCTCATGCTCAGATATGAGTAGATACGGTGCAAAAGTCATTTACCAGTGACAAAGACAACAGGAATAAAGACAATTTTATACACCATTTCTCTAGGACAATCGTTATGATTCGTATAGAATGTGGCCAAGCCTGTCAGCATGAACACCCAGAATTCATCCATTTCTACTTGCGGTTAGCGCGGCAATCAATCGAACATCATAATTCAGCAGGCAGAAATGACACTATACATGGAAAATACTTGCCTGATCCATGAAGAAATTGAAGTGATACTGGAATTGGTGTTGGAAGACGTGCCTGCCCGTGCTCAAGCGGAAGGCCAGATCAGAAGCCTGAAAGCCAGCATAGACAAAAGCGATGACATTCACCCACAAGCAGTACCTGCCATCGAACCAGCTCACACAGCTTTAGCTAACAATGGAAAGGAGAGAACGCCACTACAAGAAGAGGGAATCAGAAACGCACGCGCCCTTCCCACCTGTACTCCTTGTAGCGATCGTAGGAATCGCCGCTCCACCCCTTGGTCTTGTCAGCAGCCATGACCGAGAACGAGATCATGCACAGGACCACCTCCAAGACCCTGACGCACAGGCCCGCTCGCTTCAGCCTCTCCCAGCCCCTCGGCCTCCTCACCCTCCTCACCCTCCTCGTCGTGCTCGCTCCTCCACCCCGTCCCCTTCCCCTCGTCCTCGTCGCCGGAGCCGTCCCCTCCTCCCGCACCGCCCTACTGAGCACCACCGACGGCGGCGGCGACTCGTCGTCCGACGACCCGTCCTCCGCGCTCCCGGCCTCCACGGCGAGCCCCCCGGGAGGCTCCGGCTTCTGGGCGTCCGGCGGGGGGGAGGGGACGGGGGAGCGCCGCGGGGGCTCGTCGGGGGCGGCGGGCTTGGGGGGCGGGGGCGTGGGCGTGGGGGAGGCGGCGGGGGAGGCGTAAGGTGGGGTGTCGGCGGGGTCGCCGAGGTCGGAGCGGAGAGGGGAGTGGAAGTCGGAGCGGAGTGGGGAGTGGGGGGAGTCCGGCGGGTGGGGGTGGTTCGGGGAGTCGAAGTCGCGGGAGGAAGGCTTCTTCTTCATCGCGGAGGAGGCGGTGGCGGCGGCGGCGGCGGCCGGGACGGTGGTGGAGGGGTTGTTTGAGTTTGAGTTTGAGTTTGGCTGTCATGGCGATCTCTTTCGTGAGGTTGCTTAATAAGTTCGCAGACGAAGAGAGCTTGTGGAAGGAGAAAACGAAAGAAAGTGAAAAAGGTTATATGAGAGCAGGGAGAGAGAGAGAAGATCGTTTCGGGTGGGGTCCAGTGCCACGTGGGTACACGTTTAACTGTCTCGTCGAGGATCCGAGCCGAGCGTGTGGGGTCCGCCCCTAGGGACACGGAACCGAGACAGCTTGCGGACACGGGACACGTGTGCGGTCCCCACCGTGACGTGTCGCCGAACTTAGGGGCTAAGGTTCTTGTCCCAGAGTGGGTAAAGGCATCGCCCTAATCAACTCCCCCCATTGGATGCCTAAACATGCACGATCGGACCAAGGTTTGCGGCCGAACAGAAGTCAACGACGATCCTCATTTGGCTTTTCGCGCGGGGCCGAGATGGACAACGACGAGAGCCCGGACGGCCGACAGAGCCCCCCGGTGCATCAAGGGTCTCGAGAGAGCTGGACGTGGGCGGTCGCCCGGCGAGGCGGGCGGACCTCGTCCAAGGATTAGCGAATCCTCGTCATGATCAGCGGCCCCGCGGGGAAAGGCCCACTCGTAATTGGAGGAGATGCGAGTCTTAGAAAGCGAAAGAGCCTGGTACGTAAAGGAGGCGCAGAGAGGGTGGTTTTACTTTAACAGCGGGCTATTCTTCCATGGATCTTACCCCACACAGATTCTCCTCGGTGAAGTTTCTCATACGGACGTTCCGCAACGCGCGCGCGCGCACAAAATCCACGAGGCCGACAAAAAGAGGATGACACGAATAATGTCCCAAGCATTTCTGCATCTTCGCCCGACACACATCACCTTAGAGAAACAAGAAAAGCATCAATCAAAACCATGGCCATGTCCCTCCCTCCTTTTTCCCTCCCCAAGTTGGGATGCAAAAACAGCTTCTCCACCAAGGCAAAAATTTTAGGACATCACGTAAAGCTCCGGACACGATACCTCTACCTCTTCATTTACGCCGTAAAATCACGACGCATCAACGGAAACAGATCGATGAGAGCAATTGGGAGTTGAGATGCTCGTCGCCCTATCGACTGCTTCTCATTTTCTCTCGGTATGTATGAACTAGCCCCGCGAGGAGATACGAATTCCTTTGTATAATGGCATCGATGCACAGTACATTCACTATTTCAAGTTTTCCTTGAGTCAGAACTTCGAAACCCCCTTGGTTTTGGCAACTTTATTAAAGAAATAAAAACCCCGCCAAATTTTTTCGAAATTTTGAATCACACCAGCAGGCTAGGCATATGATCAGTTTGGTAAAGTCATACATTTGCATATCATTGATCTGAAAATGAGTGGCAACTAATGTTGTTACAAAATTCGTACCCTACATCAGTAAACTTACCGCATATGATGGGCGACACACGATGGACAAACGACGATCACATGGACGAACATTTCTGTCTTTACACGGGACAGGGTTAGCGTAAATTAAAGGTAAAACTTATGTGCGACAAGAAACAATGATCAACATACTCTTCACCTCAAATAGACTGTCCATTGAGCCCAGACCTATCAGGAGGTAGCGGTCCCATGCCGTTTGCTCGTTCCTGAGTAGCTGCAGCAACGTGTCCATTCTCACTGATCTCCAAGACAACATCGTTGCTGTTGGGCGGCCCCGCATTCTCAGACCGAACCGGACGCAGAAAGCCGTGCAATCTCAACAGATAGCTTTGGCTAGAAGGTTGTTGGGTCCGCACGTAACGGTTTGTCGTGACAATTGAGGCCGGTGATCGTTCCAATTCAGGACGAAGGTTAGACAAGGCGCTGAGGTCCAGGTTTGGGAACACAGAGCAGCGGCACCGAGGACATTTCACGTTAAGACGCAGCCACTCGTCGATGCACTCCACATGAAAATTGTGAGCACAGGGAAGGCCTCGAACCTGAAATTTTTTTGGAGTAAGGTACTTTGTCCCAAACCCTTTTAAGTTGAAAACAACGGAATAACAAGCATTAACAAGAAACTTGTTATAAGCACTAGCGTCTCCACCTCTGTGCAATGTAACCATTTTAAGTTAAAGCGGAGTTACCGAAACTAGAGGAGGCTCAATCACAATTCCATTCGTAAGCTACAAATCTCTGAAGAGGAGTAAATCTTACCTCATTCCCCACATGGAACTCTTCTAAGCAGATGGGACATTCACTGCAGTCAGTTGGAACAGCTTTAAGCCTGAACTTGGGGAGTTCCTGGATGAGTGCTTCAACTGCTTCCCTCTGCGCACAGCAAGAGAGGAAGCGCGCCTCAAAGTTTAAACTTGCCATCAACAAGTTCATTAAAAGCATTGCCGCTGCTAATAAAGTTTTTTGAACAAATGAATTTAGTGATGACTCTCATATGAGTATCATTGGATCAATATTAACTAATGCCAATTTATGGAACGCCAACCATAATTTTAGGTTTTAGCTCTTATTACATCAACCGTGTTCCCTGCATCTAAGATCATACAGGGCTCATATTCCATGCGCAAACAGAATAACCTATCGCTTAACGAGTCTAAATCCTTGACCTACAAGCCAAATTCAAAAGAGCCACTTGCCTGTGTAGGAGTTAAGTAAAGACCGGGGTGGTAAGTAGCAGCATCTGGTCCCATACCCCTCATCTCTTGACCGGCTGCTTCAAATGCCCAGTCTGGCACCCGTACCATATCAACTACAACCTGTAGAAGAACTCCAGGGCACGACATAGGAATGAGCAAACACATGATGTGGCGGAAAAACATTTGCACTGGTAAAAAATACAAATATACAGGGGAAATTGGCCAAATCCTTTAGGAATCATTTCCAAGAATACACAGAATAGATCCACATCATTCTGGATGCCGAGGAGGGCAAAAAATGCTTCTACAGTTCCCTAATCATACAGAGTGTCGCTCAGGACAAAGGAATCATAACCGACATCAAAGGATCAGAACCTTGACCCCCCGCATATCCAATGAAGTTACTTCATGCAAAACTTATAAACGCAATTTACTCATGGTTGTTGTAACTTTAAATGCCAGGAAGCCATAACAGGAGATTGAAATAGATATTCGCCAGAAATAAGGATCTATCCTTGATCCTTACCCCAAGTTTGTGTTGTGTTACAAAACAATTGCAATCAAAGAAACAGCAGTTTCGAAATACCGGGACAGACAAGCAAAAGTATATTCTTTAGCGCAGAGGTGCTTGTATTTGTCCTTCTCTGTAGAGACGGAAGAAATAATTTATCCAAAATAACAGCAAGATGAATAACAAAGAGATAAACATATAAAAGAACCTCAAATACTAACATAAAGCTTAAAGAAAATAATTAGAAGTACAACCTTTTAGACATATATCCATATCTCTGCATTAATTGAGGGGACTTACCCCATACTCTGATACAGGTATGCCTTGCTGAGCTCGTACAAGGTGTGCTTGTCTTCGTGTCAACCACTGTAATTTTTTATACATGACAGGTAAAAGAAGAAGGGAACTCTATAAATAAACAATTACGCAGGTCACAGCAAGACTACAGGTGAGTACAGGGAAAATGTTGAGACAGTTTCAGGAGCAGTGGGAAGGGGCAATGGAAATATAGACAGTGGTCAAATGAATGAAGCCACAAACCTTTCCCACAGACATGCAAGCTATGCAAAGGAGGCCGCAATAGCTGAAAAGTAGCCAAATAAGGAAACCCCATTTCTGACCCTCTTCTGGTAACTGCGAAAACCAAAATATAGAGTCTCCAACTTAAGCTCACAGAAGATGCAGTCGCTGACACAAATTTGACAAAAGAAAAGACTTACACAATTTTTTGCACTGGTGAACCATAGGGTGCCAATTATAGTCCAAGCCCAAAGAAACGGATATAGTATCAGTGAGAGAACAGAAAGTACGACTACTCTCCCACAAAATCGAGCATATCTCTGCTGCCAACCGAAGTCCCTAAGAACCCACACAATATTCAATATAAGTACCAAAAGGATACTTGCTACTTGCACGAGCAAAATCAATTGTATTCATTGTCACTTCTTCAGGCAACACGAGCATGAAAGTTCCACGGCAGGGAAAAAAAAAACTCTGGAGTCCAGACCACACAGTTACGAACAGTCACCAACCGACAGTCCAGCAACTTGACATCACCGCATGTGATAAGCATTCTAGATGCTAGAGAAAAGCGGGATTCTATTTGAACCACATGGATGCACAATTATCTACAAATTACACCTGGTGTCCACTAATTCTCAAGTCAATGAATCACAGAGAGCAAGAATATGATAAGCAACCAATAGACCATACCGTCTGTAGTAAGGATATCGATAGAGTAGAT
Source organism: Syzygium malaccense (assembly GCA_031216405.1). Taxonomy (NCBI): domain Eukaryota; kingdom Viridiplantae; phylum Streptophyta; class Magnoliopsida; order Myrtales; family Myrtaceae; genus Syzygium; species Syzygium malaccense. The sequence goes on along the minus strand of CM062254.1, from coordinate 1,790,765 downwards.
GAAGTGGTGTTAAGCCATGCACAGACAAGTTGTTACAATGATTAAAAAGCACTACATAGGTAGTCCCTGATGCGATGAATAGTTTGAAACTCAATGCGTAAAACAAGTTCTCTAGAATGGCAAAATATTCAAGCAATCATACATGCACAATCACTTCACAACCATATCAACCCCACACAATATCTAAAATATCACTTTATACATAACGAATGGTAGAAGGACATACAATCCCATTCCAGCAGCGAGTCCATTATCTACAAACATCAACAAGCGAAAAACAAATACAGTCGTGTAATCAACCTGCACCAAAGAGTATCCACAAGTTAGAAAAGACGTTATTCCTTGTGAGAAGAACAAAAGATCCTCACACACACAATATAATCAACTTGAGATGAGACGCGAAACCCACCACGATCCATATGTGCAACGGGTATGTACAAAGATGATACCGTTTCCAGTTGATTGCGACAATGACACTGAAAACACATTGTTAAGAATAACACGTCCTCGCCAACAAGCAATATAATAAAAGATTAGCCCATAATCGATCTTCAACAACGAGAAATGCACCAAAAGTCGCACGGTATCTCGCAAGATCAAAGATTCAATCAATTCCGCGAACTCTTCCCCAATCATATCGGAGCAATCAAAGCACAACTATAAAAAGCAGCGCATCACATCCAATGGGGGAGAACTACTACACCGATTCTTGAAATTTTGCCAATGTGACACGCACTCGCATCCACGAAACGACACATCATCCCGACGAAACCCCATTCCTAAGAGCACAGCAACTCGGAAGAGACACACCCAAGGATACACACTGGTCGCGAGCATGGACAAGAAGAAGCCGTCGTACCTGCAAGAAACCCCATTCTTTTCATTCCCCCGAGAAATCAAGAAAGACCATCCGAGCAAGAACGCCTCCCCCGGGGGGAAACTCGGGGCCCGAGGAGGGAGGGAGGGATCAGGAACTAACCACTTGAAATCGACGCCCCGGATAGCCATCGCAAGGGAACGACCGCCGATCAAGAAAGCCCTAGAGCCGCATCAAGAACCCACCCCCCTTTTGCACCCCCCCTCTCCACCTCCACCGCCAAACCGAAGACCCCAGTGAGGCCCCTCTTCAAAGGGAGGATAAAGAGACGGAAAGAGACAACGAGAAGGAGAAACGCAGGCTCAGTAGAGCAGCGGTGCGTGACGCATAAGCTGAAGCAGAAACAGCGTGGGACGGCGACGGCGACGGCGACGGCGATGGCGACGGCGACGGCGATGGCGCTTATAAGAGACACGGTTCTCGACGGCGTTCGGAATCTTTGCTAATCAAATCGAGCCGAACGAACGAAACGAAGGAGCGAGATTTGGCCGTATGTTCCATCGTACGGGTCGCGTATTTTTGAATTTGTTCCTCCTTTTCCCCGACGCCTTTTCGTACCGAGAAAAAATCGTTCACATGTCTTTGGAGTAACGCATTAACTGCGCTGGTGGGCGACACGTCACGCGCGAAGCGCTGACGTGTCAGGTTCGGATTGGGCTGGGTTGGCCGGAGCGCCTGGCGACTCCTCCCTCGTGCCTTCCTAACCGAAAAAGGGCACGTCTCACTTTCCAAATTTTCAACTTCCTAGCGCAATTCTTCTTCTTCTTTTTTTACAAAAAAATATATTTATTTTGTTCTGCTCTTTTTGGTCGGTTTATAAATTTCGTTCGTCCGAGCACATAAAAAGTTGCAAACTTACACTGCCCGATGATTGTTCGTGCATCGAGTAGGACTTCACTTTGATACTTTACGTACCGTAAATTAAGCGATGTTTAAAAAATGAATTTCAAGCTCCGTTTGTTTGGCGAAAAATGAATAAATTGAAAAGCATTTTCCTAAAAAATGATCGTTTGTATCGCTTGAAATAATCAATCAACGAAAAATATTTTCATTATTGATCATAAATTTATGTTTAAATTTTTTTTAGACAAAAAAAATATTTTTTTTGTTTTTTCAATATTGTTAGTGATATAAAAGATCATTTTTAGAAAAATATTCCTTAAAATATTCATTTTTCGCGAAACAAACGGAACCTTAATATATTTGGACGTATACCCTTTAAAAGAAAAGAACAATTTCTGAATGCAATATATATTTTCAAGATCAGAATTTTATGGAATTATGTACTGGAGTCATAAATGCAAGGGTTGATGGTGGGGGTTGAGCTGCTTAACCAAACGTAAACACACCAGCTGCAGCTACCAAAGTTTCATTGATCTGGCATCAGAAGAGCCCTCAAAATTTTTTAATTTTCCTTCCCACCTCTCAACTTACACAAGCTAAAACCACAGAAGCCAAGTACCCTGGTTTTTACTCGGCATCTCATCAAACGGCTTACGTTGCCCGTGATCAGAACGAATGCCTTCCTCGCTGATCTCCGTGTACGTGCAGCGATGCCGTCCGAAAGGAAAGGATAGTTTGTACCTGCAAAAATTGTTTGGCTGTTGATTTGAGAACTCCACAGAAGGCATTGACAATGAGCAGAAGAAAGATTCAGGTGGGTATAACTGTAACCAGATAGTCTAAATTCAGAAATCTGCTTACCACTAAACACTTGAAAAGGATAGTTTTACAAGAGGCGGTTTTAAAGCAATACAATCTAGTAGTTTCGGTATGATCCAGATTTGAAACGGGACAGAGTGTCATAATTTCGGCAGAGAACACAGAGTGGGCATACGAGGTCAATCATGATGCAAAAAGGCTGTGCTTCTTACCCCTCTCATAGATTTTTGTGATCAAATCCTCTCATGGGATCCGTCACAGTACATTGAACTCAAATATCGAAAGCCGTCCTATTCTCACCAGGAGGCCACAAGAAGAAAAGGAAACACCAAGCATTTTTAGAGGTAAAGAAGTAAGCAAATATCAACATTAGTCCTCACGGAAAATCAGTCATCTGATACCTCAAAAGGAAGAGAGCAAATTCCATGAGGACTATTTTAATGAGAAAGAGTAACTCGTGAAGTGACGTGGAGAAGCTGGCCCAAAACATATAAATCCAAAGCAAAATAAAAGTCACGAACAACTAGACAGGCCGATAACAGATGCAGTTTTCATAATTGACTAAAAATGGGATCCACACACATTGCTTCGTTATGGAAAGAAAAAATTATTAGATACTAAAGAAACTTATAGAGATTGATATTGTTTCCTCAGAACCGAAGTGAGAATTGCAGACTGCAATACGACATTTCGGAAAAGTGAAGGGGAAGATGATTATAAGAACAAGTGAAGATAAACTCCAACAGTCTCACATAAACAGGCTTACTAGTTTCAGCAATAAGCGAACACGAACTCCAACATGAACCGAGATTTTCCTCCCAAGTTCCTGATGCAAGAGCTTTAAAGCCTTCAATAGGAATAAAAGATGTATTAAACAGCTTACTCCCTTAGCATATACAGCCAAACCATAAAAGTTCATTAACAGCAGCCAATTCATAAAGCCCATAATTATCAAGACTAAGTCCTTGAGGTACAATATTGATTCACGTGATTGGTGATGTCAAAATTATACTTAAGATGACAGGGGCAGGACAGCAAGAAATATAAAACTTAGTTAAGAGTTTTCCCTCTTACTTGGCCTTTGCCCTCTACATATCCAAATGTCACAGGGTTAGTCTGCAACCTTTATAGTTTAAATAGGAGAAGGCTGGGATACCTCATACTAACTACAGATATTAAGTGCGCACGTGAGAGGGAGAGAGAGAGAGAGAGAGAGAGAGAGAGAGAGAGAGAGAGAGAGAGAGTATACAATTCAGGTACAACTTGGTGGATTTAAGCATTTATAAACAGCAGATGCAGGCTGCTTATAAGTTGGTATGCTGCTGGTATCGACAAATTTGACCTCTCCAGGAGCAAAAGAAAGCTCTCTGTGCCTGAAAAACTAGACAAAATGAAGCAACAAAGACCGCCGTTTACAAGATATATGTGTCATATAACTTCAAAAGCATCTACCTCCGAAGGTCAAGGCCAACAATGCCAGCTTGTAAAACTGACAAATTGTCAGAATCAGGCGATACAATGATCACGGTGTCTTCTGAGTACTGGGTCTCAAGAATTGACATAAGTTGTGTTACGCGAACAAATACGTCTGCGACACTCTCATTTGGAGTCCCGTCATCTATGGGAGGAGGCCTGATCCTCGGAGAGATGCTGTCAGATTCATATACCTAACGCCACCATGGATGAGAGTTTGTCCAGTTACAAAGAGAAGGAAACACACACATGGACGGGCATGTGAACGCGCAAACATAAAGTATCCAGTAGAAGAGATGGTTAATCCTTTCCAGGTCTACATTAATGTAGAAAACCCACCACTAAACATTCCACTTGGTAAGGTATGAAAGATGCTTTCAAGTATGAGAAAAGCTAACAACGCGGAAATAACAACATTCAATCATATCAAGATAACACAGCTTTGTTCACCTCTTACCTCTGAAACAGAGTCAAGGTTCTTCCCTTCATAGGCTCCCAATCCCCTGGCATCTAGGAAGCTATACTCTGGGACTATGTAGCTGCAATTGGAGAAAGAAACAATTGGAGTGACAAGTGAACAAAACAGCATGATTTTTTTGTCAAAAGTGATTGCAATATCATTGTGACATCCAACTTCAGAATTCTAACTACTGAAGGGTATGTTCCATTCAAATAAGACAAGCAAGAAGGCTAAGAGACCATAGCTTATGCTTCTGACAATTGACTTCTAAGTTCACCACAGCTTGACAAGGGAAAACCAATTGATCCAATTTATCTGATTTAGCTAAGTTGAAGCTCGCAAATTCTTTAGTCAAAACTTACAATACCAAGTTCCTGCGCTTCTGTAACCAAAACAGAGGTTTATGACTAGAACCCTGTGCAAAATTTAAGTCCAGCAACATGAACTCCTAAACCCTCTTTACATACTTGTTTCTAATAGGTTAACGACTCACCTCCGACTGATCATATTGACCGAAGCAATGATTTCAGCAGCTTGGTAAGCTCTCTGAGTGATAGAAGGCCAAATCCAACAATTCCTTTCGCACGCCCCCATCTCCTTCAAATCGAAAGCTGCCCTAACCATCTGCTTCTTCCCTTTCTTCGACAACCCGCTATCAACCGACGTCTTTGCAACCGGATTAGTGTTGATTATGCCCAAGCTCTCATACTCAGATTCCCCTGCCCTCACCAAGAAATACCTTCCCACAGCAAACCCACCAGTAAATATATAATTCGTTCATCTAAACTTCACCCAAAAGAATAAAACGACTTAAGAGGGGGTTGAACTCTGAAAGTGCAACTCTAAAGTAACTGCAATCACTCATACAATCAGAAATTTAATCCCCAATCAAAATGCAAGTAGAATTCAATCGTAGCAAACTAAAAAGCACAGCTTCTTGAGACGTGAGAATCAGAAAGGACAGGACATGAACCAAAACTGCCTCCAGCAACGCCAACATCAGCAATTAACAGCAAACCCAACACGGCAAGGACAACAAAACGTCCAAATGAGCAGAATCACGAACGAGGGCCGGTCTCACCTGTTGGTGAGCCGAGGAGGGGGCATCTGGAAGAGGCCGCGGGCATCGGCGACGGGCGAGAACGGCGACGTGGGCTCGCTCGAAACGAAGAGAGGAGCGACGGGTAAGATGAGGGCAGTGAGGAGTTGCCGCCGGGAAGCGGGTCCGAAGCGGAAGCTTTGATCTTGTTGAGGAGGATGGTGGAACGGCCATGGCGGACATGGGGAGGTGGCGCAGGTGGACGCCGTCAGCATCTTCGTCTTCTTCTTCGTCGAGGAATTCGGAATGGATTGTTTTGCAAATGTTTGATGAAAACGGAATGGAAAAATCCCAGCGCTGCTCGGTGAACTCGCCGGTGCATGGTTTGCTGATAGTTCCCAAGAACTCTTGAGAGGTGCTTCCTTTTTGCGCCAAATCTACTTCTTACCTTTTTATTTTTCAATCTATCTTTTTGAGTCGTTTTTTTTGGATTAATATCGCAAAAAAAGCCACCGATAAATTTACTCAAAATTAATTATTTTGATAACCAAAAGCCCCAAATCGATACAGACCTGACACATTTACTCTCTGTTAACTTCCGTCAAGTTTTACCGTGAAATTACTGAGCTGAATGATATCCGATAATAATTCGGTTGACGAGGTAAGTTCGGGTGGAAATTCATAACCCTCTCTCTCTATTTTCGAACTTTGTTTCTTCGATTATCCCTAATTTGAAAACAAATAGGCCTCTTTCTCTCTCTCTCTCTCCCTCAAAGTATTCTAATCTTTCTTCGTCTTCCTCTTCATTGAGCACACTCCTTCGTCGTTGTCTTTGTTTTCGTGATTAGGCACTGGGACTTGTTCGAGCACACTTTTATCTCCGATGTATGGATTTCCACGTGAACTTCTCACGTAGGCTAAGTTATTGCCACGATTCATCTAGCTCAGCTATTTTACTGGAAAATCTGAGGAAAATTAACGGAGAATAAATGTGTCTCACGTGTACTAATTTTGGATTTTTTGCGACTCAAAAATTAGCTTTGGGTAAATTTATCACGTGTGTACCGGCTGAAATTTTTGGTGATCCAAAAATTAATTTAGGCTAAATTTATTACATGTATATAAATTTAGAGTTTTTCGTGATATAAACCTTTTATTTTCTTAACTTTGATACTTTGTTCCCTCGTCACATTCACGTTTATTTGACTTTTTAGTCTATAAATTTTGTAAGTTTCACAAATAGAATGGCATGCCTGAATTCAAAAAAAAATATAAAAAACGACAAACATAATATAACATTTCCTCCATCTTCCCGGCTAAGGATAAGAAAAGGGAGAAGCGACTGAGTAATGTTAGGTTTGCTGCAGTTTTGAGTAAGTGAATTATGTACGATCCAGCCAAATAGGCATGCATCCCTATTGGTAAATGGATTTGGGGGTAAGGACGCTAGTATGATAGATGCGGGGTTCAATTCCCGCGCTTTGTAAGAGGCAAAGCAAAAATTAGAGAGTAAAGAGAGTTAAAGTTAGGACAGACAAAAAAAAAAAGAAACGAAGTTATTAATAAAAGAATTTTATCAACAAGTGTTCCACCGGCACCTATTATATGCCAAATTAAGGGAAGCTTTTCTTCGTGTTATGTAAAATCAGTGCAAGTTCGTCTTTTTTTTCTTTTAAGAAAAAGGGCTTAAGCCGAATACAAAAATTAATTTCAAAAATCGATTATACCTATTTTACCACATAATATAATAAGAAGTGTCTCTCTATCAGGTAATGAAAAGAAAGTAGTGTCCAAGTGCTCATCAATTTCAAGATTAGTCATTTCAAGATTAGTAAGTTAATCAGTAGGACGATTTCATTCTCGAAAATTATATTGCACTTTCGATTGAAAAAACGAGAGCTCGAAATCTTTTAATATCTTTAAGCAAAGTAGGGCAGTATCATCGATTATAAGCTCCGGACCCACAAGATTAATGACGACTTTAGAGTAATGATCTTGTGATAACCAAGTCGTTTTGCGAAATTGAATCCCAACCACAAAGCCCAAAGAACTGCCGGCGACGATGAACATATTCCAACGAATACGCAAGTCCTAGGTTACCTTTAAAGGCACATCAATATTCAATTTACTTCACGATCCCAACTGACCAAAACAGGAAAACTGCGAAACCCACTTAACGTCCAGCTATTTGTGGACCGAAGCCTAGACGATTCCCTCCACGCGTGTCCAAATCACTTGTACCGGATTCGAAGGGAAAACGAAATGGTCCCGCAAAAGCGACCCGTTTCTTTATTGCCAAAAAAAAAAAAGGAGGAAAAAAAAGCCCACGTGCTCGCTCCAGAAGTCATGCTCCGATCACCAAGACAATTCCATCGCTCTTTACCAACGGCAAATGTTGATGCTTTTCGAAACGAGAAAATCAACGAGTGCCTCGGACCACTTACGAGCAAAATTGACCAGAAAGAGGAAAAAGCATACAAGAGTTAATGCCGAAGCCCATACTCAGCCAGACATCATGATGTACGTCGCCCTACACATGACGTGGCGACATTAAGAGTTGCAGCTGTCGAGTCAGCGGCATCAATTTGCCGACGCCGCCGAGTAGGTCGGGATTTCAACTGCGAATAGTTATTGCGGGAGGGGAGGGGGGGGAAATTAAAGCACTAAATTTCGGTCAAAAGTTTCAGAGCACCGAGTAAAAATATACGTCTCGTACGCTTTCTGCCACACCGATTTGTCCAATTAATGCGCGATAATCCATATTTACATTCCATGAATTAACATATCATATCCCGAAAAATATTGTACATAGAAATTGTGCTAATCCAAATGAAGATTTGCTAAGAGGAATACGCGTTTTCCCTTTGGATGCTTCCCGCAGGGAGAAACGCGCGTTTATAGTTTTTGCATTATTCGCCAAGGTTGATTTGTAAAATCGATGCGCTAATAAGTAATGTGATCGGGTTTTTAGTGCCCCCCTCAACCCCTTCCGGATTTTTTATGTTCTCAAATCCGTTTGGGTTGTTTTTCGTTTTTAAGTGTATGATATGGAAAGTGATAATCCGATTAAAAAAAAAAAAGTAATGCGATCGGGTACGTTAAGATCATTTGTAAAATTGAAACACTAAATGACGATGTGGCTAACACGTTCGATGTTTCGAGGGAACGTTGATTTTAGCGTTGTTTTATATTTCCATTACCCATTGTTTATTTTAATTCTTTTCGTTCCGTTTCAGTTGGCTAGTTTTCAAATCTTCGTGCTCTTCTTGAATCCATCGCTCGGTCTCCGAGCAGGTTCTTGTTTTCCTCTATATTCTCTGCCATGTTGAAATTAAACTTGATTATCAGCCCCATCACTTCGTGCTTCATATTCTGCAACCAATTATTAAAATAATATTTATCCATGACTAGTTAAGAAGCAACATAGCACATGCCACGCAACAACAAAAGGACATTGATCATGAGATATTAGCTCCCTAGCTTGCCAAAAAATCCTAAACCTATTGTACACCGTCTAATTTAGTTTCCAATTTCTCAATTTTGCTAATTTAAGCATAAAATTTTTAACATTTTATCAATTTAATCCTAAACCTTTTGAATTGACAGGGAATGACTACATTGGCAAATCGTCAAATAGTTTGGGATTGAAGTGGCAAAATTGAACAAAAAATATGACTGAATTCGCCACCGTACAATAGATTTATAACAATTTTCCCCGAGCTAAAAGTCATCGTGTTGGAAAAATATTAGATAATATGAAAAATAAGAATTGTTGGAAATTTGTTGAAAAAGATGAAAAAATAAGATAAGAACTATCCGAGGCATGAAGATACAATAGACCTTTTTTTTTTTAATTCAGCACTAAATAATAAAAGGAACATCAACAACGTCATGTGTATAACCCATCATAGAAATGAAGATGTGCACAGAGAAACAAGAATATTCTTGTTTTGATATATTTATATCACTTTTCAATTATGCTTGGAGCAACGAAAGAACGAGAGAGCCATTTTCCAATATCAATAATTCTCGTGTTTGATTGGAAAAACGTTACGAATAGTAGTTGCAAAAACCGTTACTAGACCGTTATAAAACCTTACAAAAACTGTTACAAATCGATAACGATAAAAAGTCCATTACAAAAAAAAAACGATAGCTGTCAATATTTTAAAAAAAACTTATTGCAATATGCATCACATCGTTCTTGTGCAACATGATCCGTTCGTGCCGATCGAAGAAAAGGGAAGAGAAAAGCTCGCAAGGCATTCCCTCATGGCTTCATGGGCGTGCCATAAATGTCTGCTGTTTTTTTTTTTTTTAGGGCATGATCTGCTGCAATAAAGACGGCAGAATCATGAAGAGCGTGCATGAATGTTCATGATAATGTCCATGCCCGTCAACCTACGCAAAGGATATATACAACTCTACGAAAAACAGACGACAAAAATGATTGAAAAGCCAAGTGGAAATAACTTCACTAGACAGAAACCAAAGCAAACTTTCATCATTTTAGACCAGAAGAAAAGAAGGAAAAGAGAAGCAGAAGTGCCCCCCCCTCTCTCTCCTTTGATTTCTCTCTTATATGTTCTTCTCGATAGGGAAACGACACACAGCTGAAGAAGCTCTCACTCTCTCTCTCTCTCAAATGGACAGTCGTCGTCGCATCTGTCTTCTGATCTTCTTGCTCTCGTCACTTTTCGCTTGGAATGTACGGCTGCGCTCTCGCTCTTCCACTGACCTTTCTTGATCTTGTCTCTGTCTCGACGTGGCGTTTACGCGAGCGTTTGTCTTGTGCAGGCAACTACAAGTGCTGCGGCGACGGCGACGGGAACCAGCACAGCAACGAGACCGAACCCTTTCACGCCTAGAGCCGCCTTCGTTCGCTACTGGAAGGCGCAAGTCTCCGACGACCGCCCGCCGCCGCCTTTCCTCCTCTCGAAGGCCTCCCCGTTGTCCGCCGCCGCCTACGCCCTCCTCGCGAAGCTTGCGGCCGGGAACTCGCTCTCCTCGCACCTCCGCCTCTTCTGCTCCTTGGCCAACCTCTTCTGCTCCTTCGACGAGGACTCGAGGAGTACCCAAAAGGATCTGGATGAGGACGCGAACTTCGCGGTCTATTCCAACAAGCGCTTCGCCAGCTACGGCACGGACCGGGTCGGTGGGGCCGACTCGTTCAAGAACTACTCGGAGGGGCTCAACCAGCCCGACTTCTCCTTCAAGAAGTACACCAAGGACGGCTCGGGCCACAGCGAGGGCTTCGCCAGCTACGCGACGGAAGGCAACGTCGCCAACGGCAGCTTCGCCAGCTACGGGTTCGGAGCCAACGGCGGGTCCGGCGAGTTCAAGAACTACGACTGGAGGGTCAACGTGCCGGAACTGCTCTTCACCACCTACGACTCGGACGGTAACTCTTTTTGAAAACGAAAATTCATTTTCGAACTTGAATCACGATCGATTCTGATTGATGGCACGACCTTACGTGCAGGCAACAATCACAAGCTGTCTTTCGCGAGCTATAGCGACGACACCAACACCGGAAGCCAGTCCTTCACGAGCTATGCCAAGCACGGGAACAGCGTCCCGACACAGTTCGCCACCTACGGCGACGACTCGAACACGATCGCGTCGACCTTCACGGGCTACGGGCTGCTAGGCAACGCCGGAAACGACACGTTCACCAGCTACGGCGGGACCGCGAACAACCCGCAAAGCACATTCAAGAACTACGCTGCCGGCGGGAACTCCGCGACGGAGAGCTTCACGAGCTATCGGAACGGAGCCAACGTCGGCGACGACTCGTTCCAGTCCTACGCCCGGGCCGCAAACTCCGCGAAGACGACATTCGCGAGTTACGGGAAGTCGTTCAATCCGGGCAACGACACGTTCAAAGAGTACGGCAAAGGATCGAAAGGCAAGACCGCGATCGAATTCAAGTCGTACAGTGTCGACCGAATGTTCAAAGAGTACGCCCAAAAGGGTGTCACGTTTGCCGGTTATAGCAATGTTACGAGCGAAGCAAAACCATCATCACCTTCTTCAAGTGCTACCAGTGGCAATTCCGTGAATGGGTGGGTCGAGCCGGGCAGATTCTTCAGGGAGTCCGCGTTGAGGCCGGGGAATGTCATGCAAATGCCGGACATCGTCGACAAGATGCCCGGAAGGTCGTTTTTGCCCCGGGCCATCGCGTCGAAATTACCCTTCTCGACCCCGCGGCTGCGGGAAGCAAAGGAGCTGTTCCACGCGGGGGAGGGCTCGGCCACGGAGCGCGTGATCCTCAACGCGCTAAGCGAGTGCGAGAGGCCGCCGAGCCGGGGCGAGACGAAGCGGTGCGTCGGGTCCGCGGAGGAAATGGTCGACTTCGCGGCGTCCGTCCTCGGCAGCGGCATCACGGTCCGGACGACGGAGAACGTCAATGGGTCGAAGGGGAGGGTTGTGATCGGTCCGGTCAGAGGGATCAACGGTGGAGAACCGACCGAGTCGGTGTCGTGCCACCAGAGTTTGTACCCATACTTGCTGTACTACTGCCACGCCGTGCCCAAAGTGAGAGTGTACGAGGCTGAGATTCTACACTTTGTGGGGAGGAGCAAGATTAACCGCGGGGTCGCCATATGTCATATCGACACGTCATCGTGGAGCCCGGACCACGGCGCATTTGCCGCGCTCGGGTCCGGGCCCGGGCAAATAGAGGTGTGCCATTGGATCTTCGAGAACGACATGACCTGGACGGCCGCAGATTGAGCGAGAAATCGTTCGATAAAGGCGGGTACACATGCTCGGATGGAAAAATGGACCGTTGGATCCGGTGAAATTCACATGAGATTCATACTAACCCGCCACCATTATCGACGATTCAAATCTAGCTCAGTTTGTACACAATACTCATGTGATAATTTCTCAAGCTTTTGCTTTTTCGTATATTGGAACTAGGAAAAGATGAGATGGGGGTATTTCATCTCATCCAATTTCTTCTCGGAATCAAAGGTTGCAGATTGGTGGAAAACGAAAGCTTTTTCCTCTTTGGTTGCTTTATTTTTTGGCTTTTTGGGTTATAAATGGTTCATTCGTAACTTATTCAATCGAATTGAAGTGAGATGAAACTGCTTTTGTATCCTCCTTCTTTGTGACATTTACCAAACTTCAAAATGACGTGAAACCCTCATGAAATTTTGAATAGGCCAATGTTCTTTTACGAGGAAATTAGCGCATAATCGGAATATAACAACTCACTTAAACACCCAAAACTTACAGCATCGACTTCGTATTGATGACATTACATTCTAAAGAACAACTTAAAGCACTGTCGTAAAATCTATTGCGAATAAAGTAAAGAAAAGGTGCTAAAGCTGAATTGAATAGAAATCTTTAGCCAGAAATGTTGGGACAAGCTTAAAGGGATTGATTCTCTTCGGAGGCAAATGCAAAAGGCAGGAAATCCGATGTTTCTTGATTTTTGATTTCCAAAGGGGCAAGAAACCTCACGACGACAAAGTCATGTCTCTTCTCTTTTCCCATTCATCCCCCCCATGCAATGCAACACGAAACCTAAATGAAGAAGAAGAAAATCTCGAATTTCACTTGGTGATTTCCACACTCTTGGCGATTCAAGAAGAGGAGGGCCATTGAATTGACAGAAAGTGCGCGGGTTCTGCGAGTCTCCAAGGCTGACAAAAGTGAGGGCAGAGAGAGAGAGAGAGAGCAAGCACGCTCTATCTCGGTAGATCCATGCAGCTTTAAGTGCAACCAAAGGAAAGCATGTAAATATTCATATTTCTATATTACCGAGGGTCCCTCGCTAATCGTGGGCCTGCCTTACATCCTCAGTAGATCCGTTAAACCGATAAATCGAATCGAATTTAGGTCGGGTCATAAATTATCCGATCTAAATTAACTTATTAACTCAGTTATGATTCATTTATTTGTAATGTAAATATATCGACCCACACCGACCTGACCCGATTTATACTCAACTCATATCCAACTCGATCCATATTGCTAAAACATTTATGTATTTAACTCAATATAAGAAAACTTGTTTCTTATGACTTTTTTAAAAAATTAAACTAAAAAATTATACTACTAAAATATTTTCATACAATACAAAGCTAGTGAACAATTTTTATAATTTTTTTTAAAAATTGAGGTTTTGTTTGTTTCGCAAAAAATGCAACTTTTTTATAAATATTTTTCATGAAGTTATTATCCAAGAAAATAAAAAAATTTCAAGTATTTTGCTGAAACCTAAAAATGAACTAGAAAATATTTTTCGATGTTTGGTATATAAAATCTAATTTGATTTTACTTCATGTTTTCCTTTTAATAATTTTAATAATTTTATTTTTTTAAAATCCAATTTTTAATTTTTTAATTTTTCCTTTATTTTTGGCCGGTAGCTAGCCATGACGATGGTCGGCATTCGGCCACTGGCCACAGGCGAGGATGAGCTCGCCCAATTCAGGCAAGCCAAGCCTCGCCAGTCTCGGGCAAGGCTCCAAGTCCCCAGATCAAGTAGGGTCGAGCTCGCTCGAGGCCGGCAAGCTCGAGACTCGCTAGATCCCGCCTCGCCACAGGTCGACAAGGTCGAGCTCACTAGATTCCGGCGAGCCCGAGGCCTTGCCGGCCTTCGGCAAGGTCGTTCCTAGCCCATGGCTGGCCACCGACAAAAAATACAAAAAAAAGAAAAAAAAATAAAAAGAGAAAAAAATTAAAATAAAAATAATTTTGATTTTTAAAAAATATATATTTTATAAAAAAAAGGGTAGGTTTAATGGGTGGGTTGGAAATGGGTTCCACACTCAACCCATTAAGACCCATTTATGATAGGCTTAAAACTTTGAAACGCATTTAAGATGGGCTCTTCAAAATTGTATTGACCAATTTATTTTTTAAATGGGTCATATATGGATTGTAAGACCCATTTAATAGGTCTAATCCTTGGTGGTGGTTACTGAGGGTACCTCGTCAAAGCAAGGAAAGTAGAAGCTTCCATTGGGCTGCCCTACCTATCTAGGTGTATACACCTGGTGGGCTAACAGATCTTCGTTTCTTATTTTTACGTGTCGGTATCCACATGCTCAGCCCGTAAGTTGGGGGATAGTTTTTTTTCCCTCACCCCAAGAAATACTCCCGTGTTTAACGTCTCAGAGTCTAGACGAAATAGTTTAAGGACATGCTTAGGTCCAATATGTATATATATGGATAATTACCAAAAAAATATCGCAATTGTACCAATTTGGTCTAACCTTTCATTTGTGCTAATTTAGTTCTAAATTATATTTTATTAATTTAGTCACTCTGGCCAATTTTAATCGAAAATCATTGTATGTGAATGTTAGCCGTCTTATGTGACACAATCGGGTGCTGACGTGGACATTTTCAATAATATTTTAATTTTTTAAATGTTTTTTCTTTTATTTTCTAATTATTATTATTTTTCTTTCTTTTCTTTTTCCTTTCATTTTGGGTTGCTGGCGGGAGTAGCAGCCCTTGCTAGGCCCTTGCCAAATCTACCCTTGCCTATGGCTAGTGACAAAATGAAAGGAAAAAAAAGAAATAAAAAATAAAGTTATATTTTTAAAAAAATTATTAAATTTATCCACATTAACACCAGTCGTGCCACGTAAGACCGCTAGTGTGTCAACATTAGTGATTTTTGGCCAAAATTGGCGAGAATGACTCACTTGTCAAATGGTGAAAATGTTTAAGAATAAATTGACACAATTAAAAGGTTTAAGACTGAATTGGCATAATTATAGTATGTTTATGACTTTTTTGTAATTCCCCTATATATATGTATATTATGAAAATCTTTATTGTTTTCTAAGTTGGGTCTACCCACCCCCCCCCCCCCAAAAGATGATTATCCTGGAGACGATTCTTAATTGTTTTGTGTTGGCTTCTCTTAAGGCTGCGTTTGGTCGTCTGGATTTCTAAACAGGATAGGACTGGATAGGATAGGATAAGAAATCCTGAGATTTCTTCATATCCTGTCCACTGTTTGGTGGACTACGGATTTAAAGTCGGATAGGATAATTTTTTTTTTGCTATTCACGGGTCCGGAGGAGTCGGTGAAGGAAAAAAAGTTGAGAAAATTTTTTGGTGAAAGCGCACAAGGTGTAGGGATGAAGATGACGGCGAGTGGAGCGTAGGATTTCTGGAAAAATAGGCATTAGAAATCCTATCCTGGTCTATCCTACCCCTCCCCCAGGATTTTTTTATCCGGTCTATATCCGACATTATCATATCCTAGACCACCACCAAACATAGGATAGGATAAAACATATCCTATCGTGGCTTTTATACGGTCGACCAAACGCAGCCTAAATCTATTGGTCCAGTCATTACTTTCTTGAGCTAGATCTTGCACCCAAAACACCATCCATCTTTGTAACCCCTGAAGAGAAGACTACGGCCCATTTGGTTCGGCTTTGGAGAAATATCTTTGGAAAATGCAAATGCCTTTAGGCAAATGGGGATTTTCGAAATACAAATAGTAGTTGGTAAATTGTAATTTGAAAGTGCATTGGGAAATGACTTTGGCTTAAATAGTGTTTGGCAAAATCACACTTCGAAAAGCATTCATCCTTAAAAAAAAATAAAAAACACAAAACCGACAAGATTTAACGGCCGACAAGGCTAATAAATTGGTTGTTGGCAGCCTCGCCTAGGTTGCACAACCCCAAGCGACACGGCCTAAGGTCCGGGGACCTCAAGCAACCGTCTCTTGGGTGTAAACCTAGGCAACAGGGCCTAGGCCGCACGTCAGGCAACCTCAGGCGAGGTTGTCGGCGCCAAATCTAGCTCATTGACAGCCACATATAGCCTCGCCGGAATCTTGACCAATGCTCGCCGGCGGCCTAAAACCTAGCCAGTGACATCGCATTAAGTAGGGACATTTTCGGAATTATGAAAGTTCAACGAGGATGAAGTTGGAAGAAAAAAAATCTATTTGCATTCTGAAAATGCTACTTTTCAAAGGACCTCCGGATCTAGCTTGAGTTAAAGGCCTTTAGAGGTCTTTTGAAATGCAATTGCATTTCCTCAAAGTCGAGCAAATAACGAACCAAACGCTTTTTTTATCTGTCAAAGAGACTTTAATGTCCCTAATAAAATTTGGAGTGCTGAACCAAATGAGACCTACATATCGTCCTATCTTGATATTTGTTTAAAGAAATGTCGCCTATCATGGTTTCTTTAATATACACCACCAGAAAGTTCATTCGGGATTAATACACGGTTGGCGCTCGTCTTCAAGTGTACCGGTGGCTCAAAAAGTGTCGTATATAAGCGATCGCATTTATAAAAACATTTTTCAAGGCATTCATTTATCGTAAAACCAACGTAGCCTTTAGTGTCAAATCATCGTATGCTACGAGAATAATTTGAGAACTGTTTTTGCTCATGGTCAAAGCAGAAAAAGATGATTCATATCTACCCCAGCAAACACCTATTAAGAGTCCATTGCTTGGACGACGTTGCTTTCTTAACAAATCAAGAGTCGAAGGGCTCGAGAACAAGCCTCGTGGGCCAATTTGGAGTAGAAATGGACTTCGGTTGCCTCAGGTAACAAGACTAACCAACAAGAAGTCTTGACAAAAAATCCTGAAAAATTGGATAATATTAACTTTTTCCAAAAAAATATGAGACCAACAAGAAGGAAGTACACTTGTAGCAATTTGAATAACTACTTAAATGCAATACTCAATTTTAATAGTGTACTCGCGAAAAACATTTCACCAACTTAATCAAATTTCAAAGTATTACCAATCAAGTGAAAAAATTCGAAAGTTCGCTAGCATGGTGAAAAAGTGCCGTTGTACAAAAAGGAAAAAAGCAGCGAGGTAAAAAAAATTTTATTTGCAAAGATACACTAAGGGAAGGTTTTAACATATACCCCATATGGTATACCGACGATTAGCTGATGATCTTTTGTTTTTATTTTGTAATTATGATTATTTGATTTGATTTTGTGAAATTTGTTGTCGAGCGTAGCTTACTTATATTTGATATAGTGGCATTAGGAATTTTCGAATTTTACAATATAATCTCCAAAGATCGCAACAACAAAAAATGATAATAATCAAATTCCATTTAAAAATTTTGACGCCTTAGGTTTGCTGTCTTTCCCTAGGGCGAAGGAAAAATTGGACCTAAGATGTTTTGTCGCCTTAGCCCGTTTCTTTACACTGGTCGCGCCGGCTTGATAGAGGGGAGGGAGGGAGGGAGGGAGTGGGAGGGGCCGACGAGCGACGACAATGACGGCAAGGATGCACTGGTGGCAAGGACGACGAAGGCGGCGGGGCAGGGTGATGGTCGGGGGATGACGTGTTAGGGTTTTGGCTTCATGGAATAGAGGCATTGTTACTTTGTTAGTCTTTTCTGGATAGTACACGATATGGTACGTATGATTAACGATTAAAGTTTACAAGAAAAAGTTTATCTCACAATAAAGAGTCGTCCTTACTTTACTTTACATGACAATATACATAGCTGGATCGACTAGCGTTAACTATGTATTCATGTCATTAGTAGAGATGATTGTATGATTATCAAACCATCATTTGATCTTTCGATCGCTTAACTATGTGTTTCAAAAGGTCATGTTTTCACACTTGCAAGTAATTAACAACTTCAGGGGTATATTGTATTTTGCATATCATTTTAAAAAAATTACGAGTTTCTAAGCACATTGAACACTAAAAATATGATTCATCCACTATTGCGCTTCATCTTAAGAGGCACAAAAAATAGGAAAATTCTTTGAGGAGAATCCAATAGAAAATTGTAATCCTTTCGTCTCTTTTATTTTACAAGTTTAGTGTACTATAAAATAGGAATAGTTCTCAACGAGCGGGCTCGGGAGGGGATACAGCTGCAACACAATTGTTCCACGTCTCATTGCTCCTCCTATGGACATCGGATACTGTCCCCCCGATCGGCTTGTGGGTCGAGAGGATCAACTCCACGAATTGATCGTGGCAATTCTTCCCCGCCTTCACGAGCTCACGACAACATTCATTGGTGGGTGCAACGGTGTTGGCAAGGACTATGATTTGAAAGAACGAAGACCCGCAATCGCTAGTCATTCCCTTTGCGCAATCAGGATTTCCGGCGAACGTAGCTCTAGGAAGCAATGCAGCAGTGATGACGAACAAGGTCATGAGAGCAGACAAGTTCTTGAGCATTGCCATGATGGTCGTTTAGGGACGGAAGTGTCAGAAAATTGTCTGAGATTGTTGATTGTTTGATGATGTAGTCGATCTAGAGATGAGAACTTATATAGCTTGAGGGAAGTAGTGCATTAATGAAGTGGATCACCAGTTATGATTCAAGAATTTATGTAGGAAACTTCTACAATTATTTCCCTTGCCATAAATTCTTCTCGGGCTTTATTGTTCTACAAGGATTGAGGGCCTTGTCATCTCACTATGTTTGCGATTCAATCATTTGCCATAAAAACAGTAGTAATGAGTTGCTTGGTTGAAGAGAATTAGCCGGGAATGAAAATACTCATTTCGGGTCTGACTTTCAATCCCGTGTTTGGTATTTAATAGGAGCTAGTCACATGCCCTCGTGGGCTTAAAATAATTGTATGAAATTAAATTTGCTTAAAAAGTTTCAACTTATATACTTCCGTAAAAATGGCCACAATTAAGTTTTAGAGCTAATCTAAGACAAACCCTAAAACGCATAAGGATACATCATTGCAACCGACTTGGAGAGGCTGAAAATGAACCAAAAATGTGCTGAACGCCCCTCAAGCCGGTCTAGTTACACGTCCCATGGAAAATTATAATTTGGCTTTTAAGGTACGTTTATTTCGCGAAAAATGAATGATTTATAAAGCATGTTCCTAAAAGTGAGCACATGTATCGCTAGAGATCATTTATCCACAACAAGTAAGGCTCCCTTTGTTTCGGAAGAGAACGAATGATTTGGAAAATATTTTTCTAAAAATGATTACCCGTATCGCTTATGAAAATGGGTAAATGAAAAATATTTTCATCGTTCACGAAAATATTTGAACATAAATTATTGTCGATAACGAAGACATTTTCCATCGATGAATTATTCAAGTGATATGAATAATCATTTTCAAAAAAAATATTTTTCAAAATACTTATTCTCCACAAGATGATCGGAACCTTACTTACTTTGGGCTTTCGTTCAAAGAATGGGGAAGGAAATATCTTTTTTGTCTTTGCATTACGTGTGCTGATTCTCCAAACCGAACGCTGCATTGATGACCCCTTCAGCTCTATCTCTTGAGCCTCACTGATTCTCGCAGAATCTATTCCTAATCGGTGCATCAATGCTGATGACTACACCCGTTTGTTGTCTGTCACGTTCATGCATCGTGATCCTATGTCCATGGAGATTATATCATCAAAATTATTCAAAAAATCATAAACCTATTACACTTTTATCAATTAAATCCTAAATCTTTCAAATTTATCAATTGAGTCTTAAATCTTTACACTTATTGTCAATTGAGTCCATCCACTGAAAATCACTGAAGTGGACGCCGGCCAATCACATGATGCTGATATGGACATTTTTAAATAATATTTTAATAATTTTCTAAAATTTTTATGGTTATTTTCTCTCTTTTTTTTCCTTTTCTCTTTTTTTTTTTTGGATTTTAGAGTCTGCCGACGAGGGTGGCCGGCCGATCCTCGCTGGCTAGGGGCGAGGGCCGGCGACCCTTGCTGACTCTAGGCGAGGGCCACGATGCCCTCGCCGGCCCTAGGCGAGGCACTTGGTGGCCCCATGCCCTCGCCTCGGGCTAGTGAGGGCCGTTGACTCTCGCCTAGCTAGATTAGGCAAGGGCATTGCAGCCCTCGCCCAGAGCCGGCGAGGGTTGGCCGGCCACCCTTGCCGGCCAACTCAAAAATCCCCAAAAAAAACAAAGAACAGGAAAAAAAAAAAAGAAGAAAAAAACCATAAAAATTTCAGAAAATTATTAAAATATTATTTTAAAATGTCCACATCATCATCACATGACCGGCCGGCATCCACATCAGCAATTTCGGTCAAAATTGATTATATGGACTCAATTGATAAGAAGTGTAAATGTTTAGGACTCAATTGACAAGAAGTGTAAATGTTTATGACTCAATTAGCAAATTTAAAAGATTTAAGACTGAATTGATGAAAGTACAATAAATTTATGACTTTTTAGATAATTTTCCCCATTTTATCACGCGTGCTTCCTTTCCTTCCCTGGCGTCCGACGTAGCCCGCGAACCGAATGACACCAATAATTCCATCGAAACAAGACAAAAAGCTGGTTCAAAACACTCACGCGAACAAGACCTATGGATAAATGCCAGCGGAGCCGAACATCATCCCCATGTTACAATCGTTTGGACGGACTATCAATGAAAAAATCTCTCTTGGATTCACCTTCTGGGTGCACATAATCTCCGTACTAAATTAGAACGTTTTAAAAGATTGTCTCGTGCACATTTGGTTTTGGTCAGAGACGTTTCATACTTGGATTTATCTTACACCGCACCTGTCAGTCTTTCTTCCCCCGTGATATCCGGCTGATCTCGAAGCTGACATAGGAATAGAGAAAGACGAACCAAAAAATTTTAATATATTATTCAAGTAGGCGCGAACCAGCATTCTGATTTTGGGCCAAAATAGATTACATTGACAAATTGTTGAAAGGGTTTATGACTAAATTGGTTAAATTGAAAGAATTCGCAAGTGCAACGGATTTAGGATTTCTTTGGTAATTTTCTCGCCTCCGGAGCTATGAAATTTGTGAACCGAAGAAACCAGAACTTAATCCATATTTAATGTATCGGATCAAGAAGAGATTAGGTAACAAGGCGATCGTCTGGCCGGTGGATGATTTGTATGCGGATATTTCTGAAGAACGAAAAGTCAATATGTCAAGATTCAACACAGAGGCAAGACTCAACACGACATAAAGATGGCCCATGATCAACTTCCTTGTAATGATGAGGTGTCATCTGCACGGCTGGTGCATGAGTTGTGATGGTGAGTCCGTGGTCAATATCCATGAACAAAAAGCCAAAGCTCACGTCTTTTTCCTAGGATTACATCATTTATTTGGTCAGCCAATTATATGGATTATGAGAATAATTGCCCAAAAAGTCTTAAGCAACAATCAATTTAGTTCTAAACTTTTTAACTGTGCCAATTTAGTGTTAAATCTCTTGACGATTTATCAATTTAGTTTCAAACCTTTCTTTTTGTCAATTTAGTCATAAACCTTTTGAAAAATTTGTCAATTTAGTTCTTGACCTATTATTTGGTTATTTGATTGGAAGGACTACATTGGCAAGCTGTCAAAAGGTTTATGACTAAATTGACAAATCATCAAAAAATTTAGGATTAAATTTGTACGATTAAAAGGTTTAGGATTAAATTAGCACAATTGAAAAGTTTCAGACTGAATTGACTTCCGTACAATAGGTTTAGGATCTTTTGGATGATATTCCTTGGATTAAGTAGGGTATTTTCTTTTTCATATCTTTTACTCGAGAAATGCTAAGGGTATTGTTATACTAGAATGCTTGCGAAAAATAAGATTAGAGATTTATTTGAATTAATAGCTCTCCGAGAAGTAATCCTTCTAACTATGGTTACGGCTCCACCTCTTCCAAAATGACAGGCATGCTTTCCATATGTCAATAAAACTAAGATTATATTGTTTACAAATGACATTTTGAGTAGTAAACCGAGCTAATCACTTGTCGATGGCAAAAGTTAGTCATTTTTTGGTGTAAACAAATTGTCAAATAGAAAACCTCATTCCACCAAGTCTTGAATTGTCACGTCTTTAAGCATGCTCAACGCATCATATTGTCAACTCTATAAGGAAGCATATTGAAAATCCTACCGTTCACTGTAATTTTCAGGTTGATGTTCTCTAGCTCAATCATGCAAATCATATGTGAAGAATGATTGAAGTCTTCTAATTTAAGCAGTAAATTCACATTTGAAGTTGTCCTCCTTTAATAATAATAACTGTTACTTCCCTTCCCATGATATCTAAGTAGAATCGACAAGACGTGATAACTTCACATGTCGAACCAAAAGCAAGTACACCCCATTTCGCTGTCTAAATGACAACCAACTTTTCCAACTTTCCACGCTCCTTCATATGAGGTCGCTTCGTGTTCTTCTCTCGTTTTCCTTGTCTTTTGTGTTCCCTTGGCAACATCCATGAACTACTCAGTACTCACTGACGATCATCTCTACATATATATACAGCAGGAGGCATGCATTTGGGTCACATTCATTCCAGCTTCCACATGGCGACAAACCCTTGCTCGATTCTTGAGTTAATTGTCTTCTTGTTAACTTGTGCTGTTTGTGTGCTTTCTTTGTGTTTTTGAGCAAAAAAGGGGCTGCTAAGAGAGGAGTGAATAGAGATGAAGATGAACCGGGCAACCGAATCTATCAAGCTCGACCGGAAGATATTGGAGAGAAATCGAAGAATCCACATGAAAGGACTCTGCTTCAAGCTCGCTTCTCTCATCCCTCCCCACCATCTCAAATACTCACAGGTACCTTCTTTTATATATTGATGTCGTCGTGCGTGTATTTCTGCACACGCTCGTGTGTTTGAATCTCTCTCTCTCTCTCTCTCTCTGGTAGACGTTGAAGAAATTTGCGACCGGCTCTGATCCTTAATTTCCAAGAATTTGCAAGGTATGTCATGGAAGGAAAGGAACGATTTGAAAGGAAAGAGCGTGTGCGAAGAAAATATGCCATTATGTACAGGGTAAATGAAAGAAATGGACAATAAACCAAGAACGTTTGTTCAACATTTTCTCTTAGGGTTTTCTCCTAAACATCAACTTTGCAACGTTAGGGGGTAAGGTTTTGAGAGTTCTTTCTTTTTCCGTTGTACTCCGATCTCCGGCTATAGCGAATTTCTCCTCCTCATTTACCTGTGGACATAGGTCATGGATTGAATGGCGTAAATTTATTGTGGTGTCTCTCTACTCTGTAATTATTTACCGTCTTTTCATCAATTTTTTTTCCATGAGGAGTATGGAATTGAAAGGCTTATGCACGCAGCTTTAGCCCTTGAATGTAGAAAAAAAAGGTTAAATTTTCGTGCTTCGTACCTTCCTGGCTCTGATGGGACTTGCTGTAACAATTCGTTTTCAGTGATGGAAGACAATTTCTTAAAGAACATCATGTAACCTTTCACATCAGGGTTCACGAAAAAGTTCTTGCAGGCGTGCATGATATTTACTATACTCATGCAGTAATTCTTTTGCTGCCTATTAGCCTATCTCTTCTCCTTGTGTTTTTCTCAGCAATAATTAGTCCTTTTCTATGCGCATAAACTTCAGTTTCTTTAGGATTAGAGAGTTGTTAGTCCATGGCTCTTCGTAGTGCTAAAATAGAAAAAAGAATTTGGGCCGTTCTAAGACAACTTTAAACTTGTAGAACAACCCATTGCGCCCCCAATTTTAGCACGACAATTCACCGATTGCAAATACACAAGGCAATAGAACTAATGTAGGGACACCCATTTGAATCTCAAAATCGAATCCTTTCTTCTAAAGAAAGTATTCACATCCATAAGTCATAAAGCTAGGAGATGCATCGTACAAGTATAGGATTTCTAGAGATAGTTCTCTCTCTAGAAACCCTAGAAGAGACTCGTCAAGTTTGAAACGGCACTCATGAAGTTCAAATCGTTTCCATATTCTTGATCACACAAGAGCTCTGTCGTAGTGCTCATCCAATTAATATGTATAAGGACTTCAGGAATATAGTACAAATTGTACTCCGAAAAGTAATTACTCAACCGCATTTCTTTCCTTTATATGTCCTTATAGGACATGTTGCCCCAGCAAGATGCAATTGTTCAAGCCACGGCGTACATCAACCAGTTAAAAGCGATCATCGAGGAATTGAAAATGAGGAAGGAGCTCGCGATGAGATCCAACGGCTCAAGCAAGAGTGGAAGCGAGCACCCCCCGAGCTTGATCTTGCCGGTCATCGAACTGGGGTTCTGGGATTCCGGTCTCAAGGTCATGATGATCAGCGGGACAGACAAGAACTTCACGTTGTCTGAAGCCATTAGCATTCTCGAGGAAGAAGGAGCCGAAGCCGTGTCCGCTAGCGTTTCCACCGTCGGTGATAAGGTCTTTCACACAATCTATGCTCGGGTATGATATCAAAGGTTGAACCTTTTCGTTAATCTTGTTAAGCACTCGTTATCGAAGCATATGAGGTTGATAAATAAATCATATATAGGAGATGAATTTGTGAACTAGTTTCCACGTATTTTGCAGGTGAGACTTCCTCGGATTGGTGTGGAGACTTCAAGGGTTTGCGAGAGACTGCACAAGTTGGTCTTCTCGTTTTAGCAAGCCGTTGATGAGCACCAAGTTATATAGTTTGGTCCACCTCTTTGGTAATTAAGTATGTGGCGGTCTGAAAAATATGTACCACAAAAATTAGGTTGGTGGGGGCTCGGTTTCTGCCCTAGCCACTATTCACTTTGCGCAACACAGTTCAAAAGGTTGTGGGGGCTATGTTTTCCGTGTCATAAAACAAACTCGACAATTTCAACCTAAAAAATTCGCATTAAACTCTAACGATATGTGCATTAAGTCCAGTATTATATATGGAGAGAGAGAGGAGCCGTGGCAAAGAAGCTCGAGGTGGCGACGCTGGCGGTGGCTAGAGGTGGTGGCGCCACGGTGCACGGTGATGTTGAGCAGAGTCGCAGCGAACACATTGTGAAGAAGAAGACGAAAAAAAATGGGACAAACACCCATATCAAATCGGTTCTTTAGAAACACTAAGCTCAACGTGTCAACCATTTAGAGGGCTTAAATTCATCCATCAAACCTAGAGGATCAATAACTTTCAAAAAAACTGATTAAGTAGTAGTTCTTGATTTACAATGAGATTAACAGTATGTTCCGAAGCACAAAATTTCTTTTATAAATTATTGTGGAGCTCACTCTTTTAAGAATTTGTGACTTACAACATGCTGTTACTTTCATAATGGTGGATAATTGTCCAAAAAGTCTAAATTTATTATACGGCGTTGACGGTCAATTGAGTCCTAAATCTTTTAATTGCCAATTTAGCCATAAACCTTTTGATGATTTGTCAATTTAGTCCTAAACCTTTCAAATGTGCCAATTTAGTCTTAGACCTTTTGAAGATTTGCCATTTTAGTTATCCTAAACGTCTTATTTAAATAATTGGCCGGAAGGACTACATTGATAAATCGTCAAAATATTTATGACCAAATTAGCAAATTATCAAAAGTTTAGGACTAAATTGATACAATTAAAAGGTTGAGGACTATATCGGCAAATCATCTAAATGTTTATGACTGAATTGACACATTTAAAAAGATTAAGACTGAATTGACCGCCGTATAATAAGTTCATGACTTTTTGGATAATTTTGCTCTTACAGTGACACAAAAAGCGTTACGCTGGCAAAGCCCTATCTTTAATCATTGCAAGTCTGTTGGACTCTATGATGGTGCAAGTCACGTGGAATTTCGCTGACCGCAATCAAATTATCTACTCGACGATTTTGAGTGTATTTTCGTAGCCAAGTGTTTGCAAATATGGCCAAAAATGGAAACAGATGGGCCTAATTTCTCCGCCAAGTCACGAGCGAACAGAGATGGGTCGAGTGGATCTTCACATACATGAGCGAAGATGTGCGGAGCCCCTTTTCATTTTCGAGGTGTTGCCGGTCAGTAGGGGAACCCGAAGCCACCGTTTCCACACATCCAAAGAGGATGGTTACAGAGACCCCAAGATCGTTTTGCTAACACTCGAACAAAGTAAGTTTGTCATTTCCAATGCGTTGTTCTTTTCGTGTTACGTGTAA
The DNA here is from genome assembly GCA_031216405.1 of Syzygium malaccense. NCBI lineage: Eukaryota > Viridiplantae > Streptophyta > Magnoliopsida > Myrtales > Myrtaceae > Syzygium > Syzygium malaccense. The sequence continues at coordinate 1,764,395 of CM062254.1, read as the reverse complement.
TCAGGGCACTGAGCATTCAAACATTCCTCAATTGAATTATGGTCGGCAAGTGCCATCGGAACACTCTGTAATGAGACTCTTTACAAAATAGCGGCAACGGTCACTGTGGTCGGAATATGACATTAATGGCCATAAATCCATTTGTAAAGATAGGCTGATTTGTAAAGATAGGTATGTCGGACACCATCGTATGTCTGAGAAATCTCTCAAAATAAGATTTTATTTTTTTTTAAAGATTGCCTCAATTTGCATGGTGTGGATAGCCAATGCCGTGGAAATGAAATCTTACTTCATTCACATGTTTAAGAAAATTTAAACATATTTCCCTGTGGACATGATTTCCTCAACTGTAGTCCAAGGAAGGTCGACCTAGCATTGCTTGGACCCTTTTATGCAACGTCGTCGATGATCAATCAGTGGATACTTTTGTTCACCATCGTAAACGGGTTGTGTTTTTCTTTATATAGTCCTTTGATTGGTGTATCATAGATATGGACATCACAACTTAACTAGAAAAATGTTGATTAATCATCGGTTAATCTCTCCATCTTTTGGGAGGTGCTCCATGTAGAAAACCAATGTTGCTCTCTCGTGTTTGCTAGCTTTTTGGATGCTTTTTAGGTATGGGTTATTGGATGAATTCATTCCAAACGAGATTTTATTATTTCGGGATTCGTCCATCTGGAATGAGAGATATTTCACTAAAACTCGACCCTGATATATCGATTCGATGGAAATCGTATGAACACCTACTTAAGACGAATTATCGCCAATGCCCACCGGGTCATTGACCTAGCCGAGAGCCAAAGGTAACATGAAGTTCTCAAAGCTTCGAATCTAATTCTGATTTTTGATATAGCAAAACAACCGAGCTTTTGGCTAAATTAATCCTTATGAATACACGCAAATCAATCTGTAGAGGGCAATCTTTTTGGTACTGATTACTTTAAGTGGGAGAAAGTACCGGGGTAAATATCACGAAAAATCCCAAACCGGTACACTTATGACAAATTTACCCCAAATTTGTACATTGACGCTTCGTTAGTTTCCGTTAAATTGGATTAATACCACGAAAAAATCATAAACCGATACACCTATGATAAATGAAAGGTAAAACCCTAAACTGGTATGCACATCAACTGCCACGAATTATCAAACTCAGCAATTTGACAATAAAAATTTAACAAAAATTAACGGAGGGTAAATTTACCACACGTGTATCGGTTTGGAGGGTTTTTTTTCATGGTATTAAGCTAAATTACTATTACTATTCTTCTTTTTGGCGACAAGTGGGAAAACTAGACTAGATCAAACTAATATGAACTGGAGCAGCACACCCGTGGCGCGGTGGCAAATTCGTTATAAGTTGGCCGGCGGAGCCGCGGATCCATCGCGTGACTCGGCAGCGAGAACGGAAGTCAACCGGGTCAAGATTTGAACACGAAGGGCCGCCCCCGGGGACGCCCCAAGGGACAAAGAGATGCTACTTGCGTTGGAATGAATGACGAGGAAAGGACAGGCCGCGGGGGCCCGCGTCATTAAATCGCAAGAGAAGGACCCCATTGCCGTTCGTCCCTCGCCGTGCATGTAGCCGTTAGGTACAGACGATGGCCATTGTTCACGTGTACGATTAGCTTAATATAAATATAAATGTGAATGATGTCGATGCTTTGCAGCTCGCTTTACGAGCGAAGACGCGACCGCTAAAATTAAGGAAAAAAATAAAAGAGGAGGAGAAAAGTATTGCACGCGTTGGCGTGCGACCGGGATGACGTTCATCGACTGTTGTGCCTCTTGGCGCGAGGTTGTTACGACCGTGCAACGCCGGGTATATTAAGATCGATCTCTATTGTCATTCGTCCATACGTGGCCGTGCTTTTAAAAGTTAGGTACAATCTATAACCACCGTTCACATGTATGATTGACTTAATACAAATGCGAACGATGTTGATGCCTGCAACTTGCTTTGCGAGCGAAAACGCGACTGCTGAAAGAATACGGGTATCGTACGCATTTGCGTCGCCGAGATGACGTGTATCAACGATTATGCTTTTTGCATAAGATTGTTATGGCTGAGCAATGCCGGGTATATTAAGGCTGGTCCGCAAAATTTATGGCACACCGAAATTGTGCAACTAAGCAAATGGGTCGTCTTCAACGCCCAACGGACCAATTTTATAGCATGTACTTAATGAAGGGAAACGTACCAAAAAAGTCCTAAATTTATTGTATCGATACCGATTCAGTCCTAAACATTTCAATTGGACCAATTTAGTCTTAAAACATTTTTTATTGGCACCATTTCAATCCATTCGGTCAATTTGGGCCAGAAATCACTGATGTGGACGCCGATTGTCCTATTTGGCACGGCCGACAGACGGTTGGTGCTGACGTGAAATTTTTTAATATATTTTTTTAAAATTTTAAATATTTTTTTCCTTTCTTTTTTTTTTCTTCCATCTCCTTTCTTGGGCTTGTGGCCGGTGCTTGGCCATGGCTAGCGACCAGCTACAGGCAAAGGGGACGGAAAGGGAAAAAAAAAAAGGCAAAAAGGAAAGGAAAAAAAAGGGAAAAAAGAAAAATTTATTGAAAAATTTATTAAAAATTTCAAAAAATTTATTAAAAATTATCCACGTCAGCGCCGGCCGTGCCGCATAGGACAGCTGGCATCTACGTCAGCAATTTGTGACTTAAATTGTCCGGATAGACTGAATTAGTACTAAATATGAAAAGTTTTAGCACTAAATTGATCTAATTAAAAGATTTAAGACCGAATTGGTTTCAATGATATAGATTATGATTTTTTTGGTACTTTTCCCACTTAATGAACATAACTCTTCTCCGTCAGTTACAATAAATCTATTCCATGAATTCAGAAATTCTCGTATTTTTACTTGCCATCATCACATGGCATAAACACGGCGTGAAACACTTTCTCGGCAAAGCCAGGACGAAAGAATTTTCATGCACGGGTTATATGACCACCTTAAGAAAAACCCCATCCTGAATTCGATCCCGGATTCGTGTTCCGATTAAGCCTTCGGTAACGGCTTAATTGCCCCCCCTTTTTAATCAAGCAAAATCAAATCGATGGTAGGGGCCATCTCAAATCGACCTCCAGGCTCTCGCGCCTTACTCGATTCATAAAATCGAATGGTGGCATCTCATGGCCATGGGGAGAAGGGTAATTTTAGATACATAGAAATTGCGATCGAGGATTGGACGGACACGTGCGGGGCCCAATCCCTCTCGTCTAGATTTCGTCCAGGGCCTATCGTTGTTGACAACCTGGGGAGGTTTCGCCGTCCGTTCCTTCGCCACGTTGTCAGAACAGCTTATGTTTTTTAGCGCTTATGGAGGCCGTAGCGTCAGCGACCCCCTGCACGACCCACACTCTGTATTTATAAGTGGCCGCGCGCGCTATGCTCGTCACACTACTCCCCTCTTCTCCTCTTCCATCCTTCGTCCCCGAACTTCGAATTCCATCCAGATCGCCTCGCTCTTTCGCCGATCAGCTCGTTCGAGGTTGCGGGGGAGGGAGAGAGAGAGAGAGAGATGAAGAAGAGCAGCAGCAGCGGCGAGTCGGTCAAGCTCGACCGGAAGACGGTGGAGCGGAACCGGAGGATCCACATGAAGGGCCTCTGCTTCAAGCTCGCCTCAGTCATCCCTCCCCACCAGCACAAGTCCGCCTCCAAGGTACGCCACGAGCTCGTCCGGACGGCTCGAGCCGATTCGGTTCCTGGGTTTTCGCCTGCTTTAGTCTTCTTTTCCGGAAATTCACGGGGCTCCCCCTGTTTTTTCAGGACATGCTGTCGCAGCAGGACCAAATCGATCGGGCCGCGGCGTACATATCGCAGCTGAAAGAGAGGATCGAGAGGCTGAAGGCGAAGAAGGAGCTCATGGCGGCGCGGCTGAACGTCAGCCGTCCGGAGGAGGGCGGCGGGCCGGCATTGGGCGAAGGGCCGTTCTGGCGAGCCTCGACCTTGCCGGCCGTCAACGTAAGAGAGTGGGACTCCGGCCTCGAGGTGACCATCATCAGCGGGAGCGGGACGAGCAAGAGCTTCATGATGTACGAAGCCATCGGCATTCTCGAGGAAGAAGGAGCCGAAGTCGTGAGCGCCAGCAGCTCCAGCATCGGCGACAAGGTCTTCCACACCCTTCATGCTCAGGTGAATAAATTCAGGCAGCAAACTCCAGTTCATTCGATGAAGAAGTTGATTCGTTAGCACGATTAGGTTGACCATGAAACATGGTTTGACTTCCTTCCGAAAACGCTTTCTACAGGTGAGACTTTCTCGTGTTGGTGTGGAGACTTCAAGGGTTAGCCAGAGACTAAACGAGCTGGTGTGGTCGTTTTAGCTGCTGCTCGAAGGCAAACGAACTGTTTTGACCAAGAATCCTCAAAGAAATATATAGATAGTGTTTAGCTTCTTGATTAGGGCATGTGATTAGAGGACCAAAGATAGGTTACGCCTTGTTGGTCCGACCACGTTGTAAAAAATTTGTTAGGGAGATGGTAGAGACCCTTGTTCGGAATGAAGAGTCAATCTTTTGCAATTCAGCTTCTAAAAATTTACAGCAGCCTATCCATCTTTCCTCTTACGATAACATCTCGATCCACACAATATGGGATATGTGATTCACATGATAGATTGAATCTCCTCTATTTTACTTTCTTATACTTTGATCTTACCCAAATGGCCAAGAATGGTCCACATTGATTTTTTTGGATGATTCGATGTTGGCGCCTCAGCAGCGAATGAGATATGTCCCAATCACGTCGAAACCCTTATTGGCGAGCAAAAAAAAAAGTAGTATTGATATAATTGGAAAAAAAAAGGTGAAGTGAAAGAGAGCTAATCTCTGTTCGAGGTAATTACTTTGTGTTTTTCTTGGTGTAAATCATGTGTGTCTCTTCGTCCAACTTTTCAAAATCATGCATCTAATGACAAGTCAAATTTCTACGTATGTATTCAATTTTTTGGATTTATAATGATTTTGTTTTGAAATTCGAAAGTAAAGTAAGATATAGAAATGACAAATAGTTTATTTTCTTTCCCATCTCCCACGAAGTAAATGAACCACAAGAAATTAGACCGACTTCTTGCCCCCATATAGGGGTAGATCTTAAGTTTGTATAATGATATTTACTCACCCATCAAAATTTCTTTTGGTTTTTTGCCGGAACAATCGGAGATTGTTATAGAAATGATCAATGATTTTACAATTCCTTCTGGTTGTCCGAAGAATGTCGCGTTCGGAAATGCATACATCAAGTACTATATGTCATTTTAAAGAGATGATTCTATGAGAGTAATCATAACCATTCAAATATCGGGGTACCAAGGCTTTTAAGATAGCAGTTAAGCATTGCTTTCAACATATAAGAATTGAAAATCGAAAATCGTAAAATCTGCTCATTTAATTGCTTATTAACAAGTGCTCCCTTTTTAATCAAATTCTCAAAAGAATATAAAAAAAAAAGGAAAATAGATACAATCTTATTGTCATGAAAAGGGGACATTACTTAGTTTAGATTCAAACCGGAACAGATCCGTCCCGAATTGGTTCAAAAGAAGAAAATCAAGAAGATGGCCGGTCCGGTCCAGTAGTCCGGTTCTGGACCGGTCACCCCGGGAACCACCCGCAACAGGCCGATTCGTTCCCATCCGATCTGATACCCGATTAGCTGGACCGGGACCACCTCTAGGTTAATTAATTCGAACCATCATTAAATGGGCAACCGCTGCGGCTTTGTCCGCTCCCGCATGCTCGGGTTCGACGAAGCACCCGCCACACCAGTAAGCGGGAGTGACCGCGACCAGGGCAAAAGCAGCACGTGGTCAGATGGCGGCGAGGATCCCCAAAAGTCAAACCTTCCTCGAGATGTGAACACGTTTTTGTTTTTTTTTTCAACATCCCCCCCCGGCAGTGCCACCTGCGCGTGAAGACCCGGCTCCGGCTTATCCACGCGGTGACGTCATCCGCCGAGCGTCCGAAATCGGGGCCCACGTACGGCGACCCCGGGTCGTCGATGCCGTAACGGACAAGACCCGATCGCGGAGCCGGGGGGGGTGAACGCTGCGTGTGAGCACGTGCGCAATTGCAGCGTACGGGCGACGCGTGGGGATCGCGGCCGGAGGAAGCTGACCTGGCAGCTTCGCGCGTGCGCCCGCCAGATGGTCAAATCGATGTTTTTCGGAACGAGTAGAAAACGAAGCGCATGGTGATGTTGGGATGGGGCCCACTACCTCTTCGGTAGTAATAAAAAATTTTATCTGATTTTTTTTAGGGCAAATATTACAAAAAAATCCCAAACTATGTTATTTATGATAAATTTACCTTAAACTTTTTTTGTTACATAAAAAAACTCTAAACTATGCCACTTGTGACAAATTTACCTTGAACTTTTTTTTTGTGATACGAAAAACTCAAAACCATGCCACTTGTGATACATTTACTCCATGATACTTTGGACCATAGACATTTTCGACATTGGGGTTAGGCGAGGGCTACCCTCGCCCGCCCAGGCGAGTGCGACTCTCGCCTGACACAGGCGAGGGTCGTCCCTTGCCAGATTCGATGAGGGCAGCCCTTGCCCAACCCCAGCGCCGGCGAGGGCCGCCCTTGTCGGCTTCCCTCCACCGTGGCCTGCGAAGGGAAGAGAGAAGAAAAGAAAAATAAAAGGAAAAAAATGGAAAAAGGAAAAAGAAGAAAATGCCCATTAGGCTAAAGTATTGTGGGGTAAATGTGTCACAAGTGGCATAGTTTGAGATTTTTCTTGTCACAAAAAAATTTTAGGATAAATTTGTCACAAGTGGCATAGTTTGAGGTTTTTCGTATTACAAAACAAAATTCAGGGTAAATTTGTCACAAGTGGCATAGTCTTGAGTTTTTTGTGGTATTTTCCCTTTTTTTTACTATTTGTTTTGCTCAAATTGATTTGGGGCAACGAAATAACTTTTAATTGAAATTCTTTTTTTAATTTTTTTATTAAAAAAAGGGGTTTTGTGGAAACTGCAGATGGGAAATATCACGAGTAGACAAGAGAATTCACTTCAAACGGAACTGAACGTAGACAAAACGTGAGAATGTGAACACTTCGTGCGGAACCTAAACGTACACAAGATTTGCCGAAATTTAATTGATGACAAAGTTTGGGAACGCAAAAATACAATGATGAATTTAATCGATGACAAGGCACCTAGGATATACTGCAAAGATACTCACCATAATTTAATCGACGACGCGAATGTGGAAACTACAGTTAAGAAACACGCCAAAATTTAATCGACGACGTGAGTCTGGAAATTAGAATTATAATATAGTAATAGATAATTGAAAGATAATATGTTTGTTTGTTTCTATGCAAAGGTCTCGAAAGAGTACGATGTGTCCATTCAAAACTTATAATCAACAGTTACCAATAGAAGTTATAAATAGACGTTACAAATGGTTATCAAACGATTATATTGACTTCATTACCTTAACAATTTTATCAACTTCACTATCTCGACAGTTTCTTTGACTCTACTATCTTGACGATTGCTTTATTCCGCTATGTTGATAGCTACTTCTTTGACGGTTTCATCCGAGATTGTCGACTCCGTTATTTGCCGATTCACCAAGTAGTTGACTCAAGATGTCGATAATGACTAAGCTCTACTCTTATCGACTAAGCCTATCATATATCAACAATAATCAAAAGTTGGTCATTTTTTGGTGCAAACAAATATATTCAGACAAAACTCAAAATTATACTCGTGTATGTTTTTTTTAAGGGTAAAAACCACCAAAAACTCTAAACCATATCCACTGTGATGCATATACCTTAAAAACTTTTTTTGCGACACAAAAAATCTCAAACTTGTACTTGCGCGATACATTTACCCTTTATCAAGGTCTTGTCATTGAGAACGGTTAAAAATTTGCTTACATAGACGCCTGAATGAAAATAGTGTTGATGCCCATGTGACCCGAGTGAAATAAAAATTACGTTGTTTTGGTTGAAAAATCATTTAACAAAACTCTAAGAGAGGGTAAATTTGCCATATATATACAAATTGGAGGTTTTTTTTTATGTCACAAATAAGTTTAGGGTAAATGTGTCAAAGCAAGTATAATTTGAGATTTTTGATGTCACAAAAAGAAAATCCAGAGTAAATGTATCATAGTGGGCATAAATTTGGGGTTTTTTTTTGTGGTTGTTCCCCTTTATTTAACCTACTCTTGAGTCTCAAGTGACTTTGATTTTACGTAATCTCTAATAGTTAGCGATTTAAGTTTTGCTCTAATAACACCCAATAACCAAATCATAATTGAAAGATATGGTTAAATAATACTTACACCATTATCATTGTTACTTTCACTTTGGAATCCCGGATGGTGGAGTTTCATAAACATACTTATGATTGTCGGATAGAGATCATATCTTATGTGTTGGAAACAAAAGGAGCTCAAGTACAAACGCCATTTCAAGAAATTTCAAACCATCGCATTACGAGTCAATTCAATATATCAATTGTTTCACATCACAATAAAGTGAATTCAATCAAAGCAAAAGCCCACTGCCTCGGAGTCACATTAGAATATCATTGGAAGAGAACTCAAGTTCGATTTGACAATACAAAAGTGTTTGTAAAATTTCGGGAAAATTATAAAAAAATTCATAAATTTATTGCACTTTTGTTAATTCAATTCTAAATTTTTTAATTATGTCAATTGAATCAATTTAGCCAATTTTGACGGGAAATCGCTGATGTGAATGTCAACCGTCATACGTGGCATGGCCGGTATTGATATGAACAATTTTTAATAATATTTTACTATTTTTTGAATTTTTTTGTTTTCTCTTTTTCTTTTTTCTTTCATTTTTCCTTTCTTTTCTTTGTTTTTTTAAACCTCAGGACCGCGGGGTCGTAGGCCAACCGTCGCTGGGCTGGGTGAGGGTGTCGCGGTCCTCACCGGCCATGGGCAACGGCCTCCGCATCTTCACCAAGATCAAGGCGAGGATGTCGGGCCCTCGCCCAGACCGCATCAATTGACTCGAGACTTTGGGTGAGCAGGTAAGAAAGGTAATTTCGCTAGGATCCTCACACGTGCACACCTTTCATCGTGCGGATCGATTCCTGAACGTTCATGGTTTTCCTCATTTCTTTCTCATAGCGAACGAGACCGAACTAGCGACCGTGTGATTTCATACCGGTTCGAGAAGATAAAACGCGCAGATGGCGTAGTCTAAGAGCATCGAAAAGTCCCAATGAATGAAAATACATTTTCTCATGGTCAATTGGAGTTGTATCCCAAGGGATCTGAAATGTGAACCGCTGACCCAAGTTTCACCGTCGTCGCTAATTCCCTTTCTAAGAAGCAAAGCATGGCATCATCACATCATTATCAACTGACGAAAGCTCCTGAGATCATTGCCTGATCGACTGTGCATTCGTCAGTGTAAACGCAAGACTACTGCTGATGACTTGGCAAACCGTCCATTGACTAGACATAAGGTAGATCGGAAAAGTTGTCTAGAGAGTTCTAAACTTGTTGAAACTTTTAAATATATCAATTGAGTCATAAATATTTTCACATTTTATTAATATTGGCTGGAAATAAATGATGTGGACGCCGGCCATCTTACGTGGCGCTACCGGCGCTGACGTAGATAATTTTTAATAATATTTTAATATTTTTCAAATATGTATTTATATTTTTCTTTTCTTTTTCTTCCCTTCTTCATGTAGCCGGTCGCTGGACATGGCAAGGTTGATCCTCACCATCGCTCGGTAAGGTTCTCGACCATGCCCATACTTGGCGAGGTCGAGCCTTGCCAGTGGCCGGCAGGAGGGAGATTCGCCAGAGGCCGACGAGGCTTGGGAAGAAGGGCAAAAAAGGAAAGAAAGAAAGAAAGAAAGAAAAGGAACAAAGAAAAAAATATTATTAAAAATTGTCCGTGTTAGCATTGCCTGGCGGCAGCACGTAGGACGACCGACGTCCATAACAACGATTTTTGGCCAAAATTTGGCTGGATGAACTCCATTGGCAAAATGTGAAAATGTTTATAACTTAATTGACATAATTAAAAGGTTCAGAATTGAATTAACAAAAGTGCAATATGTTTAGGGCTTTTTGAAGAGAAAATTACCAAAACAATTCTAAATTTATTATTTAGTCTTAAACCTTTTTTTTTGTGTCAATTCGATTATAAACCTTTTGTATTTGTGTTAATTCAATCTATTTGACCAATTTTGGCCGGTCGACGCCAATGTGAACGCTGGCCGTCCGACCAACGCTGACGTGGCATTTTAAAAATATTTTTAAATATTTTTTTCGAAAATTTATTAATATTTTTCTCTTCTCTTTTTACTTTTTTTTTCTTTTCTTTCCCTTTTTTTTTTCTTCATCTCCAACCTTTGGCCAGTTGCCAAACCTGGTAGAGGCGCAGGGACTAGCGAGGTTGGCCCCACCAGCCGCTGGCAAGGTCAAGCCTCGCCCAGCCAAGCCGAGGCTCATCGTCGCTGGCCACTAGCAGTGGTTGGTGAGGCCAACACCCGCGAGGTCGAGCCTTGCCCATCAACCTCATGTACGATGGAGAGCCTCGCTAGATCTGGTGAGGTCAAGCCTTCACCAACCATGGCAAGGCTCGTCCTTGTTGTTGCTAGCAAGGTTAGCAGTGGCTGGGTGAGGCTTCACCTCGCCAATGGCTGGCAGGGCCGACCTCGCCGAGCCCCGCCTCTACCGGTTGCTGAAGCCGACGACCGGCCAGAGGTTGAAGATGAAGAAAGGAAAAAAAAAAAAGAAAGAGAAAGAAAAGGAAAAAGAGAAGAAAAATAAAAAATAATAAATATTTTTGAATAAAATAATTAAAAATATTTTAAAAATGTCATATCAGCATTGGTCGGATGGCCGGTGCTGGTCGGCATCCACTTTAGTGATAGCCGGCAAAAATTGGTCCGATAGACTTAATTGACATAAATATAAAAAGTTTAGAATTGAATTGGGATAATTGTAATATGTTCAAGACTGTTTTGATATTTTTCTCCTTTTTTTGACAATTTTCCCGACAGAAGTAAAACCAATCACGATGATGGGCTGGACATGGACAACGTACGATTCCATGTAGCAAATTGAGAACTGAAGCCCACATACTTACACTTGGTAATGGCTCAAAAGCAGGCCCAAAAGGCATCTTAGCCCATCTGGCTCACTCAACCTTCGTGCCCCAGTTTGTGCAAACATATGCTTCTGTTAATTCCAATTGGATCTCTTGCATACAGATGTCAAACTTGTTTAAACATTCTTGAATTTTCCAGATCAAGTCAATCACATGCCATGAAAACAGCCGAACCGATATTGAATTCCATGAACAAAAAACGAGCTTTCATACAATTTCTATGTTACAACTTACAAAACACGTTAGTTTTAACGTTACACTCTTTTCTCTCAAAGCTTTACGAAAAACCTCTCTCGATGAAACCAAATTTCTAAACTTAGGGTCAACATAGGAAAACACGCAATGGCAAGATGAATTGCGATCATTCGTGAAGTCTCTCCAATACATGATCTAAACCCATGCCATGCACAATATTGTCAAGTCAAAGCTCATGAATTTCCAACCACGTGCGATCCTTCGATGTCCAAAGCGTGAATCTACGTAGTATTCCTGGTGGAATTCGAGTGATCTCCTCGCCCTAAACCAGTGGCGGTGGTAGTAATTGACCAAGAGATCGTGACATCGATGGGGCGAGGTAGGCCCCCTAGGAATGTCGCAATTGCCGTAGTGGGTCGATGTTTATCCCCTCTGCACGTTCTTGAAGAAACCCTTTTGCTTTCTTTCTTTTTACCAAATTTTGGCAATGCTTCCCTCCTGTCGCATTGATATGCTACCCACCTCAATAGACGCCTGGCCCCATGTAAAAGCTAACTCGACGACCTCATCTCTTGCTATATAATTGCACAAGAAAAATCAGCATTGAATCAAACTTATCTTTCTTATGTTCTTGAATAATCGGTTTTGCAAGGGGAGGACTTTTTGTGACGTGAACGAGTGAACGAATGAATCGACGAGGCGGCTGTCAAATGCTGCGTGCACATGTGGAGCGGCGAACGTGAGGTTTATTGACAAGTTTAGCGAGGAAAAACGTGTTTTCTGTTGGACAAATATTAGATGATATGGAGAAATAAGAATCGCTGGAAATCTTATTGAAAAAGATGAGAAAATAAAATCAATTGTTTGACGCGTGCAAGTACCGTTCTTAAGAATAATTCTGGCAATCGGAGTACGAAACTTCGTGCGATAAGTTCTAGCGGTCATCCTCCCAAGAGACAACATACATTTTTCTTTATTCCGTATAGAATAATAGAAGGAAGAGAAATAATGTTATGTGTATAACCCATGAAAAAAAGAAAAAAATTATGAGAAGGAAAATAAATGCTCTTTTAAGTCGCTATCTCTTTTTTGGATTGTGGTTTGAAGTTTTGATTTTATATTCAAAATGAAAGAGATAGCCGTTAAAAAATCGTCATAAATTATTTGGTAATTATTGAAGAAGATAACCGTTATATAGCCATTATAAAATAATGAAGAGTTTATAAAGAAATTAATCAAATGTTACAAAGCTCTTGTAAAACCATTAGAAAGCCATTAGAAAATCGTAGCAAAACCATTACAAATGATGGCTTTCATGGTGGTCATAACAACTATCAAAGCCATTACTTTCAAACATTTCAAAATTGTTGAAATATCCAACAATCCTCCATATATTTCAAAAAAATTTGAAAAGAAAAAAAAAGAATAATCCTGGGTTTTTGGAGTGTAATGCATTGGAACTAGTGCTTGTTGGGCTATGAACTAGTCTTAGAAAGAATGAAATATAATTCAGAAAATTATTGTTGAAGTTTTAAACTTCTATGAACTAAGAATTTTTTTTGTGAATTCTAATTTTCACCAATCACATGTTGTTCAATGCGGTTTTGCGCTAATAGGACATGCGCTTGCTTGGTTTATCCATAATTACTCTAGAGGTTGTCGTCAATAATTTTTATAGAAGTGGCCCCACTCCACACTTATATAGGTAATTCCATTAAGTATACTTAGCAAATTCGTACACCACCAACAATGGCTATGGAATTCATTAAGAGATTAACTCAATCTCTTTTTTCATTGCAATCTTGCACAATTTTCATCTTAGGAGGGATAGAAATTTTTAATACTGCATCACTAGATCAACAAGTGACTTGTTATTTACCCATATGAACCTAATTCACCAAATTGTCAATCACATAGGTTGGGTTACTTTCACTATTGATTTTCTTTAACTGGCTTAAGTCCCATTCTCCTCGATGTATAGTTAAAGAGTCGGCCAAAATATCAACATCAACGCCAAGGACGGCCGGCGCTAACATCCATGTTAGCAATTTTTGGTCAAAATTGATCGGATAGACTCAATTGATAAAAGTAAAAAGGTTTAAGACTCAATTGACATAATTAAAATGGTTTAAAACTGAATTGGCACGCGTGCAATAGATCTAGAACTTTTTTTTGGTGATTTTCTTTCTTGTCAAATATAGAGGCGAAAACATTGAGATTGATGGGTGAACATGTTTCTTCTGAACTCCAAAGGTTATTCAAGTAATTGTAATTTGAAAATGAAAGTAAAGACAAAAAAAAGTCGGTTTACTTGATTAGGATGTCTACTTCCCCGGAAAAGGCAACTCACTCCCTCTTGGCTCCATTGATGTGATGGAGATGGAGATGGAGATGCCGGAGGGAGAGAAGGCTTCTCCCCGTTGGCAAACCCAAGGGACTTCTGCTTTGACTTTACCTTTGGAGAAAGTGACGTTTCGCCACTTGTTGAGTTGCTCGTAGCTCCCTATGGCTTCATAGTCAAACGGTACCGATTGAAATTGGTTATTCCTGTCATCACTTCTTCTGCCGATTGGGTGTTCGAAGCTATCCGCGCACCCAGCAAATCTTTCGCCGAGATCAAAATGATCCGTCGTTCTCGATATGTACTGGCTAGTAGTTAACTGTCGCGGCACATGAACCGGCTTGTAAGAGATTTTGCACGATCGAGGTGATGTTGACCTCGATGCCGAGCGGAGCGAGGGTGAGCACGCTTGTGATCTGATATTAAGACTATTTGCTCGCTTGTCCAAGAAGATGCGTTTTTATATTGCGCCGTGTTCATCATGCTATGCATCAGAACTGCCGGGCTGAGATGGATCACTCACCGAGTCTCCCTGGATCAAGAAAAATATTACCATTTAATGGAATAGTGATGCTTCGAAATATTTGGTCACCCACGAATAAGTTTGAAGTGTTAAAATGAATTAATTTTTCGAATATCTCGATCATTGCGGAGCCACAAACTGCTCGATCTAACCTAACGAGATTGATTTAGAGGTTGAATTTAAGAATCAATATGTCTGTCCCAGTTAGACTCGGGGCGACGCGACGCGTTCAATTTTCCACACTCCTCGGAGTGATTATTAATTTCAAAGAAATTTACTCGAGTTTTGCTAATTGATTCGGAACATTAGTCGGTATTTGATACCTTTGGAATATTACCCATCTCGGGTGGACTTTTGGTAACAAAAAAAGAAGTCGATAATGAAGATTTTGATTGCGCACCCTCTTTAACGTGTCGCAAACCTCACGCCAAAATGATCAGCACCGTGACAATAGCCGTGGTTAGGAGGTAAAACTTGACGAAGGCTAGGAGACAATAGTAATGAATTTAGCTTTGCTTCACGATTAAGCAGCTGAAATCGTGTAATCTTGTGTCCCCTATCATCAACACTCGACTTTTGCCTCTTTTTTACCATATCAATTACTGTCTTTTTGTCTTCCTAATTGATCGATAATCTCGTGAATGTGGTTCCGTCTACAACTTGACTCGCGCGTGTAAGAATCGGCTTATAAGCGAGGGAAGTGTTAAGTAATCTGCTATGGATACACCGTCGACATGCCTTTGATAGCTTGAGTTTTTGAGAGAAAAACGGTTTGTCAAGCAGCATGGAACACTTATAAGGAAAAAATGACACAAATGGTCACTGAACTTTAGCCCAATGTGTAATATAGTCCATAAACTTTTAATTTATTCAAGTGATCCATGAACTTTAGCCCGATGTGCAATATGGTCCCTGAACATTTAGTTTGTTCAATGTGATTTATGGACTTTCCGTACATGTTCAATTTAGTCCTTGAACTATATGAAAATGTTCAATGTTGTTTCTGAACTTAACTTAATGGAAGGACATTACTGAACATTTTCACATAGTTCAGGGGCTAAATTTAATCCAGGGACCACATTGAACAAATTAAAAGTTTGTGAACTATATTACACATTGGGTTAAAGTTCAGGGATCACATTGAACAAATTAAAAGTTCAGGGATCACATTGCACATTAGGCCAAAGTTTAGGGACCATCCGTGTCATCATTCCTAAATATAAATAATAAATTAATTGTCGAGAATGAAAATGATGTATGTCATGTATATGTTCTTGAATTGGACTCCATGAGTGTGCTACAAGCTTACGCAAGAATTAGTGACCAAAGAAGCATATACTGAACAATATTTTGGACTTAGCCTTCTTTCTATGTTAGCTTTGCCTATAAAACATAAACAACTTTAATGGCAGCTCTATCCGCATAGGATATCTTCTTTTATTAGGAATATTCTCTCAAAAACATAGAAAATCTTTACTTTCCCCATTTTAGATGTTTGGAATTATTTAGGTACACTTTTTGGCTGCAATTAAGTTTTTGGGGAAATTTACTTTCGAAATTGGTATGAGTGCTTTTTACCAATTTTGAGCAACAGAACTATAGTCGATGGGCAATGCTAAATGTACCAAAGTTATTTGCTATGCGAAATATATGTATCACTTATCCACCTGTGAATTGAATGAAGTTAATAATCTTGTCTCGAGCTTTGTAATATTTACTAGCCATTTCATTATCTCTGGGTGCAAAATTTTGATGCCTCTAGCATTATAATTTGAAAGTAATGATGTTACCTGATTTTTTTTTCTATGAATATTTTCTTTAGAAGCTCGAGTGACAATTTGACCGCTGATTGACTTGAGATTTTTTTTTATTTTTTTTTGAAAATGTCTAAAAAGTCATATATTTATTATATAACAGTCAATTCAGTTATAAATTTTTTAATTTAACCAATTTACTCTTGAAATTTTTGATAATTTTCAAATGAAATCATTCCAGCCAAATTTGGACAGAAATCGCAGATGTGACGGTCCAATCGGCAAGAAGGACTACTCTAAAAAATTGCCAAAAAGCTTAGGACCTAACGTGTCAAACTGAAAAGTTTACGATTGAATTGACCGTTGTATAATAGATTTAGGATTTTTTTTAACGCAATTATCTCGATTTTTAAGAGATCTCGAAAGGGAACCGAACAAGGGCTTTCCCCAAAGCGTCACGAAGCTCCCTAAATCCTGGGATAACTGCCCCCCCTTCCTCAACGACATTTCATAGAAAAAAAAATTAAAAATCAATTAACAGATTCTTTTTTTTACCGCAAATGTTTTTTCAATAAAATGATACGAATTACCAAAGTCGGGATTTCCATAAAAATCGAATCTATATATATATTTTTTAACCATATCTATTATCTACTAAATAAATGCGCCCCACATAGGGAGAAGCGCACTCCACCAAAAAGTCAAACCATATAAATACGATCCCCCAGATAAAAGTGATGATGGTAGGATCAAGATTTCCAAGAAAGCAAAGCGCTCCCCCATCTTCTCCCGTCTCCACAGGCAAAGGCAAAGGCAGAGGCAAGGCCAGGCAGCAACGACTCCATGTGCCGCTGTTGAACGATTGGACTGGACACGACACCCCTCCCCCTCTTCAAGAAATCCCAGGTTTTGGTCGAGATCGCCGCCACCCACATCCAAGAAAGGGAGGAAGAGGGTGGAGGAGGAGCAGGAGAGGGGGAGGGGGTGGGGGGGCCCTTGTTGTTGTTGGGTTTGAGTTGTGGTGGGGGGGGGGGGGGAGGGGAAAGATGAAGGAGAGCGGTGAAGGGTATGTGAGGGCGGATCAGATTGATCTGAAGAGCATCGACGAGCAGCTGGAGCGGTTCACCAGGGCCGCGACCATGGACAAGAGCAAGAAGGCGGCCGAAGGGGTAGGCGGGGGAGGGGGACGGGGAGGGGAAGGGTGTGAGGAGGCGGCGAGCGGGAATGGGGGCGCGGCCCTGGTCGCCAGCCTGTCGCTGCCGAAGCCGAGGAGGGAGGAGAGGCAGGAGTGGGAGATTGACCCGGCCAAGCTGCTCATCAAGTCCGTCATTGCGCGCGGCACCTTCGGCACCGTCCACCGCGGGGTCTACGACGGCCAGGATGTCGCCGGTGAGTCAACGGCCGGTCCGTGCGGTTTCCCGCCCCCGCCGGTTCCTTGATCGCGGGAATGCGCTTCAATCTGCGATTCTGGGCACCAGAATCGTTTTCGTTATTATTTTTCCATTCTCGATGTCTCATGTGGTTTATAATAACAGCTGATGTTGGGTCTCTCGAAGGTCATATTTAGATGGGATCTTCCTTTTCAATTTTTCCCTTCTTGAATAGCTTATCGGGTCTAGAAATGAACGGATTTTACTTGGTCCTCCCTGCCACTCGTATTTTGTACTTTACAAGACTACCCTTTATGTCTAAGCAGCAAGAGGATATGCGATGTTCTTTACACACTGAAAACTGACCTTTTGTGGCACTCAATAAAATGGTGAGTTGAAGGAAGGAATTGGATTGAATGTCCACAGTGATATATGTCTATATTAGCCGTGATCTGGATGATGTATTGGCTGTGATGTTTGCACTGTGGTTCATACTGATACAGTGGCCATGCTGATCATCTGGGGAATGGCTTGTTCGCCTTACTGGAAAAGTATCATCAGTATATGGAACGCCTTTTAGTAAATTATTCGCTCAATTCCCTTAAATCTAGCTAACTCACGTGCGATCGTGGCGTTGGTTTAATTTCTGTTGGTGATTTGCCTCTGCCTAGATCAGTAAATTTTGTTTGCTTTGCCTCACTGACCTAGTATGTCTTTTGATAGTTAAACTTCTTGACTGGGGCGAAGAGGGACAGAGGACCGAAGCTGAAATCGCTTCACTGAGGGCTGCTTTTACCCAAGAAGTTGCAGTGTGGCACAAGCTCGACCATCCTAATGTTACCAAGGTTATGCTTCACCATATTTCTTTCTCTCACTATGCTTTTTCCTTGACCATCATGGTATGCAGAGTCTGGGTATGCATTTCTGTGCGTGCACAATTAGCTTGCGTAGGGACCACCTTATGCTGCATGACTTCGGTCATTGTGTTTTATGGAAGAATTGATAATGGAGAATGGCTAGCCAGCTTTGGTGTGTACTATCTGCCCGACTGTGAGTGTTACAGTGGGAGAAACTCAAACTTCCCCTGGTGTCAATCACTGTATTCTCTAAAGGCTGGTTACATTAACAAGTTTCATTAGTTTTCCTTAAGCATCGTAAACATGTAAAAGTATACTTGGTCGACAAATTTGCCATTTTTATGTGTCATGGGAGAAGACTGGACTACGGGCGAGTCATGTTTGTCAAGCGCCATGTAAGCAGAATGATAGAGGGAATAGCAAAACGGCTATGACTGAAATGTCTACTGAAAAAGGTGGTTGAGATGGATGGATATTAATGTGTTTTATAGATCTTTTGCCAAACTTTGACCTACCGGTTTGTGTTATCATGATATAATTTTTTTTTCTTACTTAATAGAGTTGTCTGGAACTTATAATCTCCATGTTAATTGGTAATATTCACTTGCTACGTATATCCATCTTCTCAGCATTCTCCAAAGCTGCAGTGTGGTTTATGGTGTTATATTATATCTTTGTTTCTCTTCCTAACTAACTCAAGAATGCTTTTGGAAGTATTTTCAAGCAGAATGTTAAATGACAAAATAGGATGTGCAAGAACTTTAGCATTGTCCTTCTTTGCTTGTACACAAGAAGTTATTTCTACAGGTTCTAAATTTCAGTCTCGTCTCTCCTTTTCAGTTCATTGGGGCAACAATGGGCTCATCAGATCTACAAATACAAACTGACAATGGTCCAATCAGTATGCCCCGGAATATATGCTGTGTTGTTGTAGAATATCTTCCTGGGGGAGCTCTCAAGTCTTACCTCATCAAGAACAGGAGAAGGAAACTAGCATTCAAGGTGGTTGTCCAGCTTGCACTTGATCTCGCCAGAGGGTATATAATAAAACGCTTTGTGCTTTTAATTGGGCGCGCCGTAGATTTCAGCATCCCTAAATGCTTAAGTTAATTTTTATTCTAACTATTGCAGCTTGAGTTACCTCCACTCGCAGAAGATTGTCCATAGAGATGTGAAGACAGAGAACATGCTATTGGACAAAACACGTACTTTGAAGATTGCAGACTTCGGGGTGGCTCGTGTTGAAGCTTCAAATCCCAATGACATGACTGGAGAGACTGGGACATTGGGTTATATGGCTCCTGAGGTACTATAGCAATTTCTGGTTTTTTATTTCCTGATAAGTTGTAGCAATTTTTGATCCGTTCACACTTTGGAGTTTAAAAATTGCATAGTACCATCCAGTAAGGCCATGGGAGTCCTTTTTTCCCCCTCTTCTTGTTCCTGTTTCTATCGTTTCTTCTTTTCAGCTTGCAGCATATGTAGCTAAATTGCAGTGATGAGTTGGTGTTTCATCATTTTAAGTAACCGAAAACATGAAGTAGAAGGACCAAAAGTAAAAGGCAGTTTTGCTACAGAATAAATAATAGACGACTCAACAAAACTGGGTGCAGGTACTAAATGGAAACCCATATAATAGAAAATGCGATGTCTACAGTTTCAGCATCTGCCTATGGGAAACATATTGTTGCGACATGCCGTACCCTGACCTTAGTTTCTCAGAAATGACTTCAGCCGTGGTGCGCCAGGTAATGTTTCGGTTCTATCTCTTGTATTATGAGTGGCAGATAGTGAGAAGTAATTCTGCTGCTACTGGGAAGTTGTTGTCTCTGATTTCTAATCCTCTTTTTGGTAACTATATGTGCAACAGAACCTGAGACCTGATATTCCGAGATGCTGCCCGAATTCTCTTGCAAATGTGATGAAACGATGCTGGGATGCTAATCCAGACAAACGTCCAGAGATGGATGAGGTTGTCTCTTTGCTCGAGGCTATTGACACATCGAAAGGGGGTGGCATGATTCCTGTCGATCAGTCACAGGGTTGTCTTTGCTTCCGTAGGTACCGCGGACCTTGAGGAATTAGTTGGTATCATTATTACTTTAATTTTCAAAGACTATAAATAGCGCTAGGGGGAAGGTATTTGCTTACTGTATCTACAGCCAAGAAATAGGGCGGGGGAATTATCAGACGAATAGGGATGGCAGTTCGTCAATATAGATCAAGGAGAGTGCGTACGACTGCATCTTTCCTTCTTGATTGGTGTAAAGCTTCATTTTCTAATTATTTGTTCCTCTATTCCTCTTTTGCACGTCAGTTTTAGAAGCTTTCGGGATTTCACAAAACTGTGTACTATTTTTGACATACGCAGCTTGGAAAGACTGGGTCGGCCACCTGTACTGTATGACTACGCTTCACTTTCTGTTAATAAAGAACAATTTTAAGACTACCATTCTGTTTTTGCTCCCGAGAACATCTACATCATTGAGCGGAGAACCTGCTCGGCCGAACATACAGGAGACAGATGTCCTGTGGCCTTTCGTTTGATCTGTAAGCATCTAACTAATGGAGTGCAGCATATGTTCTAGACAAATTGCTGATGTATGCCGGGCATTCCTGTGTTTCCATTCTGCTATTTGCTGTTTGGCTGGAAGTACGGCGATTAGTTTTTTACAACAACAATTCATGCCAAACATCGTACTCATGCAAATTAAGTACTAGGGTTAAAAAAAAGAACTGAATCTTGAGGAGTGGAGGACAACGCTTCTGTTTAGTGTCTCTATCTTAAGCGCTATATCTTAAGCACCGGAAAGTTCAACCTGGGACGTAGGTTTCCCCTCCGGCCCGTCCCAGTTGGTGGTTCTGTAGTATGTTGCATAGAGAATCAGCTGCACCAGACCAGACAAGGCTCCCAAACCATTCGGCACCTACAAAAATGTATGGACACACTTACAAAACCAAATGCCCAAAAGATGTCTATAAAAAGCAAGCTTCATCCTCCTGGAAGTTTCAGTTATTGAACTGAAAAATCGTACGCTTTCACTCTCTATTTCCTTAAAGCTAGTACGGAAGAACGTGATTATACTGGAAAGATTTGGATGAAGCAAGTTATATGTGACCGAAAAAGAAGTTTCGATTTGCATGTCTCAAGACTTTACCAGGACGTAGGGATCAAATTTGAGGAGCGCATAGATAGCCCAGATGATGCCGTTGAAGAAGTTGGCGAGTGACAGATAGAAGGGCATGTACCTGACACTTTTTGTCTGGATGACTCGGCGCTGCCAGTACCAAAAAGAAGGAAATTCATTGCCGTTTTCTTGGCTGTTGATCAGCAACTTATTAGTTTCCGAGAAAATCCAAAAAGTCGACGTACCATGATTGTCAATGGCGAAGTGTACATCGCTATGTTGAAGATGATACACAACATTCCAACTAGTATAGACCTCTTGCCTGTGGTATGGAGAGTCAACACGGCGATCACAACTACTGCAGCCATGAAGATCAGTTCAACGAGGAGCACAAGTAAGATGTTCCGCTGCGAAATGGTGACAAAAGCGCGAAAAACAAATCAGAGTACCGAAGCTGCAAAATGAATATAGGACAAGCACTCTCATCTTCTTAAACAATTTAGGTGTTTCCAAAACTTCAAAAACTTACACGTTTGTTCCATGGAGAGTACGTGAAAAATATCGCAATGTAGAAGAGCTCGAGACAAAAACCGAAACCGTTGATTGTGACGACAAGAATGCTGTCCGGATGGACAAAGGGCATGCCGTAGAACACCCACATCGCACAGTTGAGTACCGTCGCTACATAGGGATCCGGCTTGAATCCCGCCACCGATTTTTGCTTCCATATCGTGACGAATGTCGGGCTGATGAGATCCATCCATGATGCAAAGCAAATCGAATTCTACTGTTAATCCTTTGATCAAAATAAGCAAGACAAACCAGACTTTCGTTGGCAACTTATGAGAGGAGTAGAAGTTGCCGAGCTAACTTACATGGGAGACAGGAATAAACCGAAGGAGATGACATTTCCTGCAAAACGGTTGAATCAAAATATTGAGGACCATGGTCATAATATTGGCATTTCACTATTTATTATATATTTGATTACTTATTAACGCTTCTCCAAACATACTCTGCTTCATTTCGTTATGTAATCCTTCGGTCGCTTAAGGATTTTTCACACATATAATTTGACAGTTCAATGAACACTTAATTTGCACGATAATTTATTCAAAACAGTTATTCGATTATATATGGATTTTTCATGGATTAGGATCTTTGTTCTTCACCTTTGTATTGTACGTTGTTCAGGTGCGTGTATCAACATAATTTATTTACAAATGAGGAGGGGCTTCGAAAAATGGTTCCCATGCATTGTTAGCAGCGCAGCTCTATCCACATATTTAGGTTCGTCTTGATCCTGAATTGATCATATCACTAGGTCTCAAAAGCCAATGCGAGTCGGCGAGAAGATCTTACATGGACGACGCAAGCAAATAGAGAGGTCGTACATTGCCGGATCTTCGAGAACTCACCAATAATGCCTATGATCGTTCTGGCTGTCTCGGTGTCCATCATTTTCGCTGGTTCTCAAGGACGAAGAGCAAAGAGATCCAGAGGAGGAAAAGAGAGCGAATGATGCTGCCTAATCTCCGGTCGCTGCGGATTCAAAATCGGCGATTCGGGGTTTTCTCGGTGATTAAGAACTCTGTCTTCCCGTTCCCTGATCTCAAGCAGACTGCGCACGTGTTTGCAGCTCCGGATGATTTATATATACACATTCGAATGCCAAAAAAACTGCCGACATTCTAAATTTGGACATTGACATAGGCATGGCATGGCGAAAAAGGAAACCGACAAACTTCCCGCGACTTTTTCGAGCGGACGAAGAGTTTTGGCTTGAGAGGATCGGCGACGTTTTCGCTCGCTCTCTGCATGTAGTGCATGCAAAGTGCCAGATACGTGTCAAAATAGAACGCCAATGTAGTTTCTTCAGTTTGCATTGTGCGTATGCAAATTGGCTGAAAGATCTAGGTTTTAAATTTCGGTTTTTTCTGTTGATGAAATGGCGATTCGCGGTTGGGCCACATCATCGGAAAGCTCCACCCCTTTTCACTTTCCTTAACATTAATTTGAACCAACCATCCAGACACATCAGATAAAAAGCTTGATTCTTCACTTAATAATATGAGCTTGAAAAGATTATTAATTTAGATGAAATTTGATACCATGGTCACCCACCAATTGAGATTATTTTTTATATGGGGTTTCTATCTGAGTCCCAAAGTAACAAAAATTGTAATTGGATGACGTTTAATTCTGTTTTTAATTTAAAAATAAACTTATGCATTTACTTTGCAATTTAGAGTTCATGTATTACAAAAGTTTGAGGATTAATATCACGAAAAATCCCAAACTGGTACATCCGTGATAAATTTACCCCAAACTAATTTTTTAATTATTAAAAACCCTAAACTGGTACGCTTGTGACAATTCTATCCTCCGTTAGTTTCCGTTAAATTTTACCATCAAATATGTGAGTTGGATGATATGTGGCAGTTGACGAGTGTACCGGCTTGGGGTTTTATCCTTTATTTGTCGCAGGAGTATCAGTTTGTGGTTTTTCGTAGTATTAATTCAATGAAACGAATGGTAAATTTGTCACAAATGTACCGGTTTGGGGTTTTTGATAGTCAAAAAAATTAGTTTAGGGTAAATTTATCATAAATATATCAATATGAGATTTTTCGTGATATTAACCCAAAGCTTAAATAATCATATCCTTAAAGTTTGTATGAAAAAGTACTTACTGATTCAACCATTGCTTATAGTATTACACTCATTCCTTCACATAAACGCTCACCACAAAAGTCTTATCAGATCAAACAGTTTCGTAGATTTAGGAAAAACAATCGAGAGTATTTCAAATTTGAATAGAAACTAAAGAAACTTTCAAATAGATAACATATAATTCAGGATGAGCTCCTCCAAAAAAAAATATTCATTGGTCCTACTACATTTTGGTTAGTTGGTTGATTGATTTTTTTTTAATAATACTATATAAACAAAGAAAAATATGATCATATTTAATCAAATAATAGCGAGTCAAATTTCAAATCGGTGTAACGCATGGAATTTTCAACTAGTTAAGACTATATTGATCAATTTGTTTTGTCAAAACACTTGATTTTGCTGGAAAACATGCATTTTCCAGTAAGTCAATTTCAAGAGAAAAAGTTCTATTATCGAACATTCGAAAAAGTTATTTCGTACATAATGGAAAAACTCTGAACATTCTTTTACCGGACTGACTCAACAAAATAGGGTCTTGAGTTTGGTTGTTGACGTCTCGGATTTGAGTGCATGGGTGCATGGTCATAGATGCGGCCATTAAGATCCTATGATCGAACCCTGGGTAAGAATGTCAATATTGTGTTAAGATGTGCGTGTGAGTTGTGTTAGAGAAATCCAATAATAAAAAATTAATGTGGTGAGAATCAATTAATATATTGTATTGGCCCGTGATCCTAGAAATCGGGATGTCGATGGCGGGAGGAGATCGAGGTGAACTTCGGAAAGGACTTTACAAATCGTTCATCTGAGGCTTATTTCCCTTGAGCGTGGTCAAACAATGTAAAATTGGAGATATACTTTCCGACGATCCGAGCTTTTGCTAAGCAAACAGAAGATTCGCCATTGTCATTTTCAGGATCTTCATCATCATTGTCATTGCTAGTATGGCTATTGTCGTGCCAGAACAGCTTTCGGCATTGCCAAATCCTCTCTCCTACTCAGTGGCTTGTTCAATTGCCAACGCTCGATGCATAATTCTCTCGGGCCGGGCCATTTGAGACTTGAAGAAGATCGGCCGGCCCGAGATTAATGGCGATCAGTTTTAGGGTGGGCTGGTTCCCAATTTGTGAAACTGAGAACCGGTCCACCTGGTCTTGAAACCGAGCTGATCGATCTGGTCTGGTTCCCATTTGAGACCAGGAACCGGCAGTATCTCTTCTTTTTTTTTTGGACTCCTCAGCTCGTCTCCTCACTCGCAGAAATAGAGAGGGGGGAAAGAGAGTTCGCATTGACACAGATTCGACGGAGAGAGGAAAATTCACTTCGTTTTTGCGGGGGCTTTGGTCTTATGAAGAAGTTGCTGTCGCACTTCCATGGCTTTTCCGGCGAGACAATCAAAAGCCACGGAAGAGGACACCAACATCGACGCACGCACGGCGATGCCGATTCGCTACCTCTCGCTTGACGACATCTACTCGGCCACAACACCTTGCCTAACCGCCCGGGATCGTCCATGCTCATGTTGAATAAGAAGATTAAGGCCCACAAGCTCCACTCCGTCACCAATCAGTCGGATGGGCCTGAAGTTGAGATCCACAGGATCGATGATCACGTAAGAAGTGGGACTGCAAGGGTAATGATAGCGGCGCTCGTGGTTTTCGCAGGCGTGACCGAGAGTGTGCCTCGTCAGCGAGGCTGCGAGAGGCGTGACTGAGAGTGAGCCTCGTCAGCGAGAGTCGTGAGCGTGACTGAGAGTGAAGAATGGGCAATTACTAATTAGGGTTTTTAATTTTGTAATAATAAGAATTGAAAAAAAAAAATACGGTCCGGGTGGTTCAGTCCAAACTTGTGATCAAGTACTAGACTGATTATCACTAGTTCCAAATTTTAGGAATTGGGAACCGTGTAGAATCGGTCAATTTTTGCTCACCCCTACTAGAGATCGTAGATGTCACGGACGAAAAAGAAAAGCAAAAGGGAAAAATCTTATCTAGAGAAAATGGAAGGGACAGATGAATATTTTTATTGTTGCTAAAAAGCCTTTAAATTTTGAAAAGTTATAAATTACCCGCCATGAACTTTGGCATTGTTGCTAACAACTCTCAGACTTTGAAAAGTTAGGCTGCGTTTGGTAACTGACCAAATAGTAACTGATTCTATTCTTTTGTTTCAAGAATTAATTTTGGAACAGAAATTCGTTTGGTAAATTTTTTATTCCCAAACACAAATTTATACAAATTTATTCCCAGAATTAGTTTTAGAACAGAATCAAGAAGCAAAAAAAAATTACTTCTTGATTCTTGAAACAAGAATCAGAAATGAAAAAGAATTCTTCTTCTTCTTCTTCTTCTTGGTTTTCTTCTTCGGTTTCTTCTTGGCTTGTGGCCAGTCGTTGGCCATCGGCTGCTGGCGACCGGTCAGGCCAGGGTTGGCAAGGGTCCCCCTCGCTGGCGCCGGTGCCGGCGACCTGGCTATGGGCCAAGGAAGGGGAAGAAGAAGAAAAAAAAAAAGAAAAAGAAAGAAAGAAATATTAAAAAAATTCAAAATATTATTAAAATATTATTAATAAAAATAAATTTTGGGTAGTTATCAAATGCTTTCAAATGCTTAGAAATTTTTTTTCGAAAATGGATAAAAAAGAATCATTTCTTAGTAGAAATTATTTTCAAAAATAGAATAATTACCAAACGCACCCTTAAAAATTACTTCCCTAGACTTGGATTTTTATTGCAGCCATTAGCTTCTTTTGTCTACAAAACCCTTATGTATTACATGATAACAACTAATTACTACACGATTAATGAAGTCAAGAAAATACAAAAGGAACATGATTAATGATAGGGTTAATATCACAAAAGACCCAAAATCGATACACCTGTGATAATGTTATCCCAAACTAATTTTTTGACCATCAAAAACTTTAAATTGGTACACCTATGATAAATTTAGTCTCTGTTAATTTCTGTTAAATTTTACTATTAAATTGCTGAGTTTGATGATACGTGACAGTTGACGGGTGTACCAATTTGGGGTTTTACCTCTCTATTTGTCACATATTTATTAATTTGTGATTTTTATGCTATTAAACTAATTTAACAAAGGGTAAATTTATCATAATTGAATCAATTTTGGATTTTTTGTGGTCAAAAAATTAGTTTAGGATAAATTTATCACAGGTGTACCAGTTTGGGGTTTTTGATGGTCAAAAAATTAGTTCGGGGTGAATTTATCACACGTGTACCGGTTTGGGGTTTTTCGTAATATTAACCCTCAATGATATTATGAAACTTTCGTTGAAGTTGTTTTAATCAAGAAAAACGAGTCTGTCCATTTTCACACAATACTCCACAGCTATGCAGACGGAAAAATTAGTAAATTGAAATAGAAACCAAAATTCGGGGTTCAACTTGTAACTTTTCAAAGTTCGGAAGTTATCGCACAGCATTGCTAAAGTTCAGGGGAGTTCGAGCAATTATCCCCGAAAAGAAGTCGAATCCATTGATTTATGCGACGGCCAAAACAGCAAGTACAAGCATCTTCCTCTTCCTTTTTCTCTTTTAGTCGCACGATTTTAGCATTTGCAGCCAAGCGCACGCAATCTATTGACTAAGCCTGAGTTGAATCCTACTTGCTTTATGAATTTTTGTTAGCATTTGGTGGTTTTTTTTTTTTTTGCTGTAGTGCAAGTCATTATGCTCGTCTCTAACTTAGGGGATTCGAAAACACAGTTGAAGCCTCAAAGTTCATAGTTAAAAAAAATAAAAATAAAATAGATCGGTGATAATTTAAACGGGAAAAGAAAGACGTGCTAGTAAGAGAGCGTTTAACAGAAAGGAGAGAACGATTTCAGGGTTCGTTTGGTACGGGATAATCGGTCTTGTAATCTTGCCTCCATCTCCCCTAAAAAAGAGAGGAGTTAGGGTTTCGATATGGTTCCCAAACTAGTATTCCATTCAAATATGATCCAGCAGCCGGCTGGCCTACTACTTTATTTTTAAATAAGATGAAGACCCTGCCTTGAAGAAGATGCAAACTCTTAAATTATAAGTTCAAATGTAACATATATATATATACACGCACTCGATCAGGTGATACTATCCTTGATTCTCTTCTTTCTCTTTCGTGAGGGGGAACATTCGGGCACATTTATCCAAATCCTCTACTGCATCCAGGATCACAAGTGGAACGCTAAGCAGAGGTGGGGAGGCAGCGAGCTCCGCAACAAAAGCAAAGCGAGCCTCTTACTCACTTCTCTCTAGAAAGCCCTATTAGTCAAGCTTGAAAGCCGTCACGCTCTATTAGCGCGCATCCTTCAGCTGGCTTCAAAGTGCTAGTACTGATGAATTCCACCTCTGAGAGGAGGGAAAATCATATGCTTAACACATGCAATTCCATATCAACATCCTGTGCAATCAACATGCTTTGGTTGAGGAAGACCAACACTTGTTAGAGCGTTCGTGCCCAATAACATTGGTCACTTCACTTACCTAAAAGATAAGGAACAATAAGCTGAAAAAGTCACAAAAAGAATGATAGATAAGCTAGACAGGTAGGGGGAGAAGACAGCTTGGGGGAGAGAGGGTATTACATGTCGAAGAATAGTTTAGAAAACACCCATTACGCCGACAATTGATAGTGCCAGCACGGAACTAGCTTATCAACACTGCCGTTACACTAGGAAGAGTCTCTATCACCCATAGGCCCAATAGACTGAATTAGTCAATCTAGCGACTACCTGTGAGATATGTCCATTAACTGCTTTCCTTGCTAATGATAGGTTAACCCGAAGATAAGAAGTGATTGGATGAGCATGTGGCAGTATGAATTCGTTTATGCTGTAGCTGTTTGTGGTGCGGGCTTCAATTCAAAGGCTCCTCATAGTTTGAGATGCGCACTACCATTAGAGTAGAGGAAAAATAGGACCCCGAGAAGGAATTTTCAACTATCAGAAACCTCATTTAAGAAGGACACGGGATGCACAATCATTTTTGATGGATGGACAAACAAAAGGGGCAGGCCCTTCATTCATTTTTTAGGTTACTTGTCCTCAAGGTACGATGTTTGTGAAGGCGGTAGATGCTGCATTAGAAGTGAAGGATGCAATTCGATTCTTTTGACTGGCGCGGATGATTGTCTTCTTTTGTGATGGAGGTAGGAGAGGCGTAGTGCAGGTTCTCACTGCTAACGTTGCTAATTTTTTTTGTATGTTGCAAAAGGCAAGAAATTAGAGCACTGGTCGCCGTGTGCCACTCGTTGTATAGATTGATTGTTAGAGGACATTAGATACCGGGTGAAGACGACTATAGAGGAAGGCAAGACAAAAGACATTCAATTTCCTGGACGAATGGGTCCTCTTCTGTTGGCGAATCTCCTTGCTATTGTTGTTTCAAATATATATCCCATTCCTGCCTGTCCTGCGGCGCATGCGGTGCCAGCTCTTGTTCTTGATGTGGCTCTTTCGGAAGTTGCGGAAGATTGCATAGATGCTCCTGTTCCTTCTGCGGTGGTTGTGGATGCGCTTTACTTCTTTCTGAGTATCCCAGTGCTGCTGTCTTGTTCAAGCTATGGATCTTATAAGAGAAGGAGTGTGAAAGCTAGCTCTTGAAAGTAGTGCGAGTTAGGCCCGAAAGCCAATCTCTCCGATTATGGTTCTTCTGCCACATCCTCTCAAGAACGAGAATTTTCATATACATATATATTCTAAACCTTAAAGAAAAAAATTTGAAAATAGCAATTAAATATGACCAAAATCCTGCAGACCATTGGTAGAGTTCTGGCTAGACGTTCACCAACATAATAGCCCTTTAAATCGATTCTTTAAAATTTGAATTAAAAAGCTAATTTTTTTTAACATATATGCAACTTGTATTTATTTATGCACGCATAAATTTATTTATTTATTTCTAGTTGAAACCTTGGCTATGGTTAAAAAAAAAAAAGAGCCGTGGAAAATTGCTCCTAAGATCCAACGAGCATGAGAAGGAGCTTCCCTAATAAGAACCTCTTAAGTGATCTTCTGCTTCTGCATCGCGAGGATGATGACGTGAAGCCTTTTTGTGCTCGTGAAAAACATTCATTATTTTAGGAAAAATATAGTTAGAATAGAGAAAGCATGATCAACATATAAACCCCATTTCACTTCACATGCAAGTTATCGAAATTGGGTAAAGCAATTATTGTGATTTCATCATCTCTCATTTGTTTTTCAATCCTACAAGTTAACTCAGAAGTCGCATATTAGACTCTGTTCAAGCATGGCCAGCTGAAAACCATTTGACATTCACCATATGCTGCCTTATTCTCCATGTCCAAGCCTTATTCATATTTCGCCTTCACACGATAGATATCCTTGCAACACCATAGATGGGTGCGGCGGTAGAAAATTATTTGAAAAAAATCCTAAATTCATTGTACGACGGCCAATTCAATCCAAAACTTTTCAATTCGGTCAGTTCAGTCATGAATCTTTCGAGGAATTTTACTATGTAGTCATTCCAAGGCCAGTTTTAGCCGGAAATCGTCGACGTGGCGCGAAACGGTCGGCGTTGATCTGATCGCCACGTTAACAATTTCCGACCAAAATTAGTTGAACGGACTATATTGGAAAATCATTGAAAGGTTTAGGATTGAATTGGCCAAATTAAAAAGTTTAGGACTTAATTAGCCACTGTACAATAAGATTATGACTTTTTAGACAATTCTCCCGTATAATGGCGAATCTGATTATGGTTTTGAATAGCATAGTTGTTAGATTGAATTGATTTGTAGGCAATCGTAACTGGTATTACATATTTTTGGTTCTGAGTCTTTAGTAATAACCACTCATCAAGCATCCTACTTGATCGAACAATTGAATTCAACGGTCGATCAGGTCTGGTCGGGTATATAATCAGTCTTGACCATGCAAACCTGATGATAGAAGTAATCTTTTCATCATGTTAGCTGTAAGTTAAGAGTTTGACATTCATTTAACTCAGGGAGCGCATGGTAACATTTTTATTCTAGAAATCAATTTTTGGCCAGCAATAGATTTTTCTATTTTTATTCCGTGGACGAGTTTCTGAGCAAAAGTGTGTGTTTGATAATGACACAAAATTTCTATTTCCGAAATAGTAATTCGTTTGATAATGACGTAAAATTTCTCTCTTCCGGGCCACCTGCGAAGGACGGTAGGTGGTGGCAAGGGGCGGAGGACGGTGGCTGGCGGTGGGAGGCAGCCAGTCGATGGCGACGGATGATAGCGGCTAGCGGCGGGAGGCGATCAGCGGCAGGCGGCGGCCGATGTTGGGTGGTGGAGCACGGCGGCCGGTGGCAGATAGCAAGGGCAGTTGCTGAGGGCGGAGGGTGGCCGGCGTCGGGCAGTGGAGCGCGGCGGCTGGCAGTGAAGGACGACAGTTGGTGGTGGGCAGCTGGCGACGGAGGGCGACCAGCGTCGGGCGGTGGAGCACGGCGGCTGGCTGCTAAGGATGGCGGTCGATGGCGGGTGACGGCCGGCGAGGAGGCAGTCAGTGAAGGACGTCGACGATAGGCGGCCGACGGTGGCGGGAGGTGGCCGGCGACAATAGCGAGTGACAAATGGGTAATCGGCTAGTAGCGAGGGCAAGTGATAAGAAAAGTTTTTATTTTCCATTTCTGTTCCAGAAATAGAAAAGTCTGATTTCTGTTCCAAACCTATTTTTGAAATAGAAATTTATTCTACAAATAGAAAAATGAAATTGCGTTACCAAACGGATTTCTATTCCAAATCTGTTCCCGAGAACAGAAAAATAAAGAAATAGAAATGTTAGCATGCGCGCCCTTAAACTCGTAGAATATGGGAATTATTGTCGAGATAGGTGTATCTTGGGTAGAATTTTGTGTAGCCATCTTCTAGGGGAATGAACACGAGATTCTTGCATTTCTTTTTTCCCCAGGTTCGTCACAGATGTCACCTTAAGCACGTGGCCAAGCAACTTTCGTTCGGGAGACGTTTCCTCGTCATGATCTATCTGGGGATTCAGATTTGGAATTAGCTTTAATACCATGTAGGGGAGGCTTTAACACGATCAAATTTAAAAGACTCAAATCTCCAACCACCGTGGGGACCCACCCCCAGAAGAACACATGAACTAAAGATATAATATTTGCAAAAAGTAAGAGCTTGGGTTCCTTTCTGATTGATTGAGGTTGATGTAGGAATTGGGTAGAGTCTACACCAGCAAACTGACTTCCTTAAGTGAAGTCATGATCCTCGATCGAAATCTGGGGTGGGTACGTTTTTATCACCTCCTAGGCTCCTACTGAGGCTGCTTTCATTATCTTATAGGTAACGGCTATCATGGTTTCAACACAAAAAAAAAAAATTTCTATTATGGTCGATTCATACCAAATCAAACAAGTTTTTTCCGTAGATGACCCGGCAACTAGCTCTCGATGTCATACATGGGCAATTCTAAAATTTCATTCGAAAAAAATGGATTTTTTTCCTAGCGGGTAAAATTATTGGAAAAAATGGTAAAGTGGCAAAAAAACTGTTAGCAACGAAAATTATCAATCACCTGATTTTCAATTAACTTACCGACAACTTTTTATCATCAACTTTTTTTATAGTTTGCAATTACCAAGTTTTTTTTAAATCTTTTATCCTTTTTTACTTGTCTTTATTACCAACACCTTAAAATTATCCACTCTTATACAAATTTATGGATTTTTATTTGAATAACTTACGACCTTTTTGTCTGATTAAATTTCCCAATAGTTTTGGATTACCAACAGTCATTTAAATTGCTTACCAATGTTTTTATGTCCTTTTTTTAGTTGATCAACATTTGTAATCATTACCCACTTTTAATTTGTTTTTCTTACAAATGCCTTAAATTTAGTAACTCCTATATGAATTTTTCAATCTTTATATGCGTGATTTACCTGCTTTTCTCTCATTAGGTTATCATTTAGTTTGGATTTACCAATTTTGATTCGAGTTGCTTATCAACATTTATTCATTTGGCTCTTTTTTCGAGAAAAATTATCAATTTTCCAATTCAGTTACTGTCTTTTATTTATCTTACTTACAAATCCGTTAAAATTTACCCAATTCTTTGAAGAAAAAATTAATATTTATTAGAGTGATTATTAACTATTCTCCGATTACTTTACCAACTAATTTTGCGTTACAACTCTTATTTATGTTAATTGCAGATGCCGTCGACTTTTATTTTACCTTTCTTACCAATGTCTTAAATTTACCAACTATTTTATGAAACAACCAATCTTTTCGTGTGGCTTATAAATTTTTCCTTCGATTAAGTTACCAACTAATTTTGGGTCACCGACTTTCTTTTGAGTTGTTTACCAATGCTTCATTGATATTTTTCTAATTCATCACCTTTTCTATTCATATACCACTTTTATTTGTCTTGTGTATCAACCCCTTCTCTACGATTAAATTACCAACACTTTTTTAAACTTACCCGACACGAAAAAAATGTTTCCGAATCCCCCATCCCAAATTTCCAACTAATTAAATGGGGTTCAAAATTTAAAAATTTATTCTGCATATGTGGTGTCAAGAACAACCTAAGATTAGTCGACGCAAAAAAGGGGGCAGACGAGAATGCTTTCCCTCTCTTCTTTTTTTTTTTTTTTGCCTAAAAAGGTCAGATGAAAATGTTGCGTATTAACTTTACGTGAATTGGTCGTGCAAAGACTTTTTGGTTTGCAAAAGCTGTCTCACTACGATACTTCATTGGTTTCTTTTTCCGGCCCAAGAGTCCTGTGGGTTGCGTATGTTAATATGTGGTCCACAAAAAAGACACGTTTAGGTGCCATTCTTGTCCCCACAACGGCGGCCGATTTCGGATAGGCATGATCAAAAGATCTTCCCTTTTTAAGCGTCATCGATTTGATCTTTTGATTTGCCATGCCTCTCTTGTGTTTTGGTTTTAACTCTTTCTTCGAGAGCTTCCTCCACTATAGGCTTTTAAGGAAACTTCTTGTTCTCTTCGTTTCAATCCCTGTGCACCGTCCAGAGCGGAGTTAGGTCGCCGATCCAGCACGTCCTAAATTTATTATACAGATGTTAATTTGATCCTAAACCTTTTAATTTTGTCAATATAGTCCTGAATCTTTTTCGTGATTCCAATATTGTCTTTCTAGCCAATTTTTATCGGAAATCGTTGACGCAGAGTCTGGTAATCCGCGGCCATCTTATGTTGCACCTCACCATGTTATTAATTTTTGGCGAAAATTGGCCGAAAGGGTTATATTGAAATTTCATGCAAAAATTTAAGACTACATTGACAAAATTGAAAGGTGTAGAACTGAATTGACATCCGTACAATAGGTTTCAAGATTGATTGGACAATTTCTCCTCAATCTTTCACAATCTCATTAGTTCGAGCCATGTCATGAGTACGTCTCTGAATGATTTGTGCTCTTTAGTGTTTTAACGTCATTCGGGAAGATTACGGATTGCTGACACGTCAATCGAGCCGTGAAGATGGCTTGACATCTATCTGTTCTTGCACACTACGAGTGGTCGGGAATTGGCCATAAGGACTACATTATCACGCAAAGATTCAGGACTAAATTGACAAAAATAAAAAATTTAGGACTGAATTGACATCCGTAAAATAGGTTTAGGACTGATTGGGCAATTTCCCCTCTATCTTTCACAATCTCATTAGTCCGAGCCATGTCATGAGTAGTCTCTGAATGATCCGTGCTCTTGAATGTCGTCACCTCATTGGGAGAAATTACAGATTGTTGATACGCCGGTCTAGTTGTGAAGATGGCGTGATATTTATCTGTTCTTGCACGCTACGTGTGGACGGGAATTTAGCACGACTCGGATTTATGTTAAACCTAGTTAGCACTTCCACCAAAAAAAGAAAGACCTAGTTAGCACCACACGTCTCTCTTTGATTATATCTTTGGTCATAACACCATGCAAACCTTTGAAAAATTCCAGCCTCGTTTCTTGAATTTGTTTTCAATTGAAATTTGTCTGGAGGACCAACATGGAAATCGTGGGCGCTCAACGAGGTCGTGACTCAGACGGTCAGACAAATGATTACTTCAATCTTGTGCAACGTGAATAGGAAGAAAAGATCCGATCACCCCAAAATCGACATGAACTCCGACCCAAAAATTATACGGTTTTTGCGCTATGATTTCATCGTCAAGGAGACGGGGGTTGATCTAAAAAAAAATCAGCACCTTGGTGAACATGTAGTTGAATCTTTGTTTCGGACAAGGAACAAGGAAATATCCAAAGTTGTCGCGGTCTAAAACCTAAACGGACCATTTGTTTATCCTGTGATTTTTCCTGTACAGGGGACCTTCGATGACATCTTCGGTATGGACATCATGGTGCACGCGATAGCGACGCACCGAGTTTAATTTAGTGTTAACTCCAATCCTCAAAAGTTTTCTGCATAATTTCTATTTTGGCAAATTTTCCCACCTTGCAAGAAAATTTCTGTGCTGGATTCTCTTCGTTAGGTTTGGTTTTTTGCATAATGCATGGCCTCATAATAGGGAAAAGTGTCAAAAAAGCCATAAACCTTTTGCATTGGTGACAATTTAGTTCTAAACCGTTTGCATTGATGCCAATTCAGTCCTAAACCTTTTGCATTTGTGCCAATTCAGTCCTAAACCTTTTTTTGGTTCCAATTCAGTCCTAAACATTTTGCATTGATGTCAATTCAGTTCTAAACCTTTTGCATTTGTGTCAATTTAGTCCTAAACCTTTTTTTTAGTACCAATTCAATCTTAAATCTTTTGCATTGGTGCGAATTCAGTTATAAACTTTTTGCATTTGTGTCAATTAAGTCCTTCGACACGTGAATAACTATTAGCCGGAAGGATTGAATTGGCACAAACGCAAAAGGTTTAAGATTAAATTGGCACCAAAAAAAGATTTAGGAATAAATTAGCATAAATGCAAAAGGTTGAAGACTTTTTTGATACTTCCCTCCCTCGTAATGGGATGATGCCCGGCTGTTCCAACAACCCTCCCCTCTTTCTCGGGCTAGACTTATCATGGGAGATCTTAATTTCTATAGAGAATTTTAATGGAAAACAGATCATTTTCTCAGGAAATTTGTCATAGCCCTACTAAAGGTTTAGAAAGTCCTTCAAGATCTTAGGGGGGGCCAACTGTTTTAGGAAATGCGGGACTGACAAGGATGGAGGATTGACGAGTTTGTTTACTCTTTCTCCACAAGAGAATCGGGATTACTGGCTAGCTATAGATGCTCCTTCCTGTTATATTTCTTTGATAAATACTTGACAGAGACAAAAGGAAACTGTTCACTTGAGAGAAAATGCTACCCTTCAGTTTCTCCGTTTGCCCACCAAACTTCTCTTCTCTCGGGCTGTGTCATACACAACACATGTAAGCTACAGTTCCTCCTTCCCTCTGTTTCTGTCGTGCCACTTTCAAATTTTGATTGGGTTTCGATGAGATCAACGATCTCAAATGCATGAATGCAACTACCAAAGAGACTTTTGGGCTTCTGGGTATTGTTGATTCTTTGATGGGGGTGACAAGACCAAAAAACGACGACGACAAGAAAGAGATCACATGGACATGATCTTGAAGTTGAAGCTCGCTTGTTGCGGAGGAGGAGGGCTCTATCGCTTTTTATGTCCTGCTTGGCTGGTGTCTCTCTTTCTGGGATGAGAGCTGAAAGATTTGACCTTTACCGGGACATACTCGCTCTTCCTTGTTTCTTGATTTTTCCATATGCAGAAGGTCAACATGGTAATGGACATTGTGATCTCGGGGGTATTGCTGCTTGTGGGGATTGCTGTGTTGGTGGTGATACATTTGTGCATAGTTGGGAGGCTGTTTAGAGGAGGGTACCAAAATGGGACCTCCGTCCAAAGGGTCAGTGCTCCAACCGTGAACATCTCGAGTCAGGATCTGGACAACCTGCCTTGCTTTGATTATGCGGGAGGGACAGCGGACAGAGGGACTAATAACGGGCCTGTGGACTGCGCAGTTTGCTTGGAGAGCTTCAAGGTGGGTGAGAAATGCAGGTCACTGGCCAATTGCAACCACAGCTTCCACGCTCAGTGCATTGACTCTTGGCTCTTGAAGACACCCATCTGCCCAATATGTCGAACTCGGGTCATCATCCGCTCGAGGAGTTTCAAAAACTTGGTCGAGGAGACTAGCGTGCCTGGTGATGTTACAATTGAATTGACATAGAAAGCAGAAGAGTATCACGGTATTGTTACTGCAAATCGTTGGATCCTCGGCGATTCCTGGGTGGCCTGGGGGTTGAGCTCTGCAGGCTTAATCTTTTACTGTTATCATTGCTTGTTTCGCCTTTAGGCCTGATGGATTCTTTCAAAGGCCGAGTTCTTTTTATTTGAAGAAATTTTAGGCAAACGCAAAATTTTGTCAGTCATTCTCTGTAAAAAGAAAAAGGTTACACAGTTATTCTTCTGAGTGTTAGGGCTATAAGAGCAAGGCAATGGTGTCAAAGTTCCGCACCTGTTCTTGGTAATATGGGGATGGTGCGCTGGAAAACAGAGGTTGTGTTCAGCTGTGCATTTTGTCATCTAGGCCTTCTTTTGTTTCCTTTCTCCCTTCTGTTTATAAAATACACACGACTTGTAGCTTGTTCTTGCACTTTCTTGGGAGACATTGCACTGTTACATTCCATTGTTCTTTTAGCTTCGGGTACCTTTTTGTTTTTCTCAACAGAAAAGACAGGACAGGTTTTTTTAACACAACAGGCTCATTGAGACTTGATCCAGAACCAATATCAAGGAGGACTGGACAAAAATGTACCCTAAAGTGTTCCAGCATGCTATATCGAAATGATCCATGAAGACTACCAATGGCAGGCGCGCCGAGATAACAAAGTTTTAAAACAAACTAGGATCGCACCACACATCTTATTCCCGATGTAAGTTGAGGGCGATGGCCTCCATCAACCCCTCGTGGAACCGCCTGCGCACAACCCACCAAAGAGAGAATAACAAACCGACGGTACAACCAGGACCGCAGCTCAACAGGCAGCTTGGTCCGATGGGCGAGATGTTAGGAAGGGCTGTCCAAGATACCTAATTATTCCTCGTTTGCATTTGTACCCGAAGTCAATCTTACAAGGCAGCAAAAGTACGGTTAAGAAACAAACGCTATGCAAACAAAGTAGTACCCTACAGAATGCAGAGTAGAACGATTAACAAATCCCCCCGGCACAGCTTCATGTCACATCCCAAATTTCACCAGACAACCAATTAAGCGACCTCATGCTCCATAATTACATATGATGTTATTCCCAATCCAGCGTATGAAAAATCTGAAAGGCATGGAATCTACAAAGGCCTGCAGATCTCTGCACCAATGACAGCATGCGACTTCATGTAGATCTCCTCAATCTGCCATTTTTTTGTGCGGGCAGTTCATATCAATCATCACGTGATTGCGCACATGCACAAATACAGACAAACAGATTATCAAAAATCTATCCCCCTAATTGATTAATCAATGCATTGCAGGACAAGCACTCTGTCAGCGACAAATCAAGAGGAGTCATCAGCAGCAATTTTTTATGAAAAAGCAAAATAGCTCTCTAGCATTCCAACAGACTAGCCCATCATAGCTGTATGATTTCACGCCAATTCAGAAGCCCAGAAAGTCGTAGATAGACAGACACCGCTAAAAATTATATTGCTATTAGACTCACTGAATAGGATCTTCACTCGTGCGCTTTTGATTGCTTCTCAAATCCTCATCAGAAGACAAGAGAATTGAGTTCTCTATCAGTACAATTGTCTATTCGAGTGAAGCAACGCTCGAAGTCAAATCCTGTTCACAATTCCATTTCTTCAAACTAAGCAAGTTCGCTCGCTGATGTTCTCAAAAAAGGGAAAAGAAAGAAAAGGCCAGGAATCGTCTATCAAGTTTAGAAGGAGAAACATAATAAAGCAAGCATATATCTCCAAATCTGTCTCAGTTCTTCTCAGCATTGTTTTCAAGCTCCCTCCTCAGCTGCAGCGAAAAATCATCATTGACATCATCATCATCCCAGTCGTCTTCCCACTGCTGAGTCACTTCCTTCCCTTCTTCTTTATCCTCCCATTCTGTCAAAAAATTTTGGGAACAAAACACAATTAAAGAATTGAACGGCGGTCATGATCAGCTAAAGAGGACGAGCAGAAAAGTCAAATTATCTGGAACAAATGGAAGCCGCTCACAATAAAACGACAGAAAGATGATAAGCTACTTGAACAGTAATTAGATGGTGAGCAAAAACGACTGCAAGAATCTACAATTAGAAAGAGGCAGAAGCAGGCCATAAACACACAGAGTAAGTAGTAAGATCCTAAAATATTCGTGTATCTTCCCTCCAAAATGACAGTAATTACTTGAACAGTAATTAGATGGCCCGCATTGCTGCGTGAGCAATTGACAGCAACACCTATTAAGCATTTGTATCTGGAAAAAAAGACCAGTACGAGAAAGAATTGCCCTCATCGGTTTAGCAACCCCAATATTCTTGAATTTCAGTACTATGATCGCCTGTCCTACTAGAG
The DNA here is from genome assembly GCA_031216405.1 of Syzygium malaccense. NCBI lineage: Eukaryota > Viridiplantae > Streptophyta > Magnoliopsida > Myrtales > Myrtaceae > Syzygium > Syzygium malaccense. Next base: position 1,724,847 of record CM062254.1, on the reverse strand, counting down.
ATAAAATGATATACTTGAAGCTGGCAATTTTCAGTGACGCTCTGGTAGATCGTTCGAAAAGTCTCCACGGCCTACAACTTTCAACAACAGCATGCAAATAGAATACCGATTCACCGACATACTCTCCTACGCTTCAAACGGTGGATAGAGCATGCACGATATAGGAGCTCCTGATATAGAAACGCGATAGTTCTCAATGACCGATACACAACCAACATAAACAGACGATCAAAACGAGCACATCCAAGGGATTCAACACGCTACAATAACAGCTAGGGTATTTCATCAATGAAATTCTCATCCCTCGTCCTTCAGAAGCTCATCACCCGCACTAAAGCTACAAATTTACCTCATCGCGGCCATTCCCTATAGCTGAATTCACGAAAGAACTAAACCTCCCTCCAACCGAGTTCAGGCAAACAATGCGCCATTACATCTAACATGCCCATTTCTCGCGCATATGAACTAAGCTCGAAAGCGCTCGAACCATAGGCGGCGCGTGCCCAGGTTCAAGAAACGCAGGAGGCTTCGCCGAAGAAAGCAGTTACCTTCGTTGATCTCAAACTCCTCGAACTCGTCGTCGTCTTCGAACAGGTCCATCTTCGCCTCTTCCGTCGCGGGTTTCGTCTCGGTCGCCATTTCAAGCTCGGATCAAGAACACCCTCTCCCGCAAACAGAACACCTGCAAAAGGGGAGGCCCAAAAAAGTACAGTCTCAAGCTCCGCCGTCTCTCGCAATCGACGGGGGTGGGGGTGGGGATGAAAAACGAAATTGCAACTCCAAAGCACGCGCGATTAGGTCAAGAAACCGACCAAACGGAACCCTCGAAAACAAGAACAAGACGACCCAGATTCAGACCGAAACCACAGGAACCGACTGCAAACAAGAACCGATCCAAAGATTCACGAACTAGCAGAGAGAGCAAACATCGCCGCCCAAAGCTTACCTCTTTGAATCGAATCTCCAGATGCTGGTGCTCTCGAGCAACCTCTAACGTAGCACGCGATCCCCTGCAAAGAGCGATTTTTTTCTAGATCATGCGACCGTCGCACTCCCTTCGAGGCCCACTGGCCCAAGAAGAGAGAGATTGAGGCTTGGCCCTCAAGCAAAAGGCTGAAACTTTGGGAGGGGGAAACGTGAGAATTTGAAATCGATGGTGGAATTATTATCTTTCTCCTCGTGTAAATGATGATTGACGTGTTTAAGCCTCTCCGTCGAGACAATGGATCAAAGAAACTCGGATCATGTTTCTGTGGGATCTTTGATTTCTGCAAACCCCATTTGATTATTGTTTGCTTTCGAGGAACAAGTGCCACAAAAGTCCTAAACCTTTTACATCAGTGCCAATTTAGTTATAAACCTTTTTTTGGTGCCACCGGCTAGAGGAAGGAGGGGGACCAAAAAAAAGTGAAAAAAAATAAAAATTCAAAAAAAAATATTAAAATATTATTAAAGTTATCCACGTCGGCGCTGGTGACTGGCCACCGGCTGGCAGGTGTCCACGTCGGCAAATTCCAATCAAAATTGATCGGAATGACTAAATTGACACAAAAACAAAAGGTTTAGGACTGAATTGGCACCAATTTAAAAGGTTTAGGACTTAATTGGTACCAAAAAAAGGTTTAGGATTAAATTGGCACAAATGTAAAAGGTTTAGAACTAAATTGGCGCAAAAAAAAGGACTAAATTGGCACTAATGCAAAAGGTTTAGAACTTTTTTGGCACTTTTCCCCTGCTTTCGACGTCCTGCGAATGATGCACGAATTATGCAGGCTTGTGCTCGTTTACTTAAAAACGATTCCTCTCGAGTGTGCAAGCTCCAAGCTATCGAAAGTCACGTACTTTGTGTTTTTTTCCGAAGAAAATTATATTCATCTCAAAAGAATACATGAGAAGAACATGGACTTTCATGGCAAAGCAAATCAAAGCCTAGAATACTATAAAACAAAACCAAATCCAGAAAATAAGGAGGATCAACAAACTGCCAGGTTAAGTACATACTCATTCGATAAGAACACTGTCAAGCAAAATTATCGGCCGATCATTGGATATCATATCATCATCAGTGATAAGTACATGCTAGAAATTCCTTCTCCAATAATTACGGCATTGCCAGCTAGCAATGCTTGCCTAGGTTCAACTTCCTCTACACTATCGTTATACGAAGACAACCAAAATAATTTGAATAAACACATATCTTACTTCTGGAAGAGAAAATCTTCGTAATTCAATGAAATGCTAGAGCTCCTATGATCACACCATTGAAACAGGCAGAGCACAAGGTATCGAATCCCTGAAAATATTATTAAACTCTCATATCTAAATCGAGAAAAAATAACTCCTAAATCTATAACTAGGTCAAGATAGTTCAAACTCTCGGATCTAAGATCTAGAATTAGATTAGGAGAAAAGAGTTCTCAGTTATGCAATACATATGAGATCCACCTTTATAGATATCATCATTTACATCTAGAAAGCTGTATGATCTAACTTGTACAAATTTTTCCATTTTGCCATTCAATCGCTAGCTAGGCCAAATACTCTTTTCAAGCGATTTTGATCAGACTCGATCATATCATAAATTAACAGACTCCGTAAGATTTAGTAGAATAAGTAATGTGACGTCAAGATAGATTTTATTTTATCTATTTTATATTTTACCTACTTAGAAATGAAGCCATTTTCCTCGGCATCTAACTGTATTAGTGTCTACAATTGATTTTTTCTGTGTAATACTAGATACTTTATTCTATAGATAAAGGATCTAATTGATAGGAGAAAAAAGCTATCTTACTAAGATTAATTTGGATAAATCCATTGCACGAAACTATTTACCTGAGATTGTCCCTTGGCCCATAGTTTCGTAGGGACCAAGAAATTGGACCTAGCCGTAAGAAGGTTTTTTCAGAACATTCATTCAAGCTAAAGTAGACCTATATGCTTGTGTCACGGTCAAGAGGTTTTCTAACACCAAGGACTGTGACACATCGACGAAAACCCGTCCAAAACCCAATGGAGCTTTCGGAATTTTTCCAAGGACGGGCGAGACAGTAATTGTGCCAGGGTTCTAGAGAGTTCTCGGCATAAATGCCGGTAGTTGATAGCTCTCGGAATAAATGTCGGTAGGTGGTCGACGAGAAACGATACGATCTCGGTCACTCGTCTAGAAATCGATCAATAGTTGTAATCCAAGATCCTCTACTATATAAAGGGGTGTTCTCCTCCTCATTTGAAGCGTCCAAACAACAAGAAGCATTTCCTTTCTCTCCCAAAGCTTCTCTCTCTAGGTTCTCTCTCTACGATCCGAGTGTCCGAGCGAGTGAGCGATCGGGAAAAGGCTTGGCCTAGGCATTCCAACAATCCAAGGAAGCCTAAGTCGCCGCACGGGTCGTTCCCAAATTATCGGCCCGTGACAAGTGGTATCAGAGCAAATAGAGAGTCCATCCAAGGAGATCGAGGAGCACACCAATTGGTCGAGAGAATGTCAAACCAAGAACAACTCGCTTCGGTTGTTGTGGATGAAAGGCCTCCCAATGAACCGGTTCCCAATGAGCCGGCTGCCCAACCAAAGACTCGTGGAAAATTCAAGAAAAGGGATGCTTCGTCGGACGCCATAGCCGCGGTCGATGAGAAGCTCACGAGAATGAGAACAACAATGTTGGAATTCATCGAAGAACTTGACGAAGTTAAAGGGCGGATCAATGAGGTTGAAGAAACTCTCCGCCACGAATTCACAAACGTCGTCAATCGCACGACGGCCCCCTTGTTCGATAGGGATGATGTCCTCGAAGCATCCATTGAGGCTCTAAAGCTTGAAGTCGTGGAGCTCAAAGAAGGCAACTCCTCCAAGGCCGAAGTCGAAGCCTTGAAGATGGAGGTGCAAGAGCTCAAGATCGAGCTCGTCCTATGCAAAGCAAGCATCGCGAACGGTGCATTGCCCATCCAAGCGGCACACAAGCTAGATGTGCCGAAGCCAAAAGAATTCAAAGGCAACCAGTCCGCTAAAGAAGTGGACAACTTCCTATGGAGTATGGGACAATACTTCGACGCCATTGGAATCCAAGAAGACTTGGCCAAGGTACGAACCGCTTCTATGTTCCTAGTCGATAATGGCATGCTTTGGTGGCAAAATAGATATGATGAGACAAAGCGAGGCACCGATCCCATCACTACTTGGGATGGATTTGTCGAGAAGTTTCGGATCAAGAACACCCTCTCCCTCAAACAGAACACCTGCAAAAGGGGAGGCCAAAAAAAGTACAGTCTCAAGCTCCGCCGTCTCGCGATCGCAATCGAAGGGGGTGGGGGTGGGGATGAAAAACTAAATTGCAACTCCAAAGCACGCGCGATTAGGTCAAGAAACCGACCAAATGGAGCCCTCGAAAACAAGAACAAGACGACCCAGATTTAGACCGAAACCAAAGGAACCGACCGCAAACAAGAACCGATCGAAAGATTCACGAACTAGCAGAGAGAGCAAACATCACCGCCCAAAGCTTACCTCTTTGAATTGAATCTCCAGATGCTAGTGCTCTCGAGCAAACTCCAACGTAGCACGCAATCCCCCACAAAGAGCGATTTTTTCTAGATCATGCGACCGTCACCCTCCCTTCGAGGCCCATTGGCCCAAGAAGAGAGAGATTGAGGCTTGGCTCTCAAGCAAAAGGCTGAAACTTTGGGAGGGGGAAACGTGAGAATTTGAAATCGACGGTAGAACTATTATCTTTCTCCTCGTGTAAATGATGATCGATGTGTTTGAGCCTCTCCGTCGAGACGATGGATCGATGAAACTCGGATCGTGTTTTTGTGGGATCTTTGATTTCTGCGAACCACATTTGATTATTGTCTGCTTTCAACATCCCGCGAATAACGCACGAATTATGTAGACTTGTGCTCGTTTACTTGAAAACGATTCCTCCCAAGTATGCAAGCTCCAAGCTATCGAAAGTCACGTGCTTTGCGTTTTTTTTCTGAAGAAAATTATATTCATTGCTCAAAGGATACATGAGAAGAACATGGACTTTCATGGCAAAGCAAATCAAAGCCTAAAATACTATAAAACAAAACCAAATCTAGAAAGCAAGGAGGATCAACAAACTGCCAGGTTAAGTACATACTCGTTCCATAAGAACACTGTCAAGCAAAATTATCGGCCGATCATTAGATCTCATATCATCGTTAGTGATAAGTACACCCTGGAAATTCCTTCTCCAATAATTACGGCATTGCCATTTAGCAATGCTTGCCTAGGTTCGGCTTCCTCTACACCATCATTGTACGAAGACAACCAAAACAGTTTGACTAAACACATATCTTACTTTTGGAAAAGAAAATCTTCGTAGTTCAGCAAGATACCAGAGCTTCTACGATCACACCATTGAAACGGACAGAGCACGAGGTATCGAATCCCTGAAAATATTATTAAACTCTCATATCTAAATCGAGAGAGAATAACTCCTACATCTATAACTAGGTCGAGAGAGTTCAAACTCTCGGATCTAAGATCTAGAATTAGACTAGGAGCAAAGAGTTCTCAGATATGCAACACATATAAGATCCACCTTTATAGATATCATCATTTACATCTAGAAAGCTGTATGATCTAACTTGTACAAATTTTTCCATTTTGCCATTCAATCACTAGCTAGGCCAAATACTCTGTTCAGGCAATTCTGATCAGACTCGATCATATCATACATTAACAGACTCCGTAAGATTTAGTAGAATAAGTAATGTGACGTCAAGATAGATTTTATTTTATCTATTTTATATTTTACCTACTTAGAAATGAAGCCATTTTCCTCGGCATCTAACTGTATTAGTGTCTACAATTGATTTTTTTTGTGTAATACTAGATACTTTATTCTATGGATAAAGGATCAAATTGATAGGAGAAAAAAGCTATGTTGCTAAGATTAATTTGGATAAATCCATTGCATGAAACTACTTACCTGAGATTGTCCCTTGGCCCGTAGTTTCGTAGGGACCAAGAAATTGGACCTAGCCGTAAGAAGGTTTTTTCAGAACATTCATTCGAGCTAAAGTAGACCTATATGCTTGCCCCACATTCTTTGAGAATTAGAAAGAATCTTTCATTCGAGCTAAATTAGGCCTAATATAGCCGAACATGAGAGAAAGATCATTTATACCAATACAGACAAGATCATTTTATTGGGCAATGGAGATACTTTAAGCATTCAATTAGTTAGGAAAAATAAGAAAAGAACAAGCACGTACTTGAGTGGGGCATTTCAACCTGATTCTGTTGTCTGACTTTATTCAACATCATCTCCATAATGCAATCACACTACTAACAAATTGGGCATTTCAACCTTATTCTGCAAGCAAAAATGAAGGCTAGCTCCTGCAAAAACTGAGCCAGCGTCCTTCATCACGCACTGAATGACATATCTATTTACATGGGTTTTCTCTAGATCGTCGTTCGGGAAAGGTGGCACGAGCGAATCACGAGAGCCGAGATCTGTTCCTCTCGTTGGAGTTGAGCAAGATCTTGAGGAGCGACCGCGCCTTCTTGCTAGCGTGGGAAGTCCCGTCGGTGAGGAGCGAATAGAGCGACGCCGTGACCGAAGAGTCTCTTGCCAGCACTTCGATCACGTCCCTCCCTCCGTTGCTGCATAGGGACAGCAAGATTGAGACGCTGTATTCCTTCCCGGTTTTAGAAGCGGAGGACCGCAAGAACCTGATGATCAGAGGCAAAACTGGAGTCTGTAGGATCGCTGCGGTCCCATCGGCGTTCTCGGCTAGAGACGCGAGAACTGCCAATGAATCGACTATAAGTTCATCTTTTTCTGAGGAAGCGAGAATGTTCGCCAGCAATGGAATAGTTCCCGCTGCTATGACTCTACACTGGTTCCCGGGATAAAGAAGCAGCCCGAAAATCGTGACCACCGCATTCTGTTTCCCACAAGGCTTTCCATTTCTGAGGAGGTCCACGAGAGCTGGGATCGCGTCGGGCGTTTCCCCTATCAATTTCCGGTACCCCTTCACGGAAGAAAGATAAAACATTGTTGCGGCGGCAATTTGCCTGGCTTCGAGGCTCGACCCTTTCCTTAGAACCGAAAGGATCGGGCTCAGTCCGCCGCCATCGATTATTACCCTTTTGCCGCTGGTATGCTTTGAGAGCTTCAATAGAGCCGCGATTGCATTCTCCTGAGTAGCTGCATCAGGCGAAGACAAGAGGTTTAACAGCGGAAACACTGTGCCGGCTTCGATCAGGCATGTCCTATTGAAGATATTCGACTTCGCAAGCAGACGGATTTCGTAAGCAGCCTTGCTCTTCTGCTCAGTCGTCCCGAAAACCAGCCTCCTCGCAAGAAACCTCGAGAGTTTTTTCATCGCCTCCGCAGCCACCATGCTTCCCGGAACAATAGTCCTCGCGACGTCACTACTTATCCTTCCTGAATTGGCGAGCGAGATGCCATTATCGGCACAAAACTGTTTTATAAGCTTCCTCAGAGCCGAATTCGGCACCAGCTCGGTGCTCGTGAGCCTCTCTCCTGTTTTCGGGCAGGTAATGTTCCCGGCCTTAAGCCATCTTTGGATTGATGACCGATCGTAGGTCTGTCCCGTGGAGACGGTCACGGGTTCGGTCATCAGCTCGAGCGAGATCGGGCATCGAAAGTCCTCCGGGTTCAAGCTACTGAGAGTCTCCAAGTGCTGTGCCACATCTGCTTGCTGGGTGCTTCTGTGATCCAGAACTTCAAACAGAACCACTCTGCAATAGCTCATGAATGCCATCAAACTGCTCAGCAATGGAGCTTCTCTCTCATTACCCTCCGAGCACTCCAGATTGATCTCGCCCTCCAGGAACTTGATTTCCTTGTGGCAGTCGCTCCAGCTCCTTATCTCAAGATAATCGAGAACCTGCCCGATCACGCCTCTATCCGGCTCGATCCCTTTCTCGAAGTAATCGAGCATCGACTGGACTTGCCTCATTGTGCACTCGTCCCGGCGATCGAGCTCGAAGTTTGCCCGCATCGCCTGCTTGGCCACCAGCTCGACCAACTCCTTCACCTCGCGGCCCGCGTCGATCGAGTCCAGTGGCAAGACATCCAGCGCCGTGCCGATCGCTCGCACCAGCACCCGGAACTTCGCGGCGACGAACCGCGACCTCATCAGGATCCACACCCGGGCGCCCTCGCACGAGCAGTCCTCGAGCAGGAACCTGATCTTCTGGAACGCGGTGTGGAGCTCGGAGAAGCAAAGGAGGACGGCGGACACGGACCCGGCGGCGAGGGCCGGCCCGCGTTCCCGGACGTCCTCGAAGAACTCGAGCAGGACCCGGACCTGCCGGACGGCCTCCCGGGCGTTCCGCCGCTGCGTCGCGAAGAGCCCCGGCTGGAAGCCGCAGATGGCGCGGGAGAGGGCGATCAGGGAGTCGACCAGGATCGCCGGCTCGACGCTCTCGCCGGGGCGGACCGCCGGGAACGACAGGATCCGGCGGTCGGCGCGGTCGAACTTCTGAATCATCGGAACGACAAAGGAATTTCGTTAGATTTTTCTGAGCTCAAAGTTCTGAACTTTGAGAGATAACAGAAAGAGTGAGCGTGTTTCGGTTATAAGAACGAGGAAAGGGGGAAGAGAGAGAGAGAGAGAGAGAGAGAGAGATCTCGGTGGACACGTGGCGCGGAGACGCGGATCTGGCGCTTGCTGAGTCCCAGAACCTCGTGGTGGGATTTGGCGCGAAAGGTCCCCGGACACGTGTGCGGTGACACGTGGAGGCTCGTGGTTGGGCGGGGTGCTGCTTCTTGGATCCTGGCGAATTAGTGTTTTTTTTCTTTTTTTTTCGGGAGATGATTTCGGCGGGCCCCACGGAGACCGACCGCCGCACACGTGGACGAATGGGGGGGTGACATGTTCCCCAAGACAAGGCGGATGCCAGCGCATTGAAGGCGAAGCAAGATGCAGCTGTCGATTTTTCCTCTCTTTTTTCTTTTCTTTTCTTCTTTTTTTTTTTCCATTTTTTTAAGGAAATCAGGTGAATTTTTGGGGATTATTAAGGAACACATAACGCGTGGTTACGAATTACTTTAACAATAACAATAATATGTGTGATTTAATTTCGATAAACTTCATTTTCTGACAGGCTGGTCATGTCAATGATGGTACAGATTCACACACTCCGCGGATGTACAAATATTTTATGACTTAGGAATAGTGCCTTGTTCAGTGGGTGCGGCCGACATGAATAAAGATTAAAAAAAGAGTGAGAATGAATGATTTTTTTTCTCAAAAATATAAATTAAGATACGTATATTTAGACGATTGAAATTTCACATGTGCTCGCGATGGCCCTACGTAAAGGACACGCTCTAAAATCTGATAATTAGTTTGGTGAAATTTCGCACGAGGGTCTTTGCAAATGTTAAACTAAACGCACCCTTCAAAAATGCTAAAACCTCGAGCGAACGAGTGATATAAGGATTGGATAAAGACGGGAAACCATATACGTGATTTAATTATCGGATTTGGATTATGAACGGAGCAAGTTCGGCTTAAGACGTGTCTGGACAGGAGGAGGACACCTAATCGCAACGAATTCCGGCATTTGGTGTATTGTCTAATCAATATTCATTTGTGATTGAACAAAACGGAACGAATAAGCTCGTTTGAGCTTGACGCTAGAGATAGTGAAGTTTTAGCAACTTTTAAGGCGCGTACGTTCCGCTGAAAACTTCACGATAACAGAAGATATTTTCTACGAAAATTATTTTCAAGAAAAATGATTAATTTTCACCACTTTCATTTCTTAAGAAAGTTATTTTTCCCGAATTTAAATTTATCGCCTTCTATTGTCCTGGATTGAGGGACAGCAAAAGGGGCTAATTTAAAAACGGAGACAAGTCATCTGGGTCGTCTCCTAATCATCCACAGTGCAAATCTTAGTTACCGCACCACAAAATTAGTTAATTAATTGAACTGATAAGCCCAACCTGCAGCCTCACAAACATTGGTTCAAGAACAGCTGCAGATTTCCAGACTCGACAGTGACCGATCTGAAAAAGAGGGTCGGCCTTGACGTGTGCCAATCACGGACTGATCAGTGTCACGCGGTGTTTCCCTCTCAATGTCGCCAACGGAAACGGAAGCTTGTGGCTTCAGCTCAAGCTCAGAGCAAGGATTTTTATGGGAGTCAATCTTTGCATGCTAATGAATTGGCGAAAGGGACAGGTTTTGTCATTGACCCGGCCTATTGAAAGAAGGCCGGTCAACAGATGAATATCATCATTCGTCACTGGTCGATTCAAGCAGGGGCTTGGCATCTGAATTTGTCGGCAAATTAATGGCAGGACACAGCTTGGGCTGAGCTTCCTCACCGGATCTGTTTTTGGGCAGGCCCCCGGTTAAGATTGAGGTGTTACCTAGCCGAAGCTACTGACAGGAGCCTTCGGCCCCGCTTGATTTAGCTTCGGAAAGAAGCTTTCCATCTCAGAAACCTCTTTCTAAAATGCTGGACCGTTTAATTCAGCTTTCTAAATTCAAAAAGCTGAAAACTGATATTTAAAATGCCGAAAGCCCAAAGCAAGTCCAGACCAGCTTTGGGCTTTTGGCATTCCACAAATGCTGACTGTTTTCAAAAAAATAAAATATTCAACAAAGAGTGGACGGCTAGGGTGGCCAGCTAGGGTGGCCGGTGAGGGGCCGGCGAGGTCGTCCAACCCAAGTGATGGCTGCCTAGGGTCGGGCGACCGCCCAGGCGCCATCGCCTAGGTCGCGCAATCGCCCAAGCACCGTTGCCTGGGTCGCACGACCCTAGCGCCAGGCCGTCGCCGCCTAGGTTGCGCGACCCAGGCGACGGCACCTGAGCGGTCGTGCAACTCCAGGCCGCCGTCACTTGAGGTTGTGTGACCTAGGCGGCGACAGCCTGAGGTCGCACGGGCAACGACCGTCGGCACCAGATCTGGACCGCCGGCACCAGATCTGGCTCACCGGCTCCGGCGAAGGGTACTTATAAAAAAAAACGACTCAAAGTCCATTTGTAAAAATGAATTTACCAAACACAATTGCATTTCCCTAAGTGACTTTCAAATGATTTTTTACCAAACACTACTTGCATTTCCCCAAGTGACTTTCAATTAAAGGTATTTACATTTCCCCAAGTAGCATTTGAAAAGTAGAACCAAACGGGCTCTTTATAACCTATCCGTTTGTGTTATAGTGACAGAAGACTTCATAGATATATTTCTTATTTTAACGTGTCAATATCCGCATGCTCTACCCCTAGCACGCCCTTTTTCCCAAGTTGAGAGATAGTTTTTCTTCTCTCGTCTCAAGGAATATATTCCGTGTTTAACATTCCGTGTTTAACGTCCGAAAGTGCAGATGAAGCCTCTTAGGTCATACTTAGGACCAGATTTAAGCAGGGCTTGACACCTGATTTGGTTGGCAAATTAATGGCAGGAGACGGCTTGGGCTGTGAGCTTTTTCACTGGATCTGTTTTGGCCATTGAAGGGGGCCCTGAGATTGGCTTTGAGCATTGTGTCGATGTTTTCGCACCGAGACCGGACTGGCCGGGTTTGATCGGTATGGGACGAATTGCATTTTTTCGGCCCGACCGATTGAACCGCAACACTGTCTTGGTCCAAAAGTAGGTCAACGCCCGAGCAGTCCGATGCCCGGACCAACACAAGAATGATGGAAAGAGATCAACAGATTGGACAGAGAACTAGCTAAACATGGGTCAAATGGTCTTTAGAATATGCTTTCATCACTAAGAGAGAGAGGAGTGAGCATTACCTCAAAGACAGTTACTACAGTGCACGCATTATTTACAGTCTCACTTGGTGTTGCTATCTTTGGTTTCGACAGTTCATTGGCTGAGTTTTACAGCCAAGTCGGATTCTTCAAAGGCATAACTACGGCCTTGACTTGCAGATAGTTGTTGAGGCTGTAGATCCCCTTCTCCCTACCTATCCCACTCATCTTGTAACCGCCGAACGGAATTGCTGCGTCGAAGACGTCGAAGCAATTGATCCACACGGTCCCGACCTTCAACGCCCGTGATAGCGTGTTGGCTACATCCATGTTCTTAGTAAAGACGCCTGCAGCTAGACCATAACGCGTAGTGTTGGCCCTTCGGACGACTTCATCAAGGTCCCTGCTTGAGAGAATATAACTAGTTACCCAGTGCTAAACGGAAAATTGAACTGAGAAAATGATGGACAAATACAGGGTAGGTGTTTTATAAATGAAATACTAGTTCACAGATTTAGAAAAAAGAAAATCCTCATTGAAGTTCATAATAATTTCTAACAATTTTTAGTATTCATTCAACATAAAGGAGCAAGCCTTGCAATATCTACATAGAAAGCTATTCACTCACTTGAATTTCAATATCGATTGCACAGGGCCGAAGATCTCATCCTTTGCTATCAGCATATCATCCTGAATGAATAAAGTTTCGCATAGGGGTTACCGATTAGATAACACTTTACCGACGCACAAGGCAACCAGCAACTAAATGACCGAGCAATACCTGGACATTCGAGAAAACTGTTGGCTGAACAAAGAAACCTTTGGAGCCTAATCTCTCGCCTCCACATTCAAGAGTCGCATTGCCATCTATGCCAGCTCTTATATATCTAAGCACCTTCTCGAATTGCTCCACATCAATCTAGGAAATATGGCATCACCAGTGCATAACAGCATCAGTCGAAAGCTCTAAGTAAAAACTCTGACGTAATCATGACAGATTACATCGAAAGAGCAAAGCTGCAGAGAGCTTTCAGGTCATTTACTGATTCAGAGGCTACCTGAGGACCTTGTTCGACACCCTTCTTGAAAGGATCACCGACACTACGTTGCAGCGCCCGAGCTTTTGCCTTCTCAACGAACTCGTCATACACTCGTTCATGTACATATGTACGAGACCCAGCACAGCAGCATTGCCCCTGTTTATATATCCCTTCATTCAATCATCTATGGCAACTTCATTTTCATCCCATAAAACTGTCACGATACGAAGATCAGACGGACCTGATTAAAGAAAAGAGCAAAGTGTGCAAGCTCCACGGCATGATCAACATCAGCATCCTCACAGACTATGAAAGGCGACTTGCCTCCTAGTTCCAACGTCACAGGCTTCAGATTGCTCCTTGCAGCCAATTCCAGGACAACCTTGCCAGTTTGGGTTGATCCAGTGAAGGCGAGCTGCACGGCAGAGCACAAGTTTTTTGGCCTTAAAAGGCACATATGCCCAAGTCCGGAATACTCATTTTAATTTGTCAAAATTATGAAATGATGCTAGATGATGTCCTATCATGAAGCCTAGATGAGCTGACATTCTTGGATAAGAATCTTTTCAAGCCACATAACTGCTATATATTCATACCAGTCCATCTAATGCCAATCGACCATGGATTCAACATTTCAACTTTATGAAGCAAGTAGACATAGGATCTCAGAAAGAACTCTCGACATTAATATTTCCATTAGGAGACGGAGGCGCTTTGCCTAAAAGCCATCACGAAAGATTAGGCCGTCTCTCTCATCTACAATCCTTTGGTCACATCCTTGTAAAGTACGATGCTTACATTTGTGGACTAGGCAGTAGGTGAATATTCATGGGGATTAGTAGAGAAGAAGGTTCGGATGCCCATGATATCCATTAAAAAGTAGGATGCTTCCCTTTAAATCAGAATACTATGAAAAGGATTATTTTTATGCCATCATTTGAAAGAGCAGGTTTTTTTTTTCTTTTACTGTGTTGCACAAGAATCCTGAAACGTATTGTAGAAAAGAGCGACTTGCATGTTAGAGATTATTGAGAGCTCGAGCATCACATGCACACTGTGGCGTATCCATTCCTCATATTTTTTTTTTAAATTATAACACCTTAACTCATTATATGAAGTACTCATAAAATTGGCTTATTAGTTGAATTATCTCCATTCAGATTACCAAGCAATCCCAGTTACTATTTTCAGCTGATTGGTCTAATATACCTTGTCCACATCCATATGGCTTGCAAGAGCTGCACCAGCTGTAGGACCATAGCCAGAAACAACATTTAGAACACCAGGAGGAAGGCCAGCCTGTCACAAACACAACCACTTCAGTAAAGTAGGAATGAACCTTGGCAAAACAGAGAACTCTTGCATGAGTGAGAGTTTCTTATATAATTTGAAAGGTAATTAAACAGCCTGTTTGTCTAGCTTTCTGCATGAGTTACGTCCTTGTTTTTCAAAGTTAAGATATGCTGATTATCTTTCCACCTATACCATAAGTGCTACGTATTTTCTTTTGCCAATCAGACCATGAAGCACTAGGTACCCATCTTGACCTGAATCCACACTCACTGCTTTATAATTTGGACTACAAAGACACACTGCACCAATAAACCAAATCGGCTGAGAAATACTCATTTGCAGAGGATTCCTCTAGCAGCTAAACTCAGACTGAGTCTCAGCATTTATCAAAAGTATCCCAAGATACCAGCTGTCAATTAAATTTTCTGTTTAATCTGATAAAGAGTGGCAATGGCCACGCAGACCTCAGAGACTTGAGAGTTGTAAACCAAAAAAGTTCCAAACAAAATTTATATGAAAGAATATCAAAATAGGCTCAGTTCGAGTATAGACAAATTATGCCTCTGTACTTGAGAGAGAGAGAGAGGGAGACCTCCTGGAAGAGTTTTGCAGCATACAGTGCCGTCAAAGGTGTTTGTTCTGCAGTCTTTAGGACAATTGTGTTACCACATGCCAATGCGGGTCCAACTTTCCAAGCAAACATGATAAGAGGAAAGTTCCACGGAATGATCTGCCCCGCAACACCAATCGGTTCATGCAATGTTTGCACATGGTAATTTCCATCAGCCGGGACTGTAAGTCCATGGATTTTATCGGCCCAACCTACAATATGAGAAGAAGAATCAGAAACATTGACAAGACAGGCTAGTCAAATGATAATGACATAGAAAGAATGCATCATTCCTTACCAGCATAATACCGAAAGAGACGTGCCAGCATCGGCAATTCAGATTTGGCAGACTGCTCATAAGGCTTTCCACAATTCCATGTCTCCAGAGCTGCAAGCTCGTCGTTATGCTTTTCAACCAAATCGGCGAAGCGCAGCAGTATCTTCGATCTTTCCTGGAGAGCAAGCGCAGGTACATCATCAAAACATGGATGAACTCAAGATGTAACAACAGACAGATGTATGTAACAGAAGGAAAATCGTGGCTATAATTTTTTCAATCTCACATAAGCAGTCATATTTGGCCACGGTCCTTCATCGAATGCCTTGCGAGCGGCCACCACAGCGCGGTTAATATCTTCGGCATCACCCTCGGCAACATGAGCAAGGACATCCCCGGTACGAGGATCATACGTTGGGAAAGTTCTTCCTGAGATAGAATCAATTTTCAGATCCATGTCAAAACAGCTACATGCAAGAATCCTATCTACTAACAACAAACCAAGCAATTAAAAGCTATCGACATTACTTTCCAATTAGCGCTACTTACCTGACGCCGCATCCACGAAGCGCCCATTAATCAGATGCTGTGTGTAATTTATTTGGACGGGCGGAGAAATCAGCTCTTCGACTGCGGCTGCAGTACTGTACCTGCTGATGCTACTTCCCACGCCATGGTTTATCCCTAAACATACAAAAGTACCAACAAGCAAGCAGAACTTATCATATAAGGAATCCAGAGAAAAATAATGAATATAGCAAAAATATTAAGGAGAGAGAACTGAAGCTAATTGCATTTACATAATAATTTGATAGAGAGTAAATAAGAGACGAGTACTGCTCACAAGAAATGAATGGTCGGCTGGACACGAACTTCGTAAGTCAGAGTGTAATTACCATATTTAAGATTGCTCCAAAAACTAGAGTCTTTAGAGAACAACACAAGTCTCAGTTAATATCAAATCCTTATCAGAACCATCTCTACGAACTGAAATCCTACAAATTTCCAGGCCAATTTGGGTCTGTGGGATCACTTATTACAGTTCTTTCTTCCGTTTCATTTAGCTCCCAAATCAAGAAATAGCATCAAGAATTACGAAGCCAAGAGTGGAATCAGACCAGACGCTCGTCATCGATCTACCCCTGCGCCATGCAGGGCGAGAAAGGAAAGAACCAGACAGTCATCGGTTTCAGAAGTAAATTCCCACCGAACCCTTTCTTCCTTTGGAGGGTTTACTAAAGTCAGCGATGAAAAGGTGGTCACCTGAAGAGAGAAGCCGCGAAGCAGAGAGCGAACGAGTGAGCAAGGACGATAATCTGCGAGCAGCCATGCCTCCTTCCCCAAACAGAGTAAAGTATAGAGGTTCCCTTTTACGGATACAGAAAAGAACGAAGGAAAGCTTTTCCTTATTACAGAAAGCAAGAGCATCACCACACACGCTCTCCTTATCTCATCTCAAGACCACCTTGTCGCCCCGAGACTGGGATTGCATTCGTCATCACAACTCACCATGAAAGTCCAAAAGAAAGAAAAACGGGAAAAAGAAATGACAAAGAAAAAGACGGGTCAGAGACAAGAAACTCGGGACGGACATTGAAGAGGTTTTGGCGAGAGCTGTCTCTATCTCTCCCCACACATGGCGTTCAGTGGATCGTGGCTTCGAAAGGTGGCGACAGAAGGAGAGAGACGGAGACAGAGACTATCGCTTTTTTCGCAAGAAAACTCTTATCCTTATCTTTGGAATATACTTTAGCACACTAATATATGTCAACTACCAACCGCATAACAAGAATGTCGAGCGATATTATCCCAAAATTCAGATCTACCCAACACGTTATTTCCCCTGGAGATTGCGTAAGACGGGAACAGAACGACAGGTGAAGATCTGCGGTCACGGAGGTGGGGGAGTAATGAGCAAAGATGGCTGCTCATGCTGCTGGTAGTCTGGTCTCCTTCCTATACAAAAGGCTATAATTTGAGGGAAAATTCTAAAGAGGCGCCTTTTTTTTTTATCGTAAGCGCTTGAAGTTTTCTTATTTTTTTTAAATAAGAGTTTAAAATAGACTTTGCTTCAAATCAGGATCCGAAATACTCTCATTTTTTTCAAATAAAAATATAAAATAGATATTATTTTAAATAAGGACTTAAAATGGTCAGGTCAGTATCAAAAAAGGGTTTTGCTTCATTAGCTAGTTAAGGGCATTTCGTCCTTAATTTTTTTCCTTTCTCTATTTTTTTCTTTTTTCCTTTCTCTATTTTTTTCTTTAGCCCAAGTGGAACCGATTTTACGACAATTGCCGAGTTCCTGTGCAGAAACTCACTTAAAGTTTACGAAGAAATGCTCCAATTCATTATGGCAGAATTTTGAGTTCTTTGTCAAATTACCTTTGAAGAAAAATAAAGATATCAATCCAACAAAAACGACCCATTTGGAAATGAATCCTGAAGGTGCATCTCTAAGCCCATCAAGAATGCCATCAATTGATTCAGCAAGGACTGATGGAGCCATCTCACTCTTAATAGGCATGTGAAGCATTCTACGGTAATAAACGAGCTGAGCAAAATAGAGATAAAAAGAAATTGGTAATAAATTACCAACCTCTTAATCATTTTCTACAAGATGACAAGTTTTCTCTACCATACAGAAAACCCTTATCTTGGCAATACCCAAAGAGGGCCAGGCGAGGACCAACTTCGTTTGGGCGACTCTCGCCAACCGCAAGCAAGGCCGTCCCTCACCATATTTGAGTGAGCATAGCCTCGCTTGTGGCCAGCGAGGACCTGGACGAGGCCACCCTCGCCAGCAGCTAGCGAGGGCTTGCAGGCCCTTGCGCAGAACTTGATTTTGTGTAAAAATCGAGTCTTTTTGCTAATTCCGTCCAATTTGATTAATGAAAAATACTGACGTTGTTTTTTTTTTTCATATTTCATCTCTCCCAGGTGGCATCCTATGTGACATTAAGGCTAACTAAAGTATTAAAACGACATCGTTTTGATCCGAATCCTAATTTTTACATAAAGTCCTCATTAAATTAGGTTAAAAGATCCAAAAAATTTTCTATAAAAAAGCCTAACTTGAAAAAGACTAAAGACTAAAACTTAAAAAAAATACAAAAGAAAATACAGGCAACCCTCCTGCTTGTGACCTCCACCCCATCACCGATGGGGCATCAACCATGGCCGATGGGGTCACGGGTGCCTCTGTGAGGGCTACAATTCTCTCCTAAATCTGGCGAGGGCCACCAACCCTTGCCCCAGTCCAAGCGAGGGCCATCTGGGAGAGAGTCATGGCCCTCTCCCGGTTCTAGTGAGGGACTGCACACCCTCGCCTCTGATTGGTTAGGGTCGCCGGTCCTCATCGAGGCAACAGCCATAGGCGATACTTGCCTGTTTTTTTTTAAATAGTTTTCTTAATTTTTAATCTAATTTAATTAGAGTTTAGGTTTAAATTGCCTTTGGACGAAAATGCCTTTGACCGACTGGAATATTTAGCTGGCCAGCAAGGTTAGGCTCTTATTTGAAATTGTCATGGCCACTTTAGGTCCTTTTTTTAAACAAGTTCCACTTCAGTCATTTATTTGAGGAAATGAGGTCACTTCAGGTCTTTATAGAAAGTAATCGCCAAAATGAACTTATGAAGGAATACAACACAAGCAAATCCATTTATAACTTGTCACGGCACGGGCACCATATAAAAAAAAATATGTACATAGCTCGTTTGTGCCCTAATGTTAATCTGAGGTAAGAATCTTAACTCGTTTGTCTCGCGAAAAATGAATGATTTAGAAAATATTTTTTTAAAGGGTTAATATCAGGAAAATCCCAAACTCGTACATCTGCGATAATTTTGCTCCGAACTATTTTTTTGATCACAAAAACCTCCTAACTAGTATACCTATGATAAATTTACCCCGAACTATTTTTTTACCACAAAAAATTTCAAATTAGTATACTTGTGATAATTTTACTCCGAACTATTTTTTTACCACAAAAAGCCACACATTGATATACATGTGACAACTTTACCCCCAAACTAATTTTTTAACCACTAAAAACCCCAAACTAGTAAATTTGTAACAAATTTAACCTCCGTTAGTGTCCATTAAATTGGATTAATATCACAAAAAATTACAAATTTGTAAACTTGTGACAAACAAAGGGGTAAAATCTAAAATCGATACACCTGTCAATTATCAAGTGTCATTAAACTTGGCAATTTGACAGTAAAATTTAACGGAAACTAATAGAAAGTAAATTTATCACAGGTATACCAGTTTGGGATTTTTAGTGGTCAAAAAATTAGTTTGGGGGTAAAATTGTCACAAGTATACCAGTATAGGGTTTTTGGTGGTCAAAAATAAGTCCGGGGTAAAATTATCATAGGTATACCAGTTTAGGGTTTTTTATGGTTAAAAAAATAATTTTGGGTAAATTTGTCATAAGTCTACCAGTTTGGGATTTTTCATAATATTAATCCTTTTTTAAAAATGATAACTTGATCGTTTACGAAAATGAATGAATAAAAAATATTTTCAATATCAATAAAAATATTATCGATAAATGAAAATAATTTCTATTGATTAATTATTTCAAGCGATACAAGCGATCATATTTATTTTCCTTAAAACAAATAGAGCCTTTAATTTACCCCTTTTCTCGACTTCTCTATTTCTCCATAGCGATGGAGGAACGGCCATTTACTTGATTGGATCGAGATTGAAGTTAGACAACGCAATAAGTGTAGTTTAAGGACGATTGCTCGTGATGTGATGCGAGCCGTGAATCGAACGAGCCGAGGTTCGTCGAGGAAAATGTCAAATACGGAGAAACTAAAATCTTGCTTGTCCCTGAAAAAGTGAAAAGAAGAAGAAAGTAGACTTAAGAGCATATGGAATCGGGCGAGGAAGATGCTCGAACGAGTATCAAACCACCTTTTGCTTTCGAGTTTTTTGTGGTTAGAAATCTTGATAAGCCCTTTTGAGGAGAGGCAGAACCACTAATAGCTATCATCATCTTTAGGGGATTGAAATGGGGAGGGTCCATTGGAGAATGCGAAATCGTGGAAAGAGACCTTATCGAATTATTATTGTTAGAATAATTAAATATTAAATCATGCATTCATCTAACAATTTAAACTTTTAGAACCATTGATAGTGGTCCCGCCAAACTCTAACATGATATTAGAGCATGAGATCCTCAGTTTAAATCTTTCCAGGCTTTATTTGTCTCCTCAATTAAATATATTCACTCTTAGTACTAGGCAAAAAGACCAGACTAAACGTGGAGGAGAGTGTTAGAATAATTAAATATTAAATCACGCCTTCATCTAACAGCTTAAGTTTTTAGAATAGTTGATAGTGATCCCGCCAGAATCTAATACTTATTAAATTGTTGTTTAGATTGTATAGTTTGCTCATTAAGCGGGAGGCATTGCATTGTGGACAAAGTATGTATTAAGTCCGATATTGGTATCAACATAAATGTATTACTATTTAACGGATAACACGTCTGCATAAGTTAATCGCATGACTAAGTACTCGCCCATTTAGACCTAATAGAAATCGACCTCATGGAAATCATGAAAAAACCATCATTTGCACAACGCAGAAACATATGATCGTTGAGTCTTTGTATAATATGACCGTAGAAATATTCACAGTTAGTAATATCAAAGCATGTTTAGTGACCCTTTTTAAAATCTGAAAAACTTTAAATGCTAGTTGTTAAGATTAACATTTACACGATTGGAGTAAACCCTTTTAAGGTCAAAGGAAGGAAAGACCAGTAACTTGAGCAAACTGGTTTTACCCGATCTATGGTAACGCGAATTGGCCGCTTGTGGAGGTGAGGACCCAGCGAGGTGGTGTGATTTCGGCTGTCGTGTGATGATAGTAGGCAAGATACAAAGTTAACTCTCTCTGAGGTCTGCGGAGAAATCGGGCTCGTTGGGTTTGAACAATTTGGGCATCTTCAGTTCTTGAGGATCCAGAATAGTGACCTTTTGGTTGGCCCCTCTTTTCGTGTTGGCGGCGAATTTGGAAGCCAGTATTGTAGCTCCAAGGTGTTGAGTGCCGGTCGCATCGTCGTTTAACTGACTCGACTCCTCGTCGCCATCAAAGTCCTCGTGTCCATACTCGCTCTCCTCGTCCGCTCCATTCACGTAATAGACCTCCTCGTGTCTGGCCAACTCCATCGCTAGCTTTCTCTTCTTGAATCTTCTCCACGCGACTTGGATAAAGCACGCCCCCCAAGTCCGCCACTGGTGGGAATAATACCTGAAAGCGTTTTACATCACAATCAATCTCAGTTTACAGACTTTCGAAACACGCAAGAACGTGGAAAAGTTTGTACATCGTCCAAGCTGAGAGAATGATTTCTCCAGTCGAATTTCTCGCAGAATAAATATGGATACCTAAAAGCGTGTTGGAGTTTCTTGCTGTGGAGGCGCTTAAATTGGGTAGAGACAAACTTCAGGTCCTCGGCTCTCAGCGCAAACGCCTCCACTTCTGAGAGGGTTTTAACCGTTCTAGTTGAAGATGGTAGGTTAAGGCTCGGCGTAGGCACCAACGCCCAAGTGAGCAGTTCCTCACCACAAAAGTCACCAGCTCCAAGGGTGATGGAATTGAAGAATCCTACTCTTCCACCGTCTGTGGTGCTGCTCTCTACTTCACCCCTTATGATGAAAAGCATCTCATTCACCGGATCGCCCTCTCGGACAATGAATGCGTCTTTAGTATGCAAGGATGAGACCAGGCGTTCACAAATAGCATCTAAGAGCTGATGATCCATTTGTGCAAAGAAAGGGACCTAGATAAGAAAAGGAAAGAAATTCAGATTTGCTCGAGTTTGTATGTCTTCAGAAGGATGAGAATAGATAAATATTTCCAAACACCTAATAGTTTCCAATAAATAATATCTAGCATGCGTAGACGAGATCCTAATGCTCCCGCTTTTGTTGGAAGTAGAGAACCAGATCACCTGTTCTCTAACATATTTTTTAAACTATGACAAAAAACTGACTTTAGAATATTTTTCTTCAAATAACTTGCGCTTTCACGTGTTAAATGCAATGACTGAGATATCTTACACGGCGAACAAGGGCTAGACAAAGATGCCTTTGAATTTGGCGTCGAAGATCAAGAGGTAAGGATTGTAAAATGGTTTCCTCGTTGACACCTCTAGTGGCAACCCATTTGTACTGAACAAATCGGCGGACACGTTCTTGCAGATCTGGAGGTAGTTGACGATGCCGCATCCACTCCTCTGTATCTCTCCGTTTAATTCTCCATTCTTCAAGTCTTGCCGTTGAAGATTGTAAATATGTCTTTAGAAAACAAAAGTTTTTCAAGAGAGAGAGAACTGTTAGCAGCGGCCAAATCTCAATACTAACTCATAAATGTCAATGAGACTCTTGGAAAAATGACCGCAACTGTTCAGTTACTGGTTAAACACCATGCTTCCCTCACTGGGCTATAAAGCTTCCACAACTCTCTAGAGCTTTTGGAAATAATTGGTGTCACAAGTTTTAAACAGCTAAAGATAAAACTCCACAAGAGCACAGCACAACAGTGTGAAAAATAATAAGCATATCTTTGCATACAAGATATTCTATCATGTGATATTGGAAAACCTGACTCAACATTAGTCGTAAATAAGCAAGACAATGAGCTGGGCAAACACTCCTAGAAATACTCTCTCCTTTCAATTAGTATCTATATTTATATCTGGGACTTCTCAGCTCTAGAAATACCAAAGAGGAATATGCTTAACCACAGGTTATTTTCATTAGAAAGGAAAGCTAATGAAAAAGGCTATAATCTATAGTCTGCACCTGCATGACAGCTCATCTGCTTAAGGAAATGTCGCCATGTACTGTTAACAGCAATCATGCCTTTTAGAACTTAGAAGTCTATGACTCCAAAAAATGCCATACACGAGAAGCAAGAGACTGGAAAGGCAGAAAATAAAAAATCCGTGGCTCTGCTATGTTTGCACCACAATGAAAGTGATCCAACTGATTTAAAAACTAATAATTGGTGCACTGGTCCTCAGTCCTTCATCATGGCAGAGTACAGGTTTAGCGGCTTTGACCATGACATCACAAACGAATACATAACAAATACAAGAAAGGCACAAACCTGCATGTTTCCGATGAAATGCGAGAAGAAAATCAAACCAGCAATGCAGATAAATATGGAGAATATATTTTCACCACTAAGAGTGGTAGTCATCAAACTCTGCCCATATGAACTGCCAGAGAGCAAAACACTATGAGTACAAGAAAGGACCTGGCAAATCACCTATTCTGCATTCGTGAAGACTGGGACTGAAAGTAAAGGCAGAACCGAACTTCATAGGGGAAAAATTTACAAAAAAGACTGCTATACATACATACATACATACATACATACATACATACATACATACATACATACATACATACATACATACAGAGAGAGAGAGGAGAGATTTAATGAACAGACAGAATAATAGTTGTGCATTGGGAGAGAATATTCAGATGGACTGGGTCAAATTTTAAGTCAGGAAAACCTTCTTCGGAAATGAACTGTAAAAGTAAATTGCATCCATGTCATTCAAAACCCATATAATATTGTTGGCCCAAGAAAACCTACATAAAATTCCTTTTACTGATGAGCATTACTCAAACTGCATTGACATTACCCAGCACATTGCACCTCAAAAACTTAAACTAAATCATCCCGTGAGCTCAGCAGCAGATCTATAATCTGTTTATGGATGGTCGATACATTAGCCACATCTAGCCATCAAATTACGTGAATTTTGTAAAGCGAAACTGGCGATTGCATACCTCAAGTTCCGCAAGCCCCACCAAAGACAGTAGAAGTATTTCTCGATAAAATCTGCTGAAGCTACTTCATTTATGAAGGCACTAGCAAATATTCCAAACTGAAGATGGTTGTCATCTTTAAAAGCATCACATTTGGCCAACACCTGAGTGGAATTCAACCACAACATGCGTTGAGGGTCATTTAAGGTGGTACAATCAAAAAAACGCTGTTTACAGGGGGGAGAGCGGGTGTTGTTCATTTCGTTCTCACATTCCATCCTCCAGCATGAGTTTAGCCTCTGAATGGACCATAAATACCATATCGATCCTATAACCTGTACCAGAAGAGTGTGGGATAACTATGACCATAACTGCAATTACATGACATGATCTAAAAGCAACAACAATCCACGCATCCACTTCCGCAGTGAAATAACAGAAAGTAGTAACAAAATGCTTACATGACTAGCTAGTGTGCAGAGAATGAGATTGTATGCTGCTCCTGTCCAAGCAGTCTTGGCTATCACCCCAGTTGTTTTCACAATCCGTCTATGCAGCGGGAACATGAGGAAAAATCGAGGAAAATATTGAATGAGAACTATAAGAGAGACCGTGTGGTTGGCATGAACAGCTGTAGGATTTTGTATTGCTGGGATAATGAACCAAATAAAGATCTGCCAAAGGGAAAACATCAGCGGCCGTACATAGATATATTACAAAAAAAACATATTGTTTGCCTGCCTCAAGAATTGTGTAAGATGGCGGTTAAACAGCATTTCAGCAGAACAGACAAACATGTTACTTTGAAATTACAAAGGAAGATCCGAGTTTATAGAAGTAGAAAGACGTCATCGAACAAAAGCGATATAAACATCCAATCTACCAAACTCAGATGCGTGTCAATTGAGAGGCGAGACAAAGAACATCTGGATGAACCGTCTAGATACGAAAACACCCTTCAAACTACTGACTAACATCTTATAAGCTTTTGAAACAATCAAGTTCAACGTGGGTTAAATCATGCAATATATCATAACATAACTTCCATCTCCAAGTAATAGCGTGAACTTCCGGAATATTTAGTTGCATGCTATTTGACCCTGACAAAGGCGTGTGTTCATCTTCATGCCGTGTAAAGCCCCGGTTACAACAGCTCTTCCTTCTCATTGAACCAAGCGAGAACACTCTGCTGAAGAAACTTTATTCGTATTTCTTTCAAGCTTTCTTCTCAAAATCGCATTTTATAGCCATACTCCAAATATCAGCCACTCCGGCGACCTCTCCCCTCATTTCCCTCACATGCTTCATCTGAATTGCAGCATTCCATTTCAACAATTCTTCATTTAAAAAACCTTCAGACATGAACTGACGAAAATAGAATTTAAAATAAAAAATTTACTCCATTGACAACTTCTGTCGAACATATCACGCCCTGGGTGAGCACTCTTTTCGACGGCAAACGATTCAAACGGAAACTACTTCCGTTCGAGACCACGCTGACCTGGGGAAGGGGAAGCGTCGCGGCGAGATCGATGACGAAATCCGTCCTCAGGTACCGGATGGCGATCTCCCTCGCTTCCATGACCAGGTCGCCCCTCCCGAAGACCCGGGAGTTCGGGGCGACGAACGCGGTCCTGAACTTCAGGACCATGTGCATCAGGTAGAACAGGTCGGCGACGGTGCGGAGGAAGGTGACGACCACCCCGAAGCGGAAGTCGATCCGGACGCAGCCGGGGCCGCCGACGAGGAGGATGAAGAAGTAGAGCGGGTCGATGAAGAGGGCGATGAGGCAGGAGACGAGGAAGACGTGGTTCCATCGGGCGACGAACTCGCTCCCGGGGTCGAGGGTCTGGTACCACCAGGGGATCTCGCGGCGGAGGGAGAAGGGCCGGGCGAACTGGCGGGGGAAGCGGGACGAGGCGGCGGCGGCGGCGGAGAAGTGGACGCGGCGGCGATGCATGGTCTCCTCCCATGGCGACGGAGGCGGGCGTGGATTTAACGGGCGGAGGAGGAGGAGGTGACGTTAGAGATAGAGAGAGAGATTTGCGCAGAGCCGGAGGTGTCGCGGGAGCGCGCGAAAAATGGACGGAGGAAGAAAGGGAGGAGATTGGATGGGGAGTCGGGCCGATTGATTTGGGCCTGATGGGCCCTCTTTTGGGCCTCTGTTGGGCCTCATGCCCGGACCTAAAGCCCACTCATTTTATATATTTTTGTATTTTATATTTTCTTGGACCAATCCTAGATTTTTCTCTTTTTAATTTCATTTCGATGATTCCGCGACCTCTTAACCGAGAAAATATTGGCTAAGCGGTGCGACACCCACTCAGTGATGAGACATGTGTCGCGCCGAGCCCACCTGTCAGAAATTTTGAAATGCCCCCATCGTCTTGCCAACTCAGCGGTGAGACACTTCACTCAGAGCGCGACACGTGTCGTGCCGAGCCCACCTTCTTCCCCCTCTCTCCATTTGCTTTTGCATTACGAAGGAAAGTTGCCGCTTTGCTCTACTCTCTTCACGACTTCGCTCCTCCCTCGATTCTCTTCGCGACCGAAAGCTCTCCACTCTGTCCTCTCTCTTCCCTCTCGTTACTGCTAAGGCTCCTCTCTATTCGTCCGACGAACCACGTTGCCACCTCCATCTCTGCCGTAACCTTCGCCGCCTCCGACCAAAAGCTCCTCCCCCTGTCTTGCTCCCCAATTCAGCTGCATTCATATCCCTTTCGTGATCCTGAAAGCTTGCCAGGAATTATGTGTTGTCGAAACTCTCCTACCTTGACCTTCACTTTTCATTTGTATCACCATTCGCTCTTATTGAACCCAAGCATAACTATTTTGTTGCAAGACATTTCATAAACTTACATAATTAACTGGCTAAATTAGTTAATCGTCAAATGGATGAGTAAGCGCATACCACCATGGCAATTTGACCCGCACTCTTAAGAGGGATGAATAACGGGTTATATTTTCTTCCATCTCTAATTGGGGGATTCCTTCAATTACACCATTGATAGATGAGTTATGGACATAATTCACATGTAAAGTTAACTAAAATGTAAAGTGGGTGATGTCTTTGATTGCAACCTCCAATCAAAGACATGGTTTGAAGTTATATCGAGAGCCTCGATAGTAACTTGCTTTTTCAGTGACACAATATGTTTGAACTTTTCAACTTGACTGATATTCTCAAGGTCGAGCAATCGAGTTGCATCCTCACCAAGTTATACGGCACCTGTACTCGACAATCATGATCAATTGGGTCTTTGATGTGCATGCAAAACCAAGCATACACAAGAATTCCCAATTTTTTGCTTGATTCACAAAAGCTCTCTCTCTCTCTCTCTCTCAAGAATGCCTTGGGATTCAAGGATGAAATCATGTGTATCTCCTAACTTTGGTTGTACCCTTTTCCTCATACGGTAGTTGTCGGTCCCTCCCTCCGTCCCCCATCCCCTCCAAAGAGGGCTATCTCTGTTCATTAATTTTTTTTTTTTTTTTTGGTAAGGTCTGTTCATTAATTTCATCAAACCTTGTTCTAAGAAGAATAAATCGCTTCGATTAGAGCGTAGGGACGAGCAACTTGGCGAGAGCAATTATGCCAAACCAAGCCCCGTTGGTCATTGCTTTTCATTTGGTAACGTACTTGCTAATATACAATGATGGGGGAAAGCTTGGCAGCTTCCTGCGAAAAACACCCCTCAAAATGACATTGGCTGCGAGTTTTCTATATAAAGAAATCATGCATGTTCCTATATAAAGCGACCTTTTTGATCGACACATGGCTCTCTCGCTCATTCCCTCCTCTCCTCTGGTTTCGGTGATGGCGAGGTGACCACACTCTCTTTTGCGCTCGCTCGTTTGATCGTTCTGCAGTGCATGCGTCGATTTTCGCAGAGCTCCTGAGAGAGTCCAGGAGAAGATTTCATCATTGCGCCCATTGACAGAAACAAACTGTATCGTTGGAATCATTTCTTCCCGAGAATGCACCAGACGAGATATGATCCGTCGTCTCTTTCTCGAGCCACGAGAAAAGGAAGCACCTGAGAGCGATAGAGATATATAGATGCCATGCAACCGGTAGAGAAGTTGCAACCTCGTGGAAAGAAGGAAGCGGTGTCTGTCGCTAGAGCTATCGTCTAGGGACTTTCTTGATCTTTAGCAACATGGCCGAAGGAGAGAAGGATAAGCGCAGCGGCAAAGAAAAGGTTCGCGAAAATGGGGTTTGCACCGATGCACCCGCAAACCCCGTTGTGGAAGATGACGTAGAACATGATGACCACTGCGACGATCTGAAAAATCCCCAGCTTCCGGGATGGTTTGCTGAGTACAGTCCCTTGTGGCCAGGTTTGTTGTTCCCTCCAACGCGAGCTCCTTCTTTTCTTGTGAATGAGATTCTGCTTAGGGGGAATACGTGGTCAGGGTTAATCTTAATTAGCTATTTGGATTACAAAGCGCGTAGTTTGCTCCTGTTCGCTGTTAATACAGCAGATGCTAGTCAAAGCCAGAAGAAAATATGTAGGACATGGATGTAGATGTATTTAGGGGGTTTATTGTTCTTGCGCAATGGTGACACGACGATCGACTTCCGATCATCGGGGGGGAAAAAGGCCTAACTTGTTGACGTATAATGAAGTTACTCAAAGCCGACGGCACTCCGACCAAAAAAAACAAAAGTCGACGGCACGTATAATGAAGTCTTCATTATAAATTCAAATGACTCCGACTGTTTCTTGATCATGGAGGCCTATAGAGTGGACGTGCGTGCTTCACGTTGTGCTTTTGCACTATTGCAGGTGCATGTGCGACATGAGATTATCATTCAAAAGCTCCTAATTGTCCAATGGCATTGAATTTGTTCTCTTTTGACTATGATTAACAGTCGAAGGGCCCAGGAGTTTTCTCCAAAGCTTTCATCTATGTTCACAATCCTTTTGCCCGCAGAATCGCACTTGCTGATTGTTGTCTGCACCTTTTATTAGCCTTGATCTTCATATCCGTGTGCTTTCGGCACGGTAATTAGCCACTCCTAATTGCCAACAAACACGTCGCCGCGATGCTGTGTCGGCACCATCTTTTTTATTTTATTTTGAAAACTAGCAAGCTACGTTCTGTTCACATGTATCGAGTAAAGCTCCACCCACAGGGTGATGGATGTAACACCCAGGATTAATATGGGGAAAAATGTCAAAAAAGTCCTAAACCTTTTGTATTGGTGCCAATTTAGTCTTAAACCTTTTTTTGTGCCAATTCAGTCCTAAACATTTTGCATTTGTGCCAATTGAGTCCTAAACCTTTTTTTAGTACCAATTTTGTCCTAAACCCTTCGCATTTGTGCCAATTCAATCCTAAATATTTTGCATTTGTATCAATTCAGTCCTTCGACACGTGAATAGCTATTAGCCGAAAGGACTAAATTGGCACCAGTGCAAAAGATTTAGGACTGAATTGGCACCAATGTAAAAAGTTTAGGACTGAATTGGCACCATTGCAAAAGATTTAGGATTTTTTTGACACTTTTCTCGATTAATATGAATGGCAAAGATATTGTGATTTGAACACAGAATCTGCAACACCTAAACTAAATACTTCAATATTTAGATGACCCTTTGAGTGTTACCGGCACGATCTTGTTATTTAACCAAAGTTCATAATTTAGAAGTTTAGGTTATACCAGGGCCAATCTAAACTAGAACTTTTGTTTCATGCAAGATTTTACCATATGAATGATTTCAGCCATATATATACGCATCTTATCTAAATGCAAATACATATATCTTCATCCAATTAATGTGTAATTATTGATTACACGGTGGATAGACAACAACATGTACCTGCATGTGATGCAGGACAAGCACACTTCCTGAAGATCGAGAGGCTGCTATTTGAAGGGAAGTCTCAATACCAACACATGATGGTACTTGAGGTACGTAAAGTGAGACCCTAGCGCGGGGACTCATTCAAATGGCCACACAGCAATGGCCAATTCATTGCGATCTGAACTGACGATGATGTTGTCCCCGAATGTGCAGTCAACAGCATATGGGAAGGTTTTTGTCCTTGATGGTGCACTTCAGCTCACAGAGAAGGATGAGTGTGCATACCAAGAAATGATTACTCACCTCCCTCTTTGCTCCATCCCTAGCCCTCAAAAGGTCCCTTCCTCCACTTCTATTACTCCCAGTAATGGCACACTAAAGCCTGGCTCGGTCGGCATTCGCCACCATAAGTTCATCAGTACAGAAGTTGACAGTATCAGAGAATGACATGATTTACATGTGTGTTGATACATGTGCAGGACTTGCATGACCCTTTAATCGTAATCGTATGCTCGATTGACACAGTTTACTATCTTTGTTCATTCAGGTATTGCTCATTGGTGGAGGAGATGGAGGCATTCTAAGGGAGATCTCCCGTCACTCTTCAATCATACACATAGATATATGTGAAATGGATATGATGCTTATCGATGTGAGTGACCGATAGCTTCATATATCAGTTGCATCCCCAAAGACATACGGATCATATATGTAGTACAACGCCATTGACATGGCCTGAGCATAGTACATCGAATGAAAATTCGTACTTGTGATTTGTATGGGTGGTTCACCGTATATCATTGTATATAGGTGTATCGAGAATTCTTCCCGGAGGTTGCAGTCGGATATGATGATGCGCGCGTAAGGCTTCATGCAATGGATGGTATGACGTATCTGTGAAATGTTTGCTTCCATAAGTCCTAGCTGTCACGTGAGTTTTGCTCTCAATTGTACAATCTAAATGTTGCAGGAAGAGAATTCTTGAGGTCGGCAGGGGGAGGTACATACGACGCGATCATAGTAGATGCATTCGACCCAATAAGTCTCTCTCTCTCTCTCTCTCTCTCTCTCTCTCTCTCTCTCTCTCTCTCTCTCTCTCTCTCTCTCTCTCTCTCAAATATTCGAAGAAATGTTAGATTCTTTCTACTCCTACAAGATAGACAAAACAAATCAAAATTGAAGAGTCTGACATCTTTCCAGACAAAATCTGTGCTGTGTGACTCCAAATAAGATAATTTAGAGATTGAATAAACATGTACACGGGTCTAACAAAATATATCCATTAGGGCCAGAACATGAGATTTTCGGGAGTCCGTTCTTCGAAATGGTGGTGAAGGCATTGAGGGATGGAGGAGTGATGTGCATTCAAGCAGAAAGCCTGTGGTTTCCCTCTCTCAACCTCCCACAACTCATCCACACTTTCCGGAATATATTCAAAGGATCCGTCAACTATGCCTGGACACCGGTTCCTGCATATCCTAGGTATCTATATACATAGTACATTCATCTTTACTTGCAGACGTCTGTACTGTGCATGAGTTTCACCTAGTCAAATTTGCCAAATTATATGCATTGCTAACTCACGTCGTAGGCTTGTGTCCTGTCCTACAGACTTACATAAATGAAAGAATATCTTGATCATTAGATCGTGATTTGATTTTATTAGTACCATCTTTCCTTCATTTTTTCGAGTGTTTTCAACAGCAAAATTTGTGTTAGGATCAGTTTAATGGAAACAAAGGCAAACATATATGGTTTTATGTCGTAATGTGATTCGACTGAATTGAAATCTCTCGTGTTCAGTGGGGTGATTGGTTTCTTGCTGTGCTCGACGGAGGGACCCTATGTTGACTTCACCCGACCTGTGAATCCATTAGACCATCAAGATGCCACAAATTCCTTTGGTGTAGCTAAACAGCCGCCCAAGTTTTACAACGCAGAGGTATTTATATTGCTTTTGATCTGCTTCTCCTACTTCACGTTCAGACAATCGATTGACCAAACCGACACTTGCTGATAATTACGCATCTTCTCCTCGGATAATCTCTCTCTCTCTCTCTCTCTCTCTCTCTCTCTCTCTCTCTCTCTCTCTCTCTCTCTCTCTCTCTCTCTCTCTCTCTCGCTTGATTCATTTCCAGATACACTCAGCTTCGTTCTGTTTGCCATCATTCGCGAGGGATCGTCTTTGACTCCAGATCGCTTTTCAATGGAACACCGGAAGGCTCTAGTCACACCAGACGAACCAAGATATGATTGTTTGCCATAGTCCAAGCATCAGTCCGACAAAAATGTCCCTTTATCTTCTCAGACATGATCATGTTGTTGTTTCAAGTGGGCTTGTATCATTGGAAAAGCCAAGACTAGAATGTTTTTGCGTGTGTGGGGTTTGTTAGGGGAGCTATTGTCGTTGGATTACTTCCACGGAAAGACATAATCATTCATTCATTTCTCTCGTGCTCGCTATTTTATGTGACAAATTACAAGATTCCTACACACAAAAACGACGGAAAAATTGTCCAAAAAGTCCTAAATCTATTGCGCTTTTGCTAATTCAGTTCTAAACGTTTTAAGTTTGCCAATTTAGTCCTAAACCTTTTCACTTCTTGCCAATTGAGTCCATCTTGCCAATTTTGGCAGGTCGGCGCTGACGTGACAATTTTTTTGAATTTTTTCTTTTTTTTCGAATTTTTTTTCTACCTTCTTCCCTCTAATCGGTTCAGCAATCAACTAGAGGCGCGGGCCGACAAAGTCGACGTCGCCGCCCACTGGCAAGGGCGAGCCTCGCCCACCACTGCCTGGGCGAGATTGAGGTTGACCTCGTCGTCGCTAGACGAGGTGGAACCCAGCGATGGCGAGGTCGGCCTCGCCATGGCTGGTCAAGGCTCGACCTCGCCTAGCCAAGGCGAGGCCGGCCAGCGCCGTCGCAGGTCCACCTCGCCCAAATCTAGCGAGGTCGAGCCTCGACCAACCATGGCGAGGTTGACCAACGCCGTCACAAGTCGACCTCACCCAGCCATGGTAAGGCCAACCTCGCCGTCACTGGATTCACCCAGCCATGGTGAGGCCGACCTCGCTATCACTGGGTTCACCCAGCGATGGCAAAATCGGCCTTGCCTTGGCTGGGCAAGGTCGGCCTGGCAACGATGCACGACCCTCGCCCTCACCAGTGGCTGGCAAGGGCGAGCTTCGCCAAAGGCCGGCAAGGTTGACCTCGCCAGCCCGCGCCTGTAGCCAGTCACTAGTTGCCGAACCAGCCAAAGCGAAGAAGGCAGAAAAAAATATTAAAAAATTCGAAAAAAAATATTTAAAAATTGCCACGTCAGTATTGGCTAGTCAAAATTGGCCGGATAGATTCAATTGACAAGAAGTGAAAAGATTTATGACTGAATTGGCAAACTTAAAAGGCTTAGGACTGAATTGGTAAAAGTGCAATAAGTTTATGACTTTTTGGACAATTTTCCCCAAAAATGACCGGTATTGTCCAAAATACATACTTGATTAATCATTCAAATCCAATTTATGACTTGTCTAATCAATTCTACTCGCAAAACCAATGCAAGAGTACAAGTGACAGATACAAATATGGACCCCCATTTTGTTAGGTAGCTAGTGAGATCAAGCCTTTTCGTTTTACAAGCGACGGACCAAGCTTGATTTTTACATTAGAAGACGCGAATGTGCATAAGATCTACAGTGCAATCTCGAATATAAATCCTTTCAGGGTCCATCAAGGTCGGACCAACGCCCGTCAAATGTGAACAAAGTTTGAGCATCTCAAATAATTAAGGTTGCACCTCTTGTTTCTTGGATTCATATGATAAAGCAGCAAAGTTGCAACCTTTAACCGAAAGAAACATTTCTATAATCCTATGGCCCCAAAAGAGAAAGATTAAAAGAAAGATTCCAACCCAATAAATCGTAAATTTTTCTTGACTGCGTCGGTCGTTCATACTTTTAAAATTCACGTACACACCCCCTTTTGGCATGAACCCATTGAAGATTTAATCGAATCATTGCTCCGCTACTTTGAGCAATAGGAAAAAGGAAAAGGAAAGTGGGAAAGGGAGAGAAAGGATCTATTTCACACACTTTAGTTCATTTCTCGCAAAGTAAACCTAAGTTCCAGTATGAAACCTCAAAAAGGGCTTGGATCAATGACATTTTCCTAGCTCTCAATGGTATAATTTGGACTGAAGTTCAAGAGAAAAAACAAAGGTGCTTCTTCTTTTTAGTTGCGACAAGATTCGAAAGTCTTTATTCATATATCATGCTAAATAATGAATGATTTAGTAACCAAGAACTAAATGAATGATTTGGCAATAAGGTACTGCACGAAACGTGTGACAATAATCTTCCATTTCTAACTCGATATAACATACGAGACTGGCTCGACAATGGCGTATCATATGTCATCGTACACATCATACTCGACGATTTCGTGAAATATATTCGCCCCACGAGGAAACAATAGTAAACACACGTGATCGAGATAATTGTCCAAAAAGTCATAAACCTATTATACAGCAGCCAATTCAGTCCTAAACCTTTTGAGTTGTGTCAATTCAGTCCCAAACCTTTTGACGATTTGCTAATTTAGTCCTAAACCTTTTGAAGTTTTGCCAATTCAATACTAAACCTATTATTTGGATAATTGGTCGAAATGACTACATTGACAAGTTATTAAAAGATTTAATACCAAATTGGCAAAATATCAAAAGGTTTAGGACTAATTTGTCAAATCGTTAAAAAGTTTATGACCGAATTGACCGGCGTACAATAGGTATAGAACTTTTTTGATAATTTTTCCCACGTGACTTCATTGTTGCATGAAACATCCGCAAAACTATCTAAGAAGAAATAAAACTTTGGGATTTTCCTGGTATCAATGCAAAGTAACCGAAACTAACGGAAGGCAAATCCATCGCGGTGTACCACTTTGGGACTTTTGATGGCCAAAAAATTAATCTTTGATAAATTTGACACATGTGTACCGATTTGAGGTCTTTTATGGTATTAATTTAAAAAAAAAAAGAAGAAGAAGAGAAAAAGGAGCCAACTTGGCTGTTTTATATGGATGGGGATGTGGATAGGATCTACATTCAATGGTGAGCTAAACCAAAAGCTACTCATAGGTCAAGACTAGGATGGGCCAGCCAAGCCCACATCATGTTCGAAGCCTAAGAGTTCACAGACATGGACCTAAGAGTTTGGATCCAAGACGGCTCTCGCGGGTCTTCTCTTCTCGATGTTCAAACCAATCCAATTTGACACATTCCTACACCAAAGAGCACATAGAGAAAGAGAGAGAGAGAGATCTCCCCATGGACTCCCAGCGAGAACGCCGTGACAAGCCCGCCCTTCCACTATTCAACTCCAATCGATCTTGACCTTTGAAGGTTCAAAGGATTGATTCGAAGGGATCGAGTAGGACGGTGGAGCATCTGGTTTGAATGCGGCATATTTCACAGTCGGATTACGGGGACCTCCCGCCTACGGAATGTTTGGTTTGGTCGGGGCGATTCGAAAGGAAAAGTATGGATCTAGATAATTACGAGAGTAAAGAAGAGAGAGGATTTGACAGGAGTGGGGGATTCAAAATCGTCTGGACGCTGGCGAGAGAATCGAAATGTGTCCCTTTATGGGTTAGGAATACTATGAGATAAGGTTGTGAATGAGAAGAAAGAGAAAAAGTCCCGTTTACTAATATAAAATCCTTCCCGGTTCCTCCTGCCAAACGCGTGTCTACCCGATAACTCTGCAGTCGAAGTCTTGCCCGATGCACACGGATGGAATTGGTTTAAGTTCGTGCCCGAAAACCAATCGAGCCAAAATATCCGGATATTTCATGCATCCAAAAAAAAAAACAATCGAGAATCGTTTCTTGAATTTCTTCTGCAAAAACCAATCGGGATTTTCTCGAAATTCTAATCCGGTGTCGCCAGGATCGAACGCCCAAGCACCGGAAGCATCTCTCTCTACGACGAAAGGAAACTCCGAGACTCCTTTCGTATCGGGACACACTCTGCGGTCGAAAGCCTTGCGCGACGCATACGGACGAACCGGTTTACGTTCACGCGCCGAAACCAACCCGAATGTTGTTCTTTAGTTACACATTCCATCGCTTTTTCTTCAATTCTATTTTCAAAACCAGCGTGGATTTCACGAAATTCCAATCCAGCAAGTGTCGCCGAAACCGATCGCGCGAGCATAAGAACCGCCCCCTCCTCTCGACACAAAAAAAAAGGGGGGGAAATTCGGGGTTCCTCCCTTGCATCGGGGCATCATGCTTTCGCACCTCCGACTTAAATTACCTCGTTCGACGCGCTCGGAACCTCTTATCCCCTTATCCATGTACCGCGCCGGACGGGATAACGAAATCAATTCCACGGAATTAATGCAGAGGAACGGATTGACCGGCCGAGCACGCAACTCCAATTTTGCTGCCTTTTTTTTTTTTTTAAATCGCCAAAACCGATCCCTGTCGAAGATTGAATCCTTGCTCGGCCTCGAAAGCAACAAGAAACAAACAGGGACACGAATGATGATCAGGAGGAAACGTCACCCGCTTTTACGTCACCGGGGGTCGGGGTCGGGGTCGGGGTCGGGGTCGGGGGGGAACGGATAAGGTGGCGCGGAAGAGAGCGTGCGGAACATTCGACCAACGACCGAAAAGTCAATCCGGACAAACCCCCCGGGGCGCGTGGGGGCGGGGGGGGGCGGGTCCCACCCTGGCTTTTCGAATTCCGGAGGAATTGCGCGTTTTTATTTTTTTATTTTAATAAAGAAAGAAAAACGAGCCCTTTTTTCCCTTCTCAGCGGATAAGGTCGGGCGGGGGGGGGCCCCACCCGCAACCCCCCGCGTTCACACGCAACTAACCCTCCGACCCGACAGGCCCCACCACGAAACCCCGCTCTGCGGATAAGGTGGGCCCCCCCCCCAACCGGCCCCCCTCCTCCCTCGCCTTTTCTTTTCTGCATGGCGCGAGGTGGAAAAGGGGGGAGGGACGGGAGAGGAAAAGACAGGGGAAACGTAGCTCCGAGGAGGGGAAAAAATATCCCTTCCTTCCTCGTACACGCCTTTGCCTTCCTCCTCTCCTTTTTTTGCCCTCTTTTTCCTTCTTCCTTTTTGGCTTACGTGGCAACGCTCGCCACAATATTTTATCGAGCGATGGTTATGCAAATGGTCTCGGAACGCGGCCCGTGGAATTTATTTTAATGTCGTATTTAATATGATCCCCGAATAATATGAAAATATATGATATTATCCCTGGATCTGAATTAATGGAACGACGACATTAAAAATTTTCGTATAGTCTGAGGACCAAACTGAACATGTACTAAAATTTCGAGGATTATATCGAGCAAATTTAAAGCTCGTGAACGACATTACGTATTGGGCTAAAGTTCGAGAATCACGTTACACGTTGAATCAAATTTCAAGGACCGTTTGTGTCGTTTTTTCCCTTTTATTAACATGTAT
The DNA here is from genome assembly GCA_031216405.1 of Syzygium malaccense. NCBI lineage: Eukaryota > Viridiplantae > Streptophyta > Magnoliopsida > Myrtales > Myrtaceae > Syzygium > Syzygium malaccense. The sequence continues at coordinate 1,687,809 of CM062254.1, read as the reverse complement.
GCCTTTGAGTAGGAAAAATACTATTTCTTGTGAAATGCGTAATCAAGTGGCTCGCTTCATTTTTATTTTTATTAACAAGCGACTTCGAGTGGCTAAATTTCATTTCTTATAAAATGCGTAATCAGCATGGCGAGAGGCGAATATATAAGGCCACGGGGACGACTACCGTGGCATTGTCGTGAAAATGATGGACAGGCAACGAGACGGCACTTATCGATTAAAGATGCATGTGGGAGACGTGCCTCGAACTGGTATGCCTGCAACGAGATTTGCCGTGCAAATTCGATGTAATGGTTTTGTGAGCTTGCAAATCATACAAAATCTCTACATATTGAGAAATTATTGTGCGTGTCACTATCGACTTTTTTTTTTTGATCGGGTCGTGACACGCATGTCGTGAGATATAAAAAGGATTTCGGATTTCGTGATGTTTTCGAATGTTAATAGATCAAAATGACATGTATTATGCATAAGATACGAGGTTAATAAGTAGGAATGAATAGCAATGATTCGAACCACATAGAAAAATGGCACTCTACAGGAAAACTTTGCCCGGAAGTATCGTCCCGAAGCGTATCGGCCGGAAAAATCAAAGCATGTCCGCTAAAGTTTGGTCTATTAAAGCAATGGACGGCTTCAATGTCGCGGAGCGTGCAAACGGGATTTGAATTTATTGAAATAAAACAAACCACTGGGCACCATTTCAATCGAGAAGACAAAAAAAAAGGTTATTGACATGAGCAGTCTCTGAACTTTGATCAAATATGCAATGTGATTCTTGAACTTTTAATTTGTTCAATGTGATTTATGAACTTTAGCTCAATATGCAATGTGATCCTTGAAAATTCAATTTGCTCGATGTGATCCCGGAATTTTCGGTACGTGTTCAATTTAGTCCATAAACTATATGAAAATGTTTAATTTAGGCATTCCATTAATTCAAGCTCAGGAACTATATTGACCATATTCATATAGTTCAAGAATTAAATTGAACTCGTACCGTAAGTCTAAGACCATTTTGAATAAATTAAAAGTTCAAGGATCACATTGAATACCGAGTTAAAGTTCAAGGACTACATTAAATAATTAAAAGTTCAAGGACTACATTGCACGTTTGCCTGAAGTTCACGGACTGTTTGTGTCGTTATCCGAAAAAAAAAAAAAAAAGAACAGCGAGTTTTCTTTTTACATAAAACAAACGGGATTGAACACAAAACATGGTGTTTCGACCAAAAAAGCACCATGTTTTATGGGAGTTCTATTTCGGTCAAACGTGTTTTATGGTAGTTCCACTTACATACAAAACAACTGTTTTGGAGTTTACTAAAATATCGTCGGCAGTACACACAAAGAAAGAAATATCGTCAAGAGAAGTCGAATACCTCGTCCTAAGAAGATCGATTGAAAAAAGGGGGAACCAATCCGATCCGATCGATATTAAAATCGGATTTCATTCGTGAGATTGAATTGTCAAGTCACGAACCTATAGATTATCATTCTAAACTCGGATTATTCATCAATTAGTAATTATTATGCATGTGCATCTAACGGATTTACCATTTGCTTAAACACTTGCTTTGGTACTAGAAGTCAAGTACCTTTATAAAAGGAGAGATTATTATGGGAGCGTGTGAGCTTGAGTGTCTTGGCATTCAATCTCTTTCAAGATGTCGGATCATCGAGCTATTCACCCATTCAGATGTACTTATCATGTCTTTAGAGATTTCTCGAGAATAACTCAATTGTACTTGAAAGCGATCTCGAATGTTGAGATGCGATCGAAAAGATTTGATTGCACAAATAAAGAAATGTAGATTATTGAATTGCACAAAATGAAACTTAGAGGACCGAATTGTATAAATCCAAAAAGTCAAAGGCCCCGATAGAACAAAATGAAAGTTAAAGAACCAAATTGCGTAAATACCGAAATTTAGAGGATTAAAATCGCACCCAACCCTACAAATTATCAAACTTGTCGAAATGGATCATAAACCCATTTTTTAACCCATATTTGATCAGTAGTGTTGTTATATGCGTTAGTTATATTTAGTAAATTGATCATAAATAGGTTTAGAATGGTAAAATTCAAAATAATATGATTGCTAAATGGGTTTATAACTTATGTAAACCCAAGTTACCAACTTATCTCTATGACTCTCTCTTAGGGGTGTGCAAAGGAACCGGGAACTGTCTGGAATCGGATTGGATTGACCCCGGAACTGGTAGTTCCCAAGGGAATCGATTTGATTCCTGGTTCTAATTTATTGGAATTGGTGGGTACCGGTCCGATTCCTGATTCCTTCTGTGGTATCGCTCACCCGCCTACCTGGACCGGACTGATAATATATATATAATTTTTAAGTTCGACCAAAAAAAGAAAGAAAAAATCTTAAGAAAAATCCCTAATTGAAATTCAAAGCCCATCTAACCGAGTCGAGTGCTCGTCTCATCTCACTCTCACCTTGCTTGAGTCATCTCTATTCTCTCACTCACGGCCTCGACTCTCAAGCTCAAACACCCATTGATTCATGGCCGCCCCTCCGATCGTTCATTGCCTACCTCTCTTGTTCTCGGTTACCTCCATTTGTGTGAAATTTGGTGGGACCAGTTCTGTGGACCTGCCCGGGAACCGAATGGGGTGGATCTATGGAATTAAAGAACGGTTCTCAATTCCAATTTTTCAGAACCGATCTTTAGCGGGTAGTTCCCGATTTCAAGGTGAAAACCGTCCATCCAGAACATGCTCATCTCTAGTCCCTCTCACCCTCACTCGATCTCATACTTTCACCTCGGTTTGTATAAGAGTTTTTTTTTTCTAGTTTTGATCAAATATGAAAATATTTTTTGCAATACGGGTCAGGTCGGCATCAATCGTTAGATTCGCATTTACAGGTAGGTGGATCGAAAACGAGTTAGACATATCAAATCAGGTAGGACCGTTTTCGACTCGACTCCGCCCGCTCGTCGTGTCTCCAAATTATCATCACTTAAAAAAACAAATCGGATAATTATCTAATCCGGAATGCCTTACAGTTCTCCTAATCGCGATCATAATAAATGCGATGACAACGCGAATTCCAAATTCGCATTAACGCCTCCACCGCCCCACCCCCCAACCAAAAAACCGGAACGCAGCTGTGCGGATGACGTGGACGCTCGCGATTCGCGGAACGGCGCGGTGGGGCTCGGCGTGGGGCCCGGCGCGGACCACAACAGTAGTCCCGAAAAGGGAGCGTCCGTACGAGTGGGTCCCGCCCCACACCGTCGGTCGGGGCCAAAAGCGGAAATTCGCAAATCGAAATCTCGAAAGGATCCGTCCGTCCCCACGCCGACCCACCCGATTTTATCCGCACCGAAGCTTCCTGCTTTCCCGAAAGGGCCCCCCGGGTCGGGCCCTATTTGCGGGCCTGCCGCCGGAGGGACCGCACGAAAATGCCCCGGATCGGCGGGGGCAGTTTGGTAAATTGGGGGGGGGAGGCGTCAGCAATGAATGCACTATACCGTCGGAGGGCGGATGGCGTGGTCGAGCAGCCGCGTGCACCTTGTCGGTCATTTCCCGCAGCCCAATATTAATTTAATTAATCAAAATATCAATTTTTTAATTTGATTAATTTGTTTCCCGTAATATTTTCACCCGGCCCCAGCTGTCAAAATTTATTGGCTTACAGCTCATCCGCGCGTCACTTTTCACGTCACAATTCCGATTTTTTTTTTACCTCGGGGGTTATCACAAAATGATTTCGAAATTTTCCATCGCCCGATATTAATTAATTAATTAAAATATTAATTTTTTTAATTGATTAATTTGTTTCCTTATTTTTCACTTTCGATTCTAATATTGAAATAATCTCGAAATTTCAAGGTAAATTGACATAGTAAGTTTATCATTATTACAAAAGCTGCACGTGAAATAGCAATGATTGAAATATATTCTTTCTTTCCCGATCCGTTTCTTGTGAGCGTGCTACGGCCCCTCGAGACCCGTCAACATTATAGCATCACCGCCTATCACCGATTTGTGGGGCACGATCTTCTCGTGTCATTTTAAATTGTCATTATGATGTTCAAATGTGATTACAAAGTGTTTCTTTACAAAGATATAGGCAAAAACCTGCCGGTTTTTATTAGCTTCAAATCAATCCGGTTGTGTCAGTTGAGTTTGGGTTCATCTCAGTCAATTCATGTCGCATTAGAATCATATTCTTGTATCACGTTAGGAATTGTTATGGCCGCCGATGCCCTTTGAACCTCCACGATTGTCACCTATAGGATTACCTCTCTTAGCTCCTTCTCCCTCTCTTGAGCTCTGACGTTATAACCTTCACCGAGAGACGTGTGGCCTTGGGTTAAGGGTCAAATAAGGTTGGCAACTTTACTTGAGCGAGTTCCATAACAATCGTAACTCCTATCTAACTCATATTCCTTTCTTGCAATAGAAACGGAGGATGGGCGATAGCAAAAAGCAACACGTACGAGGCACGACAATAAGGCAAAAGGCAAAGAAAGAAGAGCAATTTTATATTTAGGTTCGTTTGTTTTGTGTAATATGTTAAGTGTCCTCGTCTTCTCTAGCCACTGGGTGGGTAGTGTAATTTTCGATAAGACTTTATTAACGGGTGTCTCGAGATCATCTGTTAATTAACGAATCAAGACAATTTCGTAGTTTCCAACGTACCGACCATTCTCGTCTTATTTCGAATCGAGTATATTCAACAGGTTGTGGTGAGGACTCGTCGGCCCGACTTTCTTTAACGAATATCAGCCCTCCTCGACCTAATTTCTGTATCCGTCACTATTTTACATCACGGTTTCTTGAAGGGCCGAGTCAAGATTTACCAAGTATCTTTTCCCGTGCCCTTAAGTTGTTTCTCTAGCACGACAACCACGTTTAAAACTACGACCAGAAGAGACAATGTTACGTGACGAGGAAACCAATAGATTAGACAAACATACCAACAAACATCTTCCAATTTTCAGAACACGAAAGACCATCGATAGGCTGCAACTCTACGTTTCTTCACAAGTCCTCCACGGCATTCATTTCAAATTTTCAATTGCTCAAATTTTTCATTTTCTCCTTTTTTTTAATTGGTCTTTTTCCTGTCCTTTCCTGGCCGCAATTAACGACGGAAAGAAAAAAGGAAAAATCAAAAGGAAAGGAGGAATTTTCATTAGAAAAGAAGCGGGGAGACTTATCTTAGAAGAAGAAGCATCCTTTGATTTTGATACTTATCCTATGTTCTAAGCTGTCGTGTCGGGCGGTCCCTTTCGTTACGCAGCTGTTGTTGGGGATAATCTCTTTGGTGGCGGCACGATTTGTGGCCAAGGTACTCACGAGATGCATGCTCATTGGTCACTGTAGTCGGAAAAAAAAACACATTATTTCGCAATTTTTCTAAATACCCACATGGAAAAAAAAAATACCCATTTGGAAAGACATTGAATTTCTAGTGGCCGAGCCGTAATTGAAAAAGATTTGTCTCGTGGAAAAAGTTAGATTAAGGGGACGATAATCCCGTGGTTATCCATGCAAATGGTCATATTTATAATGATTAAGGGAAAAGTGGGGGAGATGGATGTGGGTCTGCACGACACCAATGGCGGGAGGATAATCTTCTTTATTGATTTAGGGTCGGAGTTCCCTTTGATCATGCCCTATGGAGTTAGGTGTTAGGTTATGACAAGTAAATCGCTCCCAACAAATGATTTTGCCCTTTTCGTTTTTCTATATGCTTTGCTGATATATCCCACGTACCATGAGCGTATACCCCATTTATATTTCACGTGTTCTCTCTTTGCATATCGGCTTTGGCTTTCATATTGGATGTTCTAATACGGATCCCGGTTTATACGACGTTCGCGATCCCTAATTGTCAAATTCCCACAAGCACTAATAGACATGCGACTATGATGGTAAAGAGATTAGAGAGTGGGGCCGAAGGGTACCGGGTTCGAGATTTAATCCCCGTGAGCATCGCATAGTAGAAAGAGTGAGGCCTATAAAAAAAAATTCCCAAGCATCGTTTCTGATCCGTTTTTGGAATTGGGGTTCGATCCAGGTTTGTAAAAGCGTACGCGATCCCCACTTGTCAAAATCCCAGGTGTACCAACAAGCATGTAGCCCTTCTGGGTAAAGGGATTGTGGGGTGAGGTCAGAGAGTACCCGGGTTCGATCCATGCGAGCATTGCATATACATGTACATAGCGCGATTCCTGATCCGGCTTGTACGTGAGATGATGTGTCAAACTATCCCGCGTCGCTTATCTAGAGGGTGCCGAATAGCGGCACCATATTGTTTTAGGAATTTGGGATCGAAAAAAAAAAAAAAAGAAATTGAGGATCAAACTTGTGATGGTGATAGAGGGGGATTGGATCCCAACGCTGGATTGTCCATATGCATCTGCGAATTCTTGATCCTGAAGTCGAGATTTTTTTTACCAGCACAATATCCGAACGTATGCGTAGTAATTATGGATGGATAGCATAACGGCCGAAGATCTTTCAATATCTGGGGGCTCTTACCACACCATTTAAGAAGGAAAATAATGGTGAATCCACTGTAATAGAACCGGTATATCAACATCTTATATATGCGTTTATCCAAGCGATAATGACATAAATAGTACTTGAATTTTGACCCAATATGTAATATGATTCCCGAACTTTTAATTTATTCAATATAGTCAATTCAATTTAGCTGAATGTACAATATTGTCCAAAAACTTATTTTCATGTAATCTAGAGACTAATTTGAAGACTTACCAAAAATTCAGGGACCGCATCGGACAAATTAAAAGTTTAAGGATGAAGTTGCACATTGGGTTAAAGTTCAAAACCATACTGTACAAATTAAAAGTGCGGAGATCACTTTGCATATTGAACCATAGTTCAGGACAATTCGCGTCATTTTCCATTTAAATATGCAGAGGGGCAAGCAAGAAATAAAGCATCTCAGAGAGGGGCAATTGAGGGAGGCAGGAAGAAGAAAGGATAGGAAGAGAAATCCAACAGATAATAACGTAAGACCAACCACAGTCAGAATCCAACTGTACAATAACATTACTCTCTCTTCCTTCTTTCTTTCTTTCTTTCTTCTCTGTCTTTCCCTCTCGATCTCGTGCAGTATATCTTCATTCTTTTTGACTTTTCTGATGCCACGTTTTATCCACAGCCACAGAGAGAGAGAGAGAGAGAGAGAGAGAGAGAGAGAGCTCCCTTCCTTATTGAACGAACCAACACGGACACGGACACCAGACAACAGCCCACACGAAACTGTGGCCTCTCTGCCCAAAAACAAAAAAAAGAAAGAAGAAGAAGAAGAAAGAGAGAGAGAGAGACTTTCCAGTTGTTCCCTTTTCTTGGGTCCTTCTCTCTCTTTTCTCTCTGTTTCCAAATCCCACCATTTTTACTTCACCAGCTTTGAACCTAACTCACCCTCTCCCTCTATCCTTCTCTCTCTCTCTCTCTCTCTCTCTCTCTCTCTCTCTGTGGAATCTTGAACTGTGTAAAGGAGCATTCTTTACTCGACAGTTTTCTCGTGCTTCTCCATCTCCTGTAAGTTCCTTCCTTCCTTCCTTCTTTCGCATTGCTCTCGCAAGCCTTCTCTCTTTTTTTGCCATGTTGGTCGCCAAGAACGAAACGGAAGACATGGGTCTCTTTTGTTTGATGCAACGTGTGTTGTGGGAGAAAAAATGGTTTTGCTTTGCTTGTCTTACGGTTTATGCAGAGCTGTGATTGTGTGAACAGTCCGTGTGCTTTTCTTTCCAGCCCAGAATTTTGCCTTTTCTTTTTCTTGATGATCTGGCCTGATGATGGTGTTTCTGTAGGAAGAGTGCAAATTTATGCAGCAAAGCCTCTTGCCCAACAAGTGCTGTGGAAAAGTTTGAACCGTCTTCTTCTTCTTCTTCTTCTTCTTCTTCAGGTGGATGATCTGACACCCTCATTCTCTCATTAAATTCGGGTCATCTGAAATGAGTCATCCATTTGAGATTAAGCCTCAAGGAGTGCATTTCAGTGTCTATTTGAGTGCAAAGTTCATGAAAGGCCTCTGGGAATATTATAATACACCAGATATCCCCACATTTTACGTTCCTTGGGGAGTAGGAAAGATTTCAGTTCTGAATCGATCAGTTCCTTATTATCTGCGAATCAATCAAGACACAAAACTCATGATTTCTGCCAAAAACTTGCTGCATCTTGTTCGTTGATGCCATGTCAGTTACCCCATTTAAAAGCAAGCCACCTCGAGGACTTCCATAATACTGGTCGAGCTTCAATGAAAAGATCACGTCTTCTTTTTGGCACAATAATCCTCATTCGATTTCTGTATTCTTTTTAGTGAAGATTTCATTCTAATATTGAAAATTTGGTAGCTGATTAGGCTTGTGGTCCCCCATTTAATGCATTAACTAAATGTATTATGGGAGCACGGTTACTGGACGGATAAGATAATTAATGAGTAATTGAAATGATTGTTCTGCGAACGTCTTGTTTTGCTTTTGCTGAGTATGTGTAAACATAATCTTCTGCATTTTCTTTCTAAATGGCGATGCTGACTTTAGCCTGATCTTGTACAATCATGACATATTTGGAAATCGGAACCATTACGCAGGTCAGTGATCTATCGGAAGTTCTATAGCGAGAGAAGTCTTACGCCGAATAAGAAAAATTGATTTCGACAAAATTCTAATTATTCTTATAGTATGGCTCTCTTTCTCCCTTTGGTTACGTTAATGTTGTTCCTTCATTTCTATGCTTAGAACCACTTATCATGTTCTTAAAGCCTATCCTGAATCGGAAATATGTCTTCACCTCAAGCCAACTAGAAGCACCTTGTAAAATTATCAGATAGAGCTATATATCTTCAAAGGCATTACAATTGAATACCAAGCTTAGTTGTGTTAACGTATTACACAGTTTTGGATTGCAAGATTAGACAGCAACACTCTATCCACGGGAATGAAAATTGACTCTGATCCATGTACAAGATCAAATTGCATAATTTTTAATATCCTTTTGTTGGTGCCTGAAGTAAAAGTACTTTTCAGATCTAAAAGGAGAATGTAAAAGGAGACATGGCATCTCTGTATATGTAGAAATGCTGCATTTCCATGGAGAGTTTGCACTAAGTAATTTTCAGATCTAAAACTGACCGTGATTGTAGGAGTCATGATGTGTGTCATTCCCTCCTGCAGATAGTTTCAGAGGCTTCTTCACGAAGGGTTTGAGCTCTGCACCAATTCGACTTCTTGAGGAGGGGATAACGCAAATATATTCACTATGATGGTGTCAAGATCTTGCATAAGTTTATTGGATTTGGCATCTGGGGACATGATGAATTTCCCTCCAACTCCAAGGAACCTTCCGAGAGTGATAACAGTACCAGGAATCATTTCCGACATTGAAGATGAAAGCACTAGCAGCGAGTTAAATAGATCTTTGTCCAAGCCTCAGGGAAAGATAATACTAGTTGCAAACTTTCTGCCCCTGAATGGTCAGAAGGACTCAGAATCTGGCAAATGGCGTTTTAGTTTGGACGAAGACTCGCTTTTATTGCAAATGAAGGATGGATTCTCAGCCAAGGCTAATGTGCTTTATGTTGGGTCCTTAAAGATAGATGTAGATTCGAGCAAGCAAGATGAAGTTGCGCAGGAGTTGTTGGAGAAGTTCAATTGTGTTCCCACGTTTCTGCCTCCGGAGATTCAGAAGAGGTATTATCACGGATTCTGCAAGCAGCACTTGTGGCCTCTTTTCCATTACATGCTTCCCATGTGCCCTGAGATTGGCAATCGATTCGACAGATTGCTTTGGCAGGCCTATGTTTCCGCTAATAAAGTATTTGCAGATAAGGTCATGGAGGTGATAAATCCAGAAGAGGACTATGTGTGGGTTCAAGACTATCATCTCATGGTTTTGCCTACTTTTCTGAGGAGACGGTTCAATCGGGTTAAACTCGGGTTCTTTCTTCACAGCCCATTCCCTTCATCAGAAATCTACCGTACTCTGCCCGTCAGAGACGAAATACTCAAAGCACTCCTAAATGCAGATCTGATTGGATTCCATACATTTGATTATGCCCGTCATTTTCTTTCTTGCTGCAGTAGAATGATGGGGTTAAACTATGAGTCCAAGCGAGGTTACATCGGACTTGAATATCTGGGCCGGACGATCTACATTAAGATTTTGCCCGTCGGTATCCACATGGGAAGGCTAAAATCCGCGTTAAACCACTGCTCTTCTGCCGCAAAAGCCATGGAAATTCAGAAACAGTTTCAGGGTAAAAGGATTATACTAGGGGTCGATGACATGGACATATTTAAAGGTATCAGTCTAAAGTTACTCGCCCTCGAGCAACTCCTGAGGCAGCGCCCAGATTTGCAAGGACAAGTGGTGATGGTTCAAATTATGAACCCTGCCAGGAGCACTGGGAAGGATGTTCAAGAAGTGAAGAAAGAGGTCTATTCGACTACCGACAGGATAAACGAAACGTTTGGTTTCCCAGGCTACAACCCGGTAATTTTGATCGACCATCCAATTTCTTTTTACGAGAAAAGCGCCTATTATGCTTCGGCAGAATGTTGCATTGTTAATGCCGTGAGAGATGGGATGAATCTGATTCCTTACAAGTACATAGTTTGTAGGCAAGGATCTCAAATAATTGACGATGCTTTGGGGGTAGCCGCTGAGACCCCTCGGACTAGCATGCTTGTTGTCTCGGAGTTCATCGGCTGCTCACCCTCATTAAGCGGGGCCATCAGGGTTAATCCATGGGACGTTGATGCGGTTGCTGATGCACTCAACTTAGCCATCACAATGCCTGCAATTGAGAAGCGGCTTAGGCACGAGAAGCATTATCGTTACGTCAGCTCCCACGATGTAGCATATTGGGCCCACAGCTTCATGCAGGATTTGGAGAGATCATGCAAGGATCACTATAGGAAGCGTTGCTGGGGCATCGGTTTCGGCCTGAACTTCAGGATTATGTCTCTGTCTCCAAGCTTTAGGAAATTATCTGTCGAAACTTTACTCTCTTCTTATAAGAGAACTAATAGCAGAGCTATATTTCTGGATTATGATGGAACTTTGGTCCCTCAAGCTTCCATCATTAAGACCCCGAGCCCTAACGTCATCTCCATTCTGAATGATCTCTGCGATGATTCAAGCAACACCGTGTTCTTAGTTAGTGGCCGGGGGCGAGATTCTTTGGGTGGCTGGTTTTCACTATGCGAGAATTTGGGTATAGCAGCTGAACACGGATATTTCATGAGGTATATTATGTACACAAGTCAATGTTTTCCCCCCTTCTCTATATAAAGTATAGACTTTCATTTACTTCAACCATCACCGGAGTTTAAATTTGGGAATTTGGGTCCTTATCTTGCAGGTGGAGCAGGGAAGCAACTTGGGAAACTGGTCGGTTGGAGGTGGATTTCGATTGGAAAAGGATTGCTGAACCAGTAATGAGGCTTTATACCGAGACTACCGATGGCTCCTACGTGGAGACTAAGGAGAGCGCTTTGGTGTGGCACTATCAGGACGCCGACCCCGATTTCGGATCCTTCCAGGCCATGGAATTATTGGACCATCTCGAGAATGTTCTCTTAAACGAGCCCGTAGTCGTGAAGAAGGGTCAGCATATTGTTGAAGTGAAGCCGCAGGTGCGAACTCACGGTTCTCTCTCTCTCTCTCTCTTATGTTTTCAGTCTTTGTTCTTATTTCCTTTGTTCCTGGCAAATCTGCAGGGAGTGACCAAGGGATTAGTGGCGGAGAAAGTTCTCTCCACTCTAAACGAAGGTGGGAAATCGCCAGATTTTGTTTTGTGCATTGGGGACGATAGATCTGACGAGGACATGTTCGAGAGCATTACAAGCGTGGCCTGCAGTTCTTCAGCGCCAGAGGTTTTCGCATGCACCGTCGGTCAGAAGCCGAGTAAAGCTCGGTACTACCTAGACGACACGATAGATGTTTTGACGTTACTTCAAGGCATGGCTGCTGCCTCAAATTCTAGGTCCTCATGCAGAAGAGAGATCCAGCCACATCAATAAAGCTCCACTTGAAACGCGACGGCAAGATTTTTCTCGACACAATCACGCGGATCGGATAGCTGGTGGCGAGGCAGCCATATGCTCAGGTAGGCTCGCTTTTTCCCCCCCGGCTGGACGGATCCTATTGTTGGTTGGTTCAGGTTCAAGCATATTGTCGGGCCGCCGCATCCTCTCTGCACTTTTTAGCTGCAGAGTAAAATGGCTCGAGACCCTCTTGTCGGTCGCGTCTCGGGGGTCGATCGAATTCTTTTTTGAATACCGTTCCCTGTTTTCTCTTCCTCATTTCACTGGGCTCTGGGTGGAAAGCATGGTGTACATATTCTCTTGGTGGTGGGAATGGTGGTTGTATACTCAGTTACTGTCCAAATATTTGACACAGCTATAGCCTGTTAGCGAGAATGACATCGATGGTGTACTCACTTGCTCTGCTGAATCACGAACAGCAAACTCGCGCTCCGTCACCATTCATCGGAAGTCTGGAGTCGCAGAGAACTGGCGAAAATGACATCGATATTGTACTCGCTTGCTCTGCTGAATCAAGAATAGCGGACTTGTGACTCCGTCTCCATTCGTCGGAAGTCCGGAGTCGCAGAGGACCGGCCGTTCTTTCCATCCAAAACACGGCTCACGGGTGCGAATCTCTGTCTGCCGTATAACTCAGCAATACGAAGACGAAAGACCCATCTTTCCCGGATCGATTTGGATCTCGTCACGAGCGGCACGAAGCCTTCTTGGAGTTCAAGCTTAAGTACGAATCATGGAGTGGCCATTTTCTTAGCAAAAAGCAACCTGCGCCTTCAAGAACCGACCGTCTCTCTGCGCGTTAGCCCTCCGCGGCGCCACCCTTTCAGGTCGAGCATGGCACCTCGGGTCGAGTCTCGCGTACCAAATTATGGACGCCCACCGCCCCGATCCCCGGGCCCCACCGAAATTACGCGCTCCCGCAGAGCACCAGATCAGCGCCACCTACCCAACCAGCCACCCACCCAGCCACCAGCCACCGCCAACCCAACGGACGTCTAACGACTACCTCCGCTCCTCGGCGAATTTACCGAAACGCCCTCGTCGGCGGGCCCGACCCACCGCCTCTCCTAACTAAAGAGCGAGAATTAGGTCTTTGGATTAGTGGGGATCTTAGGAGTCCAATCATGGCATTGACAGTTGGTGCTTCCATTTTCGCAATTCAATTATTTCAGAATAATGTTGGGGGTTAATAAATCAGAAGATGCAAAGTTAGGTATCTCGTATGATTAATGTAGGGAAAATGGCACGAATAGACTATTTGAAATAGTTCATTAACTTCGGCTCAATGTGCAATGTTGGCTCTCGACTTGAATTGGTTCGATGTGGTCCCTCGGCTCTAACCCAACGTGCAATGCCGTTTTTGAACTTCTAATTTGCTCAATCTGGATCCCTGGACTTTTAGCCTAATGTGTAATATCGTTTATAAACTTTTTATTTTGTACATGTTCAATTTAATTCCTGAATTATATGAAAACGTTCGATATTGTCTCCGAACTTGAATTGATGGAAGGATAATGTTGGATATATTCATATAGTTCGTCAACTAAATCGAACATTTTTTTAAAGTTCAAGGATCACAATGAATAAATTAAAAGTTTAGGGATGACATTGCACACAAGGGCCAAAGTTCGAGGACCGCGCCGAACAAATTAAAAGTTCATGAACGATACTGCACGTTGGGCAATATTCAGAGACTATAGAATACTCGGAAAATATGATTACAACATGATTTTGTTGGGTAACCAAAATGTTTAGATTACCATTACAGCCTTATAGGGAGAGAGGGCAAAAAAAAAAACTTTTAATAGATTAATGACAAATACTATTAATGGGATAGAATATCGTCATAAATGGTTTCGACAGACTGTTCAGCTTTGAAAAAGCTACAAAAAGTGGTAAAATATCAAGAAATATATAATAAATTAAATTATTTTCCAAATATTTCCAAAAAGAAAATCTTAAAAATAGGGCGAGTGGTGCAGCCAAAATTTGATTTGCGAGGATAGGAGTCGACCGTTTACCGGGAGAGCAAGTGAACCTCGCAGCCAAAGATAGGCTCCAGCGAAGCTTATCGAAAACCGGAATTTCCCGGTCAACCCGTCTCCTCTATTTATACGCAGAAAGCCTCTGCTTCGGCGTAGAGAGAGAGAGAGAGATAGAGAGAATGAGCGCAGAAGAATCGGCCATGGCGGCGTCGGCGACCACCGCGGAGCCCGACCCGATCTACGAATACCCGCCGTCGCCCTCCGCCTGGTGCTTCTGCTTCCCCCGCTTCCGCGCCCGCGCGTCGCGCCCCGCCGCCGGGTCGTCCTTCTGGGAGCGGGTGGCGTCCGGCGGGGGGGGCGGGCGGCGCCGCCACGACGGCGGCGGCGGCGAGGGATGGTGGGCCCGCGGGCTGGGGCACCTGAAGAGGCTCCGGGAGTGGTCCGAGATCGCCGCCGGGCCCAGGTGGAAGACGTTCATCCGGCGGTTCAACCGGAAGGCGCACCGGCACGGGCGGCTCAACTACGACCCTCTGGATTACGCCCTCAACTTCGACGAGGGGCAGAACGGGGATGTCGACGAGGAAGGCGAGGAGGGCGGCGGGTTCCGGAACTTCTCGGCCCGGTTCGCCTCCTTGCCCGGCCCGATCAAGCCGAGGCCGGGAGCGGCTCCGGCGGCGGATTCAGGGCGGGTGCCGGAGGTGGCGGTTTCCGTGTAGGCGGCGGCGGCGGCGGCGGCGCCACGTCATTTTGCCTTTAGAAATTCTTTAGAAAAGATAGATTTTTTTTATATATTAAATAGCTTTGGAGATTGCGTGAATTGTGTATAGAGTTGGGTTTGAATCATTGGTGTTTGTCGGGAATTACAGTTGTTTTTTGTTTGTGACGATACAAAGGAGGTCGTTGGATTAATTCCAGAGGATTGATCAATTTCAATGAATAATGAAAGCAAAGCCAATGTCCCTTTTGCTCTCTTTCGCTTGCCGCCGGCGAAGATTTGGCCACCCGATGAATTGGGCGTGTGTTTTGAGACTGAATTGTCGTTATTTGTCATTATTTGAGATAAGATTCAGCTCAAGTATTTTTTTGAGGAAAAAAGAAAAAAAAGATTCACTTCAAGATCTTAGTTGAAATTTTTGCTAACAAGTTTGACTTGAGTTATGTGCACTCTGAAAAATTATGGTGCGCCTCGAAGTGATGGCATGAGCTTGTTTGGTTGTTGTTCAACTACAAGCTATTAAAAAAGGGATAAAAAACCATTGAAAACCCAAAACTATACAAAATTGTACCTGCGCGACACATTAAACCTTTCGTCAAGGTTTTATCAAATGATTTTTTAGTCAAAACGACATCGTTTTTATCTCGCTAAAGCCATGGCCCATGTAGATGCTATGTTAATACCGTTTGCCTTCCGTCGTCCATGTAGGTAAATTTTCAACAGTGCTCGTTGACGGAAAATATGCCACACAGGTATAAATTTGTGATTTTTATTGTCAGAGGAAAAAAATTTATGATAAATATGTCATAGTGGGTATAGATTGAAGTTTTTTGTGGCCTTTTTCCTAAAGAAAAGGTGTTGCAAGAATTGGGCTATGAACTGGAAATTTGCCCTTTGATATAAATGGATGCCTGTCCAAAAGAGGACAACGAGGAGGGAAGAAAAGATGCAGTCTTCAAGCTGCACTTACACATGCCTCGAAATCACAGGCCGGGCAGGCAATTTTCATACATCAGGCACCTTTCTGTGACTAATTTAGTCAATGATTAAGCAATTGCGCTGTCCCACGAGAATGATCCACGCCTAGCTTTGATGGCGACACCAAGCGTGGGAAAAGCAATATCCTCAAACCTTATCTCCTCATCAACATCTGCAATTGAATATAATCCTCACTAATGACTTTTGCTGCCCGCGATGAGAAAACATGGATTGCTTGCTCACTTTATTACTGTGGGCAGCAGTGGGTTGATCACTCAGGTAGGAACGTGGAAAGCATTTCCATCTAGATGGGCCGATTCTGACGGCCCGATGAGCACGGCATACGTATTGAAATGGGCTTAGTTCAATGGCCATGTGTCGGATCGAGCTTAGAGCAAACATTTGCAGACAATCCTAGAATGTCTGATGTTGACGCCCTTTCTCAACAAACTTCAGATGCACTGGTACAACGTTTCCCCAAGCCGGTTTATCGGTGAACATGTGACCCGAGTTGTGAACTTTCGAGTGTGTAAGCGGCGATCTAAGCCACGATCCTGCGATGTGCGAGATTTAGAGAGTTCTGTCCCCGAGGAAAGAGCGAGGCCGGTGGCCAGACTAGCGTGACGAAACACTGTGCAAGGCACTGGGAAGGTGCAGCTCAAGATGCAGGACATGCCCGAAAAGAATAGGGCTAGAGAAACAGAGTTAAAACCGGTCTGGTTATTCGAACTGCTTTCATGGCATTGCGTGGCGCAATGCATCATATAATGCTTCAGCCAAATTGTTGTCTAATGTGTTCTTACTTTATTCAGCCGAAGTTATATTGTTAGCCCTTACCTCCAAAATGCCACAGAAAAGCAGACAGAAGAAAAGCTCAAGCATCTTCATTGATTCTTTAATTTGCCGAGAGATTCGCAGGAATCAAAGATAACAAGAAGATAGCTATTGGAAAAAATACCTGATTGCTACTATGTGAACTAGAGAAGTCACCGAAGAATCTCTCATTTCAGCACCTAGGCTAAATGGTTCCTAAATGGGACATCTCAGAATATATTCGAGATAGCTAGGAAGAAACATGAAAATGTAGGGGTCTGCAGTAATCTATGTAAATTACATCTGGAAACAAAAATTAAACTTCCTGAATTGTACCATCATTCGGTACTCCTGCCGGTTGACGAGTGACAACAACATGAGCATTCGGAAAACTCGGGCCCGTGCTGTTCTTAGACCAAAGCCAGATTTTGGAAACAGAGAAGCTTTCTCGCCTTGACCTCCCACTAATCTTCTTCCCCTCTTCATCCCCTGAAGAGATCCGATATTGTCGCCCTCTCGCATTTCCATTCTTCAAAACAACCCTCCTGTTGTGCGTGCAAGAAGTGGATAAAGCCACTTGCAGATCCATATCACCCTCCACATACTGATATGAACCCATTGAATAGCATCTTCTCGAGTCCAAATAGCAACTACTAGTCTCTTCTTTTATCTCTACGCTCTCTTCGTCCTCGTTTAAGCTCCTAAACTTTCCAAGCCTTACAGAAAAGACCCTCTTTTGGCTGCCCTTTTCTTCATCTATAGCTAGTTTTGGACCACAATGAACTGGATTCTCCACATCAATGGGAAATGCACTGGGCACACTCCAAGAATCATCTAAGTTGAGTGCTCGCGGGCCAGCCAAGAGATCCGTGTTCACGAGAGACCCACGACAAAGTGGGCACGTTGAATTGGAAAGAAGCCATGTGTCGATGCAACTTATATGAAAAGCATGGCTACACGTGGGAAGCAGCCTGAGCTTGTCATTGTGGGAGAATTCACACAAACAAACAGCACAATCAAATGGTTCCTTCAACCCGATGATTTCTTTGTAATAGAAAACGGGCAAAGCATCAACCAAAGCTTGTTCGAGGCCACAATCGTGCAAACGGAAGAGCTGCTGAAGCTGCCTCTGAAGGACATGAGACTCCGAGCTCTCCATGTACCTAGTGGAGTCATAGATGGATGTAGATGGCCTCCTCATGAGGAATCTGATGAGCAGATGAAGCAGACCGGAAATGAAGACGACAACAGCTAGAATTACTATGAACAGAAGAAGTGCGGGGCTAATTCGAGTAGAAGATGGTTCCGGAGTAGATTCCGTGCTGTAGTTCATGATGGAAGGACTCGACAAAGAAGTGAGAGGTAACCGAGGAGGAGCATATGTCAAGCTTCCATCTTGTTGCTTCCTCTCATACGCAATCCTAAACATTTTTTTTAGCTCTCAAACTCGGAAGACTGACCACTCAATTCAGCAGAAGCAAAAAAGCTCGCTTGGGACGTATCTACCAATTGCAACATCGGCAGTGCATGCTACATAACGGGAAATCACATCAAACCTCAATTTGTTAAAGCTAAATGGTCTCAATATGGAGACCTTGTGGCACGAAGAGTGACTAACCTTGCGAATTCATCTTGTTGTCTGGACAAGAAAGATAGGCATTTGAAGAGCAACAGAGTTCAAAAGCGAATAAAAGAAAAAAAACAGAAGGCAGAGCTGAAGATTACCTGCCTTTCTTCCGAAGAGAAGGAAGCATGAATGGCATGGATTTTAATATGCAGCTCTCAAGGCCTCAAGAGAGTTCCATCGCCCCTGATTAGTTGATGACTGTGGGTCCTGCTTTGAATTTCTTTTGCGCCACAGGAGTCCCTGAAACAGGGGATTTTTCATCTTTGTTTGTTTCTCGGATACAATATAGAAAATGGGAAGTCCATCACAAAAAAGAAGAAGGAAAAGCTAGAAAAGGGCAGTGAATGGTGTGATGGCTTGAGGTAGAAAACTTCAAAGAAAGACTCAGCAGTCATGCAGAACCATCCCCAAATCCTAGATTTTCAATCATAGGCAAAGGGCATTAGCACTTTTCTCTTAACGTCAGGTGCAACAGTCTTGGACAAACTCTTCTGGGTCGCCCTTAGATAGTCCAAAACTTTTCGATTTTGCCCTCCTAAGACCACCCATATTCAGAGAACAATCGCCTAACGTTTGACGGATTTGCTTATGCGACACCGAATTACTCCTGGTCTACCCGAGAATTATCACGTTGGAAAGATCATGCTGACACTAGAAAAGGCTCAAAGTCGATTGCTTTTAGCCTCATTCGCGGTCTCCTCCATATCATCGGGCGCAGAGACATTTTATCAAAAAGCTGGAGGATGAGGGAGACCAAGGGGGGATTTGAACCATGATTAAAGGTCCACCATTACGCACAACTTGATTGTCTACAGTCGCGTTCGTGACTTCTTTATTCATCAAGAATCTATCAAAAGCAACACCAAATGATGGGGTTTGCTGCGTCACTGCGTTTGCCTAATCTTCATGGCAAGGGTCGGTCTGTCCATCTTGGCCTGTAGTTTCCACACGACCCACCAATGCAACAAAACATATCAAGCAAACAAATTTTCCCCCCTTCTTCGGGCCGTGCAAGATCTGGCGAGGTAAAGACAAAAAATTCGAAAAGGGTCAAAACATCACTCGCTAAAAGGGACATTTTGACCCCCCATGATCACGGGTCTAACAGGGGAGCAAGCATTGCCTGCATCCGATTTATGTAAGTCCTACCATGGCCATGGCCATGGCCATCGATCTAATTTCAATTGACAAAAGTTCCGGGGTCTGAGAAGTGTCAGGTGAAGTCCCTTTCTTGAATCAGGAACCCAAAACATGGCAGACGCAAATGATGACAAGTGGATAAAAATCGAAATTTGATGCAACCCAGATCGTTTTCTTTTAGAATTATAAACGAGGGTGGGACGACCAAAATGAGCCCTTTCCCGTCAGGCAGGGGATGGCATCTGATCTCATTGATGACGATTGTGCCAACACGAGCAGGTGGCGATCATGGCTGAAACCTCCACGCTTTCTGTTAACGTTGACAACTCTGGGATGGTTAGTTGATGATGCCCCCCACAGGACAAGAAGCCGCCCCCAGATGACATTTTCTTATTTGCTTCTGGAATCTTGACTTTGACAAACACGACCAGTGGCGCTGTGTCCACTGAGCTGTTGACACCTCAACTCACAGATCAACCACTACCGTGTGATGTGAAGACTTTGCCTCAGATAAATTTAATCACCGCAAGACGCTCCACCAATCATGACAGCACGGGATGAACATGGCTCAACTAATAAGTCAAGTTTTGTTGGGCAACGGGTGATCAAATTGGCTAGGCTGGGCTGGGGGTTGAGCTAGGCTAGCAGGGCTTAGGCTCGATCCGAAACCTAAACTTTTTTGGACGAGCCCGTAAAAGGAGCCCTTGCCTAGTTCCTCTCTTACTCACTTGAATACAACGAGGGATCTAATGCGACTGTCACCTAGGGGTCACGCAACCTCAGGCAAGGTTGGCCGGCGGCTCGAGTTTTCTTGGCAAAGGGTTGAGATTTTTTTTTAAAAAAATCTAGAAAGTGTAGTTTTTTTCAAACGATATTCAAGTCAAAGTTGCTTCCGAATGTGTTTTTACGTTATACTTTACTAAACATTATTTACATTTTGGATAAACTCTTTTCACCTAAAATCTTTTACATTATCCCAAAGGCTTTCCCCAAATGTGTTACCAAACGCACCGTCGGCGAACTGAATAAGTTACAATTTGTTACTATTTATCATGGGAGCCAAGTAGCAGTAAAATTGTGCCGGATTTAGTAAATATGTTGTTTATTATACTGATTATCCCTCTAGGATTCCAAAAAGAATGTGGCTCAAATAACATTGCAATCATCCAATCATAATTATAACTCAAATAGTCAATACTCGACAATATCAAATTAGATATTCCCTATGGTTTGAGCAACAAGTGCAGCGACAGAAGCAGATACAGAAGGACCTGAGAATTGACGATCAGTTTTCTCTAGCAAATGCTTATTACTCATCAGTCATCATGTGCTCCTTCACATTTTACAACTTGAATGATCTCGACTCCGAGGCAATCGATCTCTCGTCCTCCTCCTTGATCACATTTATCATAGCCGAAACCTCCTTGGTGCTCAGCCTTTTGGTCGGAGAGGACGCAACACACTTCAGTGCTACTTGCAAAAAGTTCACCATCCTTTCCTCGTTGACACCTTCCGTGATCAGGGCCTGGTCGAACACCTCCGCGGTCCATTCCTCCCGAACCACCGAGTGCACCCATGTCGCCAAGTTGAATCCCCCATCTTGGACCATTTTTCCCGTCAGTAGCTCCAGAAGAATCACACCGAGGCTGTATATGTCATCCCTAAAGAAAATATGATCACTTTCACGTTCTTGGGCTGGTGTGATCTTTGTGAAACTTATGCTTCGGGAAAGATCTGCCTGTTCTTGGTTCTCAGTGGCCATTATTCCGTACTCACTGATGCACGGATCCATGTTCTTGTCGAACAAAATGTTTGTGGATTTGAGGTTGCCATGAGCAATCCCATCTTCATGAAGTTCCCGGTGCATGAATGCCAAGGCCTCAGCTATTTTGGATGCTATGTTCAGTCTGCTTCCCCAGTCAAAGTTATCGTCTTTAGACCCTGAAATCAACAATGCCACTGTAAAAATCTGATGACTATACATGTTGAAGCAATCGATCGTCTACTTCTAGATCCTATTAGTGGGAGTTATCGCTCGGGAATGAAGCGATTCAACTTACCATGGAGGAGTTTGAAGAGGCTGCCATTGGATTGATGCTCATACACCAAGAGCTTCTCTTGCTCTGAGCAATAAAATGCCACTGCCGCTAGTACATTCGGATGCTTTGCCTGGTCTATCTTCAGCATCCTCCTCTCGAACACTTTGCTCGAGATTGCCCTCTCTTTGATCCTCTTCACAACCAATGTGGCGCCATTGTTGATCATGACCTTGTAGAGCGTCCCGTGCCTTCCCCTCCCGAGCAACTCAGCTGGAGCTTGGAGCAAGTCCTCAAACTTCAAATCCTTCACCAAGGAACTATTGAGAATCACCAGAGATGCAGGTGCCACTCCACTATCCATAGAAATCATCGAGTGCTCTGACCTATATTCACCGGTTTTAAAATCATCACCAGAAGTGGCATTCATCTTGATGCTGCTATCGTCCATGTCGTCTTCAGACGTCTCTAAATCATCAGTCTTCTCATCTTTTGACTTGCTTTTACTTACTATTTTGTAAACGATGAAGAGTCCTATCACCGAGCCAAGGAATGCATAGCCAGTGTATATTAGGAAGCGATCAGTAGACCACTTCTTCGATGCCTTCGATGTAAGGGGCGGGGGACATGGATTCGGTAACGGTTGCCCACATAAACTGGGATTTCTTGAAAAGCTGTCTGCACTAAAACGGCCCCTTACGTCGGGAATTTGGCCGCTAAATTCATTGTCAGAGACATTGAACACCTCCATCTTGGCAAACTCGAACTCCGGAATTTTCCCACTGAGATGGTTGTTTTGAGCTAGGAATGACAGCAACCCGGGAATTTTATGCAGGCTTGGCAGTTCTCCAGTGAAGTTATTGTTCGATATGTCGACCCTCTTTAAGTTACTCAAGTGAGGAATGCTTTTAGGGAGTTGCCCAGCGAACCGATTGCCACTTAAGTATAAGTGGGTCAGATGCTTGCAGTTCGCAATCTCTACAGATATTTCTCCACTTATACTGTTGTTGTTGAGGCTTAGGACTTGAATCGATCTTGCACTGCAGAGAGAACCAGCATCGAATGTTCCATTGAGATTGAGCTCGTCGAGAATGACTTTTAGTACAGTGTGTGTGCGCGAATCGCAAGTAACGCCCACCCATCCCTGAGTGCAGGGGTCTGAATTCATGTTCCAGCCCCAGCTCTCATTTCTATTTGCATTATCTGCAGGTGAGAGTTGTTCCATGAATCGAACTAACGATCGCTTTGTGTCATCTGCTTCTGAAGCTGCTGATACAAACAGCAGAGAAATTGGAATGAGGAGTGCCCAGATGGCCGCTCGCTCCATTTTGGGAAAGAACTGAAGCTAGTAGAAGTGGCTTACAAATTTGATAAATGCATCTGCCAAAATCTTTATACTCAAGCAAGTTCGGCTATTTGGCGTTGTGGAACAAGGAGACCATGACAAGGTTCGATGATGTTTGAAATTTGGCTGAGCATACACAGAAAGATTCTGAGATCGAAAAGAAGGAATCGAAAGTGAGATAAAGGCATATCCAAGGTAATTTTTTAACCAAGAGCCGGCGCCTGAAATGGTCTAAATTATCCATACTCAGATGTCCTGAACAGGCAAGTCGCCAGACATTACTGATTGATGGCATGAGCAAGCATAATTTTAATCACAGTACTAGCTGATCAAGAACTTCATGGTTATATTTTAAGGAGAGTCCGGGATTATGATGAGTTCTTAGATTTTTCTCCATAGCAATGCTAATGTATTCGTTCTGTCGATGGGCTAAACAGAATGTGACAAACCGGAACAATTAAAGAGCCCCTGCATTTTCATAAGCAAATCAAACAACAGAAGCGAATTTCTTCGGACGAATGCTTGAAGTCGCAGAGCAAGACGTACCGGTTCAGCTAGACAGGAGTAATGCTAAAGTTGTCTTGTTGTGTTGCCAGAATATATGCACGTGAGAGTACAACGGGGAGCTCCAATTTGAGAGGAGAACAAGAACTTGGTGACAATATCTAAGTGACAAGAATCATTTTATACCAACATTTGACCAATTCCAATTACCCGGTCATGCTTCAGCGGCCTACTAATGATTACGGCTGTGGTCTGCTCACTCGCCCTCGATCGCCCTTAGTCGCGACTGTGTCTTAGCAAGAGACACAACAGTCAAACACGGGGAAGGAGACAAAGTGGTGATGTCCATATTTACACAAAAGTTTTACACACCAGACATGTCCAAGCAGAGTACATCCAAATATTAAGACATCAATTAGAACAAGTAATCCGGGCGGGATAACGTACTATCGGCGGGCCTTAGGACGTCATGCTTCCACATGCATAGGTTGAGTAATTTAAGGAAGCAATTATGGGCTTCTGGCGACATCCTCTACAAAACCCGAATTTCAGTCTTTCTGCTAAAGCAAGAATGCTTCTGGCAGTCTGAGTTGCATTGATCCATCAATTGAACGATGTTGGTCATTCAGAAATCGCTTACCGAGCATTGCAGTGCATTTTCATATGACATCGAGCCCATTCCGCTTCCACAAACTCGGCAGTCAGTTTGCTGGCCGGTGTGTACAACCAGTATCGAGAAAGAAAGGCAATCTGTATCTTTGGAACCTCGCAATCATCTTCGACCACGTACTCGTTCTAATATCCTCATGGACTCTACTTAAACTGAGCCTGTGTCCTGTACACATAGCTTGATTGGAATCTAAACATACACA
Organism: Syzygium malaccense; assembly: GCA_031216405.1. Classification (NCBI taxonomy): domain Eukaryota; kingdom Viridiplantae; phylum Streptophyta; class Magnoliopsida; order Myrtales; family Myrtaceae; genus Syzygium; species Syzygium malaccense. The sequence goes on along the minus strand of CM062254.1, from coordinate 1,663,725 downwards.
AAAATCATTCTCCAGAAAGGCACAAAGACCCAGTGGTCAAAGCATCTATAAAAACTGAATAAGATTAGCAGTGCATGCTAAAGTACAGTATACTGACTAAAGGTGAAAGGTTGCTCGAAATCATACATTTTGCTTCTTCAAGTACATAAGTAGGTCAATGCCAATCCACTAAACTAGCAAGTCGCGACATTTCTAGTGAATGAATATTCACCGTTGTATTCCAGTTAATGTCTTTCCAGAATCAGCTGTTTTCGGCGTAAAAGAAACAGTTTTTGACTCACTGAGTGATTTCGATCTTTGTTAATCACCTCTGCATTCTAAGTCTCCGTAAGTACTTGAAAAGGAACGGAAACAGTGTGTGCATACCTCAATACATGATTACTGTATGGTTGACCTTTTACTGACCTCATAATAGAGAGAGTACCATTCTGAGTTTACTCTCAGCAGGTGTTAAGGGGCGTGTAGAGAGAGAGAGATGAAGAGAGCCCGACCACCGTGGACACCCCCGGCAGCTGCCGGAGCTCCGAAACCGACTTCCATGCTGTCCCATGGCAAAACACGGGCCTCTTCCGATCCAACTCTTTCGACCGATGAGCGATCCACAGGAATCGCGCCCAATTTGCTCTACTCTAACAAAGCGGACGGGCTCTTTCGGAGTCCTCACGGGGTGCTATGTCCGACGATCCATGAAAGATGTTATTTTTCAGAACAATTTCATTAGAAGTCCTGGAGCTCGATGCAACGGTGCACCTAAGTCCTAAAATTTCAATTTTTTTTTGGACTGTGATTCGTATTATATCTCAAAACATTTTTCTATTCGAAAAAATTAATGTTCTTGTCGTCTCTCTCTTCACTTCGCCAACCAATGGGAGGAGCTCAAGAAGGGCCGCAATCCTTCTTCTTCTACTGGCTAACCTTAGCCAGCTCTCGGCGCTGACGGCGACGCCTCGGAGGCGACGGGGAGAGATGGAAGCGACGCCGTGGCTGCTCCGGTCGCTGCCGCTGGCGGCGATGGTGGCGATCGAGTGCCTCGACGTGGGCCTGACGACGCTGAGCAAGGCGGCCATGTCCCGAGGGATGAGCCGCTTCGTCTTCCTCGTCTACTCCAACGCCCTCGCCTCCCTCCTCCTCTTCCCCCTCTCCTTCATCCACAGGTACCCTTCTTCTCCTCCGCTCAGTCGCCATTGGATCGCCGGAGCCCGCCGGTGCAGTAGTGACAGGCGGTGGTTGTTTTTGTGCGAGCGTTGTGCAGGGAGAAGAGGCCTCCCCTGACCTTCTCGGTGCTCTGCAAGTTCTTCTTCCTCGCTCTCGTTGGGTAAGTGAGCTTTGATGGAGCGTGCTAAGTGTGTTGGGGTTGCTCTGTCTCTGGTTCTCTGCCTTTGATCGACGGTTCTGCTCGCGCGCGCTCTGTTTTGCAGGATCACTGCGATGCAGAACTGTGTGTTCGCTGGAGTTAGCTACAGTTCGCCCACGCTTGCGTCTGCTATGGGGAATTTAGTGCCTGCTTTCACCTTCTTGCTCGCGGTTAGCTTCAGGTTCGCCTTGTTTTTGCCGCATTTTAGCCCCGTTGCAACATGGGCATTATTCTCATGCACGAAAGTGATCAAATAGGCCTGCAATTCAAGTAGCAAAAGTAGAAATGAGGAATACCTTGGCAATTTCGATGGGAACTCTGGCTAATTTAGAAAATCGATGTATCCGAGTTGGAATTCGGTATCTAAATAGCGATCTTTGCGAGTCAGATTGGTGAAATCTTCTTTTGTTGCTCTTGTAGGATTGAAAAATTGGACTTCAGGAGCTCAAGAAGCCAAATTAAAATTCTTGGCACCGTGGTATCCATTTCTGGAGCCTTGATCGTGACACTGTATAAAGGTCCTGTAATTGGCGGTGGCATGTCTGCTATTCCTTACCCTGATGAGAGCTTTTCAACTTCACAACCCAGCAAAGCTTTGCTGGCCGACGTCCCTAATTGGGTTATTGGTGGCATGTTCCTGGCAGCCGCTGGTTTATCTTTGGCAACGTGGAATACAGCTCAGGTAGTGTGCGAACTTTCTTTGCTTTTTCTCAGGGAAATGGGGCTAACTGACTTTTGCTGTTCATTTAAAGGCAGCAGTTCTGAGATCGTATCCATCGGAGGTGACCTTGGTCTCCTTCTGTTGCTTCTTTGGGACCCTTCAATGTGCAGTAGTTGCTCTAATTGCAGAAAGAGATCCAAAAGCTTGGAATCTAAGGCCCAGTATTGAGCTCATTGCAGTCATCTACACAGTGAGCATTTATATAACTTTCAGGTTTGACAAATCTTGTTTACCAGCTTGCAGTAAAACTCACATGTTTTCATTTTCGCCCTTTCTCCGAAGGCTGTAGTTGGGAATGTGGTGACCTTTTGCGTTTGTTCCTGGTGCATACACAAAAAAGGCCCTATTTTTGTGGCAATGTTTAAACCCTTAAGCATCGGTATAGCTGCCATGATGGGTGCCATCTTCCTTGGTGATTCCCTCCATGTCGGCAGGTAAGAACCTCCTTCATCACCCCCTACTTCCTTCTCCACAGCCACCCACCCCAACTTGCTGTCAATCATTTAGTATCATAGATGTTGTTAAGTTGGTCATCATTTCAATAGATGAAGTCAATATGAGATCAATAAATATTTTGAGGTGACAAACATGTTTGAGTGTTACACAAAGGCTATATTTGGAAACCGGCAAAGCATAAGAAATATTTGGAAAGGAAGTAGCACGTCTCGAATCTAATGTGCTTTCCTCTATTATTTTCTGCACTGTTGATAGTTTACATTCTATAGCATCAGAAGACAGTCGTGAAACTTAAGTGATGGTCAATTATTTCAAGATCCTCTATCGAGTAGGTTGGGTAAGTGATTGGCTTGTGAGATTTATTAGTAAGCATTTTCATCTGGTCAAGTACATTGTTAAGCCATCATCCCAGTTTCAGAGAAATAATATGGTAGAAATAGGCCCTAATTCCAAAAAAAATACCAACTTTAGGTCGAGTGACAATTCTGATCCCAACTTTTTTTGTGTCGTAAAAAAGCACCAACTTTAAGTCGAGTGACAATTCTGGCCCAAACTTTTTTTTTGTTTTATACAAAATCACCAACTTTCATTTAAATCCTAAATCTGGCCAACCTTGATTTTGAACCATTGATTATCCAACTTGATTATTCCACCTCAGCAATAAATTCACGTGGCTTGCTGACTGGATTTAAAATACTATTCATTGTCTTCTTCTCTGAGTCACAGCTTGAAGAAAACGATGAAACTGTTCATCTATTTCACTTCACCGGCAAGTCAAAAAGATGTCCAGATTGAATCCCTTTGGTTGGACTTCGTCATTTTGTCATAATTTGAAGTTGTAGACCACCGCCCGTCGATAGACGTCATGGCCGCCAAGTTCATGAATATAACCTTTTTTCTCAAATAATGATGACTTCGTACAGAAAGTCAACGGGGGGCCAGATTTAAGGATAAGGGTGAAAGTTGGTGATTTTTTATAAGACAAAAAAAAGTTTGGGCTAGAATTGTCGCTCGACCTAAAGTTGGTGTTTTTTTACGGGACAAAAAGAAGTTTGAGCCAGAATTGTCACTCGACCTAAAGTTGGTGTTTTTTTACGGGACAAAAAGAAGTTTGAGCCAGAATTGTCACTCGACCTAAAGTTTGTGCTCGTTTTTGGAATTAGCCCGGTAGAAATATATGGCATCAATCAGCAACTAGTTAAATAGATGTTGTCAAGATGCGGGAAGTACTTGAACTCTTATTCAAGCCTCACTTACACGCTGAGGAGCTCAAATGAGGCATTATGGAGATTGGCTATGGCCAACTAAGAGAAAAATTCTTTTATTTAACGATTTCTTTTCCTGATATTATTGTTTCTGATGATTTGGAAGACCCATTTTCCCTGGATAATGAGCTTCCTCGAAATTATTGATGACGTAATCCCTGCTGATCAAAATTTGCGCACTGCTTAGAATGTCTAGAGCATTCATATTTTTTTATGCTTTTGTGTGCAGTATCATAGGAGCTGTTGTAATAGTGGCTGGCTTTTATGGGGTTATTTGGGCGATGTCTCAAGAAGAAGAGGATGGTAGAAATTGTGCAAGTGGTGAGCTGCAATCACCTTCCCAGAAAACCCCATTACTTGAGAGCCACGTGTATATAAATTAAGCTGGTTAGTTTCTTTTATTTAAGATTTTTCCCTCATGTATGCCAATCCTTGTGCAAAATATTCAAAATTATGTGCAATAAGTATCTTAGATGGCAGTATTAGTTCTACTATCTATAAGGTGTGCACATGCAATGGGGCTATCCTTAGTACGAGTATTGACAAGCGGTCAGCTATTCATAAAAGCGATTACCTCAATCTTGTCTAGGAATGACCGTGTCCCTCTGTTGGTCCAGATAGAACTGGTAAGTGCATTGTGAAGTTGTACTTACTCAAAAAGAAAAGAAGTGCATTGCGATGTTGCTTTTGTTTTCCCTGTTAATTGTAATGCTTTGTGTAAGAAAGGTGGACTCGGCCTTGATCTGCATATTCATCTTGTATGAGTTATTCACGAGCATATAGTGAAAAATGGTTTCAGTATTCATTCTGGGGCTCCAGGGCGCTTTTCTGTATATGTTGTTCGATTCTTGAGCTGGTAGTATAAAGCTCCTTCTTGGGGCTAACTAAAGATGAAGTACCTATTTGCACTACATGCCCAGGCAATCACGTGGCACTTGCCTTTCTCCGTACTAGATACTTGCAGCATGCGGTTGTGTTGGGTAGCCTGCTACCTGTTGAAGGTAGGCCATCTACATGAATGCTAGATTGCTAATGGCATGTGACAATGAGCATAATTTTAAATGGCTTGACAGGCTTCTGGGATAGGATTATATGTGAGAATCTCCCTATTCCCATCTCATTCTCTTCATCTCCACAGAGGTTTATTCCAGGACCAAAATTCATATTGCCAGGGCAGGAAGATAATTTTCCTGGCAGTGATGGTAAAAGAAGAATCTTTTCACTTGTTATCATTGCTTACTGCTTCTCCGGCTATTAGAATCCTGCGGATCCCATTGCTTCCTCATGGCTTTGATCCAAGGACGTGCCCATTGCACGGATGTGTGATTTGGCATCATTGCTTAAACCTTACTCATGCCTTCCACCAACCCTCTTAAAGCCCTGTAATTATTTTAGTTTTTCACTTTGTCAATCTTTAGAGTTACCTTTTGACTGGTTGGTCTTGAACTAACTCTCTCTCTCTCTCTCTCTCTCTCTCTCTCTCTCTCTCTCTCTCCCTTTTTGCACACCCAGCTTTATTTTCTTTTGATAAATCTCTTAACCACAGAAGGTACTTCAGTTCTGTGTTTCACAAGATTAAGAAACAAACGATGCTAGAGGTGGTCGTCAAGACAGGCACGGACTGTAAAAAATAATGACTTGTCCGGGACATCGATTAAAAGTTGCTCTATGTAGTAAAGTTGCATTCGTGGGATATTTGATAGCGGAAAGAAATCATCGAATCGCACTTCGTATAACAAAAAGAACGAATGAAGCTCTCTTTCTTTCTCTCTCATCTTTGCAAGTTATTGTTGTTTCGATAGGTCTGCTGGTAAAGAAATGCTTGTGGTCCGTAAGGTCTCCACCGGTTCATCTTATGTAGTCATTAATGTTTCAGGGATCAATGGTTGTATCATGTCAGTGTTCATCGTTGATGGGTCCACTGATCGTACGCGTTGGTCCTTGACCGCTGTGTGGTTAGACTCATAAATGAGTGGGGGACTGCGAACGCTGTTCATGTCAAGCGTTTCCCGACGGTTCATTTCGGTTACTGCATTGACTCTCCTCCTCCTATCTCGCCCCATCAGTCGCCAAATTCACGGGCATGTGTTTTTGTCATGTTGCCTGAATCAAGAGAAAGCGTCGGGTCATATCATGTGATATGGCAACAAATGCGTGAAATTTTTTTCACTATGGTTCATTTAAAAGTGGCAACCTTGAAGAATCCTATGGATGGTCCTTTCCCATATTACAGTACTGGCCTTAAAAATCGTTAAACAGCAAGATCGCTTGCTTGAATCATACTCATGTACTGATAAGCTGCTTTCTCGTGCGAGGTTTCCGGGGGTCGTCGTAAAAATTGCAATTTATGGAGCTAAGTCTTTTGACAACTTTGTTAGAGTTACCTTGTGCTGCTACATTAGATCAGAGTAAACATACGTTGCCAGCAGAATAAACAAACGTTTGCCAGAGAAAAAGGGGAGATTTTTAACGAGTGTGATTATTGGTTGGAGTAAGCATTTGAGGTCAAGGCCTTCTTTTTCATAAAGAATTTATTAAATCACTCGTGCTAGAAATCGGGAAGAGAAAGATATGATCCCGGCCAAAAGATTATTGCCTTGCATAAAGTTCCCTAAAAACACTACTCTTTAGTGTTGGTATGGTGAGGGGCTTGCTTGGCATTGGCAAAGTTGACTGGACGGACGCCTTGGATGATACCCAAGTCCACCCCAGTCTCTCTCTCTCTCTCTCTCTCTTTCTACTGACGGGTCACCCTGCGCCTCTGTGTCTTTCTCTCTATCTGTGGACGTCAGATTGACGAATGGGCAAGTTGGGTCTTGTTCGGAACAAGGTAATATTGTATTGAGGGAAGTTCGGAATCAAGAGGGGAATCCCATGGCCGGCGGAGAGGCCCAGTTGCGGTTCGCCCAGTGGTGATCTTCAAGAACGGAAGGACGGGCGGAAGGGAAGATCTGCTCCTGCTCTGCTGCCCGCGGCGGAGGAGACAGTGAGCGCGAGTGAGGATCATGTGATCCACCCCAACACAACACAACACACTGACTCGCTCGTCCCTTTGAATTCAAGAAACCACCCCCCCTCATTAAATCCTTCCCCACCTAACCCACCGCAGTTGTTTGGGTTTTGATCCTATTCCCGAATTTAGCTTTCTTCCATTCCTCCTCTGTCTGTCTCTGTCTCTCTCTTGACGCTTCTTCGGATGGCTGCGAACGCATCAAGATTCATCAAGTGCGTGACGGTGGGCGATGGGGCCGTGGGCAAGACTTGCATGCTCATCTGCTACACCAGCAACAAGTTCCCAACTGTATGTGCCTTTGTTATCCCCCGAAAGATTTCTCTCTGGGTGCTTCCGTTTGACTTTATTGGTCCCTGTTTCTGGGTTTTGCAGCTTTTTGCCTTTTCCTCGTAGCACCACCGATTGCTTTCTCTTTACTTCTTTCTTCACTAGGCATTTTCTTTTTCTAGGGGTTACTTTTTCGCACACCGCATCATTGCCGTCGATAATTTATCATCACCGGAGTGTTGTTCAGTATTGTTTTCAGATTTCACTAAAATTACGTGTTTGTGTGGAGGTCTCCTCCTTTTTCTTCTTTATCTTTTTTTCTTCTTTATTGTATTTTATGCAGGCTCTTGGCTTTCGTCGAGCAAGGCCTTTTTTACCACTTTGTAGCGTTTCTTGTATTTCCAATCTAACCATTTGTGAATTTATCAGGACTACATACCCACGGTATTTGATAATTTCAGCGCTAATGTAGTGGTTGAAGGCATCACTGTCAACTTGGGTCTTTGGGACACAGCTGGTGAGGATTTTGGACTTCCAGATCAATTCCAATTTTTCATATATATGTTTTTTTTTTTGGTCGGGAAAAAAAATTGGGTTTACAGCAACTAATTTGCCGTGTGGATCATGGTTTTGTGTCCCGTGACATACTTTTACCATTGTGTAGGGCAGGAGGATTACAATAGATTAAGGCCCTTGAGCTATAGAGGAGCTGATGTCTTTGTCTTGGCCTTTTCTTTAGTTAGCCGTGCTAGTTACGAGAATGTCCTGAAGAAGGTAAGCTGGGAATTGGCGCATTTAGTTTCCTAAAATTTTTCTTGTTGTGCGTGTATCTCAACTTTCCAATCCTGTCTCGGCCAGTGGATACCAGAACTGCAGCATCATGCTCCTGGCATTCCTATTGTCCTTGTGGGAACCAAAATGGGTGAGTGGAAAGAATTTATTTTCACAGTAGCGGACAGATTTCAAAATGGGTTTTATTTTGGTTTCTGTTGCTTCTTGTATCTCTGAATGTCGGGTACAATACACAACTAAGTGGATATTGTTATTTCATTGCTCATTGGTGGATATCACCAACTCATGCACTTGCTAATGCCTCTCACTGGGTTCTGGCTTTTCTATTGACATGTAGATCTTCGTGAGGATAAACACTATTTGGCTGACCATCCTGGACTGGTTCCTGTGACCACTTCTCAAGTTAGGTTTCTGTTATCAGTCAGCAATATTTTTCTTATGGTGTACATCATTCCCTATTGTTGATTGCCGTTTTTTATACTCAGGGTGAGGAACTGCGCAAACAGATTGGTGCCAGCTATTACATAGAATGCAGCTCAAAAACTCAGCAGGTAAAGTACAGACTAGCCTTATTGCTGTATGCGATATTTTTCGTCACATCATTCGATTGGTCTAGCGTTGTGATGGTTTAAAATGTAGGGGTGTGGGAAATGATTGACTTCTATTTTATGAAAAGATGAAAGGAAATTGTCAAACATTAATGACTGACCCAAACCTGTCTGCCACAAAGGGAAAGAACGAAAGAAATTTTTACTGCCTCCTAAGGAACAAGCTCCTGAAACTTGCTTGTACTAGTGTATGAACTTAATAGTGATTTTAAGTGAACATCAATGATGGTTTCCTGAAGTTGAAGAAGGGTTACTTTACCTGTCCTTAGGGTGTCATCTGATGAACTCCATACCAAAGCATTCAGTGGATTCTGATACTAGATCCTGTAGGTAAATTGCTTTGCTAGCTATATGACCTTTGATTACTCTTAGTAGCTGACCATGTCATCACCTGATATCTTGAGATTGTGGGTGCTATTTTTTCTTGTTGCTCAGACTTGTATTTTCGAGTGATATCACCATGCTACTGATCTGATGCATAAATACATTAGCATGCTGATGCTTGCTCTCTGATGCAAATGCAGAATGTTAAGGGAGTATTTGATGCTGCAATCAGGGTAGTGATCAAACCACCACAGAAGCAAAAGGAGAGGAAGAAGAAAAAACCACGTCGAGGATGTTTCATGTGAGTGCTGGAATTTCTCTACATCTGAGGCTTATTAAATTAACTGTGAAGTTAATATCTAGTGCAGTTTTCTCTGCAGCATGTATAATTGTGGGTGTTTTGGGTCAAGTCTGAGTCTGTGGGAACCAAATAATAGTGGTTATCTATATTCATCTCTTAGCAAGTTTGAGAGAGACTTGTTTTCACAAAAATCACAAAGGCTTGCAGTTAAACCACCATCGCATTAATTTGAAAGCCCTCGTACATTTGCCCTTTCTGGCAGAGGGCGGTTTTGTTTAGCATTATTAAAAGAGTTAAATCACTGATGACATCCGCAAGTATAAAATTGACAAGTGAACCAGTTCAACTGTCACCTGCCTCTACTGGTTTTCACATCACTGGTTCAGAAAGCACTGTCTAGAATATTTTTTCTATTTAGAAGGTGGTAGGATATCGAAAATAGTCCTCTCAAATTTTTCCACTGCCTTCTTTTTGAATTTTCTGTGCTTCTGGTTCTTCACCTCTGACAGTTACTTAGTACATTGGTTATGCCCTAGTTAGTGGTCTCAAACAACTGTTTGAATTTTTTCCCCCTTCTATTCAGCTGTTGAATTGCTTATCATGATCAACCTAACCTAGGTTTGACTTGTGATCTACAGCCACTAGTAACTATTAAACATTTTGATCTCTTCTCATAGATCCCGGTTTCCCTTATAATGTATGTAAGCTTTTGGTGGTTCAGCTTGCTCCTATTGACCCCGACGATCCTTCTATCAGTTGTAGAAACTAACCATTTTGTTAGGATTGACATCTCATAAGTCAAAAGGTAGTGATGTCTCTCTTCCCTAACAGTTTGGACTACTGTGTATGAATTAGGGGCATGGCACAATTTCATTTTTTCACACCTCCACGTGTAAATGATTACGTGTTTGAGCCACTTAAGGATTTGGGTTACATTCTACCTAGCCCATGAAATTAGGGGGCTGTTTCATTAGCTTGAGGTTTACTTATCTCATGTGGGTTTTCTCGTCATTAAAAACGTATGGATATCACATGATTTCAGATGAATTTTGGTTTTGATCTTTTTGTTTCTAAGCACTTGAAATATGTGCATAACCATTTACTCCAAAAGTTTAAGTTATTAAAATATGGCACGAAACATATGTTTTAGCTTGACGCGGTTCCTTCAATGAAGGTTGATTTGATGATGAAGTTTAGTTGGAACCTGATACAGGTGAGTGAAATAATTGCTTGACCCTGCCACCCATAATGAAATGGAAACTCATAAATGGGTGAAGGAGAGTGTGAGGAATTGAACTGGAGATTTCTGACTCTGATATCGACTTGAAATTGAGTGCACAAATGTTTACTCAAAAAATGGCTATTAGAATATGACAAGAATTATTCGTTATAACTGAACATAAGTACTTGAAATCATTGATATAGAACTTATATCTAAAATATTAGAAGTAGAAGTAAAAAGTTAAAAAGAATGAGCCACCTCAAATCACCCTACACTGCCGGTCTAAATTTGGCTTGTCCCACGGTCCTCCTTTTTTTTCATTACTCTCTGCTTCATTCGCTCTTAATTTTTAATTTGAAATATGCTTTCGACATTTCTAACAGAAACATTTGAGAAACCAAACAAACAAATGCTTTTTATATAACCTTCATCCTTGTAGTAATTCTTCAGCTTTGCCATGCATGGTTGCCTGGCCATTATCATGTTATACCAAAGCCTAAATTGTCTGTATGATCTCAGATTTCAAACTTCCTTAACTCTTTGCATACTTGTTGCTTCTAGACCTTTTCCTCTTGCTGTTAATGCCTCCATTTATTCTGTCAAAGTCCCGTGAAGTCTCGCGAGTATCAATTTGTGGATGAATGTTCCGTGACCACAACAATGGATATAGCACAATAATGTGGTGAAAAATAGCGTAGCCATGTCAATGTATCTATCTTAAGAGAGGTGGATGAGATTTTGAATGGAGTGAAGCTAGGGAGGTGGCAATGCTGCAAGAACCAAACATGCTCAGGAATGGAAATGGAAATGGAAATGGCGATAAATGGTGTTTGGTGATGAAAATAATGAGATGGAACAACAACATTGCATAAGATGCTTCCAGTATATTACGCTCGTGAATGGATTGGTGCATCAATTGTGTTGGTGACCAAAGTTGTGAGAGGAAAGGACAACCTTGCATTGGGTGCGTCCCATACATTATGCTTCTCCTTCCCAACCCCTAACTAAAAGAAAAACGAAAAGAAAAAAATCTTCATGGTACTTTTCAGATGGAAGGGCAATAATCATTCTCTCTTCCCTTTGCCTCTATTCAATTTCTGTACTTCTGAGGCTTTATATTTTGAGTTAAAGGGGCAAAAGTCTTTTAGAGTTGATCGCTGCCTGTTCTTTTCTGTCAAACTGTAGTAACATATGCCGGTGCTTGTGCGGATTGCAGGAACATCTTTGGGGGTAGGAGCTTCGCATGTCTAAAGTGAATTGCGCCTAATCTGCTAGGATGTATACGTCTGCTGGCACTTATGGTAACGGCTCCGTGTGAACACTGACTAGGATTGGTTCATCATCAGATTGGCTATTTAGCTGTTCATGTGTGTACTATGTAGATAATTTTTCCACTTGCATGGCCTGTTTTCAGTTTTATTCCCTTAGCATTCGTTCTACCAACTTGTGGCGATAACTGATGAAGTTCCATCTTTCCACTGATTTCCCTCTTTTGGTTGTGTAAAGCATTGACTATTCTACAGAAAAAAAAAGGAGTGAAATTCAATTTCTTAATACTAGTTTTGTGTGTATCATATCTTCTTTAGTTATATCCTGTTCTCACCAGTGTGGTTTGAACTCTATCGAGTTGAGTCCTGATAAGAAATGATAGTTTAAAGCTTCACAGGATGCTAGGTGCTGATACCGACTCAAGCATAGGACTTACCATTCTGCAATCATGCAGAAACTGCTAAAGCAAAGCGCTATCAGAAATTGCTGAATCAATTCTCTAGAGCATCGTTCATCCACCGCAGAACATTTTGTTCGTTCATTTACATAAATGATACAAGTAATCATTTTCAGAAATTTTTTTCAAGTCATTCATTATTTACAAAATAAAAAAACTACTCTTTCGGCCTAAGATTATTATCACGAAATAAACAAATTGCTAGTTAAGCAACTAAATAAGAAAAGTTAATGGTTCCCGATGCATTGCTTTTCTCGGGCATGCGTGAGCAATAATTTGAAAATCATAATATTTCTCATTAAGTATAATGAACAAAATTCCCTGAGGAAAATTGATAATAAGAACAATATTTGAGATGAATGAAAACCACACGTCCATATACCATAATTCTCACAAATCAAATCATGCGAACAGTAAGCACCAGGGAGAAGGATCTATCAGGCCGAAAAGCACATATCATTATGTGATATTGTGCATGCTTTTTCATAAAGTGGGCATCTCCACCCCATTATCATGAGTCATAAACAAGAAGAAAGTGTTTCACCAGATCGACATGTACTCTGACCTATGTGGAGATCAAAGAGAAAAATACATTCACAAGATCATTGGCAGGTTAACAATCTGTGTCTTGTTGCTGAAATACTAAAGAAGTGAAGGTCACTCGACAAAAGCTTGCAGGCTTGCGGGTTTAGTACGATATAGTCTCCATCACAAAGCATTTATCATCCTCTTCATCTCAGCAGACCTCCTGGGATCTGGTTCTTCAATTGCTCTCTCGGTGAGCACATGCTTGATACGGCACATTGATTTCCTCACCTGAATCCATTGACAATAAAGAAATGCTATTAGCAACAATGTTATTTCATCGATTGGGATGAAGAAGCACAAAAAACTAATTCCCAACTTTTATTTGGTTCAGAGCACCCTGATGCCAGTCATGGCATGAAAGAACACTTTTGAGGAATGATGTGTACATTCGGAAAAGAAAAGGAGCAAAACCAACATCCACCTTGGGCAGGCGTTCTGGATTGGGAAACCTCAGATTTTGTGCATGAAGCATCTGCCGTTGAGTCATCAGCATGTTTTTTTCCTTGAGCAGAACATACCAAAGCTTGTGAAGATCGTCCCACGACTTTAGGCGCAGTTCAGTAGCCTTCCAACTTCGACCTGAAAATTATAAACCACCGAGGGAGGAAAGAAGATTCAACCGCAAGTACACATTATCCATCACAGAGAATGAGGATTTATAAATGACAGCTCAATGGCTTCGTATCAGACCCTCTATATCAGACCCTCTAAGAGATGAAGCTTTAAATGGTGTTGTTGGCCAACAGAACAAATCAAGTCCTTGGCGATCTCATCTATCTAATGAATGGATAGGCTGAAAAGGAAGAAACGTGCAAGATCATCATTAGCACCATCATACTTTCTGGGAGGGTAGTGTATTAAGACCCTGATGAATGTTTAATCACCCACATCTTCATTATAACTTCAGGCAATCATTAGGTTACTCATGAGCAAATTAATCAAATACTTTACATGAAGATGCACATTTACTGTGCTTGAGTCCTGTTAGCTTACAACAATAACTGACCTGAATCTTCATATTCGAGCTGCCTGTTCAATCCCAATCCATATCTTAGATTCCCCAATTCTTGACCAGATAGATATCCTTAAAAAGTTCCCCATCTGACACTGAATTTAGTAACTTGAATAAACTCAATTCGTGGATTGAGTCTGTACCGTGGGACTGAACCAGACAATCCCATGCTATGCCTTCCATGAGTGAACCACACAACCCCGTATCATGACATTTATTAGTGAACCAGACAATCCCATAGTACGCCTTTTAAGCATAATTCTAGGTCACTAATACAAGCTCATTTACTGAAGTTCAGTAAGTATTTACACAATGCATAGTCTAATACAGCCTATACATACCCCATCTCCCCAACACAGACAAACCACACCCAATATCCCGTCTTGCACTGTTGCACATCTCAGTCATTTTGATGGGCACACAAAAAGCCACTGGTCTTGTAATATGAAGCTTTTCGAAATACTTGTTTATAGTTTGATTTAAGATAGTATTTACATAAAAAATTGAATCCCTTCCTAGTGGTGGCACTGTCAATTTGCAAGATGATGGCAGAAACTATACATATTCATGGCCCAGATGAATTCAATCGCTGTAATAACCGGAACAGACAGTCTACTCTACACTCTGCCACATAAGCTCCCCTTTCAAAATGACAGTTTGTGGCTATGTGATAAGCACATAGGCCCCACACAGGTCTTTTTGTTTTCGGGGGCTGAATGGGCCATGTGATGGTCAGCTGTAGCTAAAAGCTGTTCATTACAGAAGATAAGCATATATATCATCTCATGCAACTTCCAATGTGTACTTGGCGTCCTACAAATTCAACACATTCCCACTCGGATCTTGTCAAGCATCATATAGTCTTTCCTTCTTAACCAAACAGGCATGTGAAATGAGTATTCATGTAGCAAAAAGAGAAGCATGTACCGTAAACAACAGGTGTGTCATTCTCTGGGTTTCTATCTGCCTCAAAGAATGCCTCAAGAGGGTTGTGTCCTGTCCCAAATGTAGCTGCAGAAGCAGCAGCAGCTGTCCCGGCAGAAGATTCTGTTCTAGCAGCAGCAAAAAGTGCTCTGCCTAAAAATCTTGACATGAACATTGATTCTTGACAGATGGCTGCATAAGAGCACACGTGAAGAAAGAAGTTGTGCGATCACAATAAACTAATTGGCTACAAACAGAGGAACTCACATATCAATTTGAAAAAGAGAAACAGAGCGAAACATGTCCAAATAATTCCATTACCAGTTCATCGAAGAACTCGAAAAAAGACAACTAAATCAGTAACATCTTATGGGATTGATCAAAGTGTTTCTTTTTTCCCTTTTTAATTCAACTTTTGAAGGAAGGTACTTCACAGCAAACATTGCAAGATCGTGCCCTGATCCATCAAACACCGTTATCGTTTCACCCGGCTCTATCATAGTTTCTCCTCAACTCTTCTAACCACCCAGGGAAATCAAGTTAACAACTGTGAAATTGTCCCTAACTTTCCATGTTGAAAATGAATTCGGAAGCACAACCTGGTCAATATCAATGGAATTTCAAAAACTCCCACCAGAACGCGCAGCGTGTTTCACTTCGCTGGTAAACACGCTCGACCGAATTCTGACGAAAATGGTTAACGGAAACAATGCACCTTCTCCAGCCATACCGAATTGACATCCAACTACAAGAAACGAAGAAAGGGCAAAGAAGAAATGGACCAGGAGATGGACGAGTAGTTTCCATCATTTTGAGTGAGACATTTCACCGAACACTTGGCGCATGAAACATGAGCGCCCACACAGAAAGACCCGCCCGCGGGCAGTTTCCAATCACACTCCATGGGTTCGACAATAATAGCGAGGCGTACCCAAAGCACTGGCTAAAGGTCACTTCTAGAGACCCTTTCACACTCGAATTCTGATCCGGTTAGATAACAACATCAACATCATCAACAACAACAACAACAACAACAACAAGAGAAGAAGAACCCAGAGAGCAGAAGCAGAGAAGTCGCCCAAAACAAGAGCAACAGGGAGAGTGACCGGTACGGTACCGTCGGAGGGTTTCTTGATCTCTGCGAAGCAGAACACGCGCGGCGAGACGCGGGGAGAGCGCCGAAGCTATGGAGTTCTTGAGACTCTGTTTTGAGCGGGCGCTTGAGCAAGAGGGAGGTGGAGGAGGTAGAAGATGGTTTTGCGGGCTCGGGCCCATTGGGCCCAATGGCCCAAAACGCTGGGCCCGATTTGAGCCCATCGCAATCTCAAAAGGAGAGGGAGGGGCAAGGGGAAAAGAATCGTTTGTTAGGTCCTTTGAGAGGTGTTGGATTTTGTGTTTATTTTGAGATTAAAACTTTACCTACTTTATCACTTTTCTCGTGAAAATTTAGATTGGATTTCGGTTTTTTGACGCGTTTTTCGTTTTCATTTTACACTCGCGAAAATCGGTCCTACATTTTTTTTTATTTCGGACTGAGGTTTTAGTTACGGAAGCGAAGAATGCGGGAAAACCTAGAAACAATCATTTAGACCTAGAAAGTCGTACTTTGCTATGAGCAATTAAGGCCTAATTCCCTAATTCGACCTCTTAAGTCCATACCCAATTTTGCCCCGAACCTTTTTTGGAACTGAAATTAAACTTTGGATTTTTCTTAGACAAAAAAAAATAATTCGGAGGTAGAATTGGGATCGGAAGTAAAGTTTTGGGTTTTTTTGTTGAAAAAAAGTTCACGGCAGAATTGGGGCACCAAAGTTTGGGATTTTTTAGGAAATTATTTAGATCCATAAAGTCGTACTTTACTCCGAGCAATTAATAATAAGAAGTCGGGATTTTTACAATTCATTTTACACTTAAGTGCTAAGGGAATTCCCTCGAGTGGGAACGTTTAATTTAAGGTACAGGAGTTGATTCTCATGCTCTACAAAGAGAGAGTGAGTAGGACAGAGATAAGAGGATTATCCATTGAATTTAATGCTTGCCATTTGAGGGCCTCTTTCTCATTCATCTCGTCGCCCAGATATTATTGCACACGGAGCAGTAGTCCTTGTTCAATAAGCAATATAGATTTCACACACAGAGTGATATTCATGGCTACATGTAAAAGAGGAGGAGTATATACCACGAAGAACAAATAAGTTTCTTTTGATATGCAAAAAATTGTCACGCCAATAATTGAACGGCGATCAAGGCGCACTTGCGGTTAGAATGTCACAAATCTAGCAAGGGAAATTATGGCAAGTCGTAGTTGCCATATCTCTATAGAGTTGTTAACGGGAAAAACGACACACATGGTTCATGAATTTTGGCTCGATGTGCATTGTGGTCTTTGAACTTTTAATTTGTTTACCGCGATCCTTGAACTTTAGTCTAATATGCAAAGTCGTCCTTGAATTTTTAATTTGACAATCTAGTTCTTGAGGACAACATTAAACATTTTCATATAATCCAATGATTAGATTGAACACGTACAAAAAATTTAGGGACCATATCGAATTAATTAAAAGTCTAGGGACAATATTGCACGTTGGGCTAAAGTTTATGGATCACAATAAACAAATTAAAGTTTAAGGATCATATTGTACATTAAGTCAAATTATGGAGACTAGTCTTATCGCTCTCTCTTGTTAATAAGCGTGTCCTCCTCAACGGTCAATTGAAACTTACCACATCAATCGATATGCTAATTTCGTAAGTCAATCATGGTAACCATAGAATCTTTTTTCCATCACGTATGGCAGCTCACTTCGTTGCGTCTTTTGGCAAGAACCAAAGGCGGTTTTTCACTCTTTTGTCCCCACACCTTCTTGTTGCAGGCAACCCCTCCTGGCTTAAGAATCATATGGACCACATCAAAAGTCCTCGCGCACACACACCCAAGACCCCTGAGCCCCAATGTGGGTAAAAAAGAGTGCAAAAGAAGGAACTTTGAACCCATCGATACATGCAAGAAGCGCAGAAGCCCCCTTCCTCTGCTATCGTTTGTGATTCCCTGAACCTCCTCTGTCCAGGCCTGAGGACTGAACGAACGGCATCATCAAAAACTAGGGCCAGAAACGGAGAAGCCTTTGCAGAAGAACAGGGGAGAAAGCGAAGTGCCCACCAAGACCGCCGGCCCACCCACCGTATCTCTCTTCCTCAGGACGCCAAAAAGCGCAGAACAAGCCAGAGAGTTTTTGGCCAATTCAACATGTGGTCCCTTTGCATGGGGAAACCCCCACAAAAGTATGCTATTATTTTGGATCATCTTGTAAAACAAGCGAAAGCAACTTCCATGTTCCTTATCTTCCTTTTCCTCCTCCTTGGATCTGTACATTTTCCCACCTCCATTTTTCCTTAGTTTCAAGAATGCCCATCATTTCCCACTTTTCTCCCCTCTTGCATCCATCACTCCGCACTGTCGTTTTGCCTCCAGCGGAAACCCTTTTTCACACCCTTTCAAAATCATGTGCATAATCAGGAGTTTTGAAGTGTTTCTTGGATATCTTTCTTTAAAAGCCCCTGCCGATCTGATTTTGACATGTTGTGATGCCCTCGCAAAGCCCTGATGGAATATCTTCCACAGGGTCATCCCAGAAGAGGACACGATCATGCAGCTCCTCTTCCCCATCAAATTCAAATATCACCAAGTACCAACCAGATCTCAATAGTCTCTCTCTCTGTCTCATTTTCTGCTTTTTTTTTTATTTCTCTGCCCAATTTCCATGAAATGGGTTGACAAATCTGTCAAAAGAACAATCAAGTGAGCAACCCCATATAAAAAAAGGGTTATGATTACCTTCACCTTAAAGCAATAGCGAGACAATCATGCCTTCCCGGTGCAGGAAGTGTGTAAGCACATATACAATACGAGATTGGTGTTGCATTTGTCATTACTTGGGTTCACACGCTTATTCTAATCCCAATCTTTTGACTAACAAGCATCTTGTCTATTCTTTTTTCACAAAACTATTAGATTAGGTATACATCTATGATAAACGTGCAATGAATCTTTGGGCCTGTTTGGTTCAGATTTTAGAAAATGCATTTAGCAAAATGCAAAGACTTTTGAGTTAAAAAGGTTTTCCG